>CM065593.1:285357414-286557414 GCA_033119425.1 Bufotes viridis
CTGCCCATGTAAAAGTGCTGCAGATCACCCTATAAATGAGAAAAACACTTCTTCACTTCATCTTTTCTGGGCAGCACTCTGGAATCTGTGAATGAGCGAAGACAGTAGCCATTGCTCATCCGCATACAGTGTAGGAGATTGCTGCTTGGAAATGCACCTTTTTCCTCTACTGATAAGCAGGTAATTATCGGGAAGGAGCTGCCCATTCCCTATAATTGCCTGCTCAGTTGCTGCATGTATATGTGCCTTAAAGGGGTTGTCCCACGAAAAATATTCTTAAGTTTTAAAACCAGCCCCTTCATGCAATTACAAATTTAGCATAGCCACCAAGTTATACACTAAAATGTAACTGTATGGCGCCACCTGCTGTTTTTTTTTTCTTATTATTTCTTTGTCCGGCTCACCGAGAAGGCCGCACATGCTCAGTTTCATCCTTCAACTGCCTCTTGAGTTGTGTTAGGGAGCGCATGGACACTCCCCGCTTTGCTGCAGTATAAAAGAGACCCCTGAATGAATTGGGAGATCTCCAGATCCATCTGAGGTACAGGGCTGGTTCCAACTTTGTTAGAAAGTACTATATGATGTCTGATTTTAATTTTTTACATTAGTCATGGGATAACCCCTTTAAAGGGGGTTGTCCACTTTTTACTATTGATGACCTATCCTCAGGGTAGGCCACCAACATCAGATTGGCGGGTGTCTGACTCCTTGCACCCCATCGATCAGTGCAGCTCTGCTTTCTCTGCTCTGTTTACCTGCTTGCCGCAGCAATTACAGTAGTGAGCTGGTGTAATTACAAGTATGGCGTCCCCATTCACTTCCATGGGACAGCTTTGTCTGTTTAAGTGCATAGGAAGGAATGGGGACGCCATACTTGTAATTACACCTGCTCACCACTCCAATTGATGCGGCCAGCAGGTAAACAGAGCAGAGAAGGCAGCGCTGCTCGGTGTAGTCAGACCCCTGCCTATCTGATATTGATGAGCTATCCGGAGGATAGGCCATTAATAGTAAAAAGCGGACAGCCCCTTTAGGTTAAACGCTTAGCTCTGCATCTTTGTGCTTATTCATAGTCACCCACGTGACCTAAAGCTATGATTGCGTACGGATGGGATAGTTCGCTAAACATTTTGTTACACAGCTTCATGGTCTTTTTTGTTTAAATATGGTCCTTTTATCAATTCTGCAGCTATAAAAATGCAAAGACATGAGGTAAGATAACTATTAATGAAATGATTTGGATAACAACAAAGTAAATGATTACAATTTTAACCCCTTAAGGACCAGCACCGTACATGTCCCACGGGCTGATCGGGTGGGTACAGGCGCTGCCTTTGCGCCACGTGAAGTTAGGTGTCGTCTTTCCTATTTGTATTTTGTTTGTTGTATTTCCCTGTTTTTTTGTATCTTGGCATGAGGGAGACTCCTTTTCATCCTTCTGGTGGAGGAATAGGCCGTCTCAAGTCCTGTCACTATACCAGGGGTGTGTTGGGGCTCTAGGTTTCTGTGTATAAACTAGGCCTGCACGATATATCGCCAAAGCAATCGTATCGCGATAATCGCCGATGGCGATTTGGTCGACCCAAAAATGCTGCAATATTTACAGTGATACAACACGCCGTGCGGCGGGTGTATCGGCTGACTGGGAGGAGGGACTGCGGGCCGGCGTCTGCTTTTATAATGACAGCAGGGCCCGTGCAGTGACTGTATTCTACTACATGGGCCCTGCTCACTGTATATAATCTTATCTATAATTATAGGGATTGTTAATATATAGAAATCCTGGGGGGGAGGAGGCCTGTTTCATTCATAAAGTGGTGGCGCAGGCGCGCAACGTAGTGAGTTACGCTGCCAGCACCCTTCCTCCAGGCCTGCCTCGTCCCTCCTTTCTGCTACCGAGCGCTTGTAAGTAATACCCAGGATTTTTATATATTAACAATCCCTACAATTATAGAGAAGATTATATCCAGTGAGGCCCGTGTTGTAGAATACAGTCACTGCACGGGCCCCACTGTCATTATAAGAACCTGCTGTATAAAATATCACATGATCTAACCCCTCAGGTGAACACCATAAAAAAAAAAAAAATAATCAAAAATGCAATTTGTTTGTCACCTTACATCACATAAAGTGTAATACCAAGCGATCAAAGTCATATGCACCCTAAAACAGTACCAATCAAACCATCTCATACCGAAAAAAAAATTAGCCCCTACATAAGTTGCCCAAAAAATAAAAAAATCTATGGCTTTCAGAATATGGAGACACTAAAAAATAATTTTTTTCAAAAAATGCTTTATTATGTAAAACTGAAACAACCAAAAAAGTAGTCCTATTTGGTATTGTCGCATCTGTAAGAATCTGCTCTATAAAAATACCACATGATCTAAGGGTACTTTCACACTTGCGTTATTCTTTTCCGGCATAGAGTTCCGTCAAAAGGGCTCTATGCCGGAAAAGAACTGATCAGGCATATCCCCATTCAATCTGAATGGATAGAAATCCGTTCAGTTTGCATCAGTATGCCTTCCGTTCAGTCACTGTCAGGCATTTTGGCCGGACATAATACCGCAGCATGCTGCGGTATTATGTCCGTCCAAAATGCCTGATCAGTCGCCGGAATGCCGGATCCGGCATTAATTTACATTGACTTGCATTAGTGCAGGATCCAGCATTGCAAAACAACTAAAGGACGGATCCGTCCATCCGCATGACAAGCGGAGAGACGGATCCGTTCTTGCAATGCATTTGTAGACGGATCCGTACCCGGATCCGTCTACAAATGCTGTCAGTTGTCACACTGAACGGCGGATCCGGCTGGCAGCTCGAACAACGGAACTGCCTGCCGGATCACACTAACGCTAGTGTGAAAGTACCCTAACCTGTCAGATGAACATTGTAAATAACAAAAAATAAAAACAGCTATTTTTTGTTACCTTGCCTTACAAAAAATGTAATATAGAGCAACCAAAAATCATATGTACCCTAAAATAGTACCAACAAAGATGCCACCTTATGCCGTAGTTTCCAAAATGAGGTCACTTTTTTGGAGTTTCTGCTCTAGGGGTGCATCAGGGGTTGACTTGGCAACTTAAAATGTTCCCAGTGAGATCTACCTTCCAAAAGCCATATGGTGTTCCTTTCCTTCTGCTCCCTGGCGTGTGCCCTTACAGCGGTTTACAACCACATATGGGGTGTTTCTATAGAATCAGGGTAATAAATATTGAGGTTTTTTTGACTGTTACCCTTTGCTTTGTTACTGGAAAAAAATGTATTTAAATGGGAAAAACTGCCAAAAAAGTGAAATTCTGAAATTTCATCTCCATTTTCTTTTAATTATTGTGGAACACCTAATGGGTTACCAAAGTTTGTAAAATCAGTTTTGAATACCTTGAGGGGTGTAGTTTCTATAATGGGGCCATTTATGGGTGGTTTCTATTATGTAAGCCTCACAAAGTGACTTCAGACCTGAACTGGTCCTTAAAAATTGGGTTTTGGAAATTTTCTTAAAAAAATGTAAGATTTGCTTCTAAACTTCTAAGCCTTCTAACGTTCCAAAAAAAAAGAAAATGTAATTTTCAAACTGATCCAAACTTGAAGTAGACATATGGGAAATGTAAAGTAATTACTATTTTAACAGGTATCACTATCTATTTTAAAATCTGAGTTTTTCCAAATTTTTGGTAAATTTGGTATTTTTTTATAAATAAAAATGATTTTGACTCAAATTTACTACTGTCATGAAGTACAATATGTCAATATGTGACGAGAAAACAGCCTCAGAATGGCTTGGATAACTGAAAACATTTTAAAGTTATTGCCACATAAAGTGGCACTTGTCATATTTGCCAAAAATGGCCTGGTCTTTAAGGGGAAAAATGGCAGGGTCCTGAAGGGGTTAAAAGATTGTGGGAAAATGTACTAAGACTGGAGTTTCATGTGCCAGCCTCGATGGCAAACGTAAAACCCGCTGGCATACGATTCAGCAATATTAAGAGGTAATAAGCAGGGTGTATTAGGAGTTCTGTGCACTTGAAAAAGAAATTAATGCCAGCAAAGGAGCTGCTGCAGATCACTGGCACACACTATTTTTAAATGAGTGGGGCTGCGAGGTTGCCATCCGGGTCTGCCGCCTCTTAACCATTCCCTACCCATTTTATTTTTTCATTATTTATTTATTTTTTGTAAAAGCGTGGTAATGAAAGCCTCAACTTTTGGTACAAAACGGCACATGCACTAAAATTTGTTAATTTTGTACTCCAGTTTTCTGGTGTACTAGAACGATACATGCCTTGGAAAATATCTGTACAAGAAACATGTATATTTTTAACTAACACACTGTTCTTGTAACTCCCACAGAAATGAAAGCAGGATTCTGGGAGTTGTAGTTTCAGAACACCTAGAGTGCCAGAGGTTGCTGATCCCTGGACTAGTTCAGTGTTTAGCTCAGAAATATGTAGATACACATAAGTAGGCATACATGTAACCAGTGTTGGACTGGGGTGCCTAGGGCCCACCAGTGGAATTGATTTTAGGGGCCTACCCTAGAGCTGGAGATGGAGCACATGAAGGTGCCACTCCTTCAAGACAAGTTAAGCAAATCACGGAAAATAGATATAGAACATCCTGCACGGTATGATAGTAATTGTTGCGGATGTACATGGCTACATTTATAAAGTCACAAAAATAAAATGCACTATAATATGCAAACATTACATGTGGACTAAGCCCTCACTCTAATGTTAAAATCTGAGACACTTAGCCAACATATTTTGATCCGGTGGGCCCATCTAACCCTGCATATAACACATAATTATTAACATAAACATATGCATACACACCCCACCTCTTTCTTCTATGCATATAAGTACTACTCAGAGGCTGTTTAAAGAGAACGATTTATCCGCACGTCAGTGATTCCTGTCAGCCCTGTCCTTCTCGTGTTCTCCATCTTTAACTGTAATGTTAGAGAGGCAGGCTTTGCTAATGTTCCATTTTGGACAGAGCAGAAGGGGAGATTTCTGTTGCAGCAAGCTTCCTCCAAACCTGACAAACATGATTTGTAAGTTTCTAACTCGATGGGTAGCAGAAGACTAAGGGCTCTGTCACACGAGCGGATGCCGTACAGGTAATCCACTGTGTGAAAGAGAGCCAAGCCCCGCTCTGGACAGCAGAGACACGGAGCATTAACGTAATTGATAATGCTCAGTGCCTCTTTTTGACCTTTTCACTACAAAATCACAGTGAGATAAAGTTGTCGCCATGATTTTGTAGTAAAAAGATCACAGAGAGGCAAAGAGCATTATTAGTCATGTTAATGCTCTGTGTTTCTGCTGTCCGGAGCGGGGCTTGGCTCTCTTTCACGCAGCAGATTACACGTACTGCACTGAAAGAGCCATAAGAGAGTGTCTTTCGAGTGGTGGAGTCTGTAAAAGCTGAGCTTACCCTTTTGACCTGTTAAAAGGGTTGACCACTTTCTGTCTATTGGTGATCAGTATGTTTGTAAAATGACTATATGCCACTTGTTAATATAGCCTTTATTGATATTCTGCACCATTTTCTATATTTCAGAAAGTATTCCTACTTGTCCGCCAAGTCTTTTCTGCTGTCCATAAAATTGCTGCTGATGGTGGGTAATATGACCAGGCACATCACTTGGATACACATCTGCTGCCTTCTGCTCTTCGGTCGGGAGTTTACTGTGGTGTGTTTGAATGGAGGAGGCTGAGTGATGTCTGGTCACATGACCCTCCATCAGCAGCCATTTTATTGACAGGATCTCTGTTCACACAGCACAGATGATTTGCCCAGCAAGGGGACATGGCATTTTAAAGGCTATATTAGCAAGTACCATATAGTCATCTTGCATACGTATTGGTCAACAGTAACCAGAAAGTGGACAACCCCTTTATTAGTTTGAAAATGCAGGTAATTGGAAAATATGATACATTGTAGTGCATTGGTTGTGCAGGAGCTGAAGACCATTTGGCTGTGTTAGGGGGGCTCCCTGTCTGTGTATGAGTTACAGTATGTAATTGACATCAGTCAACATGTTACTGTAGGCGTGTATTTTAATGGAGTGTAAGTAATCAATTTACAGCATTTGCCTCTGATGTCTTTGTCCTAAGCAGAAGTAATCTAATTTAAAGTTATAGTGTTTTAACTGGGTGTTTATGAGGATTAAATATCTCTAGAACTGTTATGGGTGGCGAAACATTAGTTTCTATGTCATTTTCGGAAACCCAAATGTGTTTCAAACCTCATTGGAGCCTTGGGACAATGAAGGGACTTTTTACAACCATGGGCTATTTTGCCAAGACTTTTCAAGGACTTCATTGAGTTGGATATTAGATTTGCCTACTGACGTATAAAATGGCATCATTGTTGACCTTTTTATCTGGGAAGCATAAGACCCTCTTTGTTGCTCGCAACTGAATCTTCAAAGTATGAAATCAGCTGCTCAGAAGCTAATTTTATCGTCAACTTTCTTATTATCTGTTCCGCTCATGTATGCTGACACGGTTTTACTCACTTCAGTATATTAAATATATGGAAAACCATTCTTCCGCAGTTTGTATTGAGGGCGCTCACAAATTGATGTTGTAGCAAATGTTTTTCTGACATAAATGAACACAGGCAGTCTTTCATAAAGCTATATTATGATCTATTACTGTTCTGCCCACCACGTGTCACACTGCCCACATACGTCATCTTCACGTGTTATGTAATTCAAAGCTCGCTTTATTAAAGGGGTTAATCGACTTCAGAAAAAAACAACTATGTACTGTAATTGCTCACTCACGCCTTGTGTCCCATTTTGTGTGATTTCTCCATGTGCTGTGGTGCTAGTCCCACTTGGCTAGTATAGGAACTGAGAAGCCATATTATTATTATTATTATTAATAATAATAATAATGATAATAATAATAATGATAATAATATTTATTATTAAAGCGCCATTCATTCCATAGCGCTGTACATATGAAAAGGGGTATACATACATAATACAGACAATTGCTCTAAGCATGAACAAGACGAGTTACAAACTGGTACAGAAGGAGAGGGCCCTGCCCATGAGTGCTTACAATCTACATGGTATGGGAGAAGGACACAGTAGGAGAGGGTAAAGATGGTCATGGCGGTATAGAGGCAGCAGGGTCACTGGTTGTAGGCTTGTCTGAAAAGGTGGGTTTTTAGGTTTCTTGTGAAGGATTCCACTGTAGATGAGTCTGATATGTTGGGGTAGCGAGTTCCAGAGTGTGGGGAATGCGCGGGAGAAATCTTGGAGACGATTGTGGGAAGAGGTGATAAGTGGAGAGAAGGAGGTCTTGTGAGGATCGGAGATTCCGTGTGGGGATGTATCGGGAAAGTAGCTCAGAGATGTAGGGAGGGGACCAGTTGTGGACAGCCTTCCATGTATTTGTTAGTATTTTGAACTAAATTCGCTGGGCAGTGTGGAGAGGCAGAGAAGTAACAGGGTGAGAGGTGGATTAGTCGGGCAGCAGAGTTCAGGATAGTTTCGAGGGGTGCGAGAGTGATGGAAAGCCAGAGAGGAGGATGTTGCAGCAGCCTAGTTGGGAGATGATGAGGGCGTGTACAAGCATTTTCGAAGACTCAAAGTTGAGGAAAGCGCGGATGCGGGAGATGTTTTTGAGTTGGAGGCGGCAGGTGGTGGAAAGGGCTTGGATGTGCGGTCGGAAGAAGAGGGCAGAATCCAAGGTCACTCCAAGGCAGCAGACTTGGTTTACTGGGGAGAGTGTGCAGCCATTGATGGTGATACATAGGTCTGTTGGCGGAGCTGAGCAAGATGGGGGTAAGATGATGAGTTCTGTTTTATCCATGTTAAGATTTAGGCTAGGTCTACACGACAAATAGAGCACAACTACACTGCAACATTTGTTGCTCGACATTTTGTTGCATTAATGTTGTGCAACAATTTTTATAATGGTAGTCTATTGTGTCGCAGCATGTTGCAATGCGGCACCATAGACTACCATTATAAAAATTGCTGCGTGACATTAATGCAACAAAATGTTGCGCGACAAATGTCCTCGTGTAGACCTAGCCTTGGAAAACGAGAGGAGAAGGAGGATATGGAAGATAGGCATTGTGGGACTCTGGCCCAGACATCACCACCTTACTATCCAGAGAGAGAGATTTGTGTCGTCAGCTTAAAAGTGATGCTGAAAGCCATGGGACTCTATGAGCCGTTCCAGGCTGAAAGTGTCGATGGAGATTCTCTGCCATGCCATTGTTGCTTTTAAAGTGGTGCTTTTTAGTTATAGTTGGTGCCCCCTTGGCTCATACCCTTCCTCTCAGGCTCAATTAATGTTACTATATAAATAAAAACTGAACGAGTTTCTCCAGGCACATTATGTACTTAGAGGTACTAACAGTGTATAACCGCACAAAGTACAGGGAGCTCTACCTGACTGCGAGAGCCCCAGATTGCCCCCGGGCAACCTGGCGCTTTCACAGCTTCATCTACACCCATGCCAACTAAAGCTAAACAATACCAGCACCTCTCCTCCTGCTGTGACGACCTGGCCATGTCACAAGCTGTCCCACTTATTCTAACTTCCAAGCAAATTTACATATGTGTGCTATCAGCACCCCTCTGTTGGGTAGATAGCGGTGTCAGAATCACAGAAAATAATGCACTATAATAATAGATGCAAGCATAACATATGGACTAAGCCCCCACTCTTGCTAAAATCTGAGACACTTGGTCAATACATTTTGATCAAAATACATCTAAGCCCACCTACCAGGCGACAAGGTGGTTCAGGCGGGTTCCTGTGCTAACCTATTCATGCTGTTGCACATTTTTCAGGAGCACGGTCCCCACACATATGGTGTGCTGCCCCTTGTTACCTCCATGTGCATCAGCAACCGGTGGGAGGGGGGGCACACACATCTATATGTACCACCTTAATCAAGGTCACCTATTAGATAGGTGGGGCAAAAGTGCACATGAATATCACTCGCAGTATAGGAGCGTATTCACACATGAAGGTGCCACTCCTTCAAGACAAATTAAACAAATCACAGAAAAAAACATACATAAACCATCCTGCATGATATAGTATTAAATGTGCGGATGTATATGGCTGCATTTACAAAATCACAGAAAATAATGCACTATAATAATAGATGCAAGCATAACATATGGACTAAGCCCTCACTCTTGATAAAATCTGAGACACTTGGTCAATACATTTTGATCAAAATACATCTAAGCCCACCTACCAGGCGACAAGATGGCCTGAGTTCAGGCGGGTTCCTATGCTAACCTAAATGGCATGAATGGCAGCTGCGGCATTCATAGAGAGGAATCCTCTCCTGGGCGTATGATTCTGCAGGAGGCATTGCTGAGCAGAAAGCACTCATTATATGATCTGTGACATTTTTTTTGCCGGTCCCCATAGAGGGAGGGACCATGCAATCAAAATACCAAACCTCAGAGGTGCTTATGTGACCGAAATTAAGAGCGGTGTTCCAGGCCATCTTGGAAGTGCAAAGTACGGTATATTAATGTATGTTAAAGTGATGGGCTGGGTAACCTTTTAATGGCTGGTCATTATACAGTACTTGGTAACTACCTAGTCTATCTGTTTCTTTCACAAGTTTACCCTGGATTTAGGTCTGATCTGTTCCTAAACATATCATCTTCAATAGCATCCCTGCTGTGTTTGACAATGTTGTCGCCGCTAGCTTTTTGATTGATGGGTTCAAAAAGAAAACTACTTTAAATTGCTGCCAGCATAATGTGTTAAGAAATGAGAATTTCTGTTGAAGCCGCCATGTTTTGTATCAGGCAGCTGTGAAATAAATTGCCTACAATTGGTTCTGCAAGTATGGAAACACTGATTGAAATCTCGATGAGCTTGGTGAGAAAGATGGGATTTGGTGCGTCTCTTTGTTTGATTTTTGGCATAAGTTTGTGAGAAAGCAGAAGACCGATTATTAGTTCAGTAGGTTCAGTTTTGTTCTGTTGCTATTTTAAAGGGGATGTTTCACCTCAGCAAATGTAATTTATCACATAGACAAATTTAATACTAGGCACTTACTAATGTGTTGTGATTGTCCATATTGCCTCCTTTGCTGGCTTGATTCACTTTTCCATCACTATACACACTTCTCGTATCCAGGAGTGTTGGAGTGCACATAAACAGCAGCTTCCATCCCGGCCACTTTATATCTGCTCTCCAGTGGTGGTCGTGAGTGACCACCACTGAACGACCACCACTGGAGAGCAGATATAAGGTGGCTGGGATGGGAGCTGCTGCTTATGTGCACTCCCACACTCCTAGGCACCAGAGAGACATCTAATTTTTCCTATAGTGTGCATGCATGGCCACTTCTGATGGATTGCAGGGTGGTCATAACCATGGAAACGAGCCGTGTATAATGAGAGGGAAAAATGGATTAAGCCAGCAAAGGAGGCAATATGGACGATGACAATACATTAGTAAGTACCTAGTATTTATTTTGTCTATGTGATAAATTACATTTGCTGAAGTGCAACAACCCCTTTAAGGGCCCTTTCACACTAGCGTTTTTATTTTCCGGCATAGAGTTCCGTCGTCGGGGCTCTATGCCAGAAAACTAATGATCAGGATTATCCTAATGCATTCTGAATGGAGAGAAATCCGTTCAAGATGCATCAGGATGTCATCAGTTCAATACCTCAGGCCAAAAATCTGGAGGACTTGCCGTAACGCCGGATCCAGAATTGAAGTGCATTAATCCGGAATTAAGCTAAACGTCGTTTCGATGCGTGCGCAGCAGCAGTTCCGATCGGGGCCCCAGTGTAAGCTGGGGCTCCGATCGGTTACCATGGCAGCCAGGACACTACTGAAGTCCTGGCTGCCATGGTAAGTACTCCGCAGCAGTGTACTTACCTGTGCTGCAGCCCCCGGGCGCTCCTTTATGATGTCACAGGTCCGGGCGGCGCATTGATCTATGCGCCGCAGGGACCTGTGACGTCATGAAGGAGCGCCCGGCAGCCACAGCGCAGGTAAGTGCACTGCTGCGGAGTACCATGGCAGCCAGGACTTCAGTAGCGTCCTGGCTGCCATGGTAACCTCAGTCTTCAAAATGCTTTGATCAGGATCCTGATTAGTCTTCAAATGCTTTCAGGCGACTTGCGTTCTGACTGAGCCAGCAGGCCTGAAGTGCCTGCCGGCTCCTCAGAACGCAAGTGTGAAAGCACCCTAAGGCTCACAGCAAAATTAGCCACAGAAAAATCAGTAGCAGATTACTAGATGAAAATGCTCCTTTTTTGGTTAGCATATTTCTAATTTGGTGGAGGTTTTAAAGGAGTTTGAGTTTTCTCAGTTTCTCTATTGACTTCTATGAAATCCTCAATCAAATCTGCTTCCAAGAATTAATGTCACTACTCAAGCGTTTTTCAATCAGCTACTGAAAAAACTTCTAGCATTTTACACTGTGTGCACAAGGTGGAGTCTTTAAAGTGTAACAGTCATCTTTTTATTTTTATTTTTGCACTGTGTAGTGGCAGTCATACAGACCATTCTTGCAATATACTTTAATTAGGGTACTTTCACAGTTGCGTTAAAGTTTTCCAGTATTGAGGTCCGTCCTTGGGGCTCAATACCGGAAAAAAAACTGATTCGTTTTATCCTAATGCACTATTCAGGGTGGACCCGGCTTGGGGGCAGAGGAGAGCAGAGCTGAAGGTTTAGGAGACCGTAATCGGCTCGGCCTGTGTACAATGCCGCCACATCAGGCTGATTTCCCCTGTAACTAGGGCTCCTTTGGATGCCCCGCAGTGGAAATAGTGCGCAAAAAAAAAAAGTCTGTGTCCCCACAGGTCTTTCAGTGACTTCTTGGGGACAAGTTATGCGGAAAAAAAATATTAAGTTAGTTAGATATTATTAAAAAAAAAAAAATATGTGGCAAAAAAATAATAAAAAAATAGGGAAGGAAAAATTGCAAAATAGGAGTGTTCACTATCCCCTAACAGTCTTTTTATGAAATCTTGGGGGACATATGTGGCAGAGATATATTTAAATAATAGGTAATAATCAATTGTAAAAAAATTATACAATAGAATCTTAATAAAATACAATTAAAAGTGAAAAAAAAAAGGGAACAAGTGAAAAATTAAACATGGTCAGTGTAGTTGTAGCAGAAATATATTAAAAATTAAGTTAAAAAGATAAAAAAATAACAAATGAAAAAACGCCCACACCAACCAAAACTGTCGCCATTATTACCCCATTCACGTGAAACTATACATTTTATGTATCAAAACGACTTACACAAAATAGGGAACTAATTATAAAAATTTATTTTGGTTTTAGATTGCATATTTAAAGAATAAGGAGCTGTAGCTTAGAAAAAAATACTTTTTAAAAATGTTTTGTACTGTTTCACCCAAATAAAACAAAAAAATACATTATAGGACACTTTGTGTCAAGTGAAAAATTGTTGCGAAAATGATTTTGGTAGTCCCAACACCTAAAAAAGTTTCAACTGTTTGATCCACCACGTGCGCTAAATCGCAAAAAGTGTCTGTTCAGGCCTGGTTATTAAAGTGTTAACCAATAAGAGCTTTCCCCACCAGTAAGGGAAAATGCTTACTGGTTATTGCATGGCACCTGTAACTGGCATATTCTGGTTCCTGCACTTTAACACCTGTCAGTGCATGGCCATGGTCACATATAGCGCTCCAGTCAATGACTGGCTTCAGCAGTGACACGCTGCTTGTGACCATGGTCGTGCACTGCCAAGTAAAAATAGCGCAGGGAGCAGTTACGTATAACTCTTCGGTTTCAGGAGCCATGGTGCAAGAACTTGTTGAAAATTCATTTTTACTGGGAAATCTCTTTAAGCCGTATTACACTGCAAGATATTCAGGTCAATTACTGTGAAAAAGTGTTCATAAGAATGCACATTCATGATAACTGACCTGTATAACCGTGCCGCACATCTCTCTGTGTAATCAGGGATGTGCTACTGATAATCAATATAACTAAATGAAGGAGAAATGACTGTGATAGCGATCATTCCTCCCCAGTCACTTTATATTCTCCTGTGTAATAGGCTGATGCATATGAGCGGCCCCTTGAAATAGAACAATGTGACAATGTGTCCCTCAGCCCAAAAAAGGTTGTGCACCCCTGCTCTAAGGGTACTTTCACACTAGCGTTTTTCTTTTCCAGCATAGAGTTCCGTCATCGGGGCTCTATGCCGGAAAAAAACTGATCCGGATTATCCCCATGCATTCTGAATGGAGAGAAATCCGTTCAATATGCATCAGGATGTCTTCAGTTCAGTATGTGAACGTTTTTTGGACGTTGACAAAACCACAGCATCCTGCGGTTTTATCTCCGTCCTGAAATGCCGGAACACATGCCTGAATGCCGCATTAAGTCCCATTGACTTACATTAGTGCCGTATCCGGCATTAGGAAATGACTAAAGGATGGATCCGTCCTTCCGGTCTGCACATGCGCAGACCTTTAAAACTGTGAAAAAAATGCAAAACGGATCAGTCTATCCACATGGCAAACGGAGAGACTGATCCGTACCTGCAATACATTTGTAGATGGATCCGCAAGCCGTCTACAAATGCTTTCAGTTGTCATACGGTATGCCAGATCTGGCGGTACGGAACTCCCTGCTGGATCCACATGCCACAAGTGTGAAAGTACCCTTAGGGAACTGGTCAACAGCACAGATTTTCTTTGGACTAAGGCATTCATACAGTGTCCTATGAACGCAGAACTAAAGCGAAGATCTGGAGGATCTGGAGAATATATTCTTTCCCAGTGATTCCTTAGAAAACGTAGTCCTGTTTCCAAGCAGTCACATCTGCAAGAAAGTTTCACGCCACCAAACCCACCCACTCGAGGAAGGAGCAGTTTATTGGCCTCTGCCTTGCATACTTGGAGACAGTTTATTGCAGGAGTGTAGCTCTAATTCAGCACTACAAGGTCGTCTGTTGCATTCCCGAACATAAAGTGGCCCGTCCAGTGACACGTTCTCTTTAAATAATAATCTCCTCCGGTTTTTTTATACATGTTTTTTTTTTTTGTTTAGCTTATGTTATTCCAACATGTTCTATATCTCGTAGCTCTGTTTTCATATTATACTTTCCCTTCTCTTTGAAGTCAGACGTTTTGAGCAAGTTTGTTTTGATGTAAGACGATGAGTCATTTGTATGTTCAGCCCTGTCCTTTCTTTCACTGAGCTTTAATTATTTTAATCAAGGAAGAGCTAGAATTAGCTCTCAATCTCGCCGTGCTCAGCATATTTTCAGTAAGGTTACATGACTCATACCAATCTCCCTCTCGTTACTTTCCTGTTGTGTTTTGGCTTTTGTTGGGTGAACTCTTAGTTGGCAAAAGATGCTCTGCTACTTTATTACATTTCTGGAACACTACAGAAACAATCTCTGGTCCAACTGTTGCTTTTCTCCATGCTGTGCTTTTTGCACTGCATGTGAGAGAGCCTAAGAGAAGAAAGATCGCAAAGATGTGTTTTAGATTTGCCTAAAGAGAGTGTTTACAGGGGTGTACGAGAAAGACAACTGATCAACTATCAACAGGATAGGTGATAAGCTTCTGATCTGTGGTGGTCCAGCTGCTTGGACCTCCACTGATCAAGACAATGGGGTCCCGTATCCTCTGTTTGAATGGTGCAGGATTGGGCATGCATGCCTTCACTCCATTCCATCCTGTTGATACTTTGTCATTCTGGGACAACCTATTTAACACTTTCTCACCCAAAGATGTATTATTATTCCCACCCAAAGATGTATCTATATTTAGGGGCGGGAAAGCCTAAATGCAAAACGCTGTACTATTACAGCATTGCGATAGTGAAGTCTCAGCATCAGCCAGACAATCACTGTTGATTGTGGCACCTAAAGAGATTTACAGAGTTTACGATTACGGGGTGCTGATGTGTTGTCATGGACGTCTAATGGAGGCTTCCATCTTTGCACACTCGTTAGAGGGTTCAGTAAATTTTCGGCCAACCTTAGACATAGTTCAAATGTCCGTGTTTTGGTCAGTAATTCTTGGTTTCCATCAGTAATTGTGAGCCAAGAAAGAAGGCGAGTGAAAAACACAGGTGCAAGCCTTTCCATTATACCTTATATCTGTGTAGACTCCTGGTTTTGGCTTATGGCCCTATTACACTGCATGATGATCGGGTGCGATCACTGATGGATGATAACATCAGTGCTTGTTTGCAAAGTGAACGTGAGAGGAAACATTGCTACCGCAGTCATTACTGCGTTATTCAGTTTTGTTGATTATCAGAAGCACATCTCTGATTGCACAGCCTAATGAAAGATTCCCATCAACCGACATACAAGCGCCTGCTGGTTCACCAGGTAATGGGTTGCTCAATTATATGGGTCAGTTTTGGGGAATGAGTATTCGTATGAAAGCTTGTTCCTGGTAATTGGCCTGAAATTAATGCTTTCTAATAGGGCCTAAAGAATCGCTAATGGAAATCACTAACCAATCACTGACATGTGAACTAGGCCTTAGGCTTATTTTAATATTACAGCTAAATCAGCACCTCCAATAAAATTCAAAAAAACAAACTGCCAAGTATATAGAAGATACCAATACATCTTTATTAACAAAGTTATAATGTGTTAAAATACACAAAAATGGAAATCTGCAGACAAATGTACGACGATAACAGAGCCATCATGATTATATTATGTGCATAACAATAGAAAATGTAAAGGAGCTGAGTGCAGAATTATTGTTACTGGTCACAATTAGAATCTAGACATATAGTAGCTATAATTACATGTACCGCATGACTCTTACATGTACATACACTTAAAGGGGTTGTCCGAGTTCTGAAAAAAAAAAATAATATAGCACTGAAAATCTGATGGGCAGCAATATATGACTAAGCTAAGCAAGTTTTAGGCAAATAAATAAAATATATATATATATATATATATATATATATATATTTATTTATTTCCTCATTTCCCTGTTTCTTTTCTGGCACTTGTTTACATGCAATAACAATCTCTGCCCTTCCTCCTGCACTGTTAAGGGCGTGGATACAAGAGCTGCCCTGATTGCTCGGAGAATCAGCAGCATCTTGTATGTGTAGAACTACAAGTCCTAGCTGTATAATGACACTGCTAAGAGAGTGGATACAAGAGCTGCCCTGAGTGCTGTGAGAATCAGCAGCATCTTGTATGTGTAGAACTACAAGTCCTAGCTGTATAATGACACTGCTAAGAGAGTGGATACAAGAGCTGCCCTGAGTGCTGGGAGAATCAGCAGCATCTTGTATGTGTAGAACTAAAAGTCCTAGCTTTATAGTGACACTGCTAATACACACAGGATCTTCCCTCTACCTTCCTGTGCAATGCTCTCTCTAGTCTGTCAGCTCCTGTGCCCAGCATTGTCTCCTCATTGCCGGTGGCTACCCAGTCTGTGCAGCTGAAGGCTTGTGCAACAAACTTTATCAGAGTAGGGAGAAAAGCTGACATCACAGGTCATGTGCCTCTCAGTAAAATCTGATATACCAGGCACTGCAGATAAAGTGAGTTAATTGTAAAGTTGTTATATTTGCCTAGTTAGGAACATAGCAAGAACAAAAAAAATAACTCTGATAACCCCTTTAAATAATATCTCAACCAAATAAATTATAATATATTGTAAATTGTATTATATAGTGTATGTTGAATTATTTTTACATGTGTGTACTGAGTGAGGTGGTGCGTCTATTTTTAGTTACTGTGGGGGATATTTATTAAGACTGGCAAATTAGATGCCAGTCTTAATCCCTCTGCACTGGCGGTGGATTCTCCAAAGTCAGGCCTCTACATAACTTTGGTGCTTGCTCCTGTCGGCCGTGCAACATGCTTGAATCTACCCCAGCTCCCTTGCTGGTGTAGTTCAAGGCCATTCTCCACGCCATGGCGTGGAAAATGATGAATGGGACCGGCCTTCCCGCCCTCTTCCCTGCCCACATAGAGTTAGAGACAGCACACCAGGGATAGCATATGATTTGAACCTTTATTCACCAGTGGTGCATTTTACTTGTTACATTTATTGCATTGCAACGTTTCGGGCCCAAATGTGGCGCCCTTTATCAAGCTGGATGTGCGGAATAACAAAATCCGTGGATTTCGTTATCCAGCTTGAAAAACGGGCGCATCATTTGGGCCTGAAACATAGCAATGCAATAAATGTAACAAGTAAAATGCACCATTGGTGAATAAAGGTTCAAATCATATGCTATCCCTGGTGTGCTGTCTCTAAATCTATTTGGAATATAACCTACAAGACGTCTATAGTGGAAGAAGTCTATTTGGGACGTGCACCTATAAAAGCCCTTTTGAGACTAGTGCTGCGGTCCTATTGTGAATAGAAGATACTCTTCCCTACCCACACCATGCCCCCTTTTTCTACCACTTGGCAAAAACACTTTTGTGACAAAATCTGCAACCTAAATATGCCAAAAAGTGGCATATAACACATAAGTGGCCGTCTGTAGTATAATCAGGACCAGTAATTTTAACAAAAAATCTTGTTTTTTAACCACATTTTTTTTATCCAGCTTGCCTCCAAATTTGAAGTAAAAAGGATCACAAAATGTGTGTATATATCCCTAGAAGGGCACTAGTAAAAAATACAGGTCACATCTCACAATCCTGTCGATGAAAAACAAAATCTTAAAAAAAAATAAAAATGGGATGGCCCTAAGAATATGGTGATGGGCGTTTATGGGGGAGTTGGACATCTATTGAAGGTGTTTGGGCACCTTTAGTCTGCCTGCAGATAGGTAGCACAGTCGCCATGACAGATGCACTTTACCATATCTTAGTACCGTATATACTCGAGTATAAGCCGACCCGAGTATAAGCCGACCCCCCTAATTTTACCCTAAAAAAACTGGGAAAAGTAGTGACTCGAGTATAAGCCGAGGTGGAAATGGATGTCACTGTTATGGGGGGTATCTGTGGATGGCACTGTTATGGGGGATCTGTGGATGGCATCCACAGCCCCCCATCCCATAACAGTGCCATCCACAGCCCCCCCATCCCATAACAGTGCCATCCACAGCCCCCCCATCCCATAACAGTGCCATCCACAGCCCCCTCATCCCATAACATTGCCATCCACAGCCCCTCATCCCATAACAGTGCCATCCACAGCCCCCTCATCCCATAACAGTGCCATCCACAGCCCCCTCATCCCATAACAGTGCCATCCACAGCCCCCATCCCATAACAGTGCCATCCACAGCCCCCCATCCCATAACAGTGCCATCCACAGCCCCCATCCCATAACAGTGCCATCCACAGCCCCCATCCCATAACAGTGCCATCCACAGCCCCCCATCCCATAACAGTGCCATCCACAGCCCCCATCCCATAACAGTGCCATCCACAGCCCCCTCATCCCATAACAGTGCCATCCACAGCCCCTCATCCCAAAACAGTGCCATCCACAGCCCCCTCATCCCAAAACAGTGCCATCCACAGCCCCCCATCCCATAACAGTGCCATCCACAGCCCCCCATCCCATAACAGTGCCAATCCACAGCCCCCTCATCCCATAACAGTGCCATCCACAGCCCCTCATCCCATAACAGTGCCATCCACAGCCCCCCATTACCGCTCCTGTAACGTTTTAAAATTCAATTACTCTTGCCCCCTCCTCAAATACCTTACCTCCTCACATGCCGCACTGAATCCTCCAGGCAGACCGGGCGAGGCGGCGCAGCGTGACTAACGTCACGTGCCTGCGCCGCCTGCTTCATTCGGCAGGCACGTGACATTAGTCAGTCATGCTGCGCTCGCCCGCCGCAAATGCCCGCCCCCAGCTCCTCCTCCCGCTCCTCCTCCCACTCCGTCTCGAGTATATGACTCGAGTATAAGCCGAGTTTGTGTTTTTCGGCACAAATTTTGTGCTGAAAAACTCGGCTTATACTCGAGTATATACGGTAAGTTGTTCTAAGAGAATTTTTAAATGATCCATGAATCTTCTATATCCTTCTAGACGTCTTGTCTTTTTTTTTTTTTTTTTTCTTTTAGTCTGGAGCAAGACATTGTAGAAAGCAGACTTAAGGGGCACATAAGGACACATTGCTTCCTGACAGCTGCTTTTCCTTTCCTTGTCATCACTGCAAAGATAATCAGAATGTTAAATAAGAAATTTTAAACGTTTGACTGTTTAGAGTAAGTTCTTCCATCCCATCATATGTAATATAAGCAAAGTCACAGAGTGGTCAGATTTAGTCTTCTTTACAATATATGCATGCATTAGTGCAAGAAGCCAAGAATACTCAATTTCGATCGGCCTGTGTCCGATGACGGCAAAGAGATGTCAGGAGCAAGTAAGTTTCTACAAGAGGGTGGCCATGTAAACGTGTTATACTAGTTTTGAGTGTTTGAGTTTTAAAGGAACACTCCGGGCCAGACTATTTCTTTCACTTATGCCTAGTGAAGTGGCCTGCACTAGACCTTACAAGTGTACCCATTTGGCCTGGAGAGTCTTCATTTAAGGCATTAAAGGGGTTTTTAGCTTTATGCTAATGGCCTATCCTTAGGATAGGTTATCAATATCTGATCTGTGGGGGTCCGACTCCTGGAACCCGACTGATCAGCTGGTTAAAGCTCCCTTCCTCTTACTTGGCCAGTGACGTCACATTCATTGTTCACATGGCCTAGTTACAGCCCGGTCCCATTCAATTGTATGGATCTGAGCTGTAATACCAAGCACAGCCTCTGTACAGTGCTCAGAGCTGTGCTTGGTAAGCTGTGAGAAGCCAATGGGCCCACTTGAGCACCACAGCCTCGTCAAACAGCTGATCGATGGGGAAACTGAGAGTCAGGCCCCCACCAATTACGTGTTCATGATATGTCATAGCAACCTGAAAGGTTTGATTGGTGGCAGTCCGCTGAAGGTGGCAGAATTAAGACTGGTCCCATAGACTTTCTGTTGAGTCCGTCTCACTTCCTATTCTTGCAGTAAATAGAGAGCGCTATATAAAAGCTTCTTTCTCCTTGTTCTAGCAATCATCAGGGGCGGGGCGGACATATCGACTGTGCAGCTGGTTCAGCTGCACAGGGCCCAGAGAGGGAGGGGGGCCCTTCCCAGTGCCAGCTGAGGTGTTTTTTTTATTTTATTATTTTTTCCCTCCCTTCCTCTGCCAGGTTAACCTGGTCACCTTGGGGGTGAAGGGGGTGGAGGTGGCCTGATTAGGACTTACTGTGAATCTGTCAGCCTATTCTGCCTATACTCCATAGCTGAAGGACCTGCGATGACATCATAGTCATGTGGCCTTTTCAGCACTGGAAGGGTGGTAGGACCAGTACAGAAAAAGGCAGCACTCAGCAGTAGAGACCTGTGATGTCGTGGAATTAATGTAAGTACCAGACAAATGCTGTGAGATGGGGTTCTCCACATTATAACTCCTCCCTGCTTAGTGGGAGGGAAATATTTTTTTTAACTGGGACTGTATATTAGGGGGTTAAAGGGAGGGGAGGGGTGTTAGTTACATGGGACTGTATGTTACAGAAGATTGGTGGGAGATGACTGGTGTTATTTACATAGGATTGGATATTATAGAGGACTAGAGGGTAAGGAGTAATGTTATTTACATGTGACTGTCTGAAGGAGGGGATTTAAGTTATTTACATGGGACTGTATGTTATAGAAGACTGTAAGGAAGAGGTTGTTTACACGCAGGGCGTAGGTATAGGAGGCTGCAGAGGTAGCAGTCGCTACCAGGCCCAGGAGCCTGAGGGGGCCCAAAGACCCTTGTGCCATATAAGAGGACACTGGTATTATAGAAAGTACATGCTGGTCAAGTTACACCTCTGGCTGAAGGGAAGGGGTTAGGTCAATAATTTGGACTGAGTGAGGGTGCCATTTTAATTTTTTCCTCAGGTAGCACAAAGGCTATGTGCTTCCCTGTCCCTTGCCACAAAGTACTGAGGCAAGGGGGGCCCAAGCTGAACTCTCGCGCCACAGTCCATAAGTAGAGATGAGCGAACATTTAAAAAAAGTCCGTTGTTCGGGGTTCGGGTGGTGGTTAATTGCGCATCCCGTTATGGATTCCACAATAGCGCATATGGAATCCATAAGGGGCGGCTGCCACCAACCGAACTGTGAGCAACTGAGGACCTGGCGTGGCGTCACTGTCATGTGATCAGTGCAGGGCGTGGCTCAGCACGGGATTTGATCCCGTGCTGAGCCACGCCCCCTGCACTGATCACATGACAGTGACGTCACGCCAGGTCCTTCAGCTGTTCTACAGTTCGGGTTGGTGGCAGCCGCCCCTTATGGATTCCATATGCGCTATTGTGGAATCCATAACGGGATGCGCAATTAACCACCACCCGAACCCCGAACAACGGACTTTTTTTAAATGTTCGCTCATCTCTATCCATAAGTCTTTAGTTACACCCCTGTTTACATGGGACTGGTTCATATAGAAGACTGGTGGGAGAAGACTGGTGTTATTTACATGGGACTGCATGGTATAGAAGACTGGAGGGAGAGGACAGGCATTATAGTTTGTGGGGGCACTACAGAGAAGATTATAACTCCAGGGGTACGGCAGGAGGCATTATGATTATAGGTGGCACTGCAGCGAACATTATACATACTGTGGGCAGTGGTGGCGGGCCTTACTACTACTGAGGACTTATTTCTATTAGGGGTGCCTTATTAGTATTGAGGGCACTGTAGGGGTACTATGGGGGGGAGGGGGTTCTTCCGCCTAGCAGTGAGCCTGGGAACACTACAGGGCAGGGGAGAGCATCGGAGCATGAAATGTCAGGGGGGCTGAGTGAGGGGAGGAGGAGATATGTCCGGGTTCAGCTCTGAACCTGGACAATTGCTTTAACCCCTTATGGACCGGGCTCATTTTCACCCTAAGGACCAGGCCATTTTTTGCAAATCTGACCAGTGTCACTTTATGTATGAATAACTTTAAAACGCTTTTACTTATCCAGGCCATTCTGAGATTGTTTTTTGGCACATATTGTAGTTCATGTCACTGGTAAAATGGAGTAAAAAAAAATAAATTATTTTTATTTATAAAAAAATATTACATTTACCAAAAATTTGGAAAAATTTGCAAATTTCCAAGTTTCAATTTGTCTACTTCTATAATACATAGTAATGCCACAAAAAAAAAAGTTATTACTTTACATTCCCCATACGTCCACTTCATGTTTGGATCATTTTGGGAATGCCATTTAATTTTTTGGGGAAGTTACAAGGCTTAGAAGTTTAGAAGCAAATCTTGAAAACCCACTTTTTAGGGACCAGTTCAGGTCTGAAGTCACTTTGTGAGGCTTACATAATTAGAAACGACCCAAAAATGACCCCATTCTACAAACTACACCCCTCAAGGTATTTAAAACTGATTTTACAAAAGTCGTTAACCCTTTAGGTGTTTCACAAGCGTTATTGGCAAATGGAGATGAAACTTCAGAATTGCAATTTTTGGGCAAAATATCCATTTTAATCCATTTTTTCCGGTAACTAAGCAAGGGTTAACAGCCAAACAAAACCCAATATTTATTGCCCTGATTCTGTAGTTTACAGAAACACCCCAAATGTGGTCGTAAATTATTGTATAGCCACGCTGCAGGACGTAGAGGGAAAGTAGCGCCGTGTGGTTTTTGGAAGGCAGATTTTGCTGGACTGGTTTTTAGACACCATGTCCCATTTGAAGCCCCCCTCGTGCACATCTAGAGTAGAAACTCCCAAAAAGTGATGCTATTTTGGACACTACGGGATAAGGTAGCAGTTTTGTTGGTACTATTTTAGGGTAAATATGATTTTGGTTGATCTATATTACACTTTTTTTGAGGCAAGGTAACAAAAAAAGAAATTCTCAAATTTCATATTTATTTTCCAATAACTCTTGTGGAAAACCTAAAGGGTTAACAAAGTTTGTAAAATCAGTTTTGAATACCTTGAGGGGTCTAGTTTCTTAGTCACTTTTTTGGAGCATCTACTGTAGGCGTGCATCAGGGGGTCTTCAAATGGGACATGGTGTCAAAAAAACAGTCCAGCAAAATCTGCCTTCCAAAAACCATATGGCGTTCCTTTCCTTCTGGGCCCTGCCGTTTGGCCATACAGCAGTTTACGACCACATATGGGGTGTTTCTGTAAACTACAGAATCAGCGCAATAAATATTAAGTTTTGTTTGGCTGTTAACCCTTGCTTTACATAGTTGTAAATAGCATGGCTGCAAAGCCGATCCGGGCCGGCTCTTACCGGGAGCAGCTAAAGTGTAGGGTGGGTGGCTGCTCCCCACGATCCAGTCCTGGTTTTGGGCTGGGTATAAAAACACAGCCAGCAGCTGTGTCTGGGGCTGTGATTGTCCTGGAGCTGCTGCTAGTCCTGTGGAGCTCTCTGGGCTGGAAGCAAAAACCCAGCAAGGAGACGTGCAGTCGACCTGGAAGCCTGAAGGAGGATTATCCCACGGCTGGGCCGACCGCCAGGTGCGAACGCGCACCTAACATCTCACAGGTGATTGAACCTGGTTTTGGACTCTTTGGTTTTGCCTTTTTTCTGTTTGCTGCGTGTGAATGAACACCAAGAGACTGTTTACCATTTCGTTTGTGCAAGTGTGAATAAAACACTGTTTATTGCACGTACTGGACTCCTTGTTTTGCCTCTGTACTGCACCCGCACCGTTATCTACCAGAGCAACTCCCCACAATATGTATACTTTTTATTTATTTAAGTTTTACACAATAATATTTTTGAAATCAAATTAAAAAAAATCATGTTTTAATGTCTCCATAGTCTGAGAGTCATATTTTTTCATTTTTTGGAGCGAAAGTCCTATGTATGGTATCATTTTCTGCGGGATGAGATGACTGTTTGATTGGCACTCTTTTAGGAGGCATATAACTTTTTGATCGCTTGCTATTACACTTTTGATGCGAGGTGACAAAAATGTATTTTTTTTTACTGTTTTTATTACATTTGTTTACGGTATTTACTTGAGGGGTTAGATCATGTGATATTTTTATATAGCAGATTTTTATGTATGCAGCGTTACCTAATATGTATACTTTTTTTTTTATTTACTTTAACACAATAATAGCATTTTAGAAAAAAAAATCATGTTTTGGTGTCTCCATAGTCTGAGCCACATTTTTTTAATTTTTTGGGGGCGATTGTGCTATGTGGGGGCTCATTTTTTGCGGGATGAGATGGCGGTTTGATACTTTTTTGGGAGGCATACACCTTTTTGATCGCTTGGTATTACACTTTTTGTGATGTAAGGTGACAAACCATGGCTTTTTTTACACCATTTTTTAGTTTTTTTTTATGGTGTTCATCTGAGGGGTTAGGTCACGTGATATTTTTATAGAGCAGGTTTTTACGGACACTTCGGTACCTAATATGTGTAGTGAATTTTATTTTTGAAATTTTTATTCATTGATAAATGTTTTTATTTTAACTTTTTTTTTTTCACTTTTTTTACATTTTTTTGTTACCCAGAACCACTTGGTTCTTGGAGATCCAGTGGGTCTGATGTCTGTATAATACAGTACAGTACACTATATAGTGTACTGCACTGTATTTTTTACTTTAGAAAGTCTGATCAGACGTCTGCTTTTAGCAGAAGTCTGATCAGAGTTACCATTACCATGGCAAGCAGGACGCCTGTGAAGGTGTCCTGTTGCCATGGTAACAATCACCTGCTGCCAGAACAGTGCAGGGGAGGGAGATGGCCCTCCTCCCTCTGTGATCCTATCAATAATCGGGGGCTGCAAGGCACAGCAGCCCCCAATGGGAAAGGGAGGGAGCTCCCTCCCTGTTAACCCCTTCCATACAGCGGTCCATACTGTCTCCTTAAGTGCCAGGACATCAGGGCGTACCGGTACGTTCTATGTCCGTAACAGGTTAAAGGGCATCTGTCAGCAGTTTTGATCCTAGGAAACTGGCTGACCTGTTAAATGTGCGCTTTGCAGCTGACGGCATTTGTGTTGGTTCTATGTCCATATGTGCCTGAATTTCTGAGAAAACGGATGTTTTAATTTATGCAAATGAGCCTCTAGGATCAACAGTGGCGTTGCCATTACACCTACAGGCTCCAGTTTATTTGCAACTGCCACTGTCTACTTTAACAGGGCCTGGCAGTGAAAATGTCCTCACAACTGTCCATGTCAAAGTGCAGAGGGCGCAATTACAGAGAGAACAGAGCCTCTAGGAGTAATCGTAACGCCCCCATTTGCATATAATAAAACATAATTTTTCCCAGCAATGCGGGTACATATATGGACACAACTACTGTGAAGGCGGCACATATTTGGGCATAACTGCAATGAAGGGGGCATCTCTGTGCATAACTACTGTGAAATGGACACAGATCTGGGCATAACTGCTGTAAAAGGGCACATATCTGGGCATAAGTGCTGTGAAGTGGGCATCACTGGGCAGAACTACTGTGAAGGGGGCACATCTGGGCATAGCTACTGTTAAATGGGTACAGATCTGGGCATAACTGCTGTGAAGGGGGCACATATCTGGGCATAAGTGCTCTCAAGTGGGCATCACTGGGCATAACTACTGTGAAGGTGGCACATCTGGGCATAGCTATTGTGAAGGGGGCACAGTGTGGGCATTACTACTAAGCTCAATTCACCACTTTTACCCTTAATATTTAAATCAGTAAAACTTCACTTTTATTACTGGACAGTAACATGTTGAACAAACGCGCCTCGATGTATACAGACGCGCTTGGATCCAAGCGCGCCTGTATACATCGAGGCACGCTTGTTCAACATGTTACTATCTATATTTTGACACTGCTTATAATTAGCTTGTGCCCACTATCTGAGGGACCCAGGCGCGTCTTGATGTATCTAGACGCGCTTGGTTATTATGTTGCCCCTTGTGTCTGATACCTTGGTAATTAAGCCTGTACCTATTAAGGATGATATACTCCGACATTACAATGTTTTGCAACCAGGTCTGGTGCATTTAGTACTATGGACGGGATATAAAAATTTTTTTTTTTTTTTTTATTTTTCTTTTTAAAAAAATTTTTCTCAATTTTTTTTTTTTTTATATCCTCTACATGCTTTGCCCCTGATTATATGTGTGTAAACAGGGGATCGTCCATGTTGGTAGTATGTAAGAACTAGTGGTATCAGCGCTGTGTAGTCGCAGTGTGGCAGACTTGGCAGGGGCTGCTGGGTGATTCATATATAGTGAGTAGCTTTTACCTGACTACAGAATAAGTGTTAGCGCAGCAAGGGTCTGCGCAGCACATTATCTGGTAGTTACTCAATAACCAGTCATCCAACTTGAGTGTGGAATAAGTGTTTGCGCAGCTTGGGTCTGCGCAGCACGTTATCTGGCAGGCATCCAATGATTCAACCAATAAATTTAAACCTGACCAGTTCACTGGCTCTTTAAACTGTCAGTCTAATGCCAATGGTACTATTGGCCAATTATAGGATTACAAACTATAAATAGGAGTGTTCAGCATGGTGTTTCAAGTCTGTCCTTTCCCTGAAGACGCCAGTTTATCTGGTGAAACATGTTGGGGGACAGAATCTGTTGGTTTTAGCTCTGCTCGAGTTGCTAAACACTGAGTAGGAAACAGTAGGAAACAGTTATTTACTTTAGGGTGTATGTTCACAGCACCGAGTACCCTGCAGGATTAGTCAGGCAGGTAGTTATACACTGATTGCAAACTTGTGGGAAGGTTAGGAGGGTAGTGCACACCCTCCGTTACCACTAGCAACCTGTGCGATAGCAGTGTGCAAATTCGAGCAGTAGTTTTAACAAGTGTGTCAAAACTCACAAACATTTTTAGAGAACTACTAATAAAAGTGAAGTTTTACTGATTTAAATATTAAGGGTAAAAGTGGTGAATTGAGCTCAATTGAGCAAAGTTTTCTTGTTGCTATGGAACCCTCCCTTAATAGGGTCTCTAGTTTTTTTGTATGGCATTACTACTATGTGCAGGTACAAAAGGGGAATAATTACTGTATGGGGGCATTAAGTGGACTGGTTGTGTATAGTTATGCTTTGGGCAGTTAGAGGCGTGACCTAGTATGAAATAAAAAAGAAAAAAAAAATATATATATATATATATATATATATATATATATATATATATATATATATATATACATCTTATGAATATGGGTCAATATGTTGTTTTTTTATTTGCACGTATATATTTATATTTGAATTTGTGTTATTGGGGGGGGGGGGGCAGGTACATTCCTTGCACAGGGGCTCTCTGCCGTCTATGTCCGCCACTGATCGGGGTCTAAAAGCTTCTGACACATCGCAAGTTTTCCTGAAGTGGATGACACTTAGCTATTCAGCTGTACTTTTAATAGTTTATGCAGCCAATTTTGCAAAAGAGAAAAATCTGCCACATTATCTTAGTGTATGGCCACATGTGGTGTGTGGAAATCTTCTGCATGAATTGGCACACTGATGATTTAAAATGTGCATCATCAGTCATTTCCACTGCGGATTGCACGAAGTGTTTTTCTTGCAGCATGTGGATATGATTTGGTAAAATCTCATTTATTTTGCTGTTGAAAATACTGTGGATAGTCTACCTGCAACCCAAAGCAAATCCATCCTGTAGGAACGTACCCCTACAGTTGTCCAAAGGAGCCATCAGATGTCGGCAGCTGGGTGTTAAGTTTACTTCTATGTTATATGTACAGGCAGCCTTAAAAAAAATTATCTGTAACTATGACAATGCTATCCAGTCCACTGCTCTCATGGTATAGAGCAGGGGTCCTCAAACTACGGCCCGCGGGCCACATGCGGCCCGCCGAGGAAACTGATCCGGCCCGCCGGGTGTTTCTCACGGCTCGGCAGGGTGCTGCCAACCCTTCTCAGCAGAGACGCGAGGGGGCTGCGGCGGACGAAGAGAGGGACTGACAGTGTAGTGCGGCCGAGCTCTGTCTGGTACAGGAACTTTTGTTTCCTGTATCCTGTACCCGGCCGGACTGACAGGAAGTGCTCACTTACTGTGCGCTTTCTATCAGTCGGCCGGGTACAGGAAACAAATGCTCCTGCACCGCGGACCTCATAGAGCTCGGCCACGCTACACTAGGAGAGGGGGTGAGTAATTTATGAGCTGTGTCACAAGGGGGGGGGAGTGACATCGGAGGGGGGCTGAGAAAGAGTGACAAGGGAGGGAGCGGGCCTGAAAAATGAAAGTGACAAGGGAGGGGGGCTGAGAAATGAGAGTGACAAGGGAGGGGCCTGAGAAATGAGAGTGACAAGGGAGGGGCCTGAGAAATGAGAGTGACAAGGGAGGGGCCTGAGAAATGAGAGTGACAAGGGAGGGGCCTGAGAAATGAGAGTGACAAGGGAGGGGCCTGAGAAATGAGAGTGACAAGGGAGGGGGCTGAGAAATGAGAGTGACAAGGGAGGGGCCTGAGAAATGAGAGTGACAAGGGAGGGGCCTGAGAAATGAGAGTGACAAGGGAGGGGCCTGAGAAATGAGAGTGACAAGGGAGGGGCCTGAGAAATGAGAGTGACAAGGAGGGGCCTGAGAAATGAGAGTGACAAGGAGGGGCCTGAGAAATGAGAGTGACAAGGAGGGGCCTGAGAAATGAGAGTGACAAGGGAGGGGGCTGAGAAATGAGAGTGACAAGGAGGGGCCTGAGAAATGAGAGTGACAAGGGAGGGGCCTGAGAAATGAGAGTGACAAGGAGGGCCTGAGAAATGAGAGTGACAAGGAGGGGCCTGAGAAATGAGAGTGACAAGGGAGGGGCCTGAGAAATGAGAGTGACAAGGGAGGGGCCTGAGAAATGAGAGTGACAAGGGAGGGGGCTGAGAAATATGAGTGACAAAGGAGGGGTCTGAGAAATGACAGTGACAAGGGAGGGAGGGGGCCTGAGAAATGAGTGACAAGGGAGGGGAGCTGAGAAATATGAGTGACAAAGGAGGGGGGTTGAGAAATGAATGACAAGGCAGGGAGGCTGAGAAATGAGAGTGACAAGGGGGGGGGGGTCTGAGAAATGAGTGACAAGGCAGGGGGGCTGAGAAATGAGTGACAAGGGAGGGAGGGGGGCTGAGAAATGAGTGACAAGGCAGGGGGGCTGAGAAATGAGTGACAAGGCAGGGGGCTGAGAAATGAGTGACAAGGCAGGGGGCTGAGAAATGAGTGACAAGGCAGGGAGGCTGAGAAATGAGTGACAAGGCAGGGAGGCTGAGAAATGAGTGACAAGGCAGGGAGGCTGAGAAATAAGTGACAAGGTGGGGGGGGCTGAGAAATGAGAGTGACAAGGGGGGGGCTGAGAAATGAGTGACAAGGCAGGGAGGCTGAGAAATGAGTGACAAGGAAGGGAGGCTGATAAATGAGAGTGACAAGGGAGGGGGAAATGAGAGTGACAAGGGAGGGAGGGGGTCTGAGAAATGAGAGTGACAATGGAGGGGGCTGAGAAATGAGAGTGACAAGGGAGGGGGGGGGCTGAGAAATGAGAGTGACAAGGCAGGGGGGCTGAGAAATGAGTGACAAGGCAGGGGGGCTGAGAAATGAGTGACAAGGCAGGGGGGCTGAGAAATGAGTGACAAGGCAGGGAGGCTGAGAAATGAGTGACAAGGCAGGGAGGCTGAGAAATGAGTGACAAGGGAGGGGGTCTGAGAAATGAGAGACAAGGCAGTGAGGCTGAGAAATGATAGTGACAAGGGAAGGGGGAAATGATTCCCATTGAAATACTGGTAAATATATACAATTACTTATAGTTAAACTATAGTCCGGCCCTCCAACGGTCTGAGGGACCGTGAACTGGCCCCCTGTTTAAAAAGTTTGAGGACCCCTGGTATAGAGCATGGTGGGCTGAGCAGATTGATAGATTTGTGGGAAAAGATACAGCATAAGTTGTAATTTATTGAATGAAATCCCTGCTCTTTCTATGCTCATGAGTCCAGTGGGTGGTGTCTGTGATTGGTAGTCTTCCTTGTATTAGCACCCATATACAGATTGCTGTCAATCACTGGTTAGGACAGCCCACCGTATTGTACTTACGACGCTGGCTGACCTGTTACATGTGCGCTTGACAGCCAAAGGCATCTGTGTTGGTCCCATGTTCCTATGTGCCCACATTGCTGAGAATAATGATGTTTTAATATATGCAAATGAGCCTCTAGGAGCAACGGGGGCATTTTCATTACTCCTAGAGTCCCAGATCTCTCTGTAACTGCTGCGCCCTGTGCACTTTGACAGAACCAGTTGTGATCACATTTGCCCTGCCTGATCCTGTCAATGAAAATGCAGAGGGAGTATCTATTCCAGAGAGAACAGAGCCTCAAGGTGTTTCGGCAGCACCTCGTTGCTCCTCAAGGCTCATTTGCATATAGTAAAACTTTTTTTTTTTTCTCAGCAATGTGGGCACATATGAACATGGGCCAACACAGATGCTTTCAGCTGCCAGATGCACATGCAACAGGTCAGCCAGTGTCATAGGGACAAATCTACTGACAGATGTCCTTTAATGGAGATTTTCAGAAAATGATATATACTTTTGGCAAACATCAAATCTGCCGGCCATAAGGAGCCGACTGTAGCAAATAAGACCAGTTTGCCAAGTTCACAATAGAAAATGCAAATACACCAGGGCTAGCACATTTGGGATAATGAAGCACATTACATCCAGAGTTAGTAGGTCTCCTTGTTAGTCCTCCAGTTCCCCTTCAACTTTCTTATCTCACCACAACAATAATGTAGAAGCATCTTCTAACCATCCAGTGTGCAGCTTGTCCACTGGTTCCAGTAGTAGAAGAAAAGAGACCATAATGCAGAGTAGGCCTGCACAATATATCGCGAAAGCAATCGCAATTAATCGCCATATCGCAATCGCAATTTGCCATCCCAAAATGCTGCAATTATATTGCCGTATTTTTTGCTTTATAAGACACACTTTTTTCCCCCCAAAAGTGTGTGTGTGTGGGGGGAATGACAGTGCGTCTTATAAAGCGATGGTTGAATTTCTACGTGACACTGTATTTCCGGCTGCTATGCTGCACAGCGCGGCCCGTGATACATCAGTTACAGTGCGGGGAGGGAGGAGGGGCTGGTGGAAGGTCATTATTTTAATGAACACATGTTCTTATATCTATTTTATTTATCTGTTCTGTGCAGCGCTATTAAGAAAATGGCAAGTTTTGTATTTTGTACTTTTGCAGTAATGCAAATATGTATTTTATTTTGAAAAACACTGTGCATTTCAGTTCTTGAGTTCAGCATAACTACATTTCACATTATCAGTCATCTGTGTGTGCGTTTACCTTGAAAATCCAAGCAGATAGACCTCTAGCGCAATTCCCTTAAAATATCGCATCGCATATCGTTATCGCAATTTTTAGGGCCCTAATCGCAATTGCACAAAATTCCCATATCGTGCAGCCCTAGTGCAGAGTGATAGTTTAAAGGCAGAGTATTTTAGGCTTGTTTTATATTTGTGTTTGCCGATCAGGCAGGCTGTTTTGGCTGGCTGCAGCCTGCTAGATCTGGCATTGCTGTCCGGCTCCATTAACTATAATGAGGTCAGACGGTGATCCTGCCGCGATCTGACAAGATCACTGTAGAGATGATATTGGGCAGGTGATTCAGCAGTGCCTGGTTTCCTCCATGATGCCTAGAATTGAGACCAAAAAGTTTAAAGGGGTTGCCCAATAGTAGAAATAACCCCCCCCCCCCCACACACACACGCAATGCCTGGGCCCCTCCTATAGATGATACTTACCAGGTCCTCGGCAGCTGCATCCCTCAGGATTGCTGCACGGCTGCTGCTGCTGCATTACCCCTTCGCGGGGACGAGGGGAGCAGCCAATAGCAGGCCGCGACGGTGACCAGCCTCATTTTAGTCCCAAGTTCTCTGATGTATCAAGTCTGACTGTAGATACTCTTTTACTTCTCGAAGAGCTTAGTTGTGTTCACCTTTGCGGTAATATCTGGGTAGGGAGAGGTGGCCATGGCAAACAAAAAGAAGCATATAGCTTGGAACCATTGTAAGCCCGATGTTGAGATGGGATCTTTGATCAGACCTCCTAACCAGCTATCTGATCCAACACTTGATCCGACTGTTGTTCTCATAGACGGCGTGCGGTGCTGACGTGAGACTTATGACTCTTACAGCGTCATACTGTGGCATGATTGACAACTACACAACACTTCTACAGGATGTTTTCATCAGCACGGTAACAATACTCTATTATCCGAAAAATCAGACACTGGTACCTGGTATAAAATACAGAACTAACCACAGACTAGTGTTTCCTGTGAGATTTCGCCACTCAAAATACTTCTCTCCCAGAAGCATTTTAAAGAACAATAGATCTTTTCTTTGCCAAAGGTGTGCATTTTGTATGTGTTTTTTCCCTGCAGCTGTGGCAGCTGCTTAGATGGGAGTGTATTAAAATTGTAGGTGGCTAGAACTGCTTAGTCCAAATCTCCTGTGTATCTGTTTACATAGAGTTCATTTTTCAGAAGGCCAAACAGGCATTGTCAGAGAACTTATCAAAGTCTTTTTTCTAAAATATTGGCTTGTGTATGGACAGAACTTTCGTTTTCTTCTTCTGCTCTTCATCTGTATTCTGCGATCCTTGCTGGGTGATGCCGAGTGGAGATTAAATTCCATGAGGCTGCTCTGTTTTATTATATAACGTAATATGTGTATTGGAGCATTTCTTATAGTGCAGGGTTTTCCCAAGATTTTAATACTGATCTATCCTCTGGACAGGTCATCAGTATCTGATTGATGGGGTTCTGACACTTGGGACCCCCACCAATCAGCTATTTGAGAAGGCAGTGGCACTCCTGAGAGCACTGCAGTCTTCTCGCAGTTTACCAAGCACCGCCGCTGTATGTTGTATAGCGGCTCTGCTTGTTGTCGCATCTCACTTGAGTGGGACCGAGCTGTGCCTAGGTATGTGACGTCACTGGTCTAGGCTAAGCTGCGAGAAGGTCGTGATGCTCATAGGAGCGCCGGGGCCTTCTGAAACAACTGAGCAGTAGAGGTCCAGGGTGTCTGAATTAAATTTTTACCTATTAGCAGAATAAGTGATAAATATTGGATCACAGGGGATCTGACTGCCAGGAACCCCAGGTTCCTGAGAACAAGGGTTCCCCGAGTCCCCTCTCTGAATGGAACGTTGGTCCACATGTTGGTCCATATATGGTTACTGACAGAGCACTGTCTGCATTGGTCCTATAGAAGTGAGCGGAACTTAAGACTTGTGTTCTCGTGATTTACTGGTGGTCTAATCATTTTGCCCCCCTGATATTTATTGACCAATTGTGTGGATAGAGGATGGATACTTTTGGTTGCATAGCACCTTTAAAGTGTAGCTAACCTTTTGAACAATTTTATTAACTATTCTAATTGCCTTATAATACATTTTTGCAATATACTTTTTTTTCCTTTTTTACTTTGAAAATAGGCACCAATAGCACTTTGGAATCGCATAGCACAAATACACCACTAACATGTCTGTAGTGTGCAGGTGTCCAGATTCAACTGTAGGAACGCAGCGAGTTTTGCACTGGCAGGAGCACATGGCTGCTCCCAGCTCCGCTTTGCTAAACCTGGCATAGCACATCGGATGTGTTATGCCAAGCTTTAGCAGAGCAGGCACAGCAATGATCAGTGATTTGTGCTCCTGCCACTACAGTCCTCACTGTGGCCCCATAGTGGAATCCGTACACCGTTGTACAAGAATGCAGCTTCCAAAGTGCTATAGACACCTGAATTTCAGGTGTCTATTAAGTAAGATGGGAAAAAAAATAACTTAACAAAAAATAATTGTATACCTTGTAGAATACTTCTTATTAAATGTGTTTAAAAGGTTAGGTACACTTTTAGTTCATGTTTTAAAAAGGTAAATTATATCCAAAACCCTAATTTTGTTCTTGACAATTTGAATTTGTTAAATATTTAAATCTAAAATAAATACAGAGAACAATAAATCAAGGAAAAAGGAATTGTGAAAAGTCAGTGACACTGAACAGCACGGACACATAAAAAAAGGTACAAATGTATGTACACCATGCCGACTAGTGTAATGTAAATGCAAATATTGCAAAACATTAATGATAATTATATAACCACCCAAAAAGACAATCAAAGAAGACAGAAGAAAAAAAGCAAAGGATGACAGAAAGAAGTTGGAGAGAGGAGAAAGAAAGAAAAATGCGATGACGAAGATAATTGCGCCCCACACCATGTCCTCTGACATGATGGCAGGAGGCAGTCCTCAGCCCGCCTGTGAACGCTGATAGAAGTGTTCAAGTGATTAGGGTTGTTTCGGGTATCGAACTTTCGATACCCGATCGATACTTTTCTCTGGTATCGCACTCGATACCAGGAAAAGTATTTTATCGATACTGGGCTGCACTACTGCACAGCCCAGTATAGGAGAGCATGGCTGCGCCGCTCTCAGCGCGGCCATGTTCTCCTCGGCAGCACAGGGAGAAGGAGGCAGTCTCTCCTCCCCTGTGCTGCCGCTTCAACCAATAGAGGGAGAGGGGCGGAGCGGGGGCGGGAGGAGGGGCGGAGCTGGGGACGGGAGCACTGGCCAGCAATGCCGAGTAGTTTCTCATATAAATGCAGGCAGAAGACACAGCCTGCCAGCACCTGCCTGTGACCCAGCACTGCAATCAGAGGCAATTAACCCCTCAGGTGCGGCACCTGAGGGGTTAATAGCCTCTGATCGCAGCGCTCGGTCACAGGCAGGTGCTGGCAGGCTGTGTCTTCTGCCTGCATTTATATGAGAAACTACTCGGCATTGCTGGCCAGTGCTCCGCCCTCCCTAGTATTAAAACATTGGTGGGCAGTGGGCAGTGTGCCCCCTCCCCCTCCCTAGTATTAAAACGTTGGTGGGCAGTGTGCCCCCAGTATTAAAACATTGGTGGGCAGTGGGCAGTGTGCCCCCTGTCCTCCCCTTCCCCCAGTAATAAAATCATTGGTGGCAGTGGCCACAGGGTCCCCTCACCTCCTCCTCATTGGTGGCAGTGGCAGTGATCGGAGCCCCAGCACTGTAATGCTGGGGCTCCGATCGGTTACCATGGTAACCAGGACGCTTCTGAAGTCCTGGCTGCCTTGGTCTGCTACCTGCTGCTGTGTGCACAGAGCACAGGGCAGCAGGGAGAGGGTGAGATCCTATTCACCCTAATAGAGCTGTATCAGGGGGAATAGGATGAGAATATCCCAGGTTCTAGCCCCTAAGGGGGAAAATAGTTAATAAATAAACTGTAAAAAAAAAAGTTAAAGTACACCAAAATATTAATTATAAATCACCCCCTTTCCCAATTTTACATATAAAATATATAAACAATACATAAATAAAATATTACATATCGCCGCGTCTCAAAAGTCCAAACTATTAAAAAATCCACTTTTATGCGGTGAACGCCGTAAAAGAAAAAAAAAGAAAAATAAAAAATGCACGATTCGCCATTTTCTTTTAGTCGCCTTGTCCCCACAAAAAAGTAGGATAGGACTGTTGTATTATGAGCCGGCGGTTTCATAAAATGTGGAATGCACGCGGATTTTTTTGGCGTTTTTATTTTTTTCGCGTGGTATCGAATGGTATCGAGTATCGCAATACTTTTTTATGGTATCGATACCGAATCAAAATTTTGGTACCGAAACAACTCTACAAGTGATAAAAACAGTTTCCGTCTGGTACTAATGAAGACCACTTCAGAGTTCTAAGGAGGACTGCAGAGCGTCTATGGTGTGGAACCACAAAATACTAATGCCAGGTGTCATGTTGTGGGACAGCATTATTTACAATGGCCGTTCCCATCTGCTATTCATGGAAGGAACATTGACCAGCCTTAGGTATGTCTAGGACATTGTGTAACCAGACCTACTCAGGGGTGTGTGGAAATAAAAAAATAAAAACTACTTGTCGAAGGACTAAAGCGGGGGCTCAATCTACTTGTCCCTCATGACCATCTACTTGTCCTGAACTTATACTAACGTTATACTGTATGGGGGCAGGGGCCACAAGGAGACGTTATACTGTATGGGGCGGGGGCCACAAGGAGACGTTATACTGTATGGGGGCGAGGGCCACAATGAGACGTTATGCTGTGTTGTGGAAATTTTATTAGGATGTGTTTTTAATATGTCATGTATTGTCATCATGTCCCTCAGTGTGTAAACCATTGGAGTGGATATTTTACTGTGGATGTAGAGAACAATCAGCTGCTGGGCGCAGAGGTCTCCACTGGCAAACATTCTATGTGCTATGCACTGGGCTGTGGTCCAGGGGGAGACTGATGCGCTGCAGAGCAGTGTTTTCTTGGGAAATGTATGTGCGCCAGCTAGGGCCCCCGCCAAAGAGCAGATTTATTGGCTTGGCGTGGATGCATTTATTAAGAGAACAATATACGGAAAGGAACGTGCATTCGTTATTTCCAGTGCGCCTGATCAACCGCTGGAGATGGTGACGCTGTTCCTCTAAGTAGGCCCACATAAGAATCCTGGTGAGCCTTGTTGAGCATTGATCACTGATCGGTGCTGAACAAGATTCCCCCCTAGTGGTGATTGAGAGAAATGTTGTGTTTCATCACTTCCTGTATGTTTGTACTGTACATGAAGGGAGTGGTCAGGTGTTGGGCCTACCCCTTCTTATTGTTATCCCTTTTGTCTATGTAAATAAAGAAGCAGTCTGGGCGAGAGGGCAGTCTCACCAGATCTCCACCATGAAGCATCTTATCTGATTACTGGAATAGTGGAGCCTTTCCTTACACAAAAGGAGCTTGATACACGTGCTTGTAAGCAGGGGTTAAGGAAATTTGTACAACAGCTGTATGGGGGCGGGGCCACAGGGAGATGTTATACTGTATCGGGGCAGCCCCAAGGTGACGTTATACTGTATGGGGGCAGCCCCAAGGAGACGTCATACTGCATGGGGAGAGCCCCAAGGAGACGTTATACTGTATGGAGACAGCCCCAAGGTGATGTTATACAGTATGGGGCAGCCCCAAGGTGATATACTGTATGGGGGCAGCCCCAAGGTGATTTACTGTATGGGGCAGCCCCATGGTGACGACGTACTGTATGGGGGCAGCCCCAAGGTGACTTTATACTGTATGGGGCACTTGGGCAGCCCCAAGGAGACGGTATACAGTATGGGGGCAGCCCCAAGGAGACGGTATACAGTATGGGGGCAGCCACAAGGAGACATTATACTGTATGGCGCAGCCACAAGGAGACATTATAATGTATGGCGCAGCCACAAGGAGACATTATACTGTATGGGGGGCAGCCGCAAGGAGACATTATACTGTATGGGGGCAACAGGGAGATGTTATACTGTATGGGGGCAGCCCCAAGGTGACGTTTTACTGTATAGGGGCAACAGGGAGACATTATAGTTTATCAAGTGCCGCGTGCAGTGCAGATTGCAGGCAGGGCCAGAGCCTCAGAAGACAGACGGCACAACCTTTATTTCTAACACCCTGGCTCTTAGGCCCCTTGCAGATGAGCAATCCTCCCGGAGCCTGTCAACGGAGCTCCCAGCCTGACCTGCAAGCATTGACTGGGGTCACATAGCATTATACTGATTTATGATGCTTTGTAACCCTTACAGTTCTGGAATGTATTGGATAACACTGACATAATGCTGTCAGTGTTATCCAACACATTCCAGAACTGCGATGTGAACAGGCTCCAGGAGGAATGCTCATCTGCAAGGGGCTGTGGGGTCTCTCACTCCTCTTCTCCCATCTTGGCCTGCAATTACTCGGTCTATAGAGACGGTGTGCTGACTTACTGTGCGCTTATGTGCTGGCAGATGCGCGGAGAGTTCGATACAGGAGCCAGGAGGAGCAGGGGCCGGTCTGCTGGAAGTAATATGTACGATGCTCATATGCACAATGCAGCGGCAGGCTGACATAGATGTAGGAGCGGTCAGCTCACGGCTAGCATATGACCGCTCCTATTACTGCCCAACCCACTCCTTCCTGCTATTTGCCCACAGCAGGGCTAAACAACTGTACAAACTACTTGCCCGGTGCCCGTAACTGCATGTCCCGGGCGTCGGGCGATAGGAATTCCACACCACTGCTACTGCCTTTTTTGATTGGTTAGGAGACGTTTCAAAAAGATAATGCCTGCTCACGCACGGCCAGCGCTACAAGGCCAGCTAAGTCACCAGATCCCTCCCCTATCGAGAATATCTGCGATTGGATGGGGAGATGGATCTCTGATGTACGGCAATCACCAGCAACCACCTTGGCTGAACTAGGAGTCGTAGCTAAAAGTGCTTGGAATGACTTGCCACAGGACGATAACCAGAATCTGTATGACCGTTACCATGCCAGAGTGGCAGCCTGTATCACAGCAATGGGAGAAGCCACCGATATGACCATATAACCTGCCACAGAACCCTAAGTAAAGGGTGCACCAGTCATTGGCAGAGCTGATCTGGCTTTGCTATGTCCCTGGAAAAGAGATGATACAAGCGATATATTCTCCTTAGGCCTTATTCACACATCCGCAATGTAGTCCGCATGTATTCCGCAATTTTGCGGAATACATGCGGACCCATTGACTGTGAATGGGGCCGGGATCGATGTGAAGAGCACACACTGTGCTCTCCGCATCCGATTTTGCGTAGCGCGCCGCCGATTTTCCGGTCTGCGGCTCCGCAAAAAAAATAGAGCATGTCCTATTCTTGTCCGCAATTGCGGACAAGAAGAGGCATTTTCTATGGAGTTCGGGCAATGTGCGGTCCGCAAAAATGCGGAATGCACATTGCCGGTGTGTCCGTGTTTTGTGGATCCGCAAAACACAACGGATGTGTGAATAAGGCCTTAGAGTGTCTTAACAGCCAGGGAACCAACCTGCTCTTGCTGGGTTGCAGGAGCACAATCACCAATCACCTGTTCGGGAGTAGCTCCAGCCCCATAACTACTCAGTCCTGTCCATTTTTAGTGGATGGAGCCGGTCACTGCCGTTCCGCTTCTTTTAAAGAGAGTGTGAGCAATGCTACAGTAACCAGTTCTGTGCACCACACTTTGGATAGAGCTGTGACTCTTCTTGCCTACTTGTGGTGTCAGATCTACTCTTGAACAGCTAATCAGTGGATGGTGTCAGACCCGTGCAGATTTGATATTGATAGCCTATCCTGAGGATAGGCCATCAGTATTAAAATAATGAAAAGCCCCTTTAATGCAACAACAAAAGATCCTTCTGCAGACTTGGAATCTGCCATGCCACTGTCAAAAGGTATTGGACAGTCTTTGGGGGTTAAACAAAGCAATAAGGTGGCCTAGTACTTATTTCCCATTTTATGGCCCGTTTAATCATTCCTCCAATGAGTAAAACAGCATAGTAGAGGATTTATGGTATTGTGTTGTCACACTTTGTTTGGGAAAGATGTTGTGTTGCAAGATTTGTAACCATTTTATTTTTCTGTGTAATGTTTTTTTTTCTCAAGTAGATAATTACAACATTTACGCACAAATTGTTTTCTTTAAGACATAGTTTCCTAGAACTTAAGACATTTTGGTAACATAAGCAAATAGTGTTTACTTTGAAAATGCCATGCTCTGTTTGTAATTATATCAAGTGTAGTTGTTTTTTAGCTCTTTGCAGTTTTGGTTTCTTTCTGATCCATTTTTCATATTCCAACTTTTGTTCTTACACCCACATTTTGTAAACATTTGCACTATTTGATCCTTATTTTCTTAGCATCATTACAAATGTACAAGATTTCTCTATCAAGTGGCTTTTTTCATAATGCCGTGATGTTCTGTTCTTTGAATAACATTCTCAGCAGAATATTATTCTAGTCCAGAAAAGCGCAGTCTCTTTAAAGGTGACGAGAGATTCTTTATAAAACACTATAGTTAAAATACAATTTGGCAAGTACAAAAATGTTAAAAATACATGTTGCAACTAGATCTATTAATGTTTCGATATCTTATCTCAAGTTGTGGTCTAGAAGAAATATTTTCCATTAAGCAACAAATTAGTTTAGACATTAGGCTGTTCTTTGGAGTTAGGTTAAAGCAGTTGTGCAGCTAGTATACGATGTTGACCTATCCTCAGGATAGGTCATCAATATCTGTTTGGCGGGCTCCAACACCTGGCACCACTGCAGATCGGCTGTTTGAAGAGGAGATGACGCTCTATGTGGATGTTGCTTCCGCTGGTCTGGCGGAGATCTGGCTGCTACCCGGCAAATATGCCGGGATTCTGCCGGACAATAAGTCGGTGTGGCTGACCGTCATTCTGCTAACTTCCAGCAATGCTGGCTCCAGAGAGCTCTAGCAGACTGTTCTCCGCCAGAACTACGAATGGAATAGTAAAAGAAGCCATTCATGCCAGCATCACCACTGAGGCCAGTGATCCGCTACTACAGTTGTGTAAATGATATAAGTATTGTCATTGCCTCATACTCGGTAGGGTCAAGGGTGGCAAGACATTAAAAGGGTGAGTAATGGTTGCTTTATTATTCATGCTCTTAGCCCATAAAAAAAAAAAAAAAAATCCTGGACAACTATTCTAATCATGTCTGGTGTTTGTCCCATTAAAGAGCAATCTCACTTATTGTGTAGATCCTAGAGGAGGTTTCATAAGTTAAAGTTGTCTGGCCTAAGAGCTAACAACCCCAGTGATCGGGAAAAAATAAATAATGCATCTGTCTATAGTCCTGCCCCATTCATAACCACTTTTCGTACTCTGATTGTCGCGGCCAGTCACTGCCCTTACCAGCCACGTGCTTGAATGACATGTGGCTGCTAGCGATGTGCCATTCAAGCACATGTGACTCCTGCGTCTAGTGTTTGGCCACCACGTTCACTGGACCAAGCCACTTCTGGTCCAGCTGGGACTAGGAAATAGTAGGACTACAGACAAGAGTTTTTTTTTTTTTTTAAATCATGCGTCCTAGTCACTGGGGTTGTTGGTTCATAGACTGGACAACTCCTTTAATCTTCTGCCATGATTACTTTCATGTCTTCTTGCTGTACGAGTGCCATTCCAGAGGGCAAGGAACGATACACAGAATTGTTTTGTAAAAATTGTACTGTGTTTTGTAAGTAGACAGATACATTTACATAACAGTAGATATTAGATATGTATTATTCAGCCTCCTAATGGTGAACTGATTACATACATATACATAGCTGCCATGTATTGCACAGACAATTTAGGTCCCTCAGAGCTGCCCTTTTAGTGGCTTCGAGTGGAGTCCCGAGTGTGGAACTCTCCTCTTATTAGATTTATATATGAATAGGTATCTAATCCAAATGATAAGATGAACACTAGACAAATATAGTGCACACAAATATAGTTAAAATGAAATATATTTATGGTCCTATGGTGGTTCAGACAACAAATCCCTTTGACTGTAGCTAATTGGCTTACTTTACTTTTGCGTTGTGATCTTTTTGTTTGGAGAGTCTTTAACACAGAATGTACTCAACCATTTCATCATGCTGTGTTCTAAATAAGACATGTCTGCTGATATATGTGTACACGTTGTATCTATTCTCTTGACCAGTTTCAGATTCTCTTGTTTGCACTCAGCAGAAGATTTATATAGATAGCAGAGTCTTACTGTATTTTATATTGATTTAAAACGTAAAAAATGTGCAAGAGAACTGTCAGTTCAAAATGTGCTGGAGCTACATGTTCTGTGATCAGCGGTCTTATGATTTTATTAAAAAATGAAAAAGAAACATTATTTATGAAAGGATTTCTCTTTCAGGTAAACTTATAGTATTTGTGAACATCTACTGATCATGAGGCCCTCTCCATATTTACAATGCATTTGGAAAGTCTTAAAACCTTTTCACTTTAATCACAGTTTTCCCTAATCATTCTGCACTCAGTAACCCATAATGAGAAAGTGAAAACGAATTTATTGATAGTATAAGTATTCACACCCTTTACTCATTACTCAGTTGAAGCATCTCTAGCAGAGATCACATTCTCGAGTCTTCTTGGGTATGCTGCCGCAAGGTTTGCACACCTGGATGTGGGGATTTATTAATCATTTTCTGCAGACCCTCTAACACTCTCAGATTGAATGGGGACTGTCGGTGGACAGCCATTTCCAAGTCTCTCCAGAGATGTTCAAGCCAGGGCACTGGCTTGGCCACTCAAGGACAGTCACAGAGTTGTCCCTAAGCCACTCCAGTCATTTTCTTGTTAGGTGGTAAACCATCGGCCCAGTCTTTGGTCCGGATCAGGTTTTCCCATTAAGACTATCTCTGTACTTTGCTCCATTCAGCTTTCTCTCAACTCTGACCAGTTTCCCTGTCCCAGCTTTTGAGTAGTGACAGGTTTCTTCCAGACAAGACGTTTTGAATTGAGACCAAAAAGCTCAATCTTGCCTTCATCAGATCAGAGAATCTTGTTTCTCACAGTCTGACAGTCCTTTAGATGCTTTCTTACAAATGCCAAGCCAACTTTCTTGTGTCATTTACTGAGGAGAGGCTTTTTTCTGGCCTCTCTGCCATAAAACCCAGATTGGAGCTCAGTTAGTGATCACTGGGTTCTTAATCATCTCTTACCAAGGCCCTTCTCCCATGATTACTTAGTTTGGTGTGGCAGCCAGCTCTAGGAAAAGTTCAGGTTGTTGTGAACTTCTTCCATTCAAGAATTATGGAGGCTACTGTTCTTCTGGGAGTTTTCATTTCAGCAGAAATTTTGTATTCCTGTTTTTTCAGATCTGTGCCTCGACACAATCCTGTCTCTGAGCTCTACTGAGTTATTTTTTCCTCATGATTTTGTTTTTGCTCTGATATGCATTGTCAGCTGCATGTGATTTGGAAAGGGATATCTTTCCAAATCACATGCAGTCAACTGAATTTACCACACTCCAAATGAGGTGTAGCTAGGCTGGAGCGAAATTATCTTCGGATCATAGATCTGAAGTCGATTCGTTCAAAAACTTCTTTTAAAATCCTGTTTCCGTACAGCTTTAAAATGTATTGGCTCGGTGGAGGAAAACTTTGACTTTGGTGAATGACTTCGATATATTCCTATCTGCTTATTTAAAAACATTTTAAAATGGGAATCCGAAGTCGGATATGGTACTGGCTGGTACCTGGGTACCAAAGCCCACTTCGGATTCCTATTTTAAAATGTTAAAAATGTTAATACTTTATGCAACAGGGTGGGAACCCTACTCCATGCACTACAAATTGGCCGAGTGCCGCAACATTATTAATTGTATACCAACTATTGCTTGGCTTAGGTTGAAAAAACATATCGCCTATCAAAAAAATATAGCCCCTTAAATAAAATGATTACTGTGTATATAATAACTCACATACCTATGCAATAAAAAAAAATACACTGGGAATATATTAATACAATTGTAACACTTTATTGATTTAAAATGTATTCAAAATCAAAATTTTAAAAAGGATTAAGGTGCATTTACACCAACAGACTATCTGACCAATTTCTGTCCAATCAGACCAATAGTTGATTTGTATAACAAAAGATCTGTGTGTGTAAACGGCCACCTGACCAATGATTAGTCTGAAAATCTGTCAGATAATCTGTTGATGTAATTGCACCGCTAGCACACGCTTGTGGTGCACACAGTTTTATGGCAGAATTTCCTTAGACTTAGATGCACCAAATTGCACCGCAGTCACTTCATTTATGCTGCATTGTGACTGGCTAATTCAACATGAGTGTCAAAGGAGCTGGGAGAATTTTAGTACAGAATGTCTTGTACAGTCCTTGGGCAACAAGATTAGCATTTTGTAAATTATTGTGTCATGGGTGTTACTACAGAGTCTGAATCTACTGCAACTAGGATGGTCTACCAGTCTAAGAAAAGTGAAAATAGTAGAGCCAGAAATTGCGAGTATATGCCATAACTAGAGATGAGCGAATTTTAAAAAAATTCATTTCGGTCGGTTTGCCGAATTTTTTTGAAAAAAATTGGTCCGATTCAAATTTTAATTGTGGCGAATTGCGTTAAAAAAAGTTTATTTCCTGGCTGCAGAGAGCCTCTATAGTGGTGTAGAACACTGTGCCTTACAGTAACACGCATAGGGAAGCGCACAAATTTTGCACCGTCGGCAGCTTATTCCACATAGGTGTCTACAGAACCGGTTCTATTAAACGCTTATAAAAGTTTGAGACCCCCAACAGAGTGGAGAGGGCGTCAGCAGTAAGTTTGTGTTGACGTCACTGATTATTTTGCCCTTCCTCTGATCCATCAGAACATCAGAACAATAACCCCCAAAAGACGGATCCTGTCTGTGGAGCATCTGCCTTCACTCGGTCAGCATTTGGTCAGTAATCCATCAGTATTGCTAAAGCCCAAAAAAAGAGTGGATCCAAAACAGAGATGACACGTGAATGGAATATTTGCATGTCTTCTGTGTTTTGTACTCCTGCTTTTGGCTTCCAAATCATAAGCCAATTCTGATGCAAAATAGGGGCCATGTCATGCAGGCCTTATAGCTGTTGCATAGGCAGAATCCGTTGTGCATCTAATTTTTCCTCCCTTCTGAAAGATCAAAAAAAAGGGTCAAATCAATCATGATGTCAGCCAGGCCGAAAGGTAAAATAGTGTCCCAGTCATGAAGTGGGGAGGGTCGGAACAGCATGAGAAGTCCACAGAGTGGCGCTGTGATATAGTGGTGGGTGGAAGCAGCATGAGGAGACCACAGAGTGGCAAGGAGACAGTGTGGAGGTGGCAGCAGCATCAGGAGGAGGCCACAGGGTGGCATAATGACAGTGTGGAGGTGGCAGCAGCATGAGGAGACCCCAGAGTGGCACAATTGGAGTGTGGAGGCCACATAGTGGTAATTTGATATAGTGTTGAGGTGGCAGCATCATCAATAGACCACAGAGTGGCAAGGTGACAGTGTGGAGGTGGAAGCAGCATCTGGAGACCACAGAATGGCAAGGTGACATAATGTGGAGGTGTGAGCAGCATCAGGAGACCATAGAATTGCAAGGTGACATCGTGTGGAGGTGGCAGCAGCATCAGGAGACCACAGATTGGCAATGAGACAGTGTGGTGATGGCAGCAGCATGGGGAGACTACAGAGTGACCCGGTGGCAGAGTGGGTAGGTGGGTGGCAGTACCAATACCAGCTGAAGATAGTGGGTGAAAGAAGGAGCACTTGGCATCAGATGTGTGGCATCGGGCGGGTGGCGGCATCAGAATAGTAGCTGAGGCAAGTAGCCAGAAGAAATCGGTCTCTTTTGTCAAAGTGTTGGTGTGGCACCATGGATGATCTAGTCTGATGCATCAGGTAGTGGTGGTTGGAAATCCTGGCTGATCCCCGCCTGATTCATCTTGACAAAGGTCAGTCTCTTCACATTTTGGGTGGACAGGCGAGTTCTTCTTGGGGTAACTATGGCCCACGCTGCACTAAAAACCCGGTCTGATTTCACACTACTGGCCGGGCTTGACAGCTTTTCCAGGGCAAACTCTGCCAGTTGCGGCCACAAATCCAGTTTGGCCGCCCAGTAGTCCAGTGGATCTTCAATGTGGGGTGGCAGGGTGCTGTCCAGGTATACCATCACCTGCTGGCTCAGGTCCTGCTCCAGGTCTAGCTGCTGCTGCATAGTTTCTTCACTAAGTGGGTGAAGAAAGCTGCTCATCAGCGACCCTAGACTCAAGTTGCTGCTGATGGAGCTGGAACTGCTTCTACCCCCCCCCCCCCCACACCATTTCTGCCACAGCAGCCATGGCAGAGGAATGTAAGCACAGTAGGCCCCCCGGTCAGACCTGCGAGAGGATGGATGATGGCGCATATAGGCAGCGGGCAACTGACTACATAGGATGTCTCTATAGTAGTTCAGTTTGTACTCCCTCTCAGCGGTTGTTAAAAAGGCCCCCATTTTGGATCGGTAGCGAGGGTCCAACAAGGTGCATATCCAGAAATCATCCCTCTGCCGAATGGTGACAATTCGGCTGTCACTACGCAAGCAAGTGAGCATGCATTGGGCCATTTGTGCAAGTGACTCGGAGGGACTCCCTGCCTCCATCTCCACTGCATACTGCCTTGGTGTGTCTGGGTCCTCTGCCTCATCTTCCTCATCACCCTGTAGCTTCTCTGGCTGCTCCTGCTCCTCCTCTCCTGTCACCTGTGTAGAAAAACCACCCATTTTTCTACACATTGCTTGTGCTCCAATGTCCTCCTCCTCCAGTTCAGCCCTCACAGGGCTCATGTTGCCGTGGGATCTAGATGCCACGTCTCCAGTCCCCTAACCAGCCAGATTAACCAGCATCTGTTCGACCACTTGGAAAAGGAGGGACTGCAGCACCAGCAACTTGGCCAGGAGCACATTCAGCTTCTGCGCCATTGCTTGCAAATTGCTCCCATACTGCTGTCTCTTGGCAACCGCTTCAGTGATCGGTTGCTGACTGAATGACTGACGAGGAGTAGGAGGAGGAGCAGGAGAATCTGGACCAGCAGATGATGGGAAGGACAGAGAGCTCCCTTCGGCTGAGGTGATGGAGACTTGAGTTCCTGAAATCGGGTTCTTGCCACTGGGTGAAGGAGCGGTTGCTGAGGCAGGCTGGACCACCACATAGGAGCCGCGGTTCTCCCAGACCGCTTTATGGTGACGCTGCATATGTTGATGCAGTGCCGTGATGCCAACATTGACACCCTTGCCACGCTTCACCCTCTGCCCACAGATTCTACAAATGGCCATATTCACCTCCTCTGGCAGCTTAACAAAAAACTGCCACACCACGAGTAGGTGACTTTACCCCCAACACTCCACACTGACTAACTGCTACCGCCGCTGCTTCCGTAAACCCCTGCACCACTACTTTCCAGACAGGTAGGCTCATGCGAAGCGGGCAGTCTATTCCGGGCACGTTTGGCTCCTGAACTTCCACTGCTGCCACCCTGCTGACTCCCCGCCACGCTAGCGACTTGCTGGCTCCACTGCTGCGTCACGGGCAAGCTGCCACCCTTCTTCTCCCTATGATGATTAAGCCCCTAATTCACCCGGCTCCCAAGTATGATCAGCTATATCATAATCATTGAGTACTGTCTGCATGTCACTGATGTCTTCCTCAACGGTCTCTAGGTCAGGAGTCTGACCTCTCGCAACACCAGATCCCACGCCACTCTCCTCATTACTAATTGCCCATCTACTGGAGGAAGCGGCGGATGTCTCCTCCTCATCTTGGCTGGCCAGTAGCTGCTGACTGTCCTCTAGTAGCTCGTCCTTGCTGTATAGTGGTGCTAAGCTCCCAGCATATAATACTTGTCTGGCTGAGGGAACAGAAAAGGACAGAGGCAGGTTGAGGACAGGTGAGGGCACAGGGCCTGATCCTGGGCCATTCCAACTAATGGTTGTGTTTGATGAACCCACCGAGTAAACCATTCAAGAACCGTTTGGTTGCTGGTCAAGACACGACCGCTAGATGACACCTTGAGCTCAGGCGTCCCGCTGCGACTCCTGCTACCACGTCCCTTTACTCTGCTGCGACCTGTGCCTGCGCTAGAAACATTTAGGCCTCTGCCACTCCCCTGTGCAAGGCCTTGCACTTCTCTGTCTTACATACTGTTAGATCGAATAAATAAATAAAAAGGAAATTAAAACAACCCAAAGAAGTCTGTAATTTTCTCACTTCACGACACAACAGCAAATGCTTTTTTTTGTGTGCCACTAATACACGCAAAAAAGTGCTTCAAAACATATAACTGCGCACGACAGATATATATATTTTTTGCCACTAATACACGCCGTAAAGGGCTATAATGTTTTCACTTCAACACAAAACGGCTAATAAACCCTTTTTTCCCACTAATACAAGCCACAAAATGCTTTAGCAGATAACTGCGCCGCACGAGCAACTAAGACGTAGAAATATTTCCTTGTAAGAAAACCCTGTTAATGGCTGTATCAAACAGCACTTGCACCCCAATAACAAGAACGGTTTGCTGGAATTACAGAGCTGTATAGTGGCAATTTAGATCCACAGTCAGTGCAACAAAGTTTAATAAGATTGTTCCTATTATCCAGGCTGTAACCTCCCCTTCTGAACCCTGTTCTGCTTCAGTACTGTGGAATGATTACTCCCTATCTTTTCCCTGAACTTCTATACAGCAAAATAAAAGTTTTAAAGTCTTTTCTACCACTGTCCCTAGCGCCTGCTGACATCTCTCTGCACTAAGTACACTGGAAAATGGCTGAATCCAAGATGGCTGAGGCTTTTTATAGGGCTGTGAAAGGTCATGAGGAAGGATCCATATCACTGGTGATCCAAAACGCGTCACATTGCTGTTATTGTCCTGCATACATGTGAGTTTTTATCGCTATCTTCAATAAAAGCACTCAAACTGGTAGAAGCTGGATCTGGAAATTGTCTCTTTTGCTAAGTGTTTACCACCACTTACCGAAGAAGTGGAGTTCCTGGCTCCCAGAGAGTGAGTAACAGGGTCGAGCTGCCTACAACCTTCTTTTTGTTTATCACAAGGCTGATTGGCTGCATGCATGACATTATGGGAGATCCCTCGTTCTCAGAGTTCCTTGCTCCATGTCCAAACATGTGTAGTAGCCATTTTAAACGGTGCGGATTCGGTGCAAATCAAATTTTTGCTGAAATTTGGATCGAATTCCACTTCGTCAACTTCAATTCGCTCATCTCTAATTGGGGGCCCAACCTTGGAGACCCCACTGACACAGCGAATGTGAAATCTGAGAACCACTGTTATATTCGTGACTATCCGGTGTAAAGGGAACAGCAAATGTGCCTTTGTAAAGCATCATGCAAATGTTTTTTTTCTCTTCTGGCATGTCTACAAGGCAGTCCCACAGCAAGTTGTAGCCAATCTTCAATTTGATTATTGTATCCACACACATGTATTTTTATTATTGAGTAACTTTTTTAAGTAGACTTTAACTAAACTGATAAGTTAAATTTCATCCTGTTGCTTTAGGGAGGCAGGCTCACAATGACATTGTTTTATTTTATTATAGGCTTGGTACACAATTACCGTATATTTGTTAATTTGCTTTGTGGCACTCAGACAAATGTGGTTTTGCTGCTATTCTAAGAAAATCAGAAACTTGACAGGACTCATTACAAGTCTAAAGCCCCTTGCAGACGAATGTCTGGATTATGTCCGGATGCGTTACGGATGCGTTCAGTGAATACTGCGCGAATTCGCAAACAGTCATTCAGTTTTGTTTGCTATCGTGTTTAGTTTTATCGCACGGGTGCAATGCGATTTACTGCGTTTTGCACGCGTGTGATAAACTGAATGTGTACAAACAACATCTCTTAGCAACCATCCATGAAAATTGCATCGCATCCGCACTTGCTTGCGGATGCGATGTGATTTTCACGAAGCCCCATTCACTTCTGTGGGGCCAGTGTTGCGTTAAAATCGCAGAATATAGAACATGCTGCATATTTCACGCAACACAAAAGGGATGTTTGAAAACCACTGCTCATGTACACAGACCCATTTAAATGAATGGGTCTGGATTCCGTGCGGGCGCTATGCGTTCGCATCACGCATTGCACCGGTGCGGAATTCTCGCTCGGATGAAAGGGGTCTAAGAGGAAAGAATAGTTCTTTGAATTTTTTCCCATAGTGGATCAATCATAACCTTTATGCATCTATTAAAACAGAGTTTGTGATGTCAGTGAAAACTGTGATCCGAACCTTGAGAACAGGGTCCCATCTTCACCACTAGGAATGGAGAGGTTGTTACGCATGGATGACTCTCTCCATTATCTTCTCTGTGAGTTCCAAAAATAGCCACATGCACTTGCCATTTTCAGATCTCCCATGCAAGTGTATGGAGAGAGCTGTGCATGAGCAGCCACCTCTTCATTCCTATTGGGAGAGACAGGGCCCTGTTCTCAAGATCAGTGCGGGTCCTAGCTCTGGGATCTTCTACACCTAGTGGATATTTATGGCAAAAATGTTAATATGGGATAAACTCTATAAAGGTTTATTGATGGGCTGTCCTCAGGTTAGGTCATCCACATGAAATCTGTGGAGATTGAACTCCCAGCACCCGCTCCGATCAGCTGGTTGAAGAGCCCGCTAAGGCCACTTCTTAGGCCATGTGACGTCACATTTATCGGTCACATTGCCTAGGCACAGCTCAGTCTCATTCAAGTAAAAATGGATTCGCCTCGATACCATGCTCAGCTGCCACCCCATGGATTGCACCGTGCTTGATAAGCTCTGAGGAGGCTGTGGAGCTCTAGTGAATGCCATGGCTTCCTCAAACAGCTGCTTGGCAGGGAGTGCCGGGGGTTAGACCCCCACTTATCTTATTTATTTATTTTTATTTTACGCACTTATATAGCTTTGAGATATCCGCACTGCTTTAAAGACTTTAGCATCACACTGTCCCCAATGGGGCTCACAATCTAAGTTCCCTATCAGTATGTCTTTAGAGTGTGGAAGGAAACTGGAGTACCCGGAGAAAACCCATGCAAACACTAACCACTGAGCCACCATTCTGCCCATATCTTATATTGATGACCTATCCTGAGCATAGGCCATCAGTAGGAAAATCCCAGAAATACTCGTCCTAAATGGCTGGTACTTTGTACTAGGGTTGTTTTGGGTATCAAAGTTTCAATACCCGTTTGATACTTTTCTCTGGTATTGAGCTCGATACCAGGATTGTTTTTTTATCGATACTGGGCTGCGCTACTGCACAGGCCAGCATCAGAGAGTGTGGCAGCGCTGCTGTCAGTGCGGCCATGTTCTCCTCGGCAGCACGGGGAGAAGGAGACAGTCCCACCAATAGAGGGAGAGGGGCGGGAGCACTGGCCACCAATGACTAGTAACGTTTCATATATAAATGCAGGCAGAAGAAACACACTGCTGGCACCTGCCTGTGACAGAGCGCCGCGATCAGAGGCAATTAACCCCTCAGGTGCCGCACAGTGTGTTTCTTCTGCCTGTATTTATATATGAAACGTTACTAGTCTTTGGTGGCCAGTGCTCCCGCCCCCCTCTCCTCATCCATCAGGTCCCTGCGCTGCGGTAGCGGGGACCCAATGGTTGCCATGGCAGCCCCAAGCTATTAAAAGGCCTTGGGGCCTGGCATGTACGGAGACCTATGAGGCCCAGCCCCCAGGCTGGGTCTCATAGGCAAGATATCTGTGTATTACACTGTGTAATACACTGATAGTTAATGCAGTACAATACAGATGTATTGTGCTGCATTGTAACAGGGATCAGACCCCTTTAATTTATAGAAAACCTTGTAGCACTCAGTGGTTCGTATCTGGAGTAGGGTTCCCACCCCTTTGGCCCAGTAAATACACAAACTCCAGTTTGTAGATGCAATGAAGTTTGTCTGTTTATTTTATAAATGTAACTGCGGCAAAAGATTGTAACGTTTCAGCGACTCAGCGCCTTCTTCAGACCAATGCCGCGTTGAAGTGCCGGAAAGAAAGAGCGGTGCAGGAAGGTAGATTTTCGTTTGTACCGCTTGTGATGAGAAGCGCTTCTCATCACAATTGGTATAACCGCTAAGCTACCTTCCTACGCCGATCTTTCTTTCCGGCACTTCAACGCGGCAATGGTCTGAAGAAGGCACCGAGTCGCCGAAACGTTACAATCTATTGCCGCAGTTATATTTATAAAATAAACAGACGAACTTTATTGCATCTACAAACTGGAGTTTGTGTATTTACTGAGGGATCAGACCCCGTAATGTTGAAGTCCCATAGTGGGACAAAAATAAAGAACAATTAAAGTGAAATAAGTGTTTTTAACAATAAAAAAAGTCAATAAAAAAGCCACTTTCCCATAAAAAGAGAGATAAAAAATTGTACAGACATATTAGGTATTACCGCATGCGTAATAATCTGCTCTATAAAAATATCACATGATCCACCCCGTCTGGTCAACACCATAAAAATTTTTATAAACTGTGCTAAAAAAGCCATTTTTTATCAGCTTTGAATACAAAAGGTGTAATAACAAGTGATCAAAAAGTCATATATACCCAAAAATAACACCAAACAAAACGTCATCTAATCCCGCAAAAAACGGCACCCTAACTAAGACAATCAACCAAAAAATAAAAGATATGACTTTCAGAAAATGGAGACATGTGAAAATGCGTAAAAGGGTTAAAACCAAAATATATTTTAAAACACACACATTAGGTATCGCCACATCCGTAACCACCTGCTCTATAAAAATATCACATGACCTAAGTTGTCTGGTGAACACCATTAAAAAATTAATAAAAACTGTGCTACAAAAGCTATTTTTTTGCCACCTTTCATCACAAATAGTGTAATACCAAATGATCAAAAAGTCATATGTGCCCAAGAATAATAATCAAACCGTCATCTCATCCCACAAAAAATGAGAGCCTAACTAAGACAATCGCCTAAAAAATAAAAAAATATGGCTTTCAATAAATAGACACTTAAACATAATTTCTTATTTAAAAAATGCTTTTATTCTTTAACACCAAAATATATTAAAAAAACAGACATATTACCGTATATACTCGAGTATAAGCCGACCCCCCTAATTTTACCCTAAAAAACTGGGAAACTTAATGACTCGAGTATAAGCCAAGGTGGAAAATGCAGGGGGATGTGTGCTATGTGCTATGACACATAGGGCCATGAGGGGGGCCAGCATAAGACACACATGAATGACACACACATAGCATCTTACGCTGGTTCCCCTCATGGCTCTGTGTCCCCTCATGTGTCCTAAACCGGGCACATAACTGTCTGTGTGTGTAAAGTGTTTTACTGCTGAAACAATATCTCTTTGATTGATAAAATGGCTAGCCTCGGTACTCACTATGAATACACTGCAGCGAGCGGGCCGGCCGGCGCGCGCATGACTGACGTCACTTAGTCACGTTCCTCCCACTAAACCAGTGATGGGCAACGTGCGGCTCTCCAGCTGTTGCAGAACTACAACTCCCAGCATGCAAAGCCTGTCTATAGCTATCAGCCTACTGCAGGGCATGTTGGGAGTTGTAGTTTAGCAACAGCTGGAGAGCCGCACGTTGCCCATCACTGCACTAAACGCTCCGACCGGCCCGCTCGCTGCAGTACATTCACAGTAATTACCAGTAATATACGATTACTGTACTTTGTGCAGCCCTAGTGTTCACTCACGGACGCCACAGCGATGCGCGCGCATTGCGGGTGAACCCGCGCGCGCGCACCGAATCGAATTTATCAATAGGACTCGAGTATAAGCAGAGCTCGGGTTTTTCGGCACAAGTTTTGTGCCGAAAAACTCGGCTTATACTCTAGTATATACGGTAGTTATCGCCACGTCCGTAACAACCTTCTTTATGAAAATATCACATGACCTAACCCAGGGCTCGACAAATCCCAGGCGCCAGGTCGCCATGGCGACCAGGAATTTGCTCCTGGCGCCTGGGTATTTGTCAGCCCGTTCTCTCAGGAGCGCCAGCTTCCTTCATGCTGCAGCCACCCGAGCGCTCTATAGAGAGCCTCAGGCGGCTGCAGCACTGCCCGGGCTGGCGCGTCCATGAGGGCGCACCGCCCGGGCGCAGCATGAAGAGAGGGACTGACAGGAGGGAAGCGCTCAGCGCTTCCTGCTGTCAGTCCCTCATTGTAGCGTGGCCGAGCCCTGTATGGTCCACAGTACAGGAGCATCTGTCTCCTGTACCCGGCCGGACTGACAAGAAGTGCGCACACAGTGTGCACTTCCTGTCAGTCCGCCCGGGTACAGGAAACTAAAGCTCCTGTACCCGTGGGACCATACAAAGCTCGGCCACGCTACACTAGAGGTAGGGGAGAAAGAAACTGACAAGGGGGGTGGGAATGAAAAGGGGGGAAAGCAGGTGAATGACAAGGGGAGAAAGTGAATGAAAAAGAAGGGGAGGGGGGGGGGGGAGAAAGTGAATGACAAGGGGGGGGGGTAAAAGAAAGTGAATGACAAGGGGGGAAAGTGAATGACAAGACGGGGGGAAAGTGAATGACAAGAGGGGGAAAGAGCTGGGCGTTGTAGTGATGCGGGGACTGAGCACTGTAGTGCTCAGTAAAATGTCATGGTGCCCGCTGTGTTTGTGCCCTCCGGACCCCTCTGCCCTCCCTCCGGACCCCTCTGCCCTGCCCTCTCCTCCGGACCCCTCTGCCCTGACCTCTCCTCCGGACCCCTCCTGCCCCTCGCCTCCTGACCTCTCCTCCGGACCCCTCTGCCCTGACCTCTCCTCCGGACCCCTCTGCCCTGACCTCTCCTCCGGACCCCTCTGCCCTGACCTCTCCTCCGGACCCCTCTGCCCTGCCCTCCGGACCCCTCTGCCCTGACCTCTCCTCCGGACCCCTCTGCCCTGACCTCTCCTCCAGACCCCTCTGCCCTGACCTCTCCTCCGGACCCTGTAATCCTTGTAAGGGTTTCCACATGTCATGGCGGCCGCAAGTGGCGATCACTTAGACGCTGGCAGCATCTGACGTGTCATATAACCTATTGAAGAGAGGAAGCATTATGGGGGGCCCTATATACTCGCACATTATGGTGGGCACTATGGAAAACTGGGGAAGGAACACTATGGGGGCATCTACTGGGGGCCCTATGTACTGGCATGCATTATTGGGGGGCTCTATGGAGAAGTGGGGGGGGGGAGTAACACTATGGGGGCATCTATTGGGGGCTTTATGACGCAGCTCCGCCTGCGCCTCCGCCATTTTTTTCCTTTAATTCTTGTGGAACACCTATAGGGTTAACAAACTTTTTAAAATCAGTTTTGAATAACTTGAGGGGTGTAGTTTTTACAGTGGGGTAATTTATAGGTGGTTTTCACTATGCAATTCCCACAAAGTGACTTTAGAATTGAAGTGGTCCCTAAAATAGTGGGTTTATGAAATTTTCTTAAAAATGTGCTTCTAAAATTCTAAGCCTTATAAGATCCTAAAAAAAATAAAATGACTTTTACAAAATGATGCAAACATGAAAGTGGACATATGGGAAATGTAAAGTAATAACTTTAGAGGTATAACTGTCTGCCTTAAAAGCAGATAACTTAAAATTTTGTAAATTGCTAACTTTTTCAAATTTTATGTGAATTTTGGATTGTTTTTTTTTTTTTATAAATGAAGGTGAATTATATCGACTTAAACTTTTCCCTATCATGAAGTACAATGTGTCACGAGAAAACAATCTCGGAATGGCATGGATAAGTAAAAGCATTCTGAAATTATTGCCACATAAAGCGACACAAGTTTCCAAAAAACGGCCTGGTCCTTAAGGTGAAAAATGGCAAGGTCCTTAAGGTGATAAGCTTATTTTGTTTACCACTATAATGCGTAGCTTCTCCCCCCCACGTGTTTGTCATATGCAGATCCAGCATGCAGTTTTAATTCATTTCCATCTAAGTCGCCAATCTTTAGGCGTTTTAATCAGTGGTGAATTCATGCTTTTACAGTCGAGCCTGGGTTTTGCCACCTCATGCTAATCCTGTTTTAGTTCATAAATCTTTCAACAGGGCATTTTTCAGGTCTTCCAAATAAGGTTCACTGTCAGAATTATTACAGATCGTGTGGTGTACCGGCAGCTTTTCTTAAAGACATAATGTCATCAGATGTCAATGGTACAAACACTGACAGCAAAGTTATACATAAGGTCGCTTTTTAAGTGTATTCTATTGGTAATGAGATGGCCTTTCTATTTCCGCAGCTCCTGGTGCTTGTCCCATGAGATCTATTAAGACAGTTGTGCGTTGTCATTTCAGCCCTTGAACTGTCTGGTCAGGCATCAAGTTTCTGAGCTGAGCAGTTGACTTCCAGTACCAGTCTAACCTGTAAGACTATATAGTACTCCGGCTGTTATCTCTTTCAGATGTAGAAACTTGTTTGCTACGAATGTGACTCAGACCATCAAAATTTAGTACACGGGCCTTTTAAAGCTTCTTTGAAGGTAATTTTGGCCGTTGTAAAGTAGAGGCACTTTGTCGGCATCAATTGTTTCGTCTTGCCATTTTCAAACTCCCTCTCACGACATATGGAGGCTGTGCTAGATTATGTGCACTGATCCTGATGGCTACTAAAGATGCACTGCTTCCTTCCCTAATGCAAGGTCCAGTGTGTTATCACTTCTAATACCAGTTTACATTAGGACATTTTAAAGGGGTGTTCTGGTATAAAAAAACATATTTTCTATTTAGGCTGGAGCTACACTTAGACTTTATTGTCACACTACATGTCTAAGGGGTTGTCCCATGATTAATGGGAAAATGTCACCATGAAAATGCAAAATAATATACAGTCAGCGTGGTATAGAGCAGGAAGAGCTGAGCAGATTGATATATAGTTTTGTGGGGAAAGATTCAGTAGAGGTGGCCTTATCGGTGGCCTTATCGGTGGCCTTATCGGTGACTGACAGCCTGCCCTCTATGTCTGTGTATAAAGAGATAGCTGTCAATCACTGATAGGACCCCCTCCTGGACTTCAAAGCCCAGAATGAGCAGGAATTTAAGTGAATAAAGTTTTACTGAATCTTTCCCCACAAAATTCTATATTATACCCTGTATCTCAAATGGAACCAGAGATCTCCCCATTCATTGTCCCAATTGCTCTGCTAGATTTATTTCAAGCTTAGGGGGCATGTCCTTACTCAGAGGGGGTGTCCTTTTTGTTGCAGCCAGTGACAGTCAAAGGTTGGAACAGATCATGTGCTTCCATCTCAGTGAGCAGGACAGAGTGTTATGCAAGTGGGTGTGGACCCACTGTGCCACTGACTGGCTGTACCCTGACCAAGTAACTACCTGGTCTTCACTGGCGCCTCTGATGGTGAGGATAGGCTTGGGCCTGTGGCATACCTACCATATAGGCAGACCATGCAGCTGTTATGGGGCCCATGGCATGGGGGGCCTGGAGTGCATGGAAGGCCCCGACACCTACATCTGCAGACTCAGTCAGTTTATCGGGCATTGAGGCAGCCCGCCCACTTCTCCTCCGTTCAGTCCTGGCCTGGCCCTGCTTGCTTCCCCTATGCTCAGTCATGGCCTCCCACCGAACCTCCCGCCCCCTTCCCCCCATTGTGTACACCCCTTCGTCCCATGAAGCCACGCGCCCCATCGCTGGCTGGGAAAAAATACTGCAGCAGGAAAGAATCTCAGGTAGGAAACTAGCTGTCTGCCACCGCCTTCCATCCTGCTGTTACCTATTATCTCCCTACTTGCCCCCACAGAGCCTCTCTTGTATGCCCCTCTACTATTCTCCCCCCAGAATAGCTGCAACAATCTGTGGCCTCCAGCCACTATCATCTTCTATGTTCCATGAAGTCCCCAGAGACTCCTTGCCACCTTCTGTGACCCAAAGAACCTGTACCACTTTCTGTGTCCCCTTCTCATAAGAGCCCTGCCACCTTTTGTATTACTTGTCACCACCACCCACTCACAAAGCCAATGGAACCCTCTGTTCTCCTCTAATCTGTTTCTATCCATCCATCAGTGGTCAGTGTGATTTTGTAGTAAAAAGATCATAGAGAGGCACGGAGCATTATCAATCATGTTAATGCTCAGTGTCTCTGCTGTCCAGTGCGGGGCTTGGCTGTCATTCGTGCTGCGGATGACACGCACGACATGCGCTCGTGTGAAACAGCCCTAGCAGTAATAATGCTAATAGCTGCCCTGTCCCACTGTGTACAGTATATGTACAGGATATGGTGGCTTTTTTCCAAACCCCCACCCCCCATTGGCACGACAGGAGGATACCCCTCCTCCCCAGGGACAGATCTTTAAATAGTCCCTTCCCCTTACCTGCTCCAGTTGTTTCCTGTCCCTCTGGGACCAGCGTGGAGATCCTCCTGTGGGAGCTTTTCCCTTTCCTACAGGCAGCGCCCAGCAGTTGGCCAGGTGGGGAGCAGGATCGCGGGGCTTGCGGCGCGGCCCTTCCTGACTCTCAGGCGCAAGTCCTCCGGTGGCGGCAGCCCCGGGCAGTGCTTCCAGAGCGAGTTCTCACAAGAAGACGCGCGGGTCACGTGAGCGCTTCAAGCTCACAGGCAGGCGGAGCTACTGAAGCGCAGGAGAGTGACGTATTTCCCCTAGACAACGAGCATTGGTTTAAAACGTATGGCGGGAAATGATTTCAGCGTCCATGGTGCAGCATCTTTCTAACTTGTCGGCATCAGGGGAGGACGCGATGCGCAGGCCTGCAGACCCAGCCAAGAAAAACAGCCTGGTCAGAGAAGCTCAGAAGTCAGCTGAATCTTCTCAGCGGGTCAAAAAATGCCCCATCTGTAAAAGGCTTACCGTCAGGATATAAGAAACCCCTCTGCTCAAGGTGTTTGGAGAAAATTGTCTCTGAGGGTGCTCCTTCCTTATTGGATAATATCAGACATCTAATCAAGGAAGAATTAAGCAGTGCTGTGGATCTAAAGTTAGCCACCATGTCCCAAAGACCCTCTACTTCCATGACTAAGATGTCCGCTTCCTTAGAAACTGACTGTCTTGAAGAAGATTTAGACAAAGGGGAACTTGCCTCTGGGTCAAGGTCAGATTTGAGTCTGGAAGGCCGCTCTGTTCCATAGAGGACACCGAAGCCCTGTTAAAAACCATTAGAGCAACCTTAAACCTAGAAGACTCTAAACAACCCAAAACTATACAGGATTTGATGTTTAAGGGGTTAGGAGAAAAAAAGAGTCTTTCCCCTCCACTCTAATATTACAAAGTTAATAAAGAATGGGCCGATCTGGAGAAAAGACAAATTTCCTAAGGTAGATTCCCTGGTAGCAAAGATAAAAAAAAAATAAAAAAATCTGCATTACCCTTTGAGGATTTAGGTCTCCTAAAAGACCCTATGGAGAAGAGAAGTGAGGCCCTACTAAAAAAATCCTGGGAGGCTTCCATGTCCATCCTTAGACCTAGTGTAACCTCAACCTATACTGCCAGGTCTATGTCAATCTGGTTAAACCAGCCAAAGGAACATCTAGTAACGGGAACCCCTAGAGAGGATATTATAGCATCTTGGCTCAAGCAGGCAGCAAATTTTTTAGCGGACGCTTCGGTAGACACTATAAAACTAGCAGCTAGGTCAGCGGCCTTCTCAAATTCCACCAGAAGTGTGGCTAAGGTCATGGTCAGGTGATGCAGCCTCTAAAAACAAATTTGCGGCATCCCCTGCGAAGGAGACGGTGTTCGGATCGGTCCTGGACGACACCCTAGAAAAGGCCACTGACAAGAAGAAGGGTTTTCCCTCTGAACAAAGGAATTTTTGTCAAAGACAAAATTTTCCTGCAGCTAGGGGCAGACGGGATCAGAAAAGAAGAGTTTTCTTCCCGATGGTGTTTGGGAAGAGGAAGAGGGAAAGGGTTTTTGTTTAACCCCTCAGACTCCTCCCAAAAGTCATCAAAACAATGATGCCAGAGGCAGGATAGGAGGAAGACTAAAATATTTCCTCCAAGCCTGGGAGAATTTTTCCAGGTCCCCCTGGGTTCTGGACGTAATTTCGTCAGGCCTAAAGCTGGAATTCTCCTCTCTTCCCCAGGAGGTGTTCCACATTACCAGAAAAAACAATCCAGTTCAGTCCTTAATTCTAGATCAGGTAACAATCTTGTTACAAAAGGAAGCTATAGTTGTAGTTCCCCCAGAAGAGGAAGGAACAGGGTATTATTCACCTATATTTCTGGTCAAAAAACCGAACGGCTCCTACAGAGCCATTATAAACCTAAAATGACTGAACCGCCATCTGCTTTACAAACTCTTCAAAATGGAAAGCATAAAAACCACGATCAATCTATTGGAAAGAAACCTCTTTTTGGTCAGGGGAAAGGAGATAAAAATACTCTCAGACAATACCACAACTGTGGCCTATCTAAACAAACAAGGAGGCACAAAAAGTCCATCCCTAGCAAAGGTCTCAAAAGAAATATTCCAGTGGGCAGAAAGGAACATACTGTTAATATCAGCGGTTCACATAAGGGGAGAAGACAACAAGGTCGCAGATTTTCTCAGCAGGGATGTCCTAAAGGAGGGGGAATGGTCCTTTAAACCTGAAAATATTCTGTCAGTTAACACGAAGATGGTTCCTTCCAGAAATAGATCTATTTGCCACGCGACAAAACAGACAGAAAAGTTCGGTTCTCTGGCCTACACAGATCACCCCCTCATAGAAGACGGTCTCTCCCATCCATGGCCAATGGAGAACTTGTATGCCTTTCCCCTATTTGTGCTAATCCCAAATGGGGTAAAGTGTTGAGAAGTGTATTTAAAAGGTGCAAAACAAATTTTTATTCAGGGAAAACCACTTTGAAGGGGTTATTCATGAATTGATAATGATGACCTATCCTCAGGATATATAGTCGTTATCAGATCAGCGGGGTTCCGAGTCCCTATTTAAGGGGACTGCCGTGCTCATCGGAGCCCTGGTTCCCAGCAGCTTTTCAAACACAGTGCCGTACATCGTATAGTGGCTTTAATTTGTATTGCAGCTCAGCCTGATTGACTTAAATGGGGCTAAGCAACAACTAGGCCACGTGACCGATGTACGGAGATGTCACATGGTGGTGCTCACGGAATGACGGCCACTTTTAACAGATGATTGTTGGGGGGTCCCAGGTCTCAGACTCCTACAGATCTGAAATTGATGACCTATCCAATGTTCTGCCAGCCATTTTTCCAAGACAGAAATGCAGCCATATTGGTTCTCACCAATATTGGACTATAAATAGAGTGACACTTTGTTATTGTTAAAATCAGTCAGTTTACGATCAGTTGTCGAGAAGCTGAGTGGTTGATTTACGTTTTTTTAACATTGTAGTACCTGTCCAGTAGTGTCAGTTCTGACTTGTTGGTTGATATTGGTCAAGATTTGAGCTTTCGAATACTAGAGGTGATGCATGGATAAGGTATTCAACATTCTCAGGTAGTCCTTCATTGCACTGGAATTTTACTGTTTGCATATAAATATTTATATCATTTTATGTTGGAGCTAGCTTTGTGTAGACTCTCACAGCAGTCATTTCATATCCACAAGCAGACTTTGCATTGGCAATACCCAGTCATGAATCACTGACTGTATGTCATATTGTTTGCCTTTTGTTTGCCAGTAACATTAACTGAATATTTTCAATTAACTTGTTTGACTAGAAACAAGGAAGGAGAGCACTGTTTGTGTCAAATATGTTTGCCACAAGTGTATGTGCAAATAGTGATAAAAATTAGTATTTGCCAATACTATTTAAGTACCATTGTTCTGGGATTTTTTTTTTTTTTTAAGCAAGTGACCTATTTTTCTCCTGTACAGTAGGATCTCTATTAAAGAGAACTTGTCACCGTAAAATCCTATTATAGAGCAGGAAGATCTGAGCTGATTGATATAGTTTTATGGGAATTCAGTTAAATGTAATTATTAATTAAAAAGCTGTGAAGTTAAGGAGGCGGTCCTATCAGTGATTGACCAGCTATCTCTGTATACACAGTCATAGGGGAAAGGCTGTCAGTCACTGATAGGACCGCCTCCTTGATGTCAAAGCCCAGAATGAAAAGGAATTGAAATTAATAAATTACACATTTTACAAAATCTTTTCCCACCATATCTCAATCTGCTCAGCTCACCCTGCTCTATAACATGCTGCCTGCAGATTACCCAATATTTTCATGGTGAAAGTCGCTGAAGCCAAAATCTAAATGGAATGGTGATTTGTGATAAAACCTTTTTACACTCTCTGCCACACATTCAAGTGAGCATGTCACCTTTTAATTGTTTCTGCCAGCTAGAACCTGATAAAGTGTAGATATTTTGTTTGTTTGTTGAACACGATTATGGGGGCAGCCATCCTGGCTGAGCTTTTCTTAAAGAGGTTGTACCACTAATATAAATGTATTCTGCCTAATACCAATATTTACCAAAACTGCCTTAGGGCTCATTCGGAAGGCCGTTTCCTGTCCGCAAAAAATGCGGATCTGTTTTTTTGCAGATTAGATGCTATCCCATTCACTTCTATGGAGTGCTTTTCTTCCATTGCACGGCTCAACTAAAAAAATGAAACGTCCTATACTTGTCAGTGAAAATCAGGACATGGCCCTATTGAAGGCTATGGATCAGCAACAAAACGGAATTTTTTGCGGACATGCTGAACTGTCTGCAAAAAAAAAAACGGATCCGCATTTTTGCGGACAGCATATATCTGTCTGAATGAACCCTTATTCTAACGTTATTAGCCTACCGTTGCACCCTGTGGCAAAACAGTTTCCGCCTCTGCCTTTAGCCTTGCAATATAGGACATAGGAAGTGTCATTGGTAAGAACAAAAGCTGGGGTTTGCATCGCCTGATCTGGTGTGAGGACATATCTCACTGCATTAAGGCATGACGGGACACCAGTCACATGACAAACCAGGAAGTAGGATTCAAACATGGGGGCTACGAGAAAACGGCAAATGTAAAAATATCTAAATAATCTAAGGCGGAATGGGAGCTAGAGTAATTGCTGAAAATGCACTTTATAGTGAAAAGTAGTTGATGGCACAACCCCTTCAACAGCATTTAGAGATATTCTTTACAGCAGCCACCATGGGCCATAGATATTGGTCTGGAGGGGACATGTTGACTTATATGGAAGATTTTTGTGTCATAAATCCACGACTGGTTGTCTGGCTTATTCTCTATCCCCTCTGCTGATCGATCTTCTAAGCTGTTTAATTAGTTCATTTATGACTAAAAGTGATACAATGTTTCAATATTAAAGAGGTTGTCCCACAAAAAAAAAATTGTACAGTTTTCAAACTAGCACCTGAATCTGAATACTTTTGTAATTGCATGCAATTAAAAAATTTTGTATGGCCTGTGAGTTATTCCTTAAAATGCATTTGTATAGCGCCGCCTGCTCTCTGTTCTTTCTCTTATTTCTTTGTCCTATTCACTGAGAAGGCCGCACATGCTCAGTTTCATCCTTCAACTCTCTCCTGAGCTGTGATAGGTAGAGCCTGGACACGCCCCATTAGCTGCAGCAGAAAAGACACTCCCCTTGTGCTGCCAGCTTGAAATAAATCTAGCAGAGCAATGAATGGGATGATCTCTGGATCCATGTGAGGTACAGGGTTGGTTCTAGCTTTGTTAGACAGAGATGGTCATGTACTAGATTGTCTGATTTTTCATTTTTTACATTAATCATGGGATCAATCATTTTAGTGTGGTCTGGCCACAGGGTCTACTTGCAGATTACTGTCAATTCAAGGACTGCACTTGTATTTACCATTTTTTCAAATGGAAAGTACAGTTGCAACACCCATGGCAGGGCCCCACAGTTTATGAACATCCTAATGGTTGAACCGAGCTCTGCATGGAAGAAATATAGTACCTTGAGTAGACATACTTCTTTAAGTAGACCCTTTACTGATAGCATATTATCATTGGTTGGATTGCCATGGAGATGTAAAAGTAAGGAATGGTATGCACTGTATTGTGTACCATTAGACACAATGAGTGAATTATGACCTGTATACCAAGAGAGAGGCTAGGAAAATGATTTTAGTTATGGACATGACACGAAGAGCTCTATCGGCCACTATTACTAGCATCGCCTACCTTGGAAAAGTAACATGGTGCAACTGAGAACAGACTTTGCTTTGTATTCCCCATTAAAGCGAACTTGTCACCTGGTTTGGGGGCCATCAAGCCACCAGCATACTGTTGTGCAAATTTCTGAAACTAACTTCTCACCAGGAGCATCAGGCGAACTGCATTGATGAAGCCGAATGTCCCTCATTCACAGTGCATGCACAATGAAGCGAGTGCACATGTCCTGATGCCACTTGAGATGGTTCCTGGACAGGTTTAAAGAGAATGTATCACCTATATTTATTTTTAGGAAAAGCAGTGGTGTGGTGGCCCTCCTGTCCAACACAATATGGATAGGTGCACTCCTCTAAGTCTACCCGTAGACCAAAAATATGCAAATAACATAGTATGGAGGGTCACTCAATACACCGAATCCACAGACCAGGAGTACATAAATTGGATAATTGAGACTTTATTGACCACAGTAATTAATCATGATGAACAGTTCATCAAGATAATCCATATAAAAATTATATAAAATATAAAATTACCAAGGATTCATATAAAAAGTTCATATAGGACATTCCATATAAAGCCACGGCTGTGATCGTCACTTAGTGAGTATTTGTGCTTATTAGTCCATTCAATTCAATCGACACTGATACAGCTGAGGAAGGGACATGTAAAAGTCCCGAAACGCGTCGGGACCTTAACAGTATTGAGAGTTTGAAGACGGACTTTTGGGAAAGACTATCACACTGTGAATACCACTCATACGATTGTGGAGACTTCCAATTAAACTCTATTCGGATTTCTCTTTTGGCGGCCGCACCAAACAGCTGTAGCCCGCATCACGTGGGACGCCACGGTTGATGACGTATAAGACCGCGTGGGACGCCCCAGAAGATCCTAGAAGGGTGCTAAAGAAGCTGGATACACGGACAGCTGGCTGCATCTGAAGGAGTGGTAAAGTACCTATACCTTTATATTCTTAAATTTGAACATTAGAAGTACACAGAGTGCTTGTCACAGATACATCGTTAACTGATATATGGGACCAATTTTAGTTGTTCAAAAACGCAAATGAGGATGTGGAGATGGCAACTATGAACTAGACATCCGTTGAATCCACCATGCGCATATCCTTACCTGTGGCTAACGCTTCACACTGATAAACAAAGTGAATTCAAACCTTCCGATTTGAAAGTATATTGAATATTAGTGTCGATTGAATTGAATGGACTAATGAGCACAAATACTCACTAAGTGACGATCACAGCCGTTGGCTTTATATGGAATCTCCTATATGAACTTTTTATATGAATCTTTGGTAATTTTATTTTTAGTAACTAAAACCATATAGTGAAGTCTGTTTTACTTTCTGATTGTAAATTTTTTATTTTCTGTACGTGATTATGGGGATGGCCAACATGCTAACAATATTTAAAGATCTACTTTACAATAGCCACATAGACCATAGGCACAATAGACAGGAGATGTGTATAGGATTTTTTTTCAAATACTATATATACACTATAATACATAAAGTAAACGTGTGTGTATATAAAATATACATAACATTTAAATTAAAATCTTACATTTTTTTAAATGACACATTTCTTTTTAGAAATTACTAAAATATTTAGCCCAGCTTCATGGGGACTTATGTTTTGTAAGTTGCAGAGCACAGTGGTACAGGAAGAATGGCATCATACCCATGCTCGTGAGGGACATTTTTAGTGATAATTGTCTTTTGATTGTGTTTACAGCTGCTTAAATGCGTGCACATACTGCAAGACAAAACATGCTAGAGGAGAGCTCGCCAGTTACTCGATAGAAGAGTTGGTCGATCGCGCAAAGCAATCCTTCCAAGGTAAGAAACCGCTGCTTTACAAATTAATAAACTGCCTGTCTTATCACGTATTATGAGGGCTGTAGACTGAAATCTAATGTTGGATTACAAACTCAATTTTTCTGATCAATGGGACCCACTATGTTAACTGTATCCAATTTTTTTAAAAAGTCTATAGCCGCAAACCTTACAAATGGCATATTATCACAGTAGAGCAATGTGTCACATTCTAAGTATCTCTGCTTTACACTATGGCGCAGATTTATCATGCCTTCACTCCAGAATTCTGGATTCAAAATAGGGATTTTGCAACTTTTTACACCATTCACCCCAGTTTTGAAATTTGGGTGGAAAAGTGGGTATATTTAGCTATGTTAATGAGTTTCACTCCAGATTTATCGTTGAGACTTTTTTAAAAAGTCGCAGTCGAGTAGGAAATCTGGAGTATCTTTTCTAGACAAAAGTGTTAGGTTTTAAGGCGGGTTTACACAGGCCGAGCTAAAGCCGATGGTTGGGAAGGAAGCGTTCCTTCCTGACAGTCGGCTGCTCGTTCAGTGAAGGAGACTGCACATTTACATGCAGCGATGTACTCCACAGTATCAGGACGAGGGATCGCTATTGCAATCTCTCGTTCCCGTACAGCTGATTTATTTCTGGGCAGCAAATCGCTGTTTAGACTACACGATCTGCTGCCCAGAAATGATCATTTATGTGTCTGCATTAACGACAGGATCAAATATCCCCCTTATAATAAATTCCCCCTCTATGACTTCTAAAGTGAATCCTATATACTTATTTGGACTCTTAAAGGTTGTGTGCATAAGGAACCTCATCAAATTGGCCATCTTTTTCCACTCCTGACATGCCGGTTTCAGGAAATAATTGTATTCCCCATGTAATGACACTTCTGTAGAATCTCTTTTATGGCTCTGTGTTGTGCAATTCCTCTATTACTCCTTTTAGAATTGTATGAATACGTGGCAACTGGGTAAAACCAGTGATGCCATTTGAGATTGTGGCAGACTGTGCATGGATACATCCTTTTGACCATTAGGAATGTAATACTCAGTTGGCAATGCATTCATAAATTTTAATATATTTATTTTGTTATTGCCTTGGTAATTAAAGGGGTGCTCCAGGATTTTATTATTGATGGCCTAGGTTTTATAGGTGCTGGAAGCACACAACTCAGTCTATTGTGTAGCAGATGGAGCTGATAACTGGAGTTTCCGTCTGCTGCACAAGGGACAGAGCTTGTGTAGTTCAGGCGCTGGAGCTACTCCGTAACATTGGTGGTGATTTGGGTGTCAAACCTCTGCCAATCTGATATTGATGGTCTGCACTGATTATAGCTGATCAATATTGAAATCCTGGAATATCCCTTTAATTCATAGTTCAATAACAATGCCAGAGCTGGTTCCTGATAAATGCTCTTTTTAAATTTGCCACTGATCACTGTTTGCCAGGTGTGTCATGTGATAGCACTAGGCAGACTCCATTGAATTATACTGTCTTCTTTCAAAGTTTCCACCATAGCATTGTTCTTGTCCTTAAAAATGATGGATCTTTGAGGCTGAACGCCAGTATGGATGTAGCCTTTGAATCTACAATGTAGAATGATTCAAACATAATTTATTGTATCAGAAAGGACTTGCATAATACAGAAAACAGCACCTAGAAAAAACACATTGATCGTGTATTATAAGGAGCATTGTTTCAGGAGAGGAAAACATGTTATTTTCTAACCACTAGTGTAGTCTGTCAATGTAGGATTCTGTTTTGCTCTGTTTACTACGGTTCTGAATAGGGATGAGCGAATCGACTTTACACAGTATTGGAATGTATTAGCTCCGATAACCCAAAGTTGTTACTTCGCGAAGTCTTGCGGGACTTCGGGTAATAACTTCATAAATTGATTTCTATTGTAAAAAAAAACATTTCCTAAACTCGGGTGAGGTTTCAAGGTACGGTACTTGCTCTGTACAGTATTGAAAAAAGTTTTATGCGAATCGACTTCGGATGTTTAATCAGAAGTCGATTCGCTCATCCCTAGTTCTGACCTTTTGGCATCTGCCTCTCACTAGTCGATCATGCACTGGGATGAAGGGAACTCACGGTAGCGTGCACATGAATGCGCCCTCGTGTACTTACGAGAGTGAGCTTTCAACCCCTAGCTAGCGTTCTTCTTTGCTCCAGCCAATTACAGAGCGTCTAATGGCACTGATGCCGACTGATGACGAAGCAGAATGGAGATGAATGCGCACAAAGGCATTCCAGTGAACCAGGGGATTGTGGGAAGTTTTGGGCATTTGACTTTGTTCATGTGGTTCAAGCACATCGGCCATGATGGTGTACATAAAAAAAAACTGATAATCTTATGGGCAGCCTAGGTCCCGAAAAAGGTACTGGGAATGTGCATGAAGGTCAAAAACATGATGTTAGGTAGACAACGTGGGTTGTCTTTTTAAAAAAAAAAAATTAGGTTGTATAACTGGAATACCCCTTTAACTTTGTGTAAAAGTGTGATAACCTTACTGCATAATAGACAAAACCTTATCCTCCTTTATAATGCATTCCTATTGTCCCGCAATGCTAGCAACTGGAAAATGCAAACCAGGCTATTCATCTCCACAACGCTGAAATGTCACCTGGTAAAATAGTCAGACATTTGTTCCAGATCCTCTAGGACTTGTTCTTTTTGCAGGTTGTGAGATTTCGGCTACACTAGAGCATAAAAATTGTCATCTAAGATAATGTAATGCAATCTTGGTAAATTAAAAAAGAAAAAAAGTAGTAGATAAACCAGAAGGAACAACTGTCAGTTGGCATGGCTTTTATCAATTTATGCAAGATAAAATTTTCCCTGTAATGGGAACATATGGTACTCTGGGTTTGATTTGCTTCTATCCCTTCATCCATTTGCAGTATGATGAATTGCTTAGCATGTCCAACTTGCATCTGTGTGACCCCCCCTGCTCATTTTCTATACACAAACTCACTTTTTTTCCTCTCCCTGTCAAGTCGATTTGCACAATTTGACACATAGATGTGACAAAACTTTACAATCAGTCCTGAGGTATTCTTTTCTTGCGTATGTAGGTTAAACAATCCACATTTTATTTATAAATCTGAATGTTTTGGGAGAATAAGGGGAAGATTTATCGTCTCCCGGTGCCTTTTTTCTCTAGAAAGTCGCAAAACCCTTATAGGCGACTTTTTAAACACAGGTGCGACTACATTTTTGTTTCCAATTGCATTTGTATGCCGCCTTCGCCACATTGCAAAAAGAGGGTGTGGTGGGGTAGGGGCATGACCACTGGTGCCCTCATATTCATCTTCTCTTGTGCCAGTTTTCTGGAGAAAATGAAGATTAAAATCCACTGCAGCTGTGAGCTGCTGTAGATTTAATTTTAGGCGCACTGACTGACTGAGGACGCACCTAATTTGGGATGATACCTGCACCTCACTTTAAATAAAGTGCATCCTTCGGCAGCGCAATAGTTATCAACGTATGACTGTATTCTGCTCCAAGATAGAGCATACTTTTGGAAATAAAGCATGGTTTGCCTCCCATTGAAATGAATAAAACTCGGCTTCTTTAAAATGAGCTCCGCTTCTTTGCCCTGCGCTATATCTTGCAGGGAAAGGGCTTTTTCTGGAGATCCTGTAAAATGGCTAGGGCAGCGCTAAAGCCTGCCCATCAGTGCTGGTGAGGTCACCGGGAACACTGCTAGTCGGAAGCCTCTGCCTAGCAGTGTAAAAATGTAAACAAAAAAGCCCTTGCCCTGCACAATGCAGCGCAAGTCAAGGGAAATACTCATGTCAGAGGGGCTAAGTGGGAGAAGAAGGGGATAAGGGGACAACCCCTTAAACTATAATGTGGCCCGGCAGAGATTCGGCCGCAACCCAGCAAATATGCCAAGAATCGACCAAACTAAAATGGCTTCCGGAGATGTTCAAGCACTAGTGTGAAACTAGTCTTAGTGACATGTACCTACTGGTTGTGTCTGAGCCATTACCACTGCCAGATAAGCTGGTCTTACTAGTTATATATCATGTTCTGTTTTCAATTACGCAATATTTTTTAAAGCTATCAAGTTTACAGATCAGTATCAGTAAGCTTTAGTTTTATTACAATGATCCACTGTACAGTTTACTCTTTTCCAAAGCTGGCCTGAGGCTGCAACAGTCTTAAAATTCCTTGAATCATAAAAAAAAACTTTTGCATCCCACAGACAATTTTTTTTTTGCTCTGGGCATCAAGGTGTCTAAAAACCATGGTTTAACAAGCGTTAAAACCCAGCTTAATTAGCTATTTATTATAATTTAAGGTGCATTAGCGGCCGTGGGTAATGCTTGAGGTTTACAGCTTTACCATCTATTGTAGGGCAATGTAATGTGTAGTGAGGTCTGACCCCCCCCCACCACCACCCAGGCAGCTCTGCAAGTAGTGGCAACCGGTTCTGCTCACATTCTAGGACAGGTTGCTGGCGGCCATTTTAAATCATTTGCAGAATACCCCTTTAATGATCAGATAAATCAATGTGAGCAATCCTTACAGTTTTTCAACCCTCTGTACTCTGAAATGCTCCGGATGTTGAGCAGACAGGAATGGTCAAGCAGTGCATTAGTTAGGTGTTGATTGATGCTTTTCTCCATGTGCAGGCAAATTCATTTTGTCAGACACCTTATGTAGCCTGGAGCAACGAGGCATGTCAAGGAGCTAGTTTGGATTTTATAAAACCTTTACAAGGGGCACATTCAGCTTTAGTAATTAAGTCACTGGGAACCTTATGAAAAGGAGAGAAACACTTAATTTACAAGCTGAATGAGCTCTGGAGCTTGCAGTGTGAGTATTTAGTTATGGCATTGGTCTGCTCCGTAATTGGTATGACAAATGGGGACATTAGTGCTGGCCGTTGTGTTTATAACCCAAGACGGCTTCTCAAGTACTGCAAAGCATGCAATATCTAGGAGGGAATACAGCAGAAAGCTGCTGAGCAGGACTGTTTTCCAGAAGATCATACAAGGTTTTCCTTGCCCCAGAAAGAGTCTTCATTCAACACACATTAAATGTTAAAGGTACGCCTTTACTTGGACAGAGCAACATCTACTTACTAAATGAAACAGATGCTTTTTTTCTTAAATAAGCAATTTATTAAACTTTTTTTTATCAATTATTAATAATAATCTTTATTGCACGATATTGCACAGCACTTTACAATTCAGAGGGTTCATGTACAAAACAAAAGACATCAGTTATCACCCGTGAGCAGTTTATTGGAGTTAACGCATACATTTGCAGGTAAAGCTACAGATATTCCAAGTTCCCATATTGAAGCAAATCCAGGAGAGAACACCTCGGCTCGTTCTCACACCCCCAACAACTGACTACTACCCTCAGTCTCAGAGATATATAGAAAACACATCCTCCCCTCCCCTGTCAGTACTATCATTAGAAGGGGTCGGGTTTTACTGCCAAAATAATCATCATTGTTATGGGGAAATTATATTGTCCGGCAGATACTAATATTTTAGAAAAAGGGCAAAATGGGTTAAAAAAAAAAAGGCTGCAATAGTCACCAGTCTGCTTCCGCTCAGACACTTCTCAAATTCCCAACTTGCTTGCACTTCCTGGTTCGTCTCAGCAGGAAACAACCACTCAGCCAATCTCTGGCCAAAGTTGTGACCCGCCTTAGCTAGTAATCGGATGAGAAGTCATTTTTGTGCTTCAGAAAGGACCGTGAAAGCAGGGACCTAGTAAACATTGGAACATGAGAGGCAAAGTAAAGTGATGTAGTATGATCCTTTTTACTTTTCTAATGAATATTTAACCACCGGACAATCCCATCTATTTTTACAATTATAAAATTCAGTGCTGTGACAGTGCCAGAACGAGATGTTTTCTTATCCATTATCCTGGCAGTCAATGCAAATTGGTTTCTTAATGTTGGCACCTCCTAAAGACTTACCAGTTAAAACGGTAGAAAGGTTCAGTGGTTACAAGATATTTTGGGCTAAGGATTGAGGTAATTTACACCCTACATTGAGGGATATCGCAGCAATCCGTTACCTGTCAACCTCTCCTATCCTAACCTGACAGAGTCGTAAGACCAGTGAATGATGAGGGAGAGGTTTATCATAGACTGGCATTTTATGCCGTTCTATGTTATCCCCTGCGCTGCCAAAGGATGCACATAATTTATGATGAGGCGCACCCTCTGGCAGGCATTGGGCCAGAATGAACTGCTGTAGATGTCTGCCTTCATTTGCACCAAGAAACTGGTGCAAATGAAGATGCAGTTGTGTTCAAAATTATTCAACCCCCAATGCTGTAATGGGTTTTAGGGAATTTAGTGTACATTTGTAATTGTGTTCAGAATGAAATCTTACAAGGACTTTTTAAAGAACCAAATGCAACTAAAATAACATCAATTGTTTTTGTAATACAGTATTAAATGTTTTTTTGTGATTTCTTCATTGACACAATTATTCAACCCCTTAAAGACTACCACTCTTAAGAACAGAGGTTCATTCAAGTGTTTTCGATCAGGTATTGAAAACACCTTTGGATGTCAAGGAGCAGCAATCAAGCATAATAAGCACCAATTAGGCAGATTTAAAATGACTGTGATACTCAGCTCCTTCTAGACATTTACTGGTGTGTTTACAGACATGGTGAAGTCAAGAGAATGGTCCAGGAAGACAAGAGAAGAGGTGATTTCTCTTCACAGGAAGGCAATGGCTATAAGAAGATTGCAAAGATGTTAAACATACCAAGAGACACCATAGGAAGCATCATTCGCAAATTCAAGGCAAAGGGCACTGTTGAAACGCTAGCTGGTCGTGGCAGAAAGAAGATGCTAATTTCGACTGTTGGGCGCTACCTGAAGCGCAAAGTGGAGAAAAGTCCCCGTGTGACTGCTGAGGAACTGAAAAAAGATTTGTCAGATGCGGGTACTGAAGTTTCAGCTCAGACAATAAGGCGCACACTGCGTAATGAAGGCCTCCATGCCAGAACTCCCAGGCGCACCCCCTTGCTGTCTCCAAAGAATAAGAAGAGTCGACTGCAGTATGCCAAAAGTCATGTGGACAAACCGCAAAAGTTTTGGGATAGTGTTCTGTGGACTGATTAAACAAAATTAGAACTGTTTGGGCCCATGGATCAACGCTATGTTTGGAGGAGGAAGAACAAGGCCTATGAAGAAAAGAACACCTTGCCTACTGTGAAGCATGGCGGGGGGGTCAATCATCCTTTGGGGCTGTTTTGCTTCTAGTGGTACAGGGAAGCTTCAGCGTGTGCAAGGTACCATGAATTCTCTTCAGTACCAGGAGATATTGGATGAAAATGTGATGCAGTCCGTCACAAACCTGAGGCTTGGGAGACGTTGGACCTTTTCAACAGGACAATGATTCCATGCATACCTCCAAGTCCACTAGAGCATGGTTGCAGATTAAAGGCTGGAACATTTTGAAGTGGCCATTGCAGTCACCAGACTTAAATCCGATTGAGAACCTCTGGTGGGACTTAAAGAAAGAAGTTGCAGCGCGCAAGCCTAAGAATGTGACTGAACCGGAGGCTTTTGCCCATGAAGAATGGGCGAAGATACCCGTAGATCGCTGCAAGACACTTGTGTCAAGCTCTGCTTCATGTTTAAAAGCTGTTATAACTGGAAAAGGATGTTGTACTAAGTACTAAGATTGAATGTCACTTGGGGGTTGAATAAAACCGATAATGATGTGAGCACATAAAAGACATTTGTGATTATTTCATTATAAATGTTATGTTATATTTGTCTGACTTACAAGTGCCTCTTTGATTTAATTGTAAACAAGATGACTGAAATGATCAAAATCAATGTCAAACTGGCCAAAACACTCAATTTTAGTGGGGGTTGAATAATTTTTAACACAACTGTAAATGTTTCTGGCCAACTGATCCTGCTCCTCCCTCTTTATTAATGGCGGATTAACATGGGGGCGTTCCGGTCATCAGCCCCAGGCCCGGCATCGCTGGGTGGCCCAATTCCGTCCCGAATGCCCACATACTGTGGCGGGGCACAGGAGCGCACAGTTCCCTGTCCTGCTGCCAATCACCTCCATAAGCTCCAGGTGGGGGGATGGGACAGTGTGGAGGCAAATTTATTACACAGGGGCGAATTACTTAATAGGAGGGCAGTGTGGGGGCAAATTATTTCATGGGGGCAATGTGGGGTAAATTACTATATGGGGCAGTGTGGGGTAAATTACTATATGGGGCAGTGTGGGGGAAATTACTATATGGGGGCAGTGTGAGCGAAATTACTATGTGGGGGGTGTTGCTATTAGGGGACATTATTTTTGAGGACACTATACAGGCATTATTACCTGGAGCACAATATAGGGTGTTATTATTGCTGGGGGCACTCTAGTGGACATTATAACTGCTGTAGACCCTATAGGGACCTTTGGGGTCATTTATCAAACTGGTGTAAAGTAGAACTGGCTTAGTTACCCATAGCAACATATTCCACCTTTCATTTTTGACAGCTCCTTTGGAATATGAAAGGTGGAATCTGATTGGTTGCTATAGGCAAGTAAGCCAGTTCTACTTTACACCAGTTTGATAAATGACCCCAATTATGAGAAATTTTACAGAGACTAGATGCGGCTGAAAGAATTTGTCATGGTGGTCCGGGTCAAACGGAGGAGAAGAGGAAAGAGAAGATCTACATGAGAGGTGATGTCACTGGAAGTAAGAGGCATGTGGTGCTGTATTCGCCTATAAGTAGAGCGGGCTTACTACTGTGACATGTCTCATCTCCTCCTCTTTCAAGTTTTTTTATAATAATCATATGTATTTTGAATTTGGCAACTCAAATTTTAGTTTGTTGATATCACATGCAGTCCTATGTAACATCCCAGATAACAGTGACAACTTTCTGTGTGCAGATAATGTATTAGATGCTCCCTGCAGCCCTATGTAACACCTCACGTAACACAATACTTCACTGTGTTATGTGGGTTGTTACTTAGGACTGCAGGTAACATCCATGACATCTGTACTCAGAGAGTTATGAGAGGTGGGGTCCAACTCCTGGCACCCCCGCCAATCAGCCTCTTTGCTCAGCGCTGTCCACTGTGCTTGGTATATCAGCTCAGCCCCAATCACGATGGGATTGAGCTTCATCTAGGCCACGTGAACAATTAATGTGATGTCATATGGCGTAGGAAGAGACTGTGGCGCTCAGAAGCCTAAGAGTTTTGGCAATAAATAATTTAACAATTATAGATTTAATTTTCTTTTAGGTACAGTAGTTAGAAATTATTACATCAATTGTAATTCAATATTGCTAGGCTGGTTTCACATGTGTATTATGGCTCTGTGCATGAGTCCTATATATTGAGAGCCAATGATGGCATCAAAACGCATCTTGAGAAATGTTTTTCTAACCTCACAAGGCTTTTTCTGGAACAGTAGGTAATCCAGTGCTGTCCTCAGTTTACAGTATATCTGACTCTTGCACAGGTCCGTAACATGATTTCATGAAACTGGCCTTTAGCTGGTCTACACTAGAGATTGTGGACGAATGACAGAGCTGAATTTTAGACCATTGTCTGCTGTCCATTTGTCACAATTTGAAAAACACACAAGCATGACAGATCATCTTTCAACAGATATCTGCCTTTCGTTGGCCTCTGTCATGTTGTTTTTTTTTTTTTTTTTTCTTTGTTAGGCGTCATGCACACGACCTTGTGTGTTTTGCAGATCCGCAAAACACGGAAGCCGCTGTCTTCTGCAATTAACGGAACGGGCGGCCCATTATAGAGATGCCTATTCTTGTTCGCAAAACTGACAAGAATAGGACATGCTCTATTTTTATTTTTTTTGCGGGGCCACGGAACAGAGCAAGGGATGCGGACAGCACACAGAGTGCTGTCCGCTTCTTTTGCGGCCCTGTTGAAGTGAATGGGTCCGAAAATATGCGGCTCGGATGCTGACCACACATACGGTCATGTGCATGAGGCCTTACTTAGTTGAAATGTTTATACTGAAGTTCTGCCTCCCCTCAATGGAAGCCCAGTCAGGACCACAGATCTTGGCACAGATTGATCTGTGATTTGTCATTTAACTTATGTCATGGTTGTCCAAAACAACAACCTCTACAGAGCAGACATCTGCCAACTACAAGTCATTCAGAAAACTACTGTCTAAAATCTTTAATCTATGGCCACCTTAAAGGGAATCTGTCAGCAGCAGCCAACCTATCCAGCTAAGGCTACTTTCACACTTGCATTGGTAATTCCAGTATTGAGATCTGTAGAGGATCTCAATACCGGAATTAAATGGATCTGTTTTGATTTTGCACATCAGGATGCATCTGTTCCATTAGTATGCTATTGTGTGAAATCAAAATGGAAAAAAACGGATCTGTCACCATTGACTTACATTATTTTCGTGACTAATCCCCTTGTATGACCGGACACAAAACCGCAGTTTGCAGCCGTTTTGTGTCTGGTCAGAAAACTTTCTGCTGATCACTTTCCATTCAGAATGCATGAGGACTAAACGGAAACATTTTTTTTCCGGAATTAAGATCCTCTGCCGGAACTCAATACCAGAAAACAATGCAAGTGTGAAAGTAGCCTTACTGCATATACACATAGCTTTAGCTCACCAGATTAAAACACTGTCCCAGATTTACTAATGCGCCTACGCCTAAAACCTGTCTAAAATGTGGCACAATTTGGCACATCTAGGATTTATACACTTTCTTCTGCCATGTTTGACAAGAGGTGGGGCTTAGTGGAAATGGGAGGAATTTTGTTCCATTTTGCTCCATAATTCTGGTTTAAAAATTTGTAAAGTAAGGGCTCATGCACACGACCGTTGTTTTGCGGTCCGTTTTTTCACGGATCCGTTCCGCATCTGAGGTTTTTTTTTCTCTGATTTAAGTCTTCTTCCGTTCCGTTATTTCACAAAACATATCCGTATGGTTTCCGTATGCAATCAGTTTTTTTGCGGATCGTAAACGGAAACAGTATATTATTACCGAACACATGAGCAATATGGGCTTGGCATAGCATTTCTACAGTATAGATCCACAAAATACGGATGATATACGGATGTGTTCCATGTGCGTTCCATATTTTTTGTGGACCCATTGACTTGAATGGGGCCTCGGACCGTTATTTGCGGACAATAAGGCCCTATTCACACGTCCGCAATGTCGTCCACATGTATTCCGCAATTCTGCGGAATACATGCGGACCCATTGGCTGTGAATGGGGCACGGAACGATGTGGAGAGCACACACTGTGCTCTCCGCATCAGTTTTTGCGGAGCGCACCGCCGATCTTACAGCCGCAGCTCCGCAAAAAAGTAGAGCATGTCCTATTCTTGCCCGCAATTGCGGACAAGAATAGACATTTCTATGGGGCTCCCGGCCGGGTGTGTTTATGGATCCGCAATTTGCGGATCCATAAACACAACGGACGTGTGAATAAGGCCTAATAGGGAATGCGCAACTTTTTTGCGGTGCATTCCGCATGGCCGTTCCGGAGTAAGTTCCGTATTTTCTACAGCCCCATTGAAGTGAATGGTTCCACATACGGGCCGCACAAAAAACGGAAAGGAAGCAGGAAAGAAAATACGGTGGTGTGCATGAGCCCTTAATCAAACAATAGTTTGTATAGAGTGAGAGAAAAGTGTCTATCCCTGCACCACATTTATCATCCAGCCTGAGACACTATAACAAATCTGGTGTAGGTCTAGACCAGGGGTGGCCAACCTGTGGCTCTTGAGCCACATGTGGCTCTTTACTTCTTCAAGTGGAGCTGGGAGGCTGGCTCACTCTCCACCCCATGCTCAGATATTTTTTCCTGATCGGGCACCGTTGCTACTTTGCAGCTCTAGCTCACTCCCCTCTACGTCCTGATGCACACAGTGTGAGAACGTAGTACATGAAGACATGCACTATGACCTGATGCTGTGCTCATCAGTTTATAGTGGAGAGTGTGTCAGACCTGCAATGTAGCAGCTGCCCGAACAGGAGACCAGTGCCTGATCAGGAGAGGGAAGAGATTGTTTTTAAATTATAGAACGGAGCATGGGGGTCTGATCTAAGCACAGGAGGTTCTGATCTGAGCATAGGGGAGGGGTCCTGATCTGAGCATGGGGGGTCTGATCTGAGCATGGGGGGTCTGATCTGAGCATGGGGGTCACATCTGAGCATGGGGGAGTCTTGTGTGAGCATGGGTTGGTCAGGTCTGAGCATGGGGGGATCTGAGCACTGTGGGTCTGACACTGTGAGTCTGATTTGTGTTGTCTGATACCAGCATTGGGGGTCTAATTTGGAGGTCTGATGAGGTTTGGGGATCTTATTTTAGGTCAGATGAGAATTGGGGATCCGATTTAGGAGTCTGATCTTAGGTCTGGTGAAAAATATAATTTTTCTTTTTTTTTTTTTCTCTGTTAATGAAAAATTATTTTTTTATCAGACCTCAGATCAGATGAAAAATCATTTTTTTTTTTCTCTTATTTTCTTTGTTACAACCTAGGTGCATCTTGTAGGGCAAAACATACAGTGACTGTGTAAATGAATAGCTTGTGGCTCCTGGTAATCACCCTTTTTTTTTTTGGGGGGGGGGGGGGTTACTGTGTCTGTAAGGTTGGCCACCCCTGGTCTAGACAGACTGTCTAAGCTTACACCATCTTGAGAATTAGTATATCTGGGCCACTGTTTTTCTTTTGTTGATCGAAGGCTCCATTCCCGAGTTATGTTTCTTTTTGCCAGTATGCAGATTAGGCATTTGGTGCAACAAAGGAATCACAGTTGCTCTTGTTGCACTGGAGCTTCGTTCTGTGGTCCGCAACTCTCTAGCTGCTTTGTTTGATAGAACACAGGGGAGATTGTGTCGCCACCCCTGGCCCTGTGTTCTTACACATGTGCTATTGTTTCACATATTGGTGCATGTGCAGCGCAGGGCCGAAAAGAAGTGTACTGTGGATGCACCGATGACCTAATAATGGGTCAGGATTTACAATGACAAGTAACACCTCTATAGGATATCACAATAGGTAATACAGCTTACCAGCTCCCTCCTGACCTCTGCACAGGTCACAGAGCATGCCAGAAAATACTCTGCCGTAGAAGTCAATGGGGTCCCATGTAGCTGCTCTTAAAACATGAAGTCCTAACGTATTTTAGCCCTAGTGACCAGTGTGAAAATTGCAGGATTAGGGTACATTCACACGACTGTATGAATGGGTCCGCATCCGTTCCACAATTTTGCGGAATGGGTGTGTACCCATTCATTTCAGTGGGACCACAAAAGATTCGGACAGCACACAGTGTGCTGTCCACATCTGTAGTTCCATTCCGCGGCCCCACAAAAATATATAGCATGTCCTAATCTTGTCTGCAATCTCAGACAAGAATGGGCATGTGTGGTCCGCAAAATGTGGAAGACACACGACCAATATCTGTTTTGCAGATCGTGTGAATGTAGCCTAATATGCAATTTATTTTAATATAGATAGCGACGTGAAAAAACTAAAAACATTTTTTAGAATTTTAAATAAAAATGTGATTTAAACAATAGGTCATCTTCTGAGGACATATTCCCTTTAAGTGGCAGAGTGCCACATGTTTCTGGATATGTTTCTTTTAATGTACCACATGGGAGAACAAGAAATGCTGCCGGGTGAACACTGCAAGGAGATTTTGTTCATTTTAAGGAAACAAAAGTTCAACTGAGGCCTTTTCTGTTCTGTATTTTATACAATGCACTGAATCCAAGTGTTTCTGTGGGATCATTTGACTTAACCACACAGGCTCAATTGGTTTTGAAGATCTTGTTTAATGTAATTTTAATAATCTCATAAAGATATGAAACTGATATTGCTACCTGGTGATTTGCTGTCCTGACCTTCTGCAAGATGTTAGTCTGGCACAAATCTTTGTGGAGTGCCAGCAATATTGTCGATTCTCCAGAGCTACCCTTCTGAAAAGGAAAAGAAACGCAGAGCATGGATATTTTGTTCGTCAGACATTTGCTTTTGGTTTTTAGATTTTATTAGAAGTTTTCTTTTTTCCTTCCCAGTCGATAAGGAAATATTTTTTAGCAAGTATGAAAGTTTTCTCCTCTCCACAGAATAGGGGATAACTAAATGATCACTGGTTTACCACTGGGACCCCCACCTATACCAAGAAAGGGGTTCCCATATTCCCGTCCTGTACTCTATCTCTGGCAGTACCGTAGAGAATTAATGAAGCGGATGCCTGGCCTGCCACTCCATCCAGGCACAAATATGGGACCCCCATTCTCAGGATTGGTGGGTGTCTCAGTGGTCGTACCCCATCTGTAACTTGGTTATCCCCTATCCTGTGGATAAGTGATTGCTTTTATACTCGGCTTAACCCATTTACCTCACCTAGTTGGCTGTATAGATGCTATTCTGACATTGAAAGACAAAGAGAAATAGTTAAAGGGGTTCTCCAGAACTTTTATATTAATGGCTTATAGTTAAGATAAGGATCATATGAGACTCCCACCATCCTCATTGTTCAGCTGTTCTGCAGTAGCTCCAGTGCCAAAACTAGGCAGCCCCATTCTCTGTGTATAGGACAGAACGGATTACTGCAGCATGTCTCATCGAAGTGAATGGCAGCAGCACTGCAGTAATCAGCATTTCCCACTGTATAGTAAATGGAGATGTGTAGTTTTGGAACCTATTGCTGGACTTACTGCAGAAGAGCAGATCAGCAGGAGTTCAGGTGTTGGGTCCCTGCTCATCTCATCTTGATGACTTATCCTGAGGATAGGTCATCAGTATATGTGTCCTAGAGAACTCCATTAAAGGAGTTGTCTACCTTCAGCGCCGCCTACTACACCTCAGCGCCGCCTCACAATCCTCCTCGTGTCTCTGTCAGATCCCCCGCGTGCGCACTAGGCTCAGCAGGTCATCTCAGGGTTGATCGAAGTGCGCATCAAGTCGGCGCATGCGCACTTCGCACAAGGAAGCTGCTGCCAGCCAGTCCGAACGGGCGCATCAGGCTGAACCTAGTGCGCACGCGCGGGATCTGACAGAGTGACGAGGAGGATTGCGAGGCGGCGCTGAGGTGTAGTAGGCGGCGCTGAAGACAAGGAAGTCGGCGCTGGGCACCGAATGGCGACGGGTGCGGCCGGGCACCCTGGATCAACGGACCTCCCCCTGGGCACCTTAAGTAAGTGATTGACTGGTTATCAAAACCAGTTTTTTAGGAAAATAAAGCCACGTTTCGATTTAATAAGGCCAGCTTAGGAATCCTCAGATTACCCTGGACGTGAGCATATGTTTAGGTTAGAGGGGTTATATGTGGTGACAGAATCCCTTTAAAGTCAGGATGGTGCAGAAGGGAATCCTGACAGCATGAAAATTGTTTGTGGGTTGTGACCTGGTAATTGATTAATTGGGTGATGTTAAAATGTCTGAATGTTTAGTAATGAGCTCCATATACACTACTGACAAAAAGTTAGGGATATTTGGCTCTCAGCTGAAATTTATGAAAAACTTAAAACGTTCACACTACAGTGATATTATATCATGAAAGTAGGGCATTTAAGTAGAAACATGCAATTGGGATTTCCTCATCTCAAACAATTTATTGAAACAATTGTACACTAAAATAAGAATGTGCCTTGTAATAAAATATAACTTTTATTAATTATCCAATAAGAATTTTAGAGTGGTCACTCTTACACTAATTAATTATTCCCTGTACCTATGGAAAACCCACAGCCTGGTTCACCTCCTATCTGCAATACCCTACACCTGCTTACTAGTTTCCCATAGGTACAGGGAATAATGAATTAGTGTAAGAGTGACCACTTTAAAATTCTTATTGGATAATTAATAAAAGTTATAGTTTAATTGCAAGGCACACTCTTATTTTAGTGTACAATTTAGAGACTGTTGAGTGTACATTGGCAGATCACGTTTCTGACTTGTGGACCTCCAATAAATGTGTTTAGATTAATTTATTGAAACAAAAGCCAACAAAAGTGGTGGGTATACCCCTACAAAAAATGTCAATGTCTCAAAAACTTGTCATGTGGCCTTGAGCATGAATTACAGCTTGAAAATGACGTCTCATGCTGTTCACAAGTCCGCTTGTCTGCTGATGCATGGCATCCCACTCTTTTTGAGGGGCGGCCCTCAGATCATTGAGGTTCTGGGGTACAGAGTTACGAGCCTCTAAATGGCGACTCAGGCCACTCCATTTAACGTACCCCAGTATCCAGCAGCCGTTCCCTAATGATGTGACCTCGATGAGCTGGCACACTGTCGTCCATAAAGATGAAATTAGGCCTGTGGTATTCATGCAGAGGCACAATGACTTGGTTAATGATGTTGTTCAAGTAGTATGGGCTTGTCACTGTACTATTCACATGACAGTTCTGTATTGAGTAGACACACCTGCCCACACTGTAACACCACCACCACCAAAAGCTTGTCTGGTGACAACAGTTAGTGCTCTCCTTGACGTCTCGCATGATCATTGGTGGCCATCATGTTTGCTCAGTGTGAATTAACTCTCTTCCAGCGTAGATGCTCCCTTGCCCATGCAATACGCTGACGCCTGTGGTCAGGTACCCTTGCAGGCCGTCTAGCACTCAGACTACACTGCTGTTAACAGTTTTGAATGGTCTGATGTGACAGTTGTGTGCCTCTCACCTCCCTTAAATGTCCCTGGAGTTGTGTGGCATTCATCATACGGTTCCGCAGACATTGTTCACAAAAAAAGCAGTCATCATTGTGAGCCAAAGGACCATATGTAGCCAAAGGACATCCACTTCTATACCTTTCTGTGATTCTCTGTTGCAACCTACTTATGACACTGTAAGCTCAGTGACCACTTCTGTCTAAGAACATCCTGCTTGAAGCCTCGCAATGGTGAGGTACTGTTGATCAATTGTTAGGTGTCGGTTTGGTCTCATGATGTCAAAATGTGAGCAGCATGATGAGGGTCCTCCTACCAATACCATACGAATCCTATTTAAACCACAAAATGTATTGGGTGATTCATGGATCAAACACCTGTTGTGAATCTTTTCATTAAGCACCTTTATAGGACATGTGCATTCAGAAGTTTAGAGAAGGTCACATTAAGTTCACCAGTAAAGGTTAGAGTATTTCTTAGGTTCATCCTGAAATTTCACCCACAAGCCAAATATCCCTAACTTATTGTGAGTAGTGTATGTTATGCATATTGATGGTTTTATTTATTACAAGAAGTAATGAGGAGGATTTAAACATTTTTTATAAAAAGGTACTCTGGGTGAAGGAGGCAGGACTTTCTTCCCCCTCCCCTTTTTTTTTTTTTATGTGGTTCTGGAAAGGATCTGACTGAAAGGACTGAACAGCAACAGCAAAGGAGGAGTTAAACCACTAGAGGAAGTGAAACCTAGGTCGGGCCTGCTGGGACATCTGGCTTATCAATGATGTGCATGATTTTATTTTATGTTTGTGAGTATAATAAAATTACTTTAACTTTTTCCACCTCGTGATTGGATCCTCCGTTTGTTTTTCTGAGGAGGATATTGGAGGTTTTGTTCACAGTGATTATCTGTGCATGTGAAGCCACAAGAACAGGAATACCCCTCTTGTTTTAGATTTCATTGTATGAATTGGAGGCAGCGCAAATCTACTCTTTAGCCTAGAAAGTCTCTATAGTTTAAAAAAAAAAATAATCACCTAAAATTATTGCTATCATCAAATGGTTAGCTAGCAAACTAGCTGCTACTGACAGATCTTATTATGCTTTTTTATTTGATCAGATTTTGGCTTCTGTTCTGTAATGCACACTACATCCTACATAAGCATGCACACTGAATTATTAAAGGGGTTTTTATTTAAATGGCTTGTCCTCACAATAGGTCATCAGTGTCAGACCTGTGGGGCTCTGACTCCCGGAACCCCCGCTGATCAGCGATATGAAGATGCTGCACTGTTCCATTACCATGTATGCCTCTCCCGAGGCCATGAGATGTCATGTTCATCAGTCACATTTCCTATGTGCACTCAGTCCCGTTTTGCTGGGATGCAATACCAAGCACAGCCGTTATCCAATAGATGGTGGTGTGCTTGGTAAGCTACAAGGAGGCCTTGGCGTTCACTGGAGCTCTGGTGAGCTTTATGGCTTTCTCAAGCAGCTGATCAGCTAGGGTGTCGGGTCTCAAACACCCCACCGATCTCATATTGTCGACCTATTCTGAGGATGGGCCATCAATATGAAAATCCTGGAGGACATATGAGTAACTAATAATTGCACCGCGTTTTCATGTTTTTTAGCGTGATTGTAAGACCAATCAAACACACAGCCCTTTCACAGCTAGGGCCTTCCAGCAACTTGCTCATGTAAAATTGTCAGTCATTACAGCTATAATGTGTAGGTGAGAAATTGCTGAAGTACCGATATGCCCTTAGAATACTAAGTAATGACCTATAGAACTCTGTCAACAGCCGATTGTGGTTACTGTGTAATGATGGGCGATTTTCTTTTTATACTGCAGAGTATACTTTAATTACATTTATGAAATGTGTCCTTCAAAGATAAGTATTGTAAGCAGCCATAAGTAGAAAGGTGAGATTTCCAAGTGATTTTTTTAAAGTTACTCAGTTTTTATTGGTTTTGATTTGTTGACATTCATCCTTGTCAACAATCTGAAGAATTTATGAGCATTTCAGATATCTCGCATCCATGACCTGCCAGGGTTCTTTTTCTTTTTCCTATTTAGATATTTTTTTTAACTGACTTACATTTTGATTCCAGTTATTTTCCAATGAGATTGTGGCAGCAAATGGAAAAGATCACAGCATTGAAGATATATGGCATATTGCTGCTTACTCTGTGCTTTATTGCTGGAATTCTGGAAAGAAGTTCAGGAATTATCCAGAATCCATTTTTGGCACGAACTTAGATGCAGCTGTAAATTTTATAGTTGCTTATGGTGTTTTTTCAAACCTATTTATTGTATAAAAGTGATTTTATGGTTGACATATATTATGTGGGTGTATATTACTAGTTAGGCCTCATGCACATTACCATTTTTTTCCATATTTGATCTGCATTTTTGGTGGCTTGGAAGCAGACCCATTCATTTCAATGAGTCTGCAAAGAATGAGGATAGCACACAGTGTACTGGTCGCATCTGTATATTCACATGTCCGTCTTAAAAAAAAAAAAAATGTGTATGAGTCAGTTTCGCAGAGAAGAATAGACTTTTTGATAACATAGCCTGTGGAAATTGAGGGATACATAGGGGCATGAAATCTTAAACTAACCTATTAGCTGTCACTCCTACCACTATTAATGTAAGGTTTTTGGCCATCATTTGGGTGTTACACTATGATTCCATTGTGTGACACTATAGAATACCATGCATTAAAGCATACACCCCCCCAGTCTTGGATTCTTATTAAGGCCTCATGCACACGACCATTTGTCTTTTGCAATCCACAAAAGACGGATGCTGGCCATGTGCATGTGGCTATTTTTCTTTTCTTTTCAATAGAAATGTCCAATCCTTAATATATATATATATATATATATATATATATATTGTAAGAAGGCACGGGGAATAATTGTGGACGATAGATACGTGTCACCGAGGTTCCTGGCCTCGGTGGCGTAAGAGCCGTTTTTTTCATGTCAGCAGCAGTAGCTGTTTGACACTTTTGATAGGTAGCATGGCTACTATAGCTGATCCGGGACGGCTTTTACTGGGAGTAGTCAAAGTGCTGGGTGGGTGACTACTCCCCATGTTCCAGGCCGGGTTTTGGCTGGGCTATAATGCTCAGGCAGCACTGTCAGGTGGGTGGATTATCTTCCATCCTGACAGTGAAGCTGTGGAGTCCTCTGGGCTGAACACTAAAGACTGCAAACAGGCGTGCAGGCCGCCTGGAAGCCTGCCATTGAACTTTGGGGTTGCTGAGCTCTCAGGCAGGTGTGAAGCAACACCTAGGACTTCAGATGAACTCTGTTTTGTTGGGCTGTGTGAACAAGCACAAGGACTGTTATGTTTTTTTTCTGAGTGTAAATAAAACACTGAAGTTTGAGTTACTACCTGGGTCCTTGCCTCTATACTGCGTCCGCTAACCTGTCTACCTGAGCAAATCCCCACATTTGGTGGAGGATGCGGGCAGAAAGCAGTGAGGCTGGCGTGAAGGCCGAAATATTTTTGTTTTTCTAAACATATGTCCTTTATTAAGCCGGCAAAGTTGCAGCCTGTGTTCCCTAACAAAATGGAGGCGGTTGTAAAAGCCCTTGTGGAGGCTAACTTGCAGCAGCGGGAGGCCAACAAGCAGCAGCAGGAGACCAACCAGCTACTACTTCAGCAGGTGATGGCCTTACAGCGACAGGAGCATCCCAGTACGTCCACGATGCCCGGAAAGCTGTCCGTGCAGCGATCCCTAAGATGACCCCCTCGGATGATGTTGAGACCTATCTGGCAGTGTTCGAGAAGGTGGCCGTGAGGGAGAAATTACCCCGAGAACAGTGGGCTGAGGTCGTCGCTCCGTTCCTGGCGTCTGGACCTCAGCAAGTGTTTTTTGACCTCCCAGATGATCAAGCAGCTGACTACCCGACCGTGAAAGGTGAGATCCTGGCAAGACTTGGGGTGAATGTTTTGGTCCGGGCCCAGCGGGTGTATCAGTGGGAGTTTAACCCGGCTGAACCCGCCAGACCACAATACTATGAATTGCTACATCGGTTGCAAAAATGGCTGCAGCCAGATATACTGACTCCTACTGCTATGTTAGACCGTCTGTTAGCAGATGTATTCTGGAGGGCTTTGCCATACCCTCTCCAGCACTGGATCGGCCAGGTGTCACCTGGGAATGCCTTAGAGATGGTCGACCTGGTGGAGCGATATGAGGCCACCAGAAACCTGCAGGGGGGTTCTTTTGGGAGGGGGTCAGTCAAACCCTGGAAATCTCCACCCCAGACCCGGCGGCCGGCCAAACCCGCCCAGGATGTACCCCTTGCAGACCCAGCCCCAGTGGTCTGCTGGCAGTGTCGGGAGCCTGGACACATAAGGGCCAACTGTCCCCATCGGGGTGAACCCATGGATACGAACTATGGTTACCGCCATTCATTGTATGCCCGGAAGCTGTGTGCCACAGGTGTCTCTGAGACTATAGACAATAGCCACCTGTGTCAGGTGGAAGTGGGGACACTCTGGCGGTGGCACTGCTGGATTCAGGAGTCTGGTGTCTCTGGTAAGAGCTGCCCTCGTGCGACCCACGGAGTATACTGGCCGAAAGGTCGGGGTGGTGTGTATTCATGGAGACTTAAAGGACTATCCCACCGCCCTGGTCTCTCTATCAACTGTGGCTGGCAGGTGGGTTCATGAGGTGGCCGTCGCTACAAAATTACAGTATGAACTTATAATTGGGAGAGACTTCCCTGGTTTCCCAGCACTCTGGCCGGATACGAAAGTCACCACTGCCCGGGAGGCAGATGGAACCCTAGCAGAGTGGCCTGGCTCAGGGGAGACCAGAACCCTGGGAACCCGAGACCGATGGGCCAGCGGTAGGGGTGACCACCACTTCGGTGGAAGAGGGGAGATAACCCCACTGAATGTAATGGTGGGAGACGTGGAGGATTTGCCACCGGGACCTGAGTTGGCAGACCTCAACGTCTCTGGCGAAAATTTCCGGTACCGCACAGCACCGGGATCCCACCCTATCCCGGGCTTGGGAGAATGTGATAATAATTGATGGTGAACCCCAAAAACCTGGGGCTGAGTCGGTGTTTCCCGGTTTGTTGTTCACCAGGGAATGCTGTATCGGGTAAACCAGCTGCGGGGTGAGCATATCGAACAGCTGGTGGTGCCCAAAGCGCACCGCAAACTCGTGTTGGAGCTAGCCCACCAGCATGTTCTTGGGGGACACCTGGGATGGCAGAAGACGCAGGACCGGATATTACAGAGGTTTTACTGGCCCAGTGTGTTCAAAGAAGTAGAACTATTTTGTAAGTCTTGCCCAACCTGCCAGATAACTAGCCCCCAGCCACATTTCCGTAGTCCCCTTGTGCCTCTGCCGATTATCGAGGTTCCGTTCGAGAGAATAGCTATGGATCTTATAGGCCCCGTACCGAAGTCCGCTAGAGGGCACCAACATATCTTGGTCGTCCTAGACTATGCCACTCGGTACCCTGAGGCGGTGCCCTTGCGACATACATCGGCCAAACTGATAGCGAAGGAGTTGATGGAGATGTTTTCCCGCGTGGGCCTACCTAAAGAGGTTCTGACTGACCAGGGGACTCCTTTTATGTCCAAGGTCATGAGGGAACTCTGTAAGTTGCTGCACATTAAACAGCTACGGACGTCCGTTTATCATCCGCAAACTGACGGCCTGGTTGAAAGGTTTAAAACATTAAAAAACATGTTAAAACGAGTGGTGGCTAAGGATGGGAAGGACTGGGACCTCCTTCTCCCCTATCTGATGTTTGCAGTGCGAGAAGTGCCCCAGGCCTCTACTGGGTTCTCGCCCTTCGAACTGCTATATGGCAGGCATCCTCGCGGGCTGTTGGACATAGCCAAAGAGGCATGGGAGCAGCAACCCACACCCTATAAAAGTGTTGTGGAATATGTCACCCAAAGTGCAGGCTGTAGTGGACGCCCTTAGGAAGGCCGGACTGACCGCTAACCCAAAGAAGTGCTCAATAGGGTTAGAGGAGACAAAGTATCTTGGGTATGTCATTGGGCGCGGGGTCATCAAGCTCCAAGTAAACAAAATAGAGGCAATACGGAGTTGGCCCCGACCTGTCACCACGAGGCAGGTAAAGTCATTCCTGGGCATGGTGGGCTATTACATGAGGTTTGTTCCCCATTTTGCCACTTTAGCGGCACCATTGACAGACCTCTTGAAGGGGCGGAAGTCAGTGACGGTCCATTGGAATGAGCAGGCAGAAAGGGCTTTCTCCGCCTTGAAATCGGCCCTGTGTGGGTCCCCGGTTTTGGTGACACCCGATTTCAAGAGGGAGTTTATAGTTCAGACCGACGCCTCTGAGGTTGGCCTGGGTGCTGTACTGTCTCAGGAAGTCAACGGGGAGGAGCATCCCGTTGTCTTCCTCAGCCGTAAACTCACCCCAGCTGAGACTAGGTACAGTATAGTGGAGAGAGAGTGCCTCGCTATCAAGTGGGCACTCGAGTCTCTCCGCTATTATCTGTTGGGGAGGAAGTTCCGTCTGGTGACTGACCACTCCCTCTCAAGTGGATGAGCCAAGCCAAAGAGAGGAATGCCCGAGTCACCCGGTGGTTCCTGGCCTTACAGAATTTTAAATTCTCCATAGAACACAGGGCAGGCCGCTTGCAGGGAAACGCGGATGCCTTGTCCCGAGTGCACTGTTTGACGTGTGTTCAACCCCGCAGGGTTGAACAAAGGGGGAGGTATGTAAGAAGGCACGGGGAATAATTGTGGACGATAGATACGTGTCACCGAGGTTCCTGGCCTCGGTGGAGTAAGAGCCGTTTTTCATGTCAGCAGCAGTAGCTGTTTGACACTTTTGATAGGTAGCATGGCTACTATAGCTGATCCGGGACGGCTTTTACTGGGAGTAGTCAAAGTGCTGGGTGGGTGACTACTCCCCATGTTCCAGGCCGGGTTTTGGCTGGGCTATAAAGCTCAGGCAGCACTGTCAGGTGGGTGGATTATCTTCCATCCTGACAGTGAAGCTGTGGAGTCCTCTGGGCTGAACACTAAAGACTGCAAACAGGCGTGCAGGCCGCCTGGAAGCCTGCCATTGAACTTTGGGGTTGCTGAGCTCTCAGGCAGGTGTGAAGCAACACCTAGGACTTCAGGTGAACTCTGTTTTGTTGGGCTGTGTGAACAAGCACAAGGACTGTTATGTTTTTTTTTTTCTGAGTGTAAATAAAACACTGAAGTTTGAGTTACTACCTGGGTCCTTGCCTCTATACTGCGTCCGCTAACCTGTCTACCTGAGCAAATCCCCACAATATATATAATATATATATATATTGACACAGTGAGAGGTTTTGTGGTAAAAAAACAGGCATTTTCCTCTCAGCCTGTGCTGCTGGGTTTATTGCAGCCAGGTGAGGGCAAATACTGGACCGGATTTTAGGTGCCGGTCCAGGTTTTTTGGGTGATTACCTAGCTGCACTTAAGACAGCTAGCTTCATGCAAGTGGGTCTCTCTCTGTGTTTGGGATCTGAGCCCTGTGCTGGGCTGAAAAGCTGAGACCTGTGTGTCAGGAGAGCAGGCTATTTAAAGACGGTCAGTGGACTTTTTGTGTTGCTGAGCATTCAGCCAGGTGTGAACTAACACCTAGGATTTGAGGTGATTTAACCTGGAAACTGCTGGTGTTCTGTGGAGCTCTCAGGGCTGGAAGCAAGAGCTTGCAAAGATGCGTGCAGTCTGCCTGGAAGCCTGAGGTTGGACTTTCCTGCGGCTGGGCTGACAGCCAGGTGTGAACACGCACCTAAACCACACAGGTGAATTTGATTCAGTCTTGGACTTTTGTTTTGCCTCAACTTTTTGCTGTGTGTGAAGTAACACTAAGTGACTGTTTTGAGTTTTGTTTGTGCAAGTGTGAAATAAAACACTGTTTGCTGCACTACCTGGACTCTCTTTGCCTCTATACTGCACCCGCACCGCTGTCTACCAGAGCAACCCCCACAATATATATATATATATATATATATATATATATATATATATATATATATATATATATTATAGAATTTATTTATTTTTTTTTTACTGTGGCATAGACATGCAGATGCGGACTCATTGAATAAATGACTTTTATTAGGAAAGCGGTTGTTTGGTTCTTAAGATGTACTTCAACTCATTGGTTCCTTGGGAAGTCTTATGTGTCCTAAGCTCAATAAGGGACAGTGTAAAGCTTCTTATAAATACATACATAGAAAAAGTAAAAACCCAGTACTCTTAATACATTAGCCCTAAAACTTAAAGAGGACCTTTCACCTGAAAATGCAAGTTAAAATAAAGATATACCCTTACTTGCCGGCCCCCGGTGGTGCTTATTCAGTTGTTCTTTTTTCACTATGTGCCCCCATTTGTCGAGGTGCCCCCCGCAATATTTCCCGCCTTCCATGCTAATGAGCCATTCGGCTCAACTGGGCGGGCCTGCAAAAGTTCTCCCAGGGGTGTCTGTTTTCTCTCTGGCACGGAGCACATCCAATCAGCGCGCTCCGCTCTTAGCCAGGGAGAAGAAGCTCTAGTTCTCGCGAGATTCACGAGAACTGGAGCGATTTCATCCATCCTGAGCCAGCGCCATCTTGGATTCCCGCTGCGAGCATTCACGCTGCTCTGATGCTCGCCGCGGGAATCCAAGATGGCGCTGGCTCAGGATGGATGAAATCGCTCCAGTTCTCGCGAGAACTAGAGCTTCTTCTCCCTGGCTAAGAGCGGAGCGCGCTGATTGGATGCACTCCGTGCCAGAGAGAAAACGGACACCCCTGGGAGAACTTTTGCAGGCCCGCCCAGTTGAGCCGAATGGTTCATTAGCATGGAAGGCGGGAAATATTGCAGGGGGCACCGCGGACAAATGGGGGCACATAGTGAAAAAAAGAACAACTGAATAAGCACCACCGGGGGCCGGCAAGTAAGGGTATATCTTTATTTTATCTTGCATTTTCAGGTGAAAGGTCCTCTTTAACTATCATATGAATTTGTATTGTAGATCATGCCATTATACATTCTTATAACATAAACCATACAATTTATGCTTCTCATGTGAAACAGATGCTTCTAGTTGGAAACTATTCCTTTTTGGCATATTACCTATTGGAAAGAAATAAGTCAGTTTGGTGCTATACATTTTGGCATTTAACAGATCTATGCTAAATAATTTATTACCATCTCCTCTAACTTCCTGATTTCTTCCTTAACCATGTTTAGATGCGTCTTTATGCAGAATTAGATTGCATTTATTTCTATTCTTTTCTTGGTGTCTGCCCAGTTTCATTATATAGCTTTGCATACATCAACAAAAAGTCTTGCCTTGGCCTTATTCCCTTTATCCCCTATGACCTCTAAGTTTTTCCAGAATTGGTTTATATTTAGAAATTATGGTTTTTGGAACTGTATCTGGGAATTCAAACAATTTGAATGTTATATATATTTCTTGAGGGATTTTCTGCAGAAATGTGAGTACAAAAGAACAGCACAAATCATTCCAGTGAGACAATAGACAGACTTATCTGGACTAATTTATAAAGTATGCATGCAGCTCTAGATTTTATTGAACCATAAAGTGTGAAATCAATGTAGAAGTGCTGATGGTTTACATTTGCCCCTTGTCCCACACCCATAGGGGATCAGGAGACATGGATTTATGGAGTATATTTTTTCAATCGCTCACTGTTCTGGTCAGTGGAAAAGCTGTTTTGAAGATTTTTGGAAATGCTAAGACGTCTAAGCTAAAATCGGCTCATGGACTTCACCAGTGAAAACTCATGAAATAGGCCTATAGTACGGGTGCTACAAATCAGACCATACCCTCTAATTTGAAAACTACTATATAAATTGCAGAGTTTTACTCATCGAAATACAATAAAATTATGCCAAAATTTAGCATAAAGTAAGCCAAGTAATTGGCGGGGTAAAGTTATATTAATGACAGTTTAAAGATACGCCATATTTATCATCCAGCATCAGATACTGTGGTAAATATGGCATAATTTTACACTGTGTAATCTGTCGGCGGTGCACAATCTGCGTCCCAGGGGCCACTTTAAGGCCGCCATGCCAGTTTCTGCAGCCCTCAACCATCTGCTTGATTTTGTCAGGAGGCTGCTCACATGTATTTTTCATGTTTATAAAATGAAGTGACTCATTGTGCGAGAGCAAGGACAGGTAAGTACTAATGGAGCATTGTGTATCCATCTCTGGGACCTACATATATTGGCAGTATGGGAGTCTTCTGATCCCCCATATGGCACTCCAGGAATGAGAAGATGAAGCAGAGATGTGGCCATGTGTGCATTTGGCTATCTTTATTGTAGTTTATGGAAGTAGTGAAATCCCTAGCTGTTTCAGCATCTCACATAAGTGGAACGAGAGACACTTTCTGAAGTGCGAACTGATGAGAAAAAGACCCTATTCTCCTTATGGGTGGGAGTTCAGAATAGCTGGTGGGCCGACTATTCATATGCTGTAAATGTTGTAGATGGTAATACTTCCTTAGATTTTGTGTGACCTTCTTGAATGGTTCAGTCTAGGAATTCAGCAAATTCGAAAATAAAAAGTTGTGCACCCCTGGTCTAAGTATTAGCAAATGTACCCCACCGTCTAATTGACACTGCACTGCACAAAATATTCTGCAACAGTAGACATTTTCAAACTTAGAGTGCCTGCAGTGATGTGACCAGCCATGTCTCATGCCTCTAGTTCAGGCATCCTCAAATTGCGGCCCTCCAGCTGTTGTAAAACTACAACCCCCACAATGCCCTGCTGTAGACTGTTCAGACATGCTGGGAGTTGTAGTTTTGCAACAGCTGGAGGGCCGCAGTTTGAGGATGCCTGCTCTAGTCAGTGCAGTTGCCTAGACCTGAGCTACATACTCTGTTCCGTACTTTTTTTTTTTTTAAGCTGTTCTACTGAAACATGGCCTTGGTAAGTTCTTCGGGTTCTTATCCTATCAGGTTAATTTTCCTTTCTTGCTCTGTTATATTTTAAAGAAAATAATTTTATATGTTCTATGATTATTTTTTTTTTATGAACTAAAATAGATTTGGGTTCAAAATGAGAAATGTACCGTAAGTCTTTCCTTGGCTTCAGAAAAAAATGAGCTCCGTACCAAACTGTACTCTTTACACATTGTGTAAATAGCAGCCTTCCCTCTCAAGAATTTAGAGACGCGTTGCCATCGCTACCGGCCTTGAACTCCCGAAATGGAGTTAGTACATTTTCAAGAAGCGTCTCTCTGCACCTGACTGCACAATTGTGTTCCTTGCATTGGGACACGTATTAAACAATGGCACAAAGGGCTGAAAAGTACTGTGGCAAAATTGCTAATTGGAGCAAGTACGCTAGATATGGTTTCTATTCTTTCTGTTTCACATTAAGCTGTTGTGTAATGCTGGAAATGTGTATTCAGCCCCTTCACAATGCTGCCATTGCTACTGTTCCATGCAGTTGTCATGGTCAGATATAAATTATGGGTAATGAAAATAAATGCTTTTATTATTCCAGCTACATTTTGTTTTTTATTTTTCTTTCTATGTTGTCTTACAGTGGAAAATATGTTGAGTACCTTGTATTGTAAATCTGTGCACTTCACTTCGTACTGTTTATACTATTGAAATGTTTCCAGCTTTTCTTAAAAAAATTCAGCTCAATGAATAGTTAACGTCGAGCATTCAGCACAGTTTTTACGAATTACAAATGATGTATTAATTAGCTTTAAATCAAGGTCAATCAGCAAAGAAAAGCATCTCAACTGTTATGAAAGCAATTTCACCCCTCAATGAAATTTACAGTTGTGAGCCTGCGTATTTGTTCCTGATATTCAAATTCCTAACTCCTTGAGTGACAGCAGGCAAATTGATTTTGCCATTTATGCTCTAAAATTCACTAAAATTTGTTGAAACAATGGTCAGTGAATCTTGAACCCTTTTATGAATTGACTGGACTTGAATCAAATATTTCTTCTATCGCAGTCATATAAAAATAGGTTTTCGATGGAAATGTGAAAGGTTTTCCGCTTTGGACTTTGACGGTTTGTTAGTGGGGTTTACTAATGAACTGATCACAGGATGTATTGCTGTTGAGAACCTAGCAAGATGTAATCTGTCTAATCTCTGCATGTCTACCACATTGTAAATGAGATATTACACAGTTGACATTATATTGAATGTGCTCCCTGTGTGATGCACAGGTGTGTCAAGTCTTCTAGGGAGAGATGTGTGATGATCCTGAATCCGGGAGAAATTACCTTTACTTGTTATTTCATGCAGTGGATAACATCAAGGCTGCCACTTATTCTGCTTCCGTCTTTGAATTTAGAAATATGTTGGACCATGTTTACATGACTCAACTGTTGCTTTGGCTGCTTCAAGAAGACTGCGGCAGAAATCCAAGGTTGTAACTTAAGAGTTGTCCGGTTTTCCAATATTGATGACCCATCGTAAGGGTAGGTCATCAATATTACTGTAAAGTGACGGGGTTCTGACTCCTGGCACCTGCGCTGTTTGAAGAGACCGTGCTATTTTCTTTTCACTGTTTACCTGCTCGTCATTGATATTGCAACTACTCCTTCCAGTGGTAGTTACACCGCACCTCCTCTGCAATGTTGACTTAGAGTAGAGTGAAGATTATATGCAGTGATCTCTTCGAACAGCTAATCAGCAGGGTTTCCGGGAGTCAGAGATCCCTGCCGATCTGTTATTAATGACCTGTCCTGAGGTTAGGTCATCAATATAGAAAAAACAGACTACTCCTTTAAATTTCTGCAGAAGATCTGCCAGCAAATTCACACGCGGACTAGCTCTGTTGTAATTTATTGGGGCTAGTCCACCGCCCGCTTTTCTGTTCAGAATTCATGGGGTATAGAGTACCACATTCACTTGCATTGCTGTTGGAATGTCAGTGGATTATGTCAGGGTTTAAGCATGGAATCCATGCAGATCTTGTGGTGGTGTCATTATTTTGTTTTGGCATTTTCAGTTTTCAAAGGATTAAAAAAGTCCTGAAGGTTATTTTGAACCCGGGTTTTGTTAGAACTAATGTGAAGAGTTTAAGGGGTTGTTCAGTCATATTTCCCAATCTGACATTGGGCAAGGGGAGAGGCATCTGTATGCTGAGCTGAGTGGACCATATACAATACACTCCTAAATGGCAAACGGACCAGAAGAGTATGCCTGGGCATCCCTTTAAAAGGGTTTTCCAAGTTTTATTTACCAGGAGCCAACTACAGGGAAGTGGTCAAAATATAAAATAAACTTGAAATCCCCTTCCCTCCCTCCTCCAAACCAGTGTTTGAGCATTCTCCACTGCATTTAAGCCATGACATACTGTATTGTGCGGTGACATCCTGTGTCTCTGCAGCCAACCACTGACTTCAGCAGTACACTGCTGAGGCCAGTGATTGTGCAGAGCTGTATACAGGAAGTCACCACTTCAGCAAAAACAGTACATCATAGCTACAGGTCTGTGAAGTAGAGAATGTGGTGGTGTCGAATCGAAGGGGGCTGCGAAGGGGAGTTACAGTTTTATTTTGACCACGTCCCTACAGTTGACCCATAATAAATTTAACTTGGAAAACCTCTTAAAGTTTAGAGTACTTGTATACCTTAGCATGTAGAAAGGTGGACTGTGTAGTTATTTTCTTATGTTGTATGCATATTGGTCTGCTATAAGCAGTCATCTTGTTTACAAGCCATAGTGCAGGGCTGGCCAACCTGCGGCTCTCCAGCTGTTGTAAAACTACAATTCCCACCATGCATTCTGGGAGTTGTAGTTTTGCAACAGCTGGAGAGCTGCAGGCTGGCCATCCCTGCCATAGTGGATTAAGTTATCCATCAACATGGCTCAAAATTATTTGGGTTTGGCAAAAGTAGTGATTTTGTATGCATAGCCATGATTTAGCGATTATATTTGTACTGTTGTAGAAAAAAGAAATAATTTATGTTTATACAAGAGAACAGAAAACACCATGCTGATGCAAGTATCTGAAACTTAGTTGTTGTTGTTTTTTTATTTATTTCAATAACGGCCAATGAAAAATCAATATGACTTTGTCCCCTTAAACTGAATATCGCTTCTTACAATGTTGTTGGATTTATTCATCCTTTAACTGAGAATTGTTCTCTTTCCATTACATCTTGTCATACTTATGTTTCACTTCTTTTCATTTGCTTTATTCCAGTAATATACTCTTTGCCACTCCATTTTATGGTTCAAGGCATGCATACTTTTGCCTCTCTCCGTAATGCACGTTTATAGCCTTGAACCATGTTGTCCCTTTTAGAAGGTGAAGAGCCACGTAGACAGAGAAGTACATCTTGTACGATCCACAAGAGGTGATAGCTGAGTTTGGCTGTAATCTGTATACAGTTTTCCAATCTGCTCACTATTTAGATCATTAATAGAAATTTAGTAATGTTTTGGTATAGAAATCTGTAAGAAAATGCAGGCAAGCATTACACTGAGTTGCAATATTCCTTACATTGAAGCCACGTGTTGCCCTCATATTCGCCTTTACATCCATGTACACTCACAATCTCTGCTTGAAATATTGTCGTTTCTGAAAATCGGCCTTGGTAGAATCTGCAATCAAAATCAAATATGGCAAAAAGTAATGTATGGAATTTAAAACGAAAAAGGAAAGGATAGTTTGTCTAGCACAGCACTGTAGTCAATGGAAATATGAGTAATGCACTGCTTCGGAGTATGAAGGTTCTGTACAACACTCCTGGCACACTTTTTCAAACCTAAATATACTGTATAACATAATTTATGTCTTTAATATCTTGAGCTTCTGTTAAAGATCAAAGCACTATATATTATATATTGCTGTTGTATGTCCTCTCTCTGATGCCTATGACAGCCTGGTGATCCAGTTGGGACTTACTCTTATTGGTGAACTGTATCCTTATGATATAATTTGTGTAATTCTCGGGAAGGTGACAAACTCCAAGACACTGAGTACATATTTAATAAATCTGTGTAATCTTTAAAGGAAACCTGTCACATCTCTCTTCAGTGCTCTGAAAAACTGGCTGATCCATCTCCCTCCCTACCTGGTCATCCTACTTATCTGGTTCTCTGGAATCCACATTCTTGTGGAGTCTGGCAATACCTTTTTCAAGTTGTCTGGACCCCTTTCAATGGACTGTGCCCTGGGCCATGCTGCAGCCCACTCCACCAGCTCGACACAACTTGCCATCTTACCTTCGGTTCATCAGACCTCAGTCTCACCCAGCCAGTACACCTTTGGTGGACGTAATAGTAGGGGACTGTAGGACAACCACGAACCCACTTGCTGTGTAAAGGCTGTTGATCCTACACACACTCTCTTCACTATATCAATCTGTGGCCATCTTGTTTCTGCTCTGTCCTGCAGGTGAGAAAGGTAGACAGGGGCATATAAAAGATAACACCTTCTCCTACTCTAACCCAGTGTTGGACATTACAAGGCTCTATTTGGAGTCATATAGGTGCAAAGGCCATTAATTTGAACATAGTTTAGGAGATGCTCGCTGTGATATATGTGCTTAAAAAAGAGCCAATGTATATCATCTAGTCCTAACCTTCACCAGACCTCAATACTACCGCTTAATCTGTTAAATCTGTCCTTTTGACCATTTTGCAAGTCTGCTTACATACAGTTAATGCTGTATTGAGAAAAGAAAAAAGAAAATAAAATCCTCTTTCTTTGACACTGCAGAACCTGGCTTCCCTATGAAGCAGTGCTGCCACTTTGTGGGGTAAGGATTTCTCACATTTAAAGTACAATAACCTGCTCCAAATGCACCACCTCATTGTCTGCGTCTCCTCAAAACCCTTAACCTAACTTTTCCCAGGATGCCCTACACATTAATGGCTGCTGCACAGAGGCTATGTGGTAACTTCCTTTTTGCTTTCCATATGCTATTGCTTTCCGCAATACAGTACCTGTGTGCTAAAATGGTCAAAACTAAAGGGGACAAAAGACACACTCTGGAGACTCCTAAACCTGTTAAGAATCAAGGGAACATGGATACGTTAATGAAGAAACACTTGTCAAATTCCCCAGGCTTCAAACTTTCCAGTACGCAAATAGGAGACCTTTCACAGGTGGAAGCCTCTGCCTCGAAAAGTTATTCTTAGGCACCTGACCAGAGGGTAGCACCTATTTGTAGATCTTTCTCCAAAGGGCCTACTCTCAAGCTCTCACCTGTTATAAAATAAAAACTCACAGAAATAAGATTTAAAGCAAGTGGGCCATGGAGTAGAGTCCCTAGAGCCAACCCATTCCACTATTGTATAACACAGCTGTGTTGGCAGATCAAGTCCTAAAATGTCAATGCCAAATTAACTCAGCACTACTTGCTATAGTAGATAAAGAGAATCATTGCCATCAGAAAAACATGCACATGCCTGAATCTTCCACAGAAATAGTTCTGCTGGTTTCTGCGCTTCAGATATTAGGAGATGAGGCAGCGAACAAAGTGTTGATTGAAAGAATCCACTGCACCCCAAACTGCTCAAGGAGATGCCCCAAGGGACATTATCTGTGGTCTTCTGAGCTATGTGGATACTGCCACTATCCTCTCTAAAGATTAATACATGGCAGAGATCCTCCACAAAGGTGGTAAGATTGCACCATTCCAAGGACCTTCTATAAGAGATGTCTTCTAAAAACCTTACTTGTAGTCCTCTGTGCTCGTAAACTACAATTTCCATGTCTATACCCTGTTGGCCTCCCAAATACAAAGAACAGCAGACAGCTGGGGATTCTTTCCCCCGAAAGGTTTTGGCTTTAGCCTAGAGGAAACTGGAAATGGAGCCTCTTGAGATTCCTTCCTGGATAACATTTGAACTGGAAGACTCTTGCCTCTCTCATCTTCCTAGAGGAATGACAACTCTGAGGCAGACGTAAATACTCTAAGCAACGGAGCACAGACAAATCCGCAATAACCGAATGCATTTGTTTAGCCACTTGTGCTTGCTTTCTGCCTTTGCTTTCTGTTTAGGTCGCGCTAACCGAAGGTACTGAAGGTCTCTTCCTGGTTAACGAGTACCTTCTGTGTGTTTATCTAGAGTTGCAAGGGCCAGGTAATCTAACTCACTTTTGACTATTGGCAATAAGTTCTAATATCTCTTAACTCTTTTGGGCCTTCCATCTTTTTTCCATTATTCTCCCCCCCCCTCCCCCTTGCCTTATTTTTTTTCTCCTTCCTTTTCTTTCCTCGTTTTCCCCTCCTACTGGTGGCCAGTCCCCCTAGGTATCGTTACTCTCCACTTGGACATGTGTGTTGTCATGCCTTATTTGAGCATAATATCTCTCTCATGGCTCATTTCGATGAGTAGATAACCATTTAGGCGATTGGCAATATGAGTGACCTACTGACATATCGCCAATAATAATGACAATCATTTACATGAAGAATATCATGTACCAATTCATGTTAGATTGTATACTAGATTAACCCCTTCAGGACCCTGCAATTTTTCACCTTAAAGGGAACCGGTCATCAACTTTATACTGCCCATACTAACGGCAGAATTAAGTAGAGACAGGCAAGTTGATTTCAGTGGTCTGTCATTTACAAGTTAAAAGGAAGTGGTTGCCGAGAACCAACATCACAATCATTGCAGACTGGGCCTGGAAAAGTCATGGCCACCAGAGAAGAGTCATAGTTATTCATGAATTCCTGCTCTCCCTGCCCACCTGCTGATGACTGACAGTCTTCTACCTAGTTTTCTCCCTTTCTCTCTAGGAGAGAACTGCCAATCATCAGCAGATGGGCGGGGACTGCAAGAGATTTTGTAGATTTTACTCTTCTTAAGGCCTGAGCTGTAATGATTATGATGCTGGTTCTCAGCAATCACTTACTTTTAGCTCATGAGTGACACACCGCTGAAATCTGCATTTCTGTCACTAATTTATGCTGCCCTCAGTGAGGTCAGCATAAAGTTGATGACAGGTTCCCTTTAAGGACCAGGCCATTTTTTGCATTTCTGACATGTCACTTTGTGTCCCTGTATGAGCTTGTTTTCTCGTCACATATTGTCCTTCATGACGGTGGTAAATTTTTGTCAAAATATTTAATTTTTATTTATAAAAAATACCAAATTTACCAAAAATTTAAAAAAATTGCAGTTTTCAAAATGTCAATTTCTCTGCTTTTAAAACAAATAGTGATGCCTTCTTAAATAGTTATTACTTTATATTTCCCATATGTGTGGATAATTTTGTAAATTACATTTTCTTTTCTTGTGACTTTAGAAGGCTTAGAAGCAAATCAACATTTTTAAGAAAATTTCCAAAACCCAATTTTTAAGGACCAGTTCAGGTCCAAAGTCACTTTGTGGGGCTTACATAATAGAAACCACCCATAAATGGCCCCATTTTAGAAATTACACCCCTCAAGGTATTCAAAACTTGATTTTACAAACCTTGTTAAACCTTTAGGTGTTCCACAAGAATTATAGGAAAATGGAGATTAAATTTCTGAATTTCACTTCTTTTGCAGATTTTGCATCTTAATCCATTTTTTCCAGTAACAAAGCAAGGGTTACCAGCCAAACAAAACTTTATATTTTTTACCCTGATTCTGTAGTTTGCTGTACGGGCACAGCAACTGCTGTACGGGCACACGGCAGGGCGCAGAAGGAAAGTAAAGCCATATGGTGTTTGGAGGGCAGATTTCACCGGGATAATTTTAAGTTGCCATGTCACATTTAAAGACCCCCTGATGCAACCCTATAGTAGAAACTCCAAAAAACTGACCCCCATTTTGGAAACTACAGGATAGGGTGGCAGTTTTGTTGGTACTATTTTAGGGTACATATGATTTTTAGTTGCTCTATATTACACTTTTTGTGATGTAAGGTGACAAAAAATGTATTTTTTTTTTACAGTTTTATTTTTACGGTGTTCACCTGAAGGGTTATTTAATGCGATATTTTTATACAGCAGGTTGTTACGGACGCGACAATACCTAATGCCTACTTTTTTATTTGTTTTACACAACAATGCATTTTTGAAACAAAATAATCATGTTTTAGTGTCTCCATATTCTGAGAGCCATAGCTTTTTTATTTTTTGCAGGATGAGGTGACTGGTGCTATTTTGGGGGGCAGACGCCTTTTTGATCGCTTGGTGTTGCACTTTTTGTGATGTAAGGTGACAAAAAATGGTTGTTTTAGCACAGTTTTTATTTTTTCTACGGCGTTCAGGTGAGGGGGTGGATCATATGATATTTTTATAGAGCCGGTCGTTACGTATGCAGCAATACCTGATATGTCTTTTTTTCTAATATTTTTTTATTTTGGAAAAATTTAATTTTATTTTTACTTGAATCTAATTTTTTTTTTCCTTTTTTTGTTTTTACCTCTTATTTTTGTCCCACTATGGGACTTCAGGGGTCTGATCCCCTCTGCAATGCATTACAATACAACCTGTATTGTAATGCATTGGCTGTCATCCTAAGGGCTGGATCTCACAGGCTTCCGTAGAAGGCAAGCCCTGATGCCTATGGAAGGCATCGGGCTTGCCTTCTCTGCCATCGGGCCCCTGCCACTGCAGTGCGGGGACCGGATGGAGATGTGGAGGGCACCCGTACCCTCCGCATACCCTCTGCATGCCGTGTTCAGCTTTGACCGCGGCATACAAGGGGTTAATATGCCGGCATCAGTGTCTTCATCAATGCTGGCGTATGCAGCAGGGACCCAGTTGTCAGTGGCTGCCAGGTATGTGCCGTTGATCGTGGTCCTTAAGTCATGTCCAACTGTGACTAACATGTGCGGCAGTGGCGTAGCTATAGGGGTCGCAGCTGTCGCAATTGCGACCGGGCCCCTAAGTCAGGGGGCTCACGGGGCCCCCTCCAGGAGAGACATTCTGAAGCCCTATTTAACTATCTTTTCACTTACGTGCCGCCGGCCGCCCTCTCTGGCCCCCCGACAAGTTGTTTGAGGTCTTAAGGACCTTTTCCAGTCGGCCAATCAGTGGCTGCAGCTGTGTTGCATGTCAGGCCAGTGATTTCCTGCTGAGCCAATCACTGGCCTGACACATGACATAACTTAAGCCACTGACTAAACCTTGAGGACCTTTCCCACTCAGCCAAACAGCTAGTCTGGAGCTCAGAGAGAAGATACCAGGACCACACAGAGGAGAAGGGGAGCTGCTGCAGATTTACCAGGAGGTGGTGGTGGTGGGGGGGGGGGGTTCAGAAATGTGACATAGAGAGAGAGAAATGTGACATGGAAGGGGTGAAATGTGACATTTCCCCCTCCATGTCACATTTCTCCCTCCATGTCACATTTCTCCCCTTCCCTCCTCCATGTCACTGGACACCATTAGGCTAAGTTCACATCAGTGTTTGGCCTTTCCGTTCTCCTGCTCCGTCCTGCATGCACAACTTTTGTCTCCGCTCCAAAATAATCTTCGGAGCTGGACACCTAACGGACGCCATTATAGTCAATGGGATCCTTAGGCTCCGTTTTTATGTTATTGATAAGAATGTGGGCTTAAATAAGTGTTTATGACCTCTTTGTAGTTTAGAGATGAGGTTTATTAGATAACCAGCACAAAGTGAAAGTAGCAGTCACACAGAAAAACAATTAACTCTTTGCGATAGAATGTCTCAATATTTTTAATAAAGACCAATAGAAAATATGATTTTGTAGCCAAAAATGAGTAAAATGCAATCGTACACAAAAATTGCCTCCATTTGCCTACTGGATGCCCCTTGACTCTTATACTCGCACAAATAACTTCATTACACTAAGTAAGCCCCCTTACTTTTGCCAACTTGAAGCTCCTAGAACCTTTCACTGACTAGGAAATAGTGAATGTACTCACATGTATCCCCAATGGGAAAAGTCTAATACCCAACAGTCTTCCCATTAGTTATTACAAAAAAAATTCAAATGCGCTTCTTCCACATTTTGTGCAGCTGTGTAAAGCCTTCCTCTCTGGGGCAGTGCCCCCCAATCAATTTCTGAAAGCCCACAACATTCTTGTTCCTAAAGAAGAGAAGAAGGACCAATAATGTGGAAGCTACAGACCCATTTCTTTGCACAACTCTGACAGGAAGTGGTGGGCCAAATTTCTTGCAGAAATACTCAAATACTTTTTAACTTCCTTATTGGCCCAGAGCACACGTGGGTTTTGTCCTGGGGACAGAGGGTAAAAACAATATTTCTAGACTTGATTTATACATGATATTTTTCATGCTAAGCTAACTTACACCCCTTTTACTTTTAATAGGGTTAATCTGTCATTTATGAAAGCAGTCCTCTAAAAATTTTGCTTCACCTAAGATTTAATTAGGGCTGTTTTTACTTCACATACATCCACACATGTCAGACTTAGGATCAGTGGAACACTGTCACTATCTTTTAACCTTCTAAATGGCATGAGACAGAGGAGCCCTCTGTCTCTGACCTTATTCATTTTCTCCCTGGAAATGTTAATTCAGAAAATGTGTCACATAAACACATACACGGTTGGATCATTCTGCCACACCACAGCAGCATTTCCGAATGACCTCTTAATTCTCACATCATATTCCAATTCATCATTTCCAATTATATTAAATATATTTCAGGAATATGGAATGGTCTCTAACTTCCATGTTTATTCAAAATCAGGGGTTCTTAGCCTTCTTTTTGTATCGTGGATGGGTCAGAACTACCTAGAAGCATACATTTTACCTTTTAATTCTCAATACTATTCAAACAGTTCCGACCTCCTTAACATATCACTGCCCTTAAACGCATGTTTAACCATTTCCTTTGGAACGATGATCAATCAAGATTACCTCACTACCTCCTTATCTTAAAGCCACACATAGGCGGTTTTAGTTTACCTGATCCCCTTACCTATTCCTATGCCAATCAGTCGATTAGGAGACTGTCTGCAACATTTAAATCTTGAATTGAGCATTATGCACTCATTGAAAAATCTTACTTGTGGTTCCCCCCTAAAACCAGTTCCCAAGTCTGCTCCTCCTTAAACTCGCTCATCAAAGGGGTAATAGACTCTTTATTGGGGTATCACAAGAATAAAATAAATTGGAGACTTCTCTACACTGATGCCCCTATCTTATCTCTTAGAGATGTTTGGTGCCATGTGCCCACACCCAAACTTGTGGCATCAGCTTTGCAATCTTTTGCTTAAAAAAGCCCTCAAAGGTTACAAAATACTGGACTTATCCTCAATACTCTGTTCCCTTCAAACACCTTTTTTTCCTCTTTCTACACTGTAAGAACTTCACTCTGCACCAAGTTACTTACATTGCCTTGTGACAATAAGGAACTTTTACCAACTATAAACCCTTCTTTTACTCCCTAAAATACCCAGTCAACCCACTTCTAAATTATATGCAAATTTACTCACTATGAGGCCCCTGAACAAACCTAATTATTTTTATTGGTGTAGGAAAGGGAGCTTCACACTGTATTTTGAGAGTGTGGCACCGCTTTCCTTCTTAATTACTCCCATGGCTTCTCTAGATTTATTCGGAGCCAGGAAAACTTTTTTAAGGCTATCACAAGATGGTATCGCAGCCCAGAGTTTTTATTTAGAATTAATCTGCTTCAAGAAAATGTGCTGTCATTGTGGTGCACAACCAGGAAGCTACCTTCTTTATATTTGGTAGGAATGCCCCATCATCTCCAAATATTGGTGACATATTGAGAATACAGAGGTTCTGTCTCAACCTTTACCATCTTGCCAGGATTGATTTTTCCTTCTAGCCCCACACCAACCTTTCACCCAGTAAAAGGGACGCTTAGCACCTTTCTCCTCACCACAGCTTAATTACTTATCCTTCTTTATTGTCGCTTGACAGAGCCACCATCGATTACTAAATGGGTTGAAAAAGTCAACCAGATTCACCTGTTGGAAAAACCTGTAACCTGGGAAAGCCGATTCCCACAATAATGTAATGAAGACCTGGGCACCTTAGGTTCAACATAAGGACTACATAGTTACATTTAGTCCCCCTGCTATTGACACATGCTATTAATACCTCCCTCTTTTGCCAATTTTTAATTTGACTCTCCTTTACACATCTAAAATTTTACTTTTTTTTCTACATCTATGGAGACTCCTGAAACAGGTAGACACCTTCCTTAGGAGCTTTGTTATTGATTGCGTTTATATTTCTTTGTTTTAGTGTATGTAGAATACTGAGGCCGCCTCGTTAACCTATCATTCACCGAATATACTAGATATTATGTATAAGTTTCATGGAACTTCTAATAATAAGAGAGAAAAATTCTGCTCAGTTTTTCTAGCGCTATAACATGATGTTGGTAGATTGGACTTCAAGCTTAACTTGACAGGCTCCCTTTTGAAAGATCACACTGTTATAACAAGCTGTATTGGACGAAATACAAGGCAGCTACACTTGTTTTATAACCCCCTATGTGTACCCCAATGATTGCTTGCTTAACTTTATTAGCTTCCTCATTCCTTGGCCTGGCATGAAGTGAGCTGTAAATTTTAATTGGACATACACTTATATAAACCAGGCCTCTGGCAGATTAAAATAGATTATAAAGTCCAGGACACTTCCAAATTGTAGAAAACAAGGCCCAGTTTATCTAGGACTGCAGGCTGGGCCTGCTTTCAATTCAAGGTAATTATATTTCTGACCTAGCCTTGGCTGTGCAGCTTTGCACTCAAAGAATTAGTTCCCCAAAGGACAGAGGAGAAAAATAAGCCCCCCTTTGTTCTCGCTTTATTGGCAGACCAGGTCAGATGCCCTGATTAGCTCTCAGCTGGAGCCTAAGCTGAACTTTGACACTGAAACCCGAAAGCAGACTTTGCCAGCAGCAAAGGAATAAAGTTTAGCAAATGAAATCCCAAGGCAAAGCTCTATGATTGTGCAGCTGACACAAGATTAGAACTTAATTATTCAACAACAATGCAAACATACATAGCAGGTTACTGACAGCCCCAATTCATGTGAACTCTGGTATTTAAGAGCTGTCTGCTGCCGGATGGGACACAGGCTGCCTTATTCACTGGATATTCAGATGGTGTATGTCTTCTTTCTTTGAGATCATTCTGTTGGACTTTAATAAGTGAATCTTATATAGTAATCTGGAGCTAAGATACTATTATAATAATGGTGTTTTGTTGACTGACCTGCTACCTCTTCCTCCTCTCGACCTACACCCCTAATGTTCATGTTAGGCTCAATACACACGTCCGTGGTGTGATGCGGATCTGCAAATTGCGGATCAGCAACACACCCGGCCGGCAGCCCCCATAGAAATGCCTATTCTTGTCCGCAGCCGCGGACAAGAATGGGACATGTTCTATCTTTTGCGGAGCCGCTGACCGGAAGTTCGGGGCCGCGCTCCGCAAATGCGGAAGCGGAGAGCACATAGGGTGCTCTCTGCTTCACGTCCGGCTCCATAAAGAATGAATGGGTCTGCACCCGTTCTGCAGAATTGCGGAACGGATGCGGACCCATTTGCGGAAGTGTGAATGGGGCCTAAAGTCGATTTCAGGACTATAATATTGAGGACCTACTCCTAGTATATGCTGTCAATGTTAGATGGATAAGGGTCTTAATCCTGGCACCCTCGCCAGTCAGCTGACTGAAGGGCGCAGTGCTCTTCCCTGACCGTTTAGCTCCCTTTGTTGTTTACCAGCTGCAGTGTACTACACGTGATAGTGGTTGTGTCGCAGCTAAGAGTCCTTTTACGTGGGGCAATGCCTAGCCATAACGAGCGGTGATTGACAGTATAACAAGTCAAATGGGGCTCATTGTAAGGGCTTTTGCAGTGCTCAATGCTAATGTATGGGGATGCACAAGATAATTTGGTCTGCACAACCACTGTTTACATGAGGAGATGTGCTCCCACAAATGTTAATCTTTAAGCCCACGTAAAAATGCAGTCAGCCGACAAATAAGCGGTTGTTCACGTCTACAAATGCCAACGATCGAGAGCGAATGTGTTTTATGCACACGTTTGGCCAAATATTGGAATGTGTAAGGCGGCCTTAAAATGAACCTGCCTCATTGAAAATAGTGTCTGAGCTGAAGGCAGCCTATTGTAGAGCAGGAGGAGCTGAGCAGATTGATACTGTATATAGTTTTATGGGAAAAGATTAAGTAAAACTCATATTTCATTCATTTAAATTCCTACTTATTCTGGATGTTGACATCAAGAAGGCGGTCTTATCAGTGAGTGACATGCTTCCCCTATGACTGTGTATACAGAGATATCTGTCAATTACTGATAGGACTGTCTCCTTGACTTTAAAGCCTGGAATCAACAGGAGTTTAAAGAAATAAATGACAAATTTTACTGAATCTTTTCACATAAAACTACATTAACCTGCTCATCTCATTCTGCTCCATAACAGACTTCCGACAGATTGCACTGCATTTTTATGGTGACCCTTTAAGTCTCATTCACATGAATAGGACTGAGCTTAAATACCAGATACATCTACAACCAAATCTAGACCCTTTTAATGAAAGGAGTGATCAACTAGGGAGTTCAGCCCCGCCACTTCATATTGCTGGCAATATAATAGTCCTTTGTTATTGGCACGTATAGTGTTTTGAGCTGTTCACTGTATGGAAATTCTTTTAATATGGCATTTAATAATCCATAAATTCTGATAACTTCCTGGATATTTTTGGGGAAAATAATCTCACAAGACAAGAAACAGAGGAGGGAGCAGATATCTGATTTTCTTCCACCTTTTGCAACAAATTAATACATATTTGATATTTTATTCCAGCTGTTTTTCTAGAGGTGCTCTACTATTAAAATTCTGGATTATTTGATGTTCGTGGAAAAATATGTACAACTTAACATTTGATATTTAACCAACTATCAGGTCTTAGACTAAAGGAATTTTACTGCAATCAGGTACTTTGCTGGGCACTTACCCACACACATGGTTATTTTTTACTGGTGCCAAACCTAATGCACTATCGACATTATGCACCTTTGCCGTGGGTATGGCTGTGTCAATCTTGCAGCCAATCATTTGCCATGAAATGTGATGGTTATTCTCTCCATACTTGCTCTAGTTGCTACATGCACTGTACTACCACACCATTAATTATATTTAATAGAGAATGATGTAACTAGATTATTTTTAAATCGCTGCATTTAAAAAATATACCTGAAGAAAGCTATATGGTCATGGCCACTGGGGGTCTTTCCTAACTTGAAGTCCACTGCCTGTTGTCAGGTAAGAGTGACAGTGAGTCAGATGACAACAGAGAGGAAGTGGGGACGTGTCTGAACTGGCTGAGATTGTGAGCCTGATAAACAAACTGCTGCTACAATGATTCTGAACATCACAGGAGCCTATAAGTGTGATTTATCCCTCCTTATCAGCTGCTTTCTGAAAGAAAGCAAACATAGTAGGAAATAAGGAAGTGAGGTCACTGCATACTGTACTGGCAGAAAGCGGACAGCCCTGCTTCTGAGAGAATTGCATCTAGCTGTGTAGCTGAAAAAAACTTTAGGGAAGCCCAAAAAACACCAGTCCCTTCACAATTATGATTGTACAAAGAAGCACAGCCATTATGAAAACTTTTTTTAAAACCTGTGGTTCTCTTAAGGCATTGTTGTAGCAGACAGTAAAGGGCATCATCACGTTAGAGAAAACAATCAAAGGGACATGGAACAACGACAGTATAAAATCTAATGTGGAAAAGGGATGACCTAGAAAGATCTAAATACATTCAAAACCTTATTGATGCTCAAAAGATTAAAACATGTGACAGATCAAAGTTCATTCAGCACACACATTTAGAATGAAATTATTTTTAATCGTAGCATGCTTTGGTTCAAAACGCATAAACATTGAGTAGACGATTCCTCTCTAGATCTCACATGTTTAAGTCTTCTGACATCAATAAAATCGAGCTGGATCATCAAAGCCGACAAGAGGTTAGTGCACTCCCAATATCTAGCGTATGACTTCTTCAGTGTTTATCACAACATTGTGGACATAGTGAGCATTCATTTACCTTTGTAACCCATACTGTATGTCGTCTTTGTTGGTACTTGCTTACCTTTTCTTCTCCATCTAGCCCAGTAAGTCATGACAACCTCTTCTTAGGATATGACCACATGGTGCAGTCTCTGTGGCACTTCTGACGCGGCCACACTGTGTTCAAATACTGTGTTGCTATACAGGCCACAGTGGGCTCTAATTAAATTAATGAGATTTCACAGTTTAGTTTGTCTGTATTCTTAACAATTGCTCGTTATTGATAGTGCGGTGCAGCCATTAATACAGACCAAGTAAACAGTGTGGTCTTATTAGATTAATTAGAGCCCGCTGAGGCCTGTACAGCCATTCAGTACTCTAACATATTGCGCCTTCATCGCAAGCGCCACACTAACATGCCATGTGGTCATACCCTTACTGTAGAGTTTGTGGCATTAATAACCTTGGCTTCTGTCCCTTTTCACTCTCTCAGCCGCACTCACAATGCACACTACCAATTTCTGGTATCGTATGGATGTTAATCATTTACCGTAAATACCAAAGTAACTCATTAAAATGTCAGCTGCAGTGACCCTCTTCCAAAAAGAAAAAAAGTCTGCCATTGAGGCCCCCCCCCTCTTTGCATAGAGGAGAGTGCTACCTGATATAGTGCCTGCATACTGGGTACTCTGTAGAGACCCAGAGTAAAGACTAGTTTTGTTTTGTTTTTTAAATTGTGGAATTTTCACTTATTCTGCATATTCTGGAATTTAAATGAGGTGCTATATGAATTCTGTAATATTTTGAAGTAAATAAATGTTGAACTGCATTTTGTTATTGAGTTAATTTGGGACTAAATGTAGACTGCACAGTCAGCTGAAGGAAGCGAGAATCCACATTATTAATCACCATAGGTGAAATTGTGGAAGGGATGATTAATGCACCGTGGAGTCCTGCCTGTTCTGTTTCTAAATAACGAAATTAAGCAAGGAGCGCCAAAAAGCAGCATTTAACTGCTGTGCTTTCAGCAGCGACGGCGAGATAATAGTATGCTACAGTGACAAAAAAAACATAATGACATTGATTGGGAAGGGGGATTAATAACAAATTCAAGAACAAGTTATTGTCCCTTTGGATGGATTGTGGCCTTCCATCCTGGAGTGTGCTCAGGCTTATTTAAGGCGTTAGAGATTACCTTTTCATCACTTCTAATGTCTCTTCAGATGTTGCAGAATTACAGTACCATTGTATTTCAGCTGACAATCTTGGTGCATTTGTACATTGGTAGTATGACATAAGAGGGTTTGCATGTGAAAAACAAATTACTTAGCGTGTTTCACAGGATGTGTGATTACTACTATTCTTGGTAAATTCTGTTTCAGATGAATCAGAAATGGCTTAATATTTGACATTATGGCTTAGAGAAATGCTATGTATATATCAGTGCCAAAAAAGGGTGTACTAGGTATGCAGCAAATGTTTAGGAAGGTGGTATATGTCGCAGTAACATCTACATGAAGACCAGGACCCACAATTTTCCAACGGCCATATCCATTTTGCAGACCTGTAAAACACGGGCACCGGCCATGTGCACCCTGCATCGTGGTGTGGACCTGTTGACATCAAGATACACCTTACTGCACTTTGGGTGCACGTGAACTAACCACTGCATTCTGAGAACACACGAAAATACTTGCTGTTTTGAACATGCTCTGACTGAATCATCTAGAAATCACAGTTTGGCCCTGGGATCCTAAGGGTGCCTTCACACGGTGCAGATTTTGTTGCAGAAATTTCTGTGACTGAAAGTCCTTTCTATTCACCTGATTCAAACTGATTTTCAGTCGCAGTAATTTTCTGCAACAAAGTCTACAGTGTGGAGACACCCTTATGCTTTCCCATGTTTTCCTGCTTCCAATGCATAAACATCAAGAACTGACCAGTTGCCTTCCCCCTTGACCGGTGCCATGTTAACAAGATAATCAGTGTTATTTAATTTCATTTTACAGTGGTATTATTGTTTTGGCTGTTCTAATAGTAAATGTACCAGTATTGGTCCGATGCACTTATGTAAATAGCATAAAGCTATAATAAATCTCAGTGTGCCGTTGCGGGCAGGGCCAGTTTTAGACAAAATTTGGCCCTGTGCAAAATCAAAAAAGGGGGCCCACAGCTTGTAGTAATGTGCTAAAACCGCAGCCCGACAGCCCCGCCGATCAGCTGTTTGAGGAGACGGCGCGTGCTGTTCACTGTTGCTGTCCCATAGACATACAGCAGCAGAGCAGGAAGAGAGAAGGGAAACAGCACATGCTCACAGCGCTTGCCATCTCCTCAAACAGCTAATTGTCGGGATTGCCAGATGTCAGACCCCCACCAATCTAATATCGGTTACCTATCCTAAGGATGGGTCATCAATATGAAAAAACCTGGATAACTTACTGTGCCTGTTCTGCTCCCCCCATGTCCACAAACCATATACTATACACCCAGACTGCCCTCATTAGTAATGATGCCTCCAATAGTGATAATACTTCCCAAGATAACCCCTATTCGTAGCAATGCCCTACTTATTGCGTCAAATAACGCCCCTACACTACTCTAGTAGTAATAATATAACCATAATGCTCCCAGTGGCTCTAATGTCCCCCTGTAGTGACCCCACTAGTTCCAATATATAATGCTTCCCCCCATAGTGTCTATATATAATGCTCCTCCATTCCTCCCCAGTAGTGCCAGGTATATATAATGATCTCCTTCCCCCCCATCCCTGGTGCCCCCAGCAGTGTGGACATTTAGTATAAAAAAAAATAAAACTGCCTCCCTCCCTCCCGTCCCCCTGCCGATGCAGACCACAGTTTTATCTGTGGCTTGTGTTGCTGTGTCCTGATGCATGCAGTCCCAATGATATCACTACTCCTTCTCCGGGTCTCAATTTATGACGTCATCATGTGAGACCCAGAACAGGAAGTTGCAGTGATGTCATTTCGGCTTCTTGCTCTGTTCTAATGTCTCACAGGCTTGAAGCTTGTGAAGTTAGACTGCACCCTCCCTTTATGGGGCGAAGTGGCACCCTAGATGGATGACTACCCTCCCCTATCCGTCGTCCCGGCCCTAAGGCCTCATGCATGCGGCCGTACCGTGCATTGGGGACCGCAAATTGCGGTCCCCAATGCATGGGCAACGTCCGTGTGGCGGCCAGGACGTATCGAGACCCATTTAACTTGAATGGGTCCGTGATCCGTCCGCACCGCAAAAAAATAGAACATTTTTTTTTGTGGTGGGGAGGCACGGACAGAAATGCCACGGAAGCACTCCATAGTGCTTCCGTGCCTCCGTTAACCGCCTCAGCCCCCCTAGCTTAAACACCCTAAATTACCAGGCCACTTTTTACAATTCTGCACTACACTACTTTCATCGTTTATTGCTCCGTCATACAACTTACCACCCAAATGAATTTTACCCCCTTTTCTTCTCACTAATAGAGCTTTAATTTGGTGGTATTTCATTGTTGCTGAAATTTTTACTTTTTTTGCTATTAATAAAAATGTAACTACATTTTTGCAAAAAAGTGACATTTTTTGCATTCTGTTGTAAAATAAAAATAAAAAACTACATTTCTATATAAATTTTTCAATAAATTTATTGTTCTACATGTCTTTGATAAAAAAAAATGCAATAAGTGTATATTTATTGGTTTGGGTAAAAGTTATAGCGTTTACAAACTATGGTGCAAAAAAGTGAATTTCCGCATTTTGAAGCAGCTCTGACTTTCTGAGCACCTGTCATGTTTCTTCAGGTGCTAGAATGCCAGGATAGTATAAATACCCCCCAAATGACACCATTTTAGAAAGAAGACACCCCAAAGTATTTGCGGAGGGGCATGGTGAGTTCATGTATCATTTCATTTTTTTATTTCACAATTTAGCGGAAAATTACACTTTCTGAGGGAAAAAAAAATAATGAAGTTTCCATTTCTGCTAACTTCTGGCAAAAAAAAATAAAAATCTCCCACGGACTCACTATGCCCCTCAGTGAATACCATGGGGTGTCTACTGTGATGGACTGAACCATCACTGGGGCTGCTGGAGAAGACTGAGAGCTAGCCTCCTTCCTACAGACTATGGACCCAGAACCATGGAGACTCCCTCAGACCTCTTGGGGGTTACAAGGAACAGTGAGCCCTGATTTATGTGTGGACTTTATAGGCCTTATCGTTCCTGTTGTCCATTGAAGGTGCAGGGGTGAACCCAGCTATACAAGAAGGGTTAACTCTGCACTGAGGCTCCCAAGGAAGGTGTTGGTTCATTTGTCCCTATGTTCTGTTGTGCTAGTGATGGGATTAAGTAGCTGACTCCGGGGTAGAGGAGTAGATCACCCTCTGATACACTCAGGAGATAATCCCATCACATGTGTCTCCTCTCTTCCTATTCATCATTGAGACACTGGGGGGATCTGTTTGATTGCGTTATAATGTTAGACCACCTGAACTGTATATGTATATTAAGTTAGTCTATTGTCTGAGTTAACTGTATCCCAGGCAGAGGGGGTGTGCCTCGGACCTGTGGATCTGTATAAATTGTGAGTGCTGGCTGTCATTAAAGTGTCCTGTTCTACCCTTCATGAAGTCTGGGCTCATGTTTGGGGGATTGGAGAACTACACTCTGGGGATTGCTATAATCATTATACTCTCCAGAGTATATTCCCTAGCTCTTGTGCGAGCTGTTCTTGTTCCTGTTTCGCTCTCTGGACTAAGGAGAGGTACGGCGAAAACCCAAACTAAGCTGAGGCGGTTCGTGGTGTTTGAGGTGGTTCTGGTGTCGAGTGCAGTGCTGATGGTCCTTGGCAAGCACTAGGCGCATCGTTCGACGGAGGCACCCAGTCGGGGTGGCAGGCGTTCCGTCACATCTACTTTCCGAAATGGGGTTATTTGTGGGGTGTGTTTACTGTTCTGGCATTTTGGGCGGGGCTAAATTGTGAGCAGCCCTGTAAAACCTAAAGGTACTCGTTGGACTTTACGCACCTAGGCAAGGTATTCCGTGAGGGGCATGGCGAGTTCACAGAAACTTTTTTTTTTGGCACAAGTTAGCTAAAATTGATATATATATATATATATATATATATATATATATATATATATATGTTTTTTTTTTTACAAAGTCTCATATTTCCACTAACTTGTGACAAATAATAAAGTTTTACATGAACTCACCATACCCCTCACGGAATACCTTGGGGTGTCTTCTTTCTAAAATGGGGTCACATGTGGGGTGTTTGTACTGCCCTGGCATTTGAAGGTCTCCGCAATCATTACATGTATGGCCAGCATTAGGAGTATCTGCGATTCTCCTTATATTGAGCATACGGGTAATGAGATTTTTTTTTTCCGTTCAGCCTCTGGGCTGAAAAAAAAAAATGAACGGCACAGATTTCTTCATTCGCATCGATCAATGTGGATGAAAAAATCTCTACCAAAATCAGTGACTGCGGTGCGGTGGGCTGGGCGCTAACTACCTAACAAGTAGCTAACTAACTGGCGGTGATAAGGGACCCATAGGCCCCATTCACACGTCCGCAATTCTGTTTGCGGAACGGAATTGCGGACCCATTAATTTCTATGGCAGACTTTGTCCCGCTCGGATCCGGAATTGCGGATCCGCACTTCCGGGTCTGCACTTCAGTTCCGCAAAAATATAGAACATGTCCTATTCTTGTCCGCAATTGTGGACAAGAAAAGGCATTTTCTATATAGTTCTGGCAATGTGCGGATCGCTGGCAGGCTGCAGTGTAACTGCAGAGCTGCGCGCCGCTGCGCATCCGTGCGTTAGGCGGTCGTGGAGAGTTTAAGCATGGCAGATCCGGATTGCACGGATCACACGACTGGTGCCAGCATATTGCGGACCCGCTGTTTGCAGGCCGCAATACGTCCACGGCTGGGCAACGACCGTGTGCTTGAGGCCCAATTCGGAGCACATTACTGCAGGAGGTATAACAGAAGAGGACTATAACTCCCAACATGTCTAAGTCATATTTTAATATCAGAGCACATTACAGGGGTAGGTATAAGAGGATGGGAATTCAACTCCCAGCATGTCCAAGCCGTTATTATGTAATATCAGAGTACATTATAAGAGGTGGTGTACAACTCCCAGCATATCCAGGGTGTTGTAATGTACTCTGATATTATATAATAATAGCCTGGGCATGCTGAGAGTTGTAGTCCTCTCCTGTTATAACTCCTCTTGTAATGTACTCTGATATTACATAATAAGCTGGGCATGCTGGGAGTTGTAATCCTCTCCTCATACCTCTTCTTGTAATGTACTCTGATATTACATAACAGTAGGTATAAGAGGAGAGGACTACAACTCCCAGCATTTCTCTGGCACTTACATTGAATCCATACTTCTTCCCATGCATCACTGGTCTTCTGCTTTACTTTACTGCACAGCTGAGCTTCGCCTCCTGTTCTGTTCACATGATGGTGAGGTCATCGCAGGTCCTTCATCCCATCTTCTCTGCTGAGCTCCACAGGTCCCGTCAGCACTCCGCCCGTTTGCTTCCTGGGACGTTCAGCTGAACAGCAGCACTGAAGCAGGGGGCCCCTTAGACAATGGGGATCCAGGGCAATTATCCTGGGTACAGGTAGATGATGCCTGCTATGAATATCTCACCCCAACGTCCACCAAACCTGGAGTCAACCTTGTTTGACTTTAAGATTTATTATAGCTTTATGCTATTTACATAGTGCGCCAGTCCAATACTTGTACATTTACTATTAGAACAACATGCTAGTTTACATTAAAATTGTATAGCAACATCATGTATATTAATAATGTAAAGCACTGTAAAGATAATGATTGCTACATCTGTACGTCATTTAGTTATCCCTTCTCCTTATGTCTATGATAACATGCGGCCCATAACAAATTTTTGAACAGGCTTCCCCGCAACCCCTGCTCCTGCATCCAGTTTTGCTATACAACTTCCACCCACTTGCTCATATAATAAGTATGAAAATAAAATAACAGGAACTGCTATCTGTGTGTCAGGTTGAAAGGAGCTCCACGTTCCTGCAAGTCATGCATCTCGGATTTTTTGTTTACACACACACACAATGGTTCATCCATATAACTGCTGTGCCGAACATTGCATCTTGTCCTGTTTAAGTGAAAAAGCCCAGATACAGCCATAAGTACTTGGATGAATTGGGTGCAGAGCTCACAAGAGCGCCATAGCCCCTTCAGTGTGATGGTCAACGGGGCATCGGGCCCCCACTAATCAGATATTTATGGTCTAAATTCCACAGATAACACAGTGATAACTCTCTTAATACAGATAATTTAGGAGATATTACCTGCAGTCCTATGTAGAGTTGTTTCGGTACCAAAATTTTGATTCGGTATCGATACCATAAAAAAGTATTGCAATACTCGATACCATTCAATACGACGCAAAAAATAAATAAAAAATGGCCAAAAAAGCTGCGTGCATTCCTCATTTTATGGAACGTCCGGCCAATAATACAACAGTCCTATCCTATTTTTTGGGGGGACAAGGCGACTAAAATAAAATGGCGAATTGTGCAGTTTTTCTTTTCTTTTTTTTTTTTTCTTTTATGGGTGTTCACCTCTTAAGAGGATTCTTTTAATAGTTTGGACTTGAGACGTAGAGATACATAATATTTTATTTATTGTTTATATATTTTATATGTAAAATTGGGAAAGGGGGTGATTTATACTTCATATTTTAATGCACTTTTGTAACTTTTTTTTTTTTTTTAACAGTTTATTTATTAACTATTTCCCCCTTAGGGGCTAGAACCTGGGATATTTTCATCCTATTCACCCTAATAGAGCTCTATTAGGGTGAATAGGACCTCACCCTCTCCTTGCTGCCCTGTGCTCTGTGCACACAGCAGCAGGGAGCTGACCATGGCAGCCAGGACTTCATTAGCGTCCTGGTTGCCATGGTAACCGATCGGAGCCCCAGCATTACACTGCTGGGGCTTCGATCACTGCCACCAATGAGGAGGAGGTGAGGGGACCCTGTGGCCACTGCCACCAATGCTTTTAATACTGGGGGGAGGGCGTAATGGGGGCTGGGGGCACACTGGCCACCAATGTATTTAATACTGGGGGGCACTGGTCAATGTCTTTAATACTGGCGGGGCGCACTAGCCACAATGAGGAGTGACGTTACTATACAAATGCAGGCAGAAGAAACTCATTGCCGGCACCTGCCTGTGACCTGGCGCTGCGATCCGCAGTAGTTAACTCCTCAGGTGCCGCGGCAATGAGTTTCTTCTGCCTGCATTTGTATAGTAAACGTCACTCCTCATTGGTGGCCAGTGACCCCGCCTCCTCCTCCCGTCTCTCTTCATTGGTGGAAGCATCACAGGGGGCGGGAGAGACTGCCTCCTTCTCCCTGTGCTGCCGAGGAGAACATGGCCGCGCTGAGAGCGGCGCAGCCATGTTCTCTGATACTGGGCTGTGCAGCAGCGCAGCCCAGTATCGATAAAGTACTAATCCTGGTATCGAGCTCAATACCAGAGAAAAGTATTGATTGGGTATCGAAACTTTGATTCCCGAAACAACCCTAGTCCTATGTAACACCACAGATAAGGTGCATGTAATTTAGCACTCAGTGCTAGAGTGGCGCAGCGCTGGACAGAGTTGTCAGACTGTAGCATGCTGCCACAGGTGGTGGACCCAGTTCCCCTTCTGGTGTGAGCGGCTCCTATGGCCGTAGTTATGACCCTGTATATAATATTACTGGACCATAAGTTTATACATAAAATCGTTGCCTTTGGTGTTGGTGACGGGTCCTCTTTAAAAAGATTTTGTAATGATTGCCCCAATAACTTAGGACGATGAATGAAAGCGCCCGCACCAGTGTGAGATACTCAGCAAGTGTAGGAACCTGTTGGTACCTGGTATTAGTACTGGATCTGTTAGATAGATCTAAAGACCGTGTAATAAGATGTTCATCCTGATATAAAGTAAATGTATTTTCTCTAGTTTGGACTATATTGTTTTCCCGAATACAAATGAGAATTGCCCAAGCGCCAATCCTCCCCTTATTTTTTACAGTATGTAGCGTTCTCCAATTAGACGTAACTGTAACATTTTAAAAGGTCGATTAAGCTGAAAATAAAACAATGGAGGCCCCCAGCCCAATCGCACGGGAGAAGGCAAAGCTTTTTTTATCGTTTCTGTGATGAGTTGGTGCAGTTTTGTTCAGATAGTTTGTTGTATACCTCCAGCTGCTACCAAATAGCCAGCATGCTGAATAAGCACTTATTTCAGCGTGCCCTTGATAAAATTAATGAAAGCATCTGCAGTGGAAGCAGCGGCAGCTGCACAGCCTTATGGAAAGAGCCAACTTCTGGGCTCAAAAAGAGGCAGTTTGAAGCTGGAAGCTAATGCTGGACTCATTTTTAAGCATTGGAAGCCGCACCTGCCACAGCTTCAGACAAGAGCTAAAGGAGGTTTGTTGATTGTGTTGTCTTGTTAGCGCCATTGTTATTGGTAAGAGAAGGATGATGTCATCGTTATCAGGCCCAATAGGACACCCGCCGAGTGACACATAATTTCCCGGCTGTAGCTCTCTCAGCGTGAGCCGTGCTCTGAAGGAGAGCAGCACAGGGTTTTCTTAGCTGTGTGCTGTAAGACTGCAGAGAGGTGAATGGAAATGAAAGGGATTGATACTTGTAATCAGTGCGCATAGTAATAGCGAAGGTGTAATGAAACATAAGTGCACATTTAGGGTAATTATACCGCTACCAGGTGGGGCCCTGGAGCTTTGCATGTTTAGAAACTGCTTGAAGAGGAGGACGTGTGCAGTGAGGAGTACAGCTACACCATCTGCCACTTCCTAATTTTCTCATTAATTCTTCTATCCCTAAAGCCAACAAGCACATTGACTTTGAGCAGCATTTCATCTGCTCATAACCAAACCCCACCCCACTTGAACTTGGTTACATGCAACAGACATTGAGCCCTGAAGACAAACATGCGAAGATGATGTCATTTATAACACACATTATTTCATGTTCTGTAACTTTCATGTATGGCCCAGGCATACGTATATTTAGTGGACATTAGAAACATAATAGAGAGATCATTTGCTGGAGAAAAATGCATTTGGAAAATACAGCCAGGAACTCATTGGGTGGCCTTCACACAAATTTCAGGAGAGCCTCACTCCTTATCTTTAGGCAACCTCTTGTGTTGCGGGACATTGGTCTGCAAGAAAACTGTGGGAAATGTGAAATTATCTGTATTATTGTGAGTTATGATTGTTTCTCTTCCATGTATATTTTTCATGTTTACATAAATTTTGTAAAAGTTGTATTCTGTGCCTTTAGCCCATCTGCTTGTAAAAATGTGTACAGTGCTTCAAGGTAATGGGCATAGTGACACCAAATTTAAGCGCCTTAGAATGGTCCAGCCATAGACCGGGGTGTTTAAAGAAGGTATCTTCTGTGTCTGGACGGTGGACAACAAAACTGTGGAAGGTGCTTGTTGGAGAATCTAACAATCCTCTCTACTGGTGGTCTGTCTGTGCCATCTGTTTGCCATGTGTGCTCCTCACGTAACCATTGCTCCCAACACCTCCTATCAGCCAGGTCAGAGCAGTCTAGATCAGGCATGCTCAACCTGCGGCCCTCCAGCTGTTGCAAAACTACAACTCCCACTATGCCCTGCTGTAGGCTGATCGCTGTAGGCTGTTTGAGCATGCTGGGAGTTGTAGTTTTGCAACAGTTGGAGGGCCGCAGGTTGAGCATGCCTGGTCTAGATAGTAGGCAGTTCGTTTAAACAACCATGCTTCTTCACAAAGTTTGTCAACTGGGCTAAATGTTTTTGAATGTGCCGTAAAGCAGTCAACCATCTTTCAGCAAGAGGTACGCAAGCCAAAAGTAGCCTCAGAAAACCTTTTCGTAGCGCAGCAGGGAAAGCACTTTTACACCCTGTTGTGGCAAGACCTGGTGTTTAATCTGATCACACCAATAGTAATTTACATATCTGCTTGAGCCAAGTTTTACAGCAACCCGACATTTCTGTCTCGATATGTTATTATTTATTGCCTATATTCACATTATACTCTCTCATTTGCTAATTATATATAAGGTTACCAACATCTTCAAAGGAGTTTTCTGAAATTTTTATACTGATGACCATCCACAGGCTCGCTGCTGACTTCTCAAAACAGCTTCGTCAGGGGTCCTGGGTGTTAGACCCCCACAGATCAGATACTGATGACCTATCCTCAGGATTGAAATGATTCCATGAAAAACGCTCATGTGCACAGACCCATTAAAATAAATGGGTCAGGATTCAGTCCGGATGCTATGCGTTTGCTTCACGCATCTGACCCTGACGGAAAACTTGCTTGTGTGAAAGAGGCCTAAAGGGTTCAAAATGGCATATAAAAAACAAAAAAGTGATACTTACCTCACTGATTCTCTGCCACTCTCGTTCTGATACTATCCAGGTCCCCATTGCTTTCTACTTCCTGGTACTTCCCAAAAGACAGGACATGACTGTTCAGCCAGGAAGTAGATTTCAGTGGATATCCAGGAGGTGTTGGAATGGAAACGGCAGGGGATCTGTAAGTTGAATATCACTACGTTTTTTTTTTTTATGCCATTCTGTTTTTGTGTGTTTTTGTTTTTTAAATGACTCTTATGCAACCTTAGAGGGATTTTCTTAGACTTTTCAACTGATGACCTATCCTCTTGATAGGTTATCAGTATTTGATTGGTGGGATTCCAACACACAAGACCCCCCGCTGATCTCTAGGCCAGTAATGTTATGTTCATTGGTCACATGGCCTAGGTTCAGCTTAACTGCTATTCTCGGCTGAACTGTTATACCAAGCACTGCCACTATACTATGTACAGCACTGTGTCTGGTAAGCCGTGATAAGGCTGTGGTGCTTATAGGAACATTGGTATCTTCTCAAACAGCTGGGTGTCAGACCCCAACCATACTGATGATACTTGCTACCTTAACATAACATCTTATAGTTGTACTGCCCATCTGTGTCTCAGTTTCACGATAATGTGGTAGTCGCCTTTCCCAGGGTGGCAGTCCACCTGTTTGACTGTGAAATTCTAACCGTGCAAAGCCACTTTCACACTTGCGTTGTTAATTCCGGTTTTGAGATCCGGCAGAGGATCTCAATACCAGAATTAAACGGATCCATTTTGATTTGCATAGATCCGTTTTAGGCTCCCCAAAAAAAAACCGGATCCATCACCATTGTTTTCAGTGCCGGATCTGTTTGTTTCCAGTTTTATGACCGGATCTCAATACTGAAAAAACGCCTAATATAATGATGGCGTCATAAAAGATTAAAATTAAAAAATATATATATTTTTTATTCTTTTCTGCTGCAGTTAGCACTAACATGGACAAGAGTGGAGCCGTTTAGGATAAAAAAAGAACATATACAAATGTATGGCGTAGAGCTGCATATATCTTTTGTTGCCTTTTTACCATGGAACAGCATATAAAACTACATGTTATATACAGCAAGGAAAAAGTATTCACCTTTAGCTTTAACTAAAAAGGTTTTCCAGGCTACAGATAATGTAACCATGACCTATCTCAGGTTAGCCATCAATATCAGATCGGTGGTGGTCTGACACCCGGCACCCCTACTGATCAGCTGTTTTGGGCTGCCGTGGTGCTGGATACTAGCAGTGTGTGAAGCAGAAGACTATGTACATTGTGTAGTTTCCAGCATTGTACTTGAAGGATAGCTGAGCTGCAGTACCCCAGCACGGCCACTACACACAGTGTACAGTCAGTCCGTCAGTGTACTGTCAGTCTACAGCTGCATACACTTTACACTGTGCAGTGCTGCAGCAGCCCTAAACAGCTGACCATCGGGGGTGCCAGATCACCCATCAAGCTGATTCACCCGACCTATCCAGAGGAAGGGTCATCAATATCTGTAGCCCAGGGAATCCCTTTAAGGGTACGTTCACACGGCGACATTTGTCGCGCGACAATTTTTATAATGGGAGTCTATGGTGTCGCATTGCGACATGCTGGGATTGTGACGCGACAGTCGCAGAAAAATCCATCTTGAATGGATTTTTACGACAGTCGCAGCATGACGCAATGCCACACCATAGGCTTCCATTATAAAAATTTGCCGGTGGATGGTAATATATTTTCCTCAAAAAGCATTTTATATAAAAAAAATCCAATTTAAATAAAAAAAAAATCCAATTTAAATCAAATCCGATTTTTTTTTTTTTTTTTTAAATCGTTGATTTTAATCCACCCTGTATACAAGTCACCGAGATTCCCTCCAGATCATTGTGTCTATGGCCCAAGTTGCTGTTGTAAAGCAATTTTCTAAATACTGTTAAAGGGGTTATCCAAAACCTATAATGACACCCTCCCATCACCAGATGTTCTGATCCAGTGATGGGGAGATGCAGCAGCAGACATGTGGGCATTAGGAGCGATGCAGGTGTCTGTGTGAGGGACCCGGGCATTTTGGGGGGCCTTTAAGTACAGCTCAGGCAAGAGCCCCCCCATAATCATGTTCAAGAAATAGGATAAAAAACAGATTAGAGAAGGACATGTGTTGCTATCTGGTTTGGACTAGCAGATAAAATTGACACACATATTTAATGTAAATGACTATTACAACCTGCAAGAAATTGGCCATAAAATAGGGTAGGACATTTATATAGTACAGGGATCAGCAGGCTGCCGCACTCCAGCTGTTGTGAAACTACAACTCCAGCATGCACTCTTGCTTGGCCATTTCTGGAACTCACTCAGACGTGAATGGAGCACCCTGAGAGTTGTAGTTTCACAACGGCTGGAATGCCGGAGGTTTCTTGACCCCCTGACACAGCATCCTACAAGGTGATTAGAATAAATAATTGGACTACGCATATTTGCATTATGGTCATTGTAATTTACAGTGTTATAACTTGTCTTGTCCGAGTTCATCCACAGGCCGTACATGCAGCCCTGCTATTAAAATGAATCCTTTCAGCATGAAATAACTGTTTCTATTGTAGAAGTTTAGGACACTTGTAAAAACTTTATAGAAGCAGATGTCAGGGGGAAAGCTGCTATGTCTATATGTGATACGGTTTACAGCGCTTGATTAACAGATTGGTTCATCTTTGTTTGAGTCTGCTGAGATTTTTTTTCTTGTTTGTTTTCATTGTACAACGCAGAATGTGCTTGCAAACACATACGTATTGTGCTTCCTGCCTTCACAGCTCCACTAGAGACACTTCTCCTTCTATACACTTTGCACGTTGGCCAAAAATTTAAAAGGGCAGTTTTTAAGTAGGCGCAATTTCTGTTATAAGAGGTTTATAAGATTCAGAGCATTCTGTCTATGTAGATTTATGAAATTGATTTTCCCAAAAGGAGGGGGAAAAAAGTTTTATCACACCTATTGACTTGAATTTGCTCCAATAGCTCGGAGCCCAAACCTAATACTCACATACACTGATGTTGTCATCTTGGTGCCCAGCATAAATTTCTACCCGACCACCTCTTATCTGACTCCCGTAGTCTGATCTTGTCAGGTATTTTCACTGGCCATCTCTTACCTGCTTGAGTTCTTACAGGGATCAGCCAGTCACTGGGTAGGACCGCCCACTATGCTCATTAGCTCCTCATGGGCAGGAATGAAATAAATGACAAATCTATATATCGGCCTGCACAGCGTGCGCTCTCCCCAGCAGGTGTGATGCAGTAACATCATCATGCCTGCTGAGTAGAAAAGCCCTTGACCCAAGCATCATTCTCCGGCCTGTCTTTACTCCTACTCAGCAGGTGCAATGATGTCACTACATTGCGCCTAGTGGGGAAAGTGGGTTGTGCTCCGTTCATCGGGGACTAGATGAGTATTAGTTTTTTTTTCTATACACACCACAGGGACTAACAACTAATATAAAGGGGAGCGCTACTGTGTGTGGGAGCATGGGAGACTATTGTGTAGGGGGCATTAAGAGGAAGCACTACTGTGGGAGGCTCTAAGGGGTCATAACTACTTGGTGGGTGAGGGTATATGGCAAGCATGGGCGTTGACTAGTCCATTGAGTAGATGTGGCATGGGGGTTCCAGCGCAGATGCCTGTGTGTGTGTGGGGGGGGGGGGGGGGGGCATGTTTCAGATTGAAAAATGTGTTATTGGGCCCAGTGTTTGAAAGTGTCACCCTTGGTTTTAATAAAATTCCATTTTTACTCTACATCTTCTGAGCAGATATTGTGGCTGCTCCTCTGCAGTAGTGATCTTGAAAATTCTGGTTTGCCTCCACTTGTATCATATATTCAACTTGAAGATCTTTCATAATTTATGTAACTGAGGAATGGTATCTGGGTACAGCGTTCAAGATATCCTATCCCCTGATGTTCGTTGCTGGGTAACCAAAATCTTGAAAAAGTTTGTCCAGGGCCTCTTGTCCGCAAAATAGACGTGAATAGGACAGATTCTATCATTTGTGGCCCTCACAGATGTGGACAGCACATGGATGACATCCGTGTAATTTGCAGACCCATAGAAATGAAGGTGTCCATGTGTGATCCGCAAAAAAATATGGATTGGACATGGACCAAAAATGCAGTCGTGTGAATGAGGCCTAAAGCAGAACTAACTGAACAGTAGAAAAACGAGAGTATTACTCCAGAAAAACAAAATAAAAACACCTGTAAATATGTCTTTTGGACTGTTTAATATTACTTTGTCCCTTTTACTTCTAAATTGTAGCTCCAGAGCGGAGTTTGCATCTTATTGTATATACAGTAGACATCTAATTTTGTGGTCAGATGCCTACTTTATGGATATGTTGTGTCTGCCTTTGAAAATGATATGACATAAGTTCAATTAGAAGAAGTGTGTGATTGGGGGAGGGGAAGCTGTGGAGCCATTAGAGGGCAGCAAAGCTGTACGAATAACTTTCCCTCCTCATTTTCTCTGCCAGTAAGTCATGTGTGCTTGCTTTGCAGTGTTTCCTGGATAGACTGAAAAATGTGATGATTTTTTTTTTTTTTTCTGTTTATGCTTCTTAGTAGCTGCAGACTGTCCATTCTGTATAGAGAATAACATTTTGCTGGCGGTAATGGTCAGAAAACCGTTTGGGCACACTAATCAGAGGTGGTCGTACAAAAGCTGGATGTAGTCATCAAATAAGAGTTTGTGCGTGAAGGGTTAAGAAAGATGTGTCTGTTTCTAGACAGTGCTGCCTTGCCTGATTCAGCGTGTCGCTCTTCCCCCTCCCCCTCGGCATGATGTCATCTTGCCTGAAATACTATTACAGTGCTTTTATACCATTACATGGGGAAGAAACCTCATTTATCCTTGCCGCATCTTAAGCTGCACTATGCGTATCCTTACCTGCAGAGAAGGCTTTTAGCTGGTTTTCTTAGCCATGCTGGGGAATAAATGTCCTACTTTTCCTGAAAGTAAATGTTGATTATTTAACTTATTTGTCCCTACCATGACTGTTTTACATTGCAACGCTTTGCCCCTTCAGACAGCTTGTAGTAGTTACTGTAGTCTCCCAAAATTTTGGTTTGATTTGAGAACTTATGGTATGCCGGGATCTTCAGGCATAGATTATCATCTGATATATTAAAGGGACACTACCAGCAAAACTGGTGATTTATACGCCGGTCTTAAAGGGGTTGTCCGGGATTTTACCATTGATGACCTATTCTTAGGATAGGTCATCAACATTAGATCGGCGGGGGTCTGATACCCGGCACCCCCGCTGATTGTCTAGATGGGGAGACGGTGTGTGCAGTGCGCACGTGCCGTCTCCCTTCTCGGTTTCCGTCCACCACTGCTGTCTATGGCAAAGACCATGAGCGCAACAGCGGACAGGAAGAGAGAAGGGAAACGGCACGTGTGCACGGCGCGCGCTGTACCCTCATTCACCTGATTGGCGAGGGTGTCGGGTATCATACCTCCGCCGATCTGATATGGATGACCTATGCTGAGGATATGTCATTAATAGTAAAAGCCAGGACAAACCCTTTAATCTCTCTGCGCTTTCTGCAGATGCACCGAAGTTATTTAGAGGTACCGACCTCTACTTAACTTCTGCTCTTGTTGTGCGACAAACTTTAAGGCTCGGAAAATGGACTTAAACTACGCCAGCAAGGGATCTGGAGTAGTTTAAGACCATTTTCCACGCCATAAACGTGCGTGGTAAATGATGAATGAGATGGGCCAGCCCACCCTCTTCCCCGCCCACGCCACTTCCACATTTCCCGCCACTTAAAAAAAAGTGGCATGAGCAGGGTAAAGGCACAGACTTTGTTGCAAAACACCTTTGTGACAAAATCTGCAACATTAATACGCCAGAAAGTGGTGTAAAACAAATAATAAATGCCTGCCAGTACTTTTATTCCATTTTCAATTACATAGTACTGTTGAAAAGAAAAAGGAAAGCACTCGAAAATCTTTTGTGTTTTCTATGTATATTGAGTTTCAAAAATACCCCTTTCTGATGGAAGTGTCGCTTAAAGCAAGCTGTTTTCCAACGCCATGACAAACCAATTAAGGCGGCTCTGTCATCTGGATCAACCCTATTAAACCAGATATACTGCCTAGTAGGGCTCGATCATACAGATTAAAATTATACCTTTCTTTTGTCTGAATGGTACACAGCTCTGCCTTCAGCATGTCTTTCCCTGTTATTAATGGGAGGGGGGAGTGTGTAGATCACAGGGGGTGTTACAAAGCAGTGCTCAAAGCATTCAGCCCCGCCTCCTGGTGCTTAAACTTCTCATTTGCATATGAATAAAAACAGATTTCTCTACAGCTGTTAATTGCACAGACAAAAGAAAGGTATAGTTTTAATTAGCATGATGAGCCCTACCAGACAGCATGTCTGGTTTAATAGGGTTGATCCTGGTAAAAGAGCCACTTAAATAAGTCCGTCAGATTTATTATTATTATTATTATTATTTTTTCTATAGCAAATTTACTGTAGGGACTAAGGCTACTTTCACATTAGCAGCAGGGGAGTCTGTCAGGCTGTTCCCGTGGGTGAACAGCCTGTTGGATCCGTCCTGACGCTAGTTCACATGTGCCCCCGGACTGCTGCTCTGTCCTCATTGACTATAATTGGGGCGGAGTTCCCGGCGGCAGCGCACCGCGAGAGGCCGCCGGACTAAAAGTACTGCATGTCGTACTTTTTGTCCGGCGGCCTCTCGCCGTGCTGCCGCTGGAACCACACAGTCTCCCCTGCCGCTAATGTGAAAGTAGCATAAGAACTGTATTCTAGTTATTGTCTGTCTTATTCTGTGAAACCCAATTCTGAAATTCATAGATTGAGTCAAGGGAAAGTGAGGTGTTTTTTTTTTTTTTTTTTTTTTTTTGGGGGGCATTACTAATACAGAGGGGCACTAAAAGGGGATTAATCATACTGGGGATCACTAATAAGGCAATTAATACTGAGGGCACTGATGGTGGCATTTATGATACTGGGGGCCTCTAAGGGAACATTAATCATATTGGGGGCACCATTTTGGGGAATTTGATTTCCAGGGACACTATGTATACTAAGCACACTGCAGGGATTGGGATTATAAAAATAATAATAATTCATCCGTTTTTAGTGGCCATTAAAAAAGGATGCAAAATTGAAAAATGAAAAATGTTAATCGCTTAAATCCAGAAGCAGTCCCTGTCAGTGCCTCTGCCAGTCTCCAGCAGCCCCCCTCCCTTGTCCTCCTCTATCCCCTCCCCTCTCTATACACTTTTATGTAATCTTATATTTTTAGTGAACAGTCAGCCCGTCTTCACAAAAGTCTGATTTTTAACAGTGAAAATTATGAAATTACATTTACTCTTTAAGTGACTACAAATAATACGTAATCCAACCTATACTTTTTTTTTATTTTCTTAGGAAGATCATGAAAATATGCGCCTCATTCAGTGTAAAAGTAGTAGAAATGTTGTCTTATTGGTATTGGTGGGAGAAACGTGACATTCTCTTTTGAAGATTTCCATAAAATAGAAGATTGTTCTAACCTTGTGATGCATTATTTAAAGTGTATTGCAGTTACTGAACAGAAGGCAGATACGTTTCTTGAAATTCAGCAGGCTGCATTTGGCAATCCTTATTTTCTTTCCATATCTTACTCTGCTTGCCACCTCGTGTAAACATTATTGATCTGAAATCTTCCCTGTGTCTAGACTTTTCTCCTGATGCTGTGTGACTTAAAATCCCACTGGATATGAGGTCCCTGTAGAATTTCCATGCCAGCAGCCAGTCGTAGAATCTGCCACAGCAAAATGTCCTGTTGTTTCATCATCTCGGGAAATCTTAAGAAACAGAAAATATGTTCAGTAAAGTTTTTTTTTTTTTTTTTTCTTCTTACTGTGAAATACAAAGTCTACTTCAGTCTGTAAGACCAGCACACATTTCTCACTTGAATGCTGATCAGGCATGTGTTGTAACTTTGTAAGTGGGTTGGATTTTCCTAATGAAAAGTAAATTTGTGTGCGATCTCTGAGGCCTCTTTGACACAACAGTGTTTTGGTCAGTGATTTCCATCAGTGATTGGGAGCCAAAACCAGGAATGAAACCTATATGGAGATGAGGTATTGTAATGGGCAGTAGGTGTGGAACCACTGTACCAACTAACCGGTTTGGCTTTGGGCTAGTTCCAAGGGCTTTATCCAGGTGGATACAGTAGTTTGGTCTTCGCTGCAGGAGGGCCCCAGTCTGCTACCTTTTGGAATAGTCCTGGTGTAGTTGGCAGCTGACCCATGAGGGTCAAATACACTAGTGGGAAGCTCTTAGGAATCAGGCGGTACTCTGAATCAGAGGTCGGGCAGGCAGAGTTTGTGCGTGTCTGTAAAACAATCCAATGTCAGGGCAAGCAGCAGATTGTCAGAATCGGTTAACAGGCAGAGGTTCGGTACATCAACAGACAATTGGAATGCACACCTTCGGAGGTTAAACTAGCAAGTTAAGAACCTAAGCTTAGGCACCCCCTGGGGAAAGCCTTTTAAAATACCAAGGTAGGACATGCACGCACTGGTCCTTTAAGAACCAGGAAACACACTCCCTATGAGTGAGGAGACCGGACTGAGAAGTGCAGGCTGCGGCCTTCTGAAGTAGGAGACCCCAGCGAGTGAGGAAGAGGAGGGCAGGGGATCTGGTTACACAACAGCAAGCAAAGTGCAACATGAGCTGTGTATCGTAAACCACATGTACAACATGCATGCAATTTTCTTTAAAGAGAATCTGTCCAATCATTTCTGCTGCAGGATATGATAAAGGGAGAGGAGCTGAACTCTGAGTAATGAGCAGAATTAATGCTAGAGACTCCACCCACACGCAGTGATTGACAGCTGTCCCTCTGTCAGTAGGTCTACACGGAAAGCTGTCAGTCACTGTGTGGGGGAGGTCCCATGAGTCTAGTCCGGATTTACTCTCAAATCCTAAGGCCTGGCATTTTCAATGCCTGTAAAACACTCACATATTTGGACATCTGTATGGTATCTAGGTAAGTCTGTTTGTTTTACAGACCCATTCTTTGAATGATTGAGCTGCGGTTATATAATGGACAAGAATGGCACATGCTGTGAGTTTCTCAGCATGAACCAACATGAAAAACTGAAGTGTGAATTGCACCTTTAACTTTAATGGGTATGGGTACATTTGCTGACCCGGTACAGTCCATATATCACTCAGGTAGCATGTATTGCCATCTGACTTCGGCCTAAAATCCCAGAGCTCAGCTTATCTTCCTCTATCATATCCTACCCTCAGATAGGACAGGAGAAACCACGTGACCGGTTCTCTTTAAATACGTTAAACACTTTAGATTCATGCAATAATGTTACACCAAGTCCCAGTAGACTTTTGTAGCCACATCTTACAGGCAGTATCATCTGAAAATTATCTATGGTTTAAATCAGGGATGCTCAACCTGCAGCTGTTTTAAAAATACAACTCCCGCCATGCTCTGCTGCAGGCTGATAGGAGTAGGCTGTCCAGGAATGCTGGGAGTTGTAGTTGTGCAAAAGCTGGAGGGCCGCAGGTTAGGCATCCCTGGTTTAAATCCTCTTTTTATTTTAAACTTAGTTTTGGTGGTTATTTTTAAAGGGGTTGTCTCATCTTAGACATTGGGGCATATGGCTAGGATATGCCACGGATATCAGATAGGTTTGGACCCCACCACTGGGACCCGCACCTATCTGCCGAACAGACCCCCCTAAGTGAGTGAAGAGCCAGCTGCCCATGCACAGGCACTCTTCATTCATTTCTATAGGACTGCAGAAAATAGCCGACCACTGGCTCGGCTATCTCCGGCAGTCCAGTAGAAGTGAATGGAGTTGTGGCTGCACTTGCATGGTGCACTCTCCATTAATTTCTATGGGACTTCCAAAAATAGCCGAGCAAGCTCGCTTTGCTATTCTCGGAACGACAATATAAATAATGGAGAGCACACCACACATGCTCAGGTGCTCTCCTTTATTTTCGAGGGCTGCTTTGGAGATAGGTGTGGGTCACATCTGACTTTACTGCAGTTATCTGCTTCTCATTACAGGCGGCATTACATTGACATATCATCTGCCGCTTGGGACATGTGGTGACATGCAGGAATAGAGAGAGGGATGTGGTGTGTATTGTACTATATTCTATGTTATTGTACTATGTACTTTTTTTTTTTTTTTTTTTTTTGGGGGGGGGGTATATTTGAAAACATTTTTCGTCAATAAAAACTTGATATTTAGTGGACAGATATTGCCTATGTATAGGTAACAGAGGATCCAGCATTCACGATAGGTGATATCACGGCTTGTCAGCTCCCTCCTGACCTCTGCACAGGCCACAGAGCATGCCTAAAGAACTCTCCCATAAAAGTCAATGTGCCTTGTGTCCAGGCCCTTGGTGCCTGCTGTAAAGCTTATCTCTAAATGCTGTTAAGAACAGCTCAGGAAATATGGCAGCCTCCATAATCATGTTAAGGTAACAGAATAAAAAAAAAAATCTACAATGAGAAAAAAAAACAGATTAGAAAAAAAAATCGCTATCTGGTTTAAACTGACAGAAATAATTTGTGACACATTCCCTTTAAGGCAGAAGAATGAACGTTTTTCACGCCATACAATTTTGAACTTTGCAAAAGCTGGAATTGCCGTGCTCTAGTGAGCATGGATTCTCAGATTCGCTGTGTGTGAATGGGGTTTTGGAACACCCTATTCACTGGCACTGTACTTGTGAATGTAAATCTACAACATATATGCAGTGTCTGAACATACCCTTATTCTCTAAATCAGATGACAGATCATGATCACTAGTAATGTAACTTCACTACTAGAGAGTGCTTATACGCTTTTTATTAAAAGGGGTTGTCTGGTTTCGGTAGGAAAGTGCAAAGAAATGGTGTAAAATAAATTGCATCACTACTCACCTAGTAAATGCAATGCCGCCAGTCCAGTTCTCTCCCTCCCCCCGGACATTATGTGAGCGCTGCAGCCAATCCCTGGTCTCAAAAGTGTACTTTCTGTAAAATAATAAATAAAAGCTTAGTTGGAACTAAAATATCCCATGGGCTGTATGTTTTTTTTTTTTATTCATAAGCCTGATAATTAGCTTCATGCTTGTACCCTCCCGTTCCCATACACCCTCTGCTTACTATTTGGTGCATCAAGACATGTTTAGAAAGAGAAGCTGAGCCCACAGTGTACTGCCTGGCCACAAGCCTACATCAAGAAGTGCAGGGAAATTGTTATATGGTGATGTAATCATGGTGGAAGGTCCTGGCATGACATTGCTTAAAGTTCCTTTGGACCAGAACAATTCAGCAGTAGTGTTGAGCGAACTTGTGTTTTAAGTTCTGCGTCCAAAGTTCGCGTTCGGGTTATCGAAGAATCCTGTTATGGATTCCAAATTCCGTTATGGTCCGTGGTAGCGGAATCCATAACGGGATTCTTCGATAACCCGTACCCGAACTTTGGACGCAGAACTTAAAACACAAGTTCGCTCAACAGTATTCAGCAGACGATTGTCAGGAAGGAAGCGTTCCTTCCTGGCAGTCACCTGCTCATCAGTGGAGGAGACTGCTGTATTTACATGCAGTGATCTCCTCCACCGTATGGGGGAAGCGTGATCGCTATTGCCATCGCTTTTTCCCATACAGACCTGTTTGACAACAGCAGAGTGTGTTTAGACGGCGCATCTGCTGCCGGTAAACGATCCAATTACCTGATGAACGAGCATTTCACTCATTCATCGTGCAATCGGCGGCACCTTTACACCACCAGATAATCGCTGAAGACCGTTCCTATAAACGCTTACTAGCGATTATCTGGTTGATTCTCGGCCCGTCAAAGGGCCTTTTAGGTAGTTATTTCAATGAAGTCAAAATTAGTAGAGGGCACAGCCTGGACCAAAAGCCATTAAATCTGTTCTTCACTGTGCACTGTGGAAAATCTCAACTTGTTAGAAGTGTCCTTAAAATTATAAAAAGAAATCTCAAAGTATCCCCCCGGTGGACCATCATTAGTTATCTATAATCTACGAGTAAACCTACAAGTAAGGGTAAGTTGACATATGCAGCATGACTGATCCAGTGCGGGCAGACAAAAAACTTTGCATGGATTTTTTTTTATATATTTTTTTATCTGACCAACACATGGCAATTAGGCCGGAAAGCGGCCAGATCACCTCTGATCCTCATTATAGCCAATGGGGATTTGGAGGCGAACTGTAGAATCTGGCAATGTCGTATACGGCCAAATCCAGTAGGCTACTCTTTGCCGGAATAGCCTGCCAGATCCACTGCTGCAGATGTGAATGTACCCCTAGTGTTCAGTTCCCTTGCAGAGCCACCCCAGACATAATTAAGCATTGCATTGTATATTGCAGAACAGATCCACCTGGAAGAATGGCGTTCTTTGTAACTACTCTCTCCTTTGGCCATGAGGACGTTCCCTTGATTAACTCAGAATTATCTAATAAGGTGCTCATGGACACAAACATATTTTTTAAAAATTTTTTTATATAGGATGTAGGAAGCGTCAATGGATAGAACAAAGGGTGTGGTTAGTGTCACGTGTCCTGCTGATGTCAGAACACATCTTACTGCCCTAGGGCATGATGGGACAGCAGACACATGGCTGCCTGGGAAGTAGGATTCAAACATGGGTGATAAGAGAAAACTGCAAAAGAGGTAAATAAAAAAATAAAAAATCTATAAAAACATCCAAGTCGGAATGAGAGTTAGAGTAATTGATAAAAATAAACTTTAGAATGAAAAATTGTTTGTGACACAACCCCTTTAAGGTTGTAAGTATCCTTAAAGGGGTTATCCAAGGCTAAAAAATGTCCCTCATATGCCCGGGCCCTTCACACTGAATATACTTACCTGTTTTCCAGTGCCGCTCCTGGTCCCCGCATCACTGCTGCGATTTTAGAGTGATTGCATCTTTAATGTGGCACCTAAAGTCGTCATTTGTCAGCAAAACATTGCCCTGTGTAAACAGGACATTAGATGTCCATGTTGTCTCACAATAAGGGCTCATGCTCACACCCAGAAAGTTACATAGACACTCCCCTATCATCACAGAAAATAAGAAATAGCAGTATGGATATGGTTATGTGACCACAGCTCTGAAAGCAAGATGGGAGCAAAAAAGTAAAAGAAATACATTACAGAATTACAGTTGCCTTCATAAATGATTATTTTAAAGGAAATTGATGCAAATCAGAAAACCCCTTTAATGATGTTTGTGTAAGTTTGTTCTTAAAAGGTGTAATTTCATTTTCTTTCCCATAAATGAACAGAACAGGTGACTATAAGAAACTTTGTAATGTATCTTATCACAGATAAATGATTCCTCCTGCTTTTAGCAGACTCCACTATTGCTCCCCCACCTCTCGATTCGCTGCTAAAAATCTCCTTCAGCAAAGACTGGCTGCCTGCTCACTAAAGGATCAGATTACCTAAAAATCTATGGAGGGGAGAGTACCTGCTGGAGACAGGCAGATAGACTGATATAGAAGTGTCAGCTTGTTTGTACTTTTTCTGTTGCAGAGTATGATTGCTGGGTGCAGCGGAGTCAATTCAAATAAAATTTATGTCTTAACTGCTTATTTCTGCTGTGTAATGTCCTCCATTACTGCTCCCTGTGAGCTTTAGAGAGTTAGGACATATGTACTGTATATGGACGTACATGAATCCAGCTAGTCTCCACCCACCAGCTCAGAAAAAAATGCCACATCCAAGTCATACAATGTCCAGAAAGTGTCTCACACACCACCCACATGGCCGCTTATTATAAAAAATTACTTGAAATACAGTGACAGTTAAATTGTCACACAAAGACAACGCTGTTAATATGCCCCTGTTAAGTTATATCAATATCATTAAGGAAGGGGTCACCCCACTGAAGACACTCATCTTTGAGACAAAAGAAAGATCTATATTGTAAGAACTGCCTGAATGTCTGCCATGTACTACATTGCCCCTGCAGTGATCACAACAAATCTGTGTGGGTACCTCTTGGTATGGCAAAATCAACAGTTTGGTTGGGTATTAGGAGTAGGTCACAGTGGATCCAATTTTAAAGGGTTTATTTATGATGAGACAATCCCTGTAAAGTAGTCCTATGTAAAAGTTCTATGATCTATGCAGCAGTTTTCAATACATCATCCATCATTTTTTGTGTGATTTCATTTCCCCTAATTCTCTGTAGAGTACTCATTTTTGAAATGTTTGACGGGCTGCTTAAAGAGATTGTCCAGGGGAAAATTATATACGGTATATTTAAAACAGCTCATGCTGGTGAAAATAAATAAAAACAGGCACACAGACTTCACCCATCTCCCACCGCTTCCATTCCAAGGCTTCCCTGCCCACGGGTATTTTCTACTTCCTGTTGCAACGATTATGTCCTTATACAGGGACATGTGACCACTGCAGCCAATCCCTGGTTGTAGTAGTGACTGCTGCAGCTAGTAATTGGCAGAAGCAGTAAAATGTATCATGTTGTCCTTTTGTCTTTGAATTGTTAAAGGGAAGCATTTTATCATCCTTATCTAATTTCCTATTACTCACAACCCTCATCAGACACTTACTGAAATATTCAAATTCTGAAGGTTTTTCATTGCGACTAGGGTTGAGCAAACTTGTATTTTAAGTTCGGCGTCCAAAGTTTGGGTTATCTTAGAATCCCGTTATGGATTCGCTACCACGGACCATAACAGAATTTGGAATCCAAGTTCGTGCAACCGTCCTTCACTGCTCTACTTTCTTCTTCTCCTCCACACACAGCACAGGAGCTCTGCCCCTCATGTCACATGATCAATATACCAGGCCCTTTACCACCTCTTATCCAATCCAGTACTTAGCCACGCCCCCTGCACTGATCACATGACGGTGACGTCACCCCAGGTCCTTAGTGTTGTCCAAGGTCAGGGTTCATCGAAGAATCCCCTTATGGATTCAAAATTCTATTATGGTCCGTGGTAGCGGAATCCATAACAGGATGCTTCGATAACCCGAACCCGAACTTTGGACGCCGAACTTAAAATACAAGTTCGCTCAACCCTAATTACGACTTGTTTCAGTAAGGACTGTTTGTCCCTCTCCCAAGACTAATGTTGTAATACAGTATCCAGTAGAAAATGTTGCATCCATATAAGGCTACTTTCACATCTGCGTTGTGCTGTCCGGTTTTGATACGGCACGGTTTCAAAATCGCAGTACAACGCTTAAGTTTTGTCCCCATTCATTGTCAACGGAGACAAAACTGAACAAACCGGAACGGAGTGCGCCAGAATGCATTCCGTTCCGGTTTGTAGCGTTCCCATGCTGGACAAAAAAAATCGCTGCAAGCGGCTTTTTTGTGTGTGGCATGGGGAACTGAACAAAACCATGTATGGTCAATGGTGCCGGATCCTTTTTTTTTTGGGACATGGGCGCCCTTTAACTTACAATGGTTTTATGTTCATTTTCAATATTATACAACCGGAGGCATTCTGAACGGATGCAGCCAGTTGTATTATAATAGTAGAAGCATTTTGATGTGGCTGGAGTGTGCAAATAATCATATTACGGCCATCTACACAGGACCAAAATGTTTAAAAAAAATATATAATAATAATAATCAGACCATCGGTGTACAACGCGTTTTGTATCTTTATTTATCACATTGTAATTCTGTACAACTTTTAGAAGTAACCCACAATAATTCCCGCAGTAATCTTCTAGGGGATATGTGGGTTATACTTGGAGGCATCCTAATACAATATTTATATCGATACAGTCCTTAGTTTGAATTAATGTAGGAATACAACTATTGCAGATAGTATTCTCAACCCTCCCCAAAATCCTGTGTGATATACTTATGCCTCACCCTGTGCACTGGGGTTCTTGAAATGGTAGCAGAAAGGTAAGCTTCTTCTGCTAATTATTAGCTTGGTAATGCAGTCCCTGGTGGTTTATATCACTTGGTCATCATTTAAGGTTTTTAATCATTTTCTGATTGTGTGATTTGCTCAAAGTCTGTAGACAGTCCAAGGAGTTAATATATCCACTTAGGAACTTGCCTCCAGATATTGCAGTCTCATAAGGAAAGATCTTTAAAATGACTTGACTTGATCCTTAGAGGGGTGGTTGGGTTTTATCGCTGGTGTGCAGTAGATTGGTGACAGCGGTGTTCTTTTTCAGTATTTTGATCAGACTGAAAACCTGTGATCTGTGCTAATACTGTGCATCAGCTGAAATGCAGCAGCTATAATCCTTATCTCTGTGCTGAGACAGAGATATGGCATTAAATTTGAAGTCTTTAAACCAGTTTGACTGCTTTGCTGTGTTTCCTATAGTAGTTTACTGCAGTTAAGATGTGCAACAGGAATCTACTACGGTGTGATTTAGAAAGAGTCTTAAAGGGAATCTGTCAGGTACTTCTACTATATGTAAAAAAAATATTGCTATGTATAGTACATCCAACACCATTTCAACCATACCTTTGTTGGCTTTATCTGTACTTTCAAACTCCAAAAATTGCAATTTGTTTGGTTTTCAATAGTTTCAAGAGCCCAGTGTTGTCGCCTCCAAGAGCCCAATAACGCATCTTCATCTCTAACGTTACCTCCCCTTGCGCTTTTCACTCCACGCCTGATTTTAGACATCACGGTTTCCCTTTAACTCCACCCACGACTCCAAAGGAGCGGCATGTGTTATGCCTATAGTGAGTCCGATGCCCACTGCTGTCCAGGCAGATTCACATTCAGATTGCCTGAAAGGTTAGGTACAATGTAAGGTGGTCATTAGTGTTGAGCGAACTTGTGTCTCAATTTCAGCGTACAAAGTTCATGTTCGGGTTATCTAAGAATTCCGTTATGGATTCCGCTACCACAGACAATAACTTATGAATTCTTAGATTACCTGATCCCGAACTTTGTACACCGAACTTGAAACACACGTTTGCTCAACACTAGTGGTCGTACATGGGGATGAGCGAATCGACTTCGGATGAAACCTCCAAAGTCGATTCACATAAAACTTTGTTCTAATACTGTACGGAGCAGGAGCTCCGTGCAGTATTAGAATGTATTGGCTCCGATGAGCCAAAGGTATTACTTTGTGAAGTCTCTCGAGACTTCGCGTAATAACTTCATAAATTAATTTGTACTGTAAAAACCATTTCCCGAACTTTGGTTCGGTTCCAAGATACCACTTGGAACCTAACCTGAGTTCCGGAAATGTTTTTTTACAGTACAAATTAAATGATGAAGTCATTATGCGAAGTCTCTGGAGACTTTGCAAAATAATACCTTTGGCTAATTGGAGCCAATACATGCTAATACTACACGGAGCTCCTGCTCCGTACAGTATTAGAACAAAGTTTTATGCAAATCGACTTCGGAGGTTTCATCCGAAGTCGATTCGCTCATCCCTAGTCATACATACATAAAAAATGTTAATAAAATGTTGGACCAACCAACCAACCATCTGATATGTTTGGGGATGTCTCAAAATTCATCCAACAGCAGGTTTTGGGGAAAAGGAAGCTTTGGACATGTTGGATTTAAGTGTTTTCAGCAGAGATATGCTGCAGTAGGTGTCTTGTCTTCCATAAGCACAAATGATTCGGCTTGTTGAAATCCTTTATGGTTATGGAATCTATATCTACTGTCAGAGGAGAGTCAGGACACCCCCATACTCATTAGATAGTTGGCCGGTGAGTTCATTGTTTGGTCTACAACTGTATGGCCAGCCTGACTTTAGGGCCGATGACTTTCATGTGAATCAGCCCTCAGATGGACCGCTTTCACCTGTGCAAATATTTGAACACACTGGGGGACATTTATGAAAACTGGCTTAATTACCCATAGCAACCAAGCGGATTTCACCGTTCATTTTTCAGAGCTTCTTTGGAAAATGAAAACCTCTCTTTGGTTACTATGGCTGGCTTTTTCTTTGCATGAGTTTTGATAAATCTCCACCATTAACTCCATCAGTTCCACTGATTGCTCTAGTTCTGAGACAAGCGTTGGTGGGCTTGTCCTGAATAGTAGTAGAATATACATCTAGAATGGGTGAGTAAGTGAGATTAGAGGTGTTAATGGAGTTTGCTTATTCTAGACTACTGGTATTCTACTTGGGGAAGATATAGGAGAAATAATGCAAGCAAAGTGCTCTCTGTGTATAGGACAATTTATTCTGGGAATGGCCGTTTTTCTGGTTTGTAGATTTCTTAATTTCTTTCTTATTGAATTTCCAACTTCTCCAAGGTGTGGATAAAAATGAACTAAGTTATTAATCTACTTAAAGGATAACTGTCACATTTAGACCCTAATTTCAGTTTTCATATATGTAGTTACTAATATGATAATATTCCTGAATCAATAACTATTAGACTTACTTACCCCTTATTTAATAAGATGCAACCAGTCTGCATAAAACTGCAATTTCACTATTCTGTTAAGATGGCCGCCCCCAGCCCTGAGGCTAATCCATAGGACGCCTGCAGTGAAGTTAGTGAAGACCAGCTCTGTATAGGGAGGTCTTGCAGTGAAGTTTCCAGGTCTGGCTGAAGCCTGTAGTCCTTCTACAAGCTCTCCTCTTATCAGATAAGGCTGTCATTTATACACTGAGCAGCCAGCATATGTACATTCTCCAGAACTGCTAAGGGAGTGTCTGCCAAGCACAGGCATGTGGAGAAGTTCACACACACAGCCCAGCACTGTTATCTCCTGTCAGGAAGAACCTGGCTTTTTATACATTCCCTTACAATGTTGACTCACTATCAGTTCCCAGTGCACACAGCGTGCTCCGTCCTCATCTGGTAGACGGAAGGAGCATAGCAACCTGATTTTATCTCGGGTAACAATAGCCAATACTGGGGACTTTTAGGTGGCTTTTAGGGGTTATTTATTAAACAATCAGACATTAAAACAGGGCCAACAAGGTGATATTAATCGCCAAAATCCAATAGTAAAAAAATAAATAAAAATTGACAGTTATACTTTAAGTGTTGCTGGGTTACTATAACCACTTGCATAATATGTGTGCGGTTTCTTCCGAGTTTGCAGTATTCCAGGACGTGTAGACATTGAGTCCTGCATTTCAGAATGAGCTCCAGCCTAGCCAGAAGCCTTCAGCTGACAGTGAAGCTTACACATGTGAAAGGAGACATGCAGGGCTCATTGGCAAGGCAGCGTATCTGTGGTCTGCTCGCCTCCCTCAGATCAGTTTGCTGTCTAATCATGTCTACTAAGTGAGGCACCAACGGCAAGCAGAATGGAATAGGCGTGTCTCCACTCTGCTCTCCATCGAACATCTGCTCTGGTGACAGGCAGACAAAGGTCACTCCTGCTAGTGTACCTGTGTAGGGTTTGCAGGCAGCAGGTGCAGGGCCATTCCAGTCCTTTTGTCTGACACCTGTCGCGCATCAGGTAAGTATAAACAGCTGCTGTTAGGAGAATAGCATTACCATGTCTTGTATTTGGGTCTGGCACACTCCCAAGAACATGGCCTTTTGTGCAAGTTAACTTTCAATAGCTGATTATGACGAAGGATTGACACAGATAATCCACAATAACCGCCATTGGAAGCAGGCATTAGGACTGCTGCTCAGACTTCGGAGTAGAAGGGGTAAGATAATAGTCTTCCTTTCAAGTATTGCACTGAAAAGTGCAACTTAAAACCAGGCATCGTCAAGGCCGGATCCCACCGCTCTTTGTGAGGAACAGAAGAAAGAGCTGTCCCCATATATTACGTGCTTGTATAAGACGAGCAGATTAAACATTCTCTCAACTTTTCTTTCCTTTTTTGATATCCTGATACCCCTGAGCTATTTTTCTAAGGCGTGTGGCAGATGCTTTCTGTTTGAAGACATGACAGATTGCATGATGCGTTGGTGCCTGTATACAGTGTTTTCAATACAAGCATGTCACGCAGTAGACACAACTGAGGCTTGACAGATTTACTTCACTTTAAAGGAGTGCCAATCCTTAAATAAAAGTTGCCACATGTAAAAAGTTACTAATAAGATTCTCGGTGGTGTGACAGAACAAGAGATATTGGGCACTAGCTCTTTGTCAAAGCCCTGGACGGTAGCGGCAACGAATGTGCCTAGAAAAAAAAAGACTGCTGGTGGCGATCTATAGGAATTATGTCGCAGGTTTCAAGATTGAAAATGAGAAGTTGTCTATTTCTTGAGCATGCAATACGAATCGTCATTACATTATACTTTAAAGGGGTTGTGTCACAAAACGTATTCTACATTTTTCAAACCAGCGCATGGATCGGAATACTTTTGTAATTGTATGTAATTAAATATTTAGTATAGCCAGTGAACTAATCAGTAAAATGTATCTGTATAGCGCCACCTGCTGTCTGTTCTTTTCCTTATTTTTTGTCCGTCTCACTGAGCTGGTCGAACATGCTCAGTTTAAATGTTCATCTGCCACCAGCCATATGTTCTGTTAGAAGCTGTGGCAGTTACAGGGAGAGAGCTGCAGCATAAAGGAGATACCCCCTGAGCAGTCAGGCTCAAGATAATCCAACAGAACAATTAGAGCAATGAATGTGGAGATCTCTGGATCCATGTGAGGTACAGGACTTGTTCTAGCTTTGTTAGAAAGTAGTGTTATGTACTAAATGATGTCTGATTTTATTTTTTTACATCAATCTTGGCTGAACCCCTTTAACCCATCCTGTTATTAAATATAAGCTTTATAAGGATGTTTTTACATACTGCCTAATACCCTTTTTTATTTGGGCTCCATCTGATGATCCATATGGCTTATACAGAGGTTTCCATACAAGCTTCTCGTCAGGAAGTATAGACAACAAGACATAAGGTCTAATGTAGTCTGTTACCTTTATTTTATTTCACAAGCTAACAAAAGTGAAGGCAGTGCTTCCAGTAGCATATAGTAGGATGACCTTCCTTTGGTATAGTATGTTAGCCTTGAGCATTCTGTATCTACTGGATGTGGAGAGACAGAAATAGGGCACTCTGGCCTCTTAAATGTCATTTTAGCAGACCTTTATTATACTGTCAGCCATTGCAGCATCACTTCTGCTCATAAGTAATCTTCACAAATGATAAACGAAGTCCATTTAAATTATCCAGAGCTAGACCTTTGTGTTTACAGAGATTTTATTTTGCTTTATTTTTCCTATTTCTACAGTATTTTTAGGGGGTGTTTCAGCAGAATTAAATGGGGTTTCCAAGATTTTATAACTGTTGACCTATCCTCTGGAAAGGTCATAAGTGTCTGATCCGTAGGGGTCTAACACTCGGGACCTCCGCGATCAGCTGTTTGAGAAGACACTGGCACTTCTGTGAGTGTTACGGCCTTCTCCGTGCTCGCCAAGCACAGTGCCGTACATTGTATAGCGTGCTTGGTATCGCGCTCGGCCCTATTAACTTCTATGGGGCTGATCTGCACCTAGGCCATATGACCAATAAATGTGTTATCACTAGCCTAGGGAGAGCTGAAGGAATTCTGCAGTGCTACCGTGAGCACTGGTGTCTTCTCAAACAGCTGGTCGGTGGGGGTCCTGATGATTAGAGTTGAGCGAACTTGTGTTTTAAGTTCGGCGTCCAAAGTTCGGGTTGGGGTTATCCAAGCATCCCGTTATGGATTCCGCTACCACGGACCATAACTGCATTTGGAATCCATAAGGGGATTCTTCGAAAAACCCGAACCTTGGACAACACGAAGGACCTGGGCTGAGCCACGCCCCCTGCACTGATGGGGTGATCAGTTCAGGGGGCGTGGCTCAGTACTGGATTAGATAAGAGGTTGTAGCCTACAACCTCTTATCCAATACAGTACTGAGCCACGCCCCCTGCACTGATCACATGACGGTGACGTCACCCCAGGTCCTTCACCCCATGTTCCAAATGCTGTTATGGTCCGTGGTAGCAGAATCCACAACGGGATGCTTGGATAACCTGAACCCGAACTTTGGATGCCGAACTTAAAACACAAGTTCGTTCAACTCTACTGAGAATAGATCATCGGTTATAAAGTCTCGGAAAAACCCCTTTAACCTTGGCAATGGGCTAGAAATGCCTTAAAAAATAAGTTACTGCTCACCTCAATGCTGCCACTTCAATGGTGCCTAGATCCCCTCTGTGCTCCCCTTCCTTCTTCTGCTCCAAAACATCAGGAAACATCTGAATACCATTCAGCCAATCACTGGGTGAAGCAGTCACTCACACCAGCCAGCCGTTGGCTAAGCTGGACTAACCAACCTTTTCCTGCTGTGCTGCGACAAGAGGACGTAGAGCGTAGATGGAATCTGATTACCATTGGAACACATTGGAGGAACGGTGAGTAAACAGTCTGTGGAGTTGTAGTTTCAGAACAGCTTAAGTGCAAAAGGTTGCTGCTCCCTGCTCTACTTTTTTTTTTCTTTTTGAAGAGTGCAGTGGTGCACATTTTTTGCTGAAAATAGTAATTTACAAATTTGGTATAGCAGAAGACCGGCATACAAGTTTTGTAAATGAGCTCCACTGCACGCAGAAAAAAAAAAGTACTTAACAAACAGAACATATTCTAGCATCAAAATAGATTACACAGGCTGCATCAGAGTAGAAGGGCAGGAAAAAAACAAATGGCTGTGGGGATCAGTGTCTGCAGGGTACAGTAAAGAAATGGTGCAGGTTCATGCACAGTAGTGAAGGCAGCAGCTTTCCAGATGCAAGTACTGAGAGGGACACCTCTCCATGAGCCACGTGTTAAGCTAAAAAACTGCAAATCAGGGTTCCTGAAAAACTCCACTCGTTTGTCCTGTAAGTTGCGGTAAAAAAAAAATTTAGCTCAAGATCTGCAGCAAAAATTTTCATTAAGCTTGGTAATCTGTTTAAAATATTTGCTTTGAGTTATTTTTATTTTTTGCACCTCCAGCAAGATTAAAATGGTAGCATGCGACTACAAGAGGACAAATATTTGAAGGTAGGATAGGCTAGGTTTCGTAGTCATATTTACATGACGCACACACTGCTGCATTGTATTGCTGGCAATCAACTTTTTACATTATTTGCTAAAATGGTAGGTTTGTAATGTTTGTGTATCTCTCCCCCCTTCCAGTTTGTATTTCATGTGGCATTTCTGTACCCCTCTGTTTCTGTTGATTGGTTTGCCACTTACTAATCTCCTACCACTCTCTTGAGGGCACCTTATCCAAGGTAGAACGGTCTACAATCTGTGGTTGGCCATCAGAATTATACAACGGGTGGTAAGCACACAGCTGTAACACCCAGAGACTGATATTTGGCCATGTGGGAAGCCAGTTTTCAATTTGAACATACCGGAGTGGTGTAGCTGAGAACTTGCAGGACTACAAATGTGTGAATAACAGCTGCCTACCAAAGAGAACAGCATATGGGGAAAAAGCTGATAGTATTCCATGTAGGAAAAGGTACCTTGCTTTTTGTGCAGAGTTTTATTATTAAGTCGTGCATTCTACTATAATCACGCAAATATTTTTACCATTTTCCAATTATCTTGTCATTTCCCCAATTTACCCGTATCTTGTAATTCTATCACTTCCTACTTTGTAATGCCAATGAGCACTCTTTCAGACCTTTTAACTATAAATAGAGATGAGCGAATTTCATATTTTGAAATTCGTTCACGCTTCGTTTTGTGGTATAAAGCAGAATTGCGTTATGGATTCCGTTACCACGGACCATAACGCAACTCTATGACGAAATGCATAACGAAATGCCTTTAGAGGCATTCCGTTATTCATTCCGTCATAATAGAAGTCTATGGGCTGCAAAATGGATCTGTCCCGTTTTCGTTATGCAGGGGAGGACTCTCCTGCATAACGGAAATGGGACGGATCCGTATTGCAGCCCATAGACTTCTATTATGACGGAATCATTAACGGAATGCCTCTAAAGGCATTCTGTTTTGCATTCCTTCATAGAATTGCGTTATTGTCCGTGGTAACGGAATCCATAGCGCAATTCTGCTTTATACCACAAATCGAAGCGTGAAAAAATGTCATAACATGAAATTCGCTCATCTCTAACTATAAACATAAGCATAACTCTAGGATCCTTGAAGGCTTAAGGTGTTTGCACATTATAAATAATCATCATTTTTTTGTCATTTTAAATCATCTTGTTTGTTCGGTTCCTTCTAAGTGGTCCGAGTTGTTGTTCAGTCTATAAATTGCAACATTTAGACAAAAATTGCAAAACTTACAGAATGAAAAATAATATGCACATAGTTATAATTAAATCCTAAGTCACATGTTGTTTTATGACCACATAACTACAAAACACTACAAGTGTGTATATGAGAAATACTTCCATTACAGGATGCACTTCAAAAAGAAATACCTTCAACAGATATTGAAAAACTTGTCTGTTTCCTCCTGTCATGCATAAAAGGGTTTCTGTCACCAGATTTTGGCCTCAAAAGCTGTCTGACGTTAGCTATGGGCCAATGTCAGACCAGCCTAATAATGTAAATCAAATGCCCCTCTGACCTGTCATAACGCCAAAAAACGATTTTATATCATATGCAAATTAGCCTCTAGGAGCAGGGAGGGTGTTGCCCCTGCTCCTAGAGCTGTGATGGCTAACCTGCGGCACTCCAGATGTGGGAAAACTACAACTTCCAAGATGCATGCTTGCTTGGCTGTTCTCAGAACTCCACAGAAATTAATGGAGCATCCTGGGAGTTGTAGTTTCACCACAGCTGGAGTGCCAGAGGTTTGCCATCACTGTCCTAGAGGCTCCGTGTTCCCACCTGCGGCCACGCCCCTCTTCTGATTGACAGTGTCGGGCAGCGCAGCCGAAATCCCGCGCCTGCGCCGTCCGCTTGTGTTTTCGGCGCAGGCGCAGTGAGCTGAGGACCCTGGTGCCTGCTGTCCTTAGCTCACTGCGCCTGCGCCGAATAGACAAGTGGACGGTGCAGGCGCGGGATTTCAGCATGAAGACAATGCCGGAGGCAGGAGAGCTGCGCTGCCCGGCACTGTCAATCAGAAGAGGGGTGTGGCCGCAGGTGTGAACACGGATCCTCTAGGAGCAGGGGCAACGCCCTCCCTGCTCCTAGAGGCTAATTTGCATATGGTATAAAATCGTTTTTTAGCGTTATGACAGGTCAGAGGGGCATTTGATTTACATTATTAGGTTGGTCTGAAATTGGCCCATAGCTAATGTCAGACAGCTTGTGAGAGTAAAATCTGGTGACAGAAACCCTTTAAGCATGATCTACAGGTTTTTATCTTGGCCTTGTTCACACATTTAGGATTCCATCAGGAGTTAGAGAGATTGTTTCTTGAAAATGATTCTACATTTTTCAAACCAGCTACTTGGTCTCAATATTTAGTAATTATATGTAATAGAAAATTTAGAGAGGTATTCAATAAAATGTATCTGTATAGCGCCACCTGCTGTTTATTTTTTTTCTTTATTTCTCCATTCACTTCAGTGATATCGCTGAGCTGGTCGCACATACTCCGTTCCATCCGTCAACTGGCTCAATCTATACAGTGCCTTGCAAAAGTATTCACCCCCTTGACTTGCCCCACAACCTGGAATTAACATGGTTGGTTTGAGGATTCGCATCATTCAATTTACAGAACATGCTCACAACTTTGAAAATGTTTTTTTTTTTATTTTATTTTTTTTATTCTGAGGCAAACAACAAATAGAACAAAATAACAGAAAAAGTCAATGTACATAATTATTCACCCCCTAAAGTCAATACTTTGTTGAGCCACCTTTTGTGGCAATCACAGCTCCAAGTCGCTTTAGATTAGTCTCTATGAACTTGACACATCTTACCACTGGGATTTTTGCCCATTCCTCCTTGCAAAACTGCTCCAGCTCCTTCAAGTTGGATGGTTTGTGCTTGTGAACAGCAATCTTTAAGTCTGACCACAGATTTTCTATTGGATTGAGATATGGGCTTTGACTAGGCCATTCTAACACTTTTACATGTTTCCCCTTAAACCACTCAAGAGTTGCTTTAGCAGTGTGTTTGGGGTCATTGTCCTGCTGGAAGGTGAACCTCCGTCCTAGCCTCAAATCACGCCCAGTGTGGTACAGGTTTTGCTCAAGAATATCCCTGTATTTAGCACTATCCATCTTTCCCTCAACTCTGACCAGTTTCCCAGTCCCGGCTGCTGAAAAACATCCCCACAGCATGATGCTGTAATCAAAAGAAATTTTTCCATAGCACTCTTGTAGTTGATCTTTTAAATCTTCTTTATTTTCCCAGTGTGCAACGTTTCGACTTCTCTTAGTCTTTTTCAAGCATAATGCTTTATGCTTAAAAAAGACTCAGAGAAGTCGAAACGTTGCACACTGGGAAAATAAAGAAGATTTAAAAGATCAACTACAAGAGTGCTGTGGAAAACCTTCTTTTGATTACATCAATCAGGGATCAGAGACCGGGATCCAACACCACTTGCACCGCCGCACTATTACAAGGTATTGACCAGAGGTTGTGCTGTCCCCTTGTTTGCATGTTGGACACAGCATGATGCTGCCACCGCCATGTTTCACTGTGGGGATGGTGTTCTTCAGGTGATGTGATGTGTTGGGTTTGCGCCAGACATAGCATTTTCTTTGATGGCCGTAAAGTTTAATTTTAGTCTCATCAGACCAGAGCACCTTCCTCCATACATTTTGAGAGTCTCCCACATGCCTTTTCGCAAACTCACAATGTGCCTTTTTTGTTCTTTGCTGAAAGCAATGGCTTTCTTCTGGCCACTCTGCCATAAAGCCCAACTCTATGGCACCTACGGCTTATTGTCGTCCTATGTACAGATCCTCCAGTCTCTGCTGTGGAATTCTGAAGCTCCTCTAGTTACCTTGGGTATCTGTGCTGCCTCTCTGATAAATGCCCTCCTTGCCCGGTCCGTAAGTTTTCCATTTGGTTATGATAGATTTAATGGTGCTCCAGGGGATCATTAAAGATTTGGATATACTTGTATAACCTAACTCTGACTTGTACTTCTCAACAACATTGTCCCTTGTTTGGAGAGTTCCTTGGTCTTTGTGGCAGTGTTTGGTTAGTGATGCCTCTTACTTAGGTGTTGCAGCCTCTGGGGCCTTTCAAAAAAAAGGTGTGTATATGTAATGATAGATCATGTGACACTTAGACTGCACATAGGTGGACATCATTTCACTAATTATGTGACTTCTGAAGGTAATAGGTTGCATCAGTGCTTTTTAAGGGTTTCCCAACAAAGGGGGTGAATACATATGCAGATGCGAATTTTCTGTTTTCTATTTCTAAACAATAGTTTTATTTATATATTTTTCTCATTTCACTTCACCAACTTAGACTATTGTGTTCTGATCCATCACATAAAATTCAGATTAACAAAACATTGAATTTAAGGCTGTAGTGTAACAAAATACGAAAAAAGTGAACGGGGTGAATACTTTTGCAAGGCACTGTATCTACTGTGATAGGGTATGACCACACAGCACACAGTTTAGTTCCACTGCGGCCTGTATGGCTGTGTGGTACTCAAATGCAGCGCAGCGACTTCGAAACCGACACACAACTGTGCCATGTGGTTGTACCCTTACAAGGAGAGAGCTGCAACAGAAAGGACATGCCCGCTGAGCTACCAGCTTGAAATGGGAGCAATGAATGGTGTGATCTTTGGTTCCATGTGCTGGCTTTGTTAGGAGATTGTCATCTACTACATGATGCCTGATACTAATTTGTTGCATTATTTTTGGGATAACCCCTTTAAGCATGGATCTCACCGCTAAATCCTGAAGGACTTCACTGACATTTTTTGTCATGCACATGAATAGGGTATTTTATACCTCATTCACATGTTCTGGTAAAAATCCCAGCGGACTCATAGATGTCCTGCAGATTTTATATTCCACAGCTTGTTCATTGTGGTTGTGAATTCCTTGTAAACCTTGCACACACACTTGGTTATGCTTAAAAATTGCCACGTTAGTAATGGGTAAGCAAAAATCACTTTGTGTGAATGCTACATAAGGGTACCTGCACACGGCGCAGGTTATAAGCACTGTAATACAGTAGCAGCAAAGTGTATGCAAATAGACAAATCTCATGTACACTTTGCACATTTGTTCTGCACAGAAATTGACCTGCTGTGTGGATTTCCAAATCCACAGCATGTTGATTATTCTTATGGTTTTAGGTACGGATTTCACCCTTTTCTAGTAAAGTAAAATATATCAAATCTGCACCAAAAAACTATTTGGTTTGGGTGCAGAAATCCTCACTGAAATTCCTGCAGATCTTCTACATGTTAACCTACACCCATTTGCAGGTACCCTTAGTTTGTGAAAGCTGCAGGTGCTGGGGTGCTATATATTGATGCCAGCTTTTGATACCATTTCTGAAACCAATGTCAGGAATTTATAATGCAGGTTCTTCTTCTCTCTCCTCGTTTTGGCTTCATAAACCTAATCAAATACGGCATCAGAATGGCACGTGTGAAAGTACCCTCAGCGAATCATGCGGATAAGACGATTGTTAGCCAAACAGTATTAATTAAAGATTTCCACATGTAATAAGGGGGCTATCCTGGGAAAGGCCGGACACATGGGGATTTTAATCATATGCAGCAGATGATCAGTCTTGGCTTTGATTCTTGGGCTGGGGCTCACGCAGCTTGCTTTTACGTAATTGGTAGTCAAATGTGATGCTTTTAGTCTACCCAATATTAATAGGCAGGTTTCTGCGGGCAAAAAGGTATTCATTACATGATCTAGTTATGGTTGCCGAACGATCCTGGCTTTTACGTAGCATTTCTGAATTTAGTAGTTTGTGTTCAAATGCTTTAAATATGTTTAGTATTAGAGATTTATTCATATTCATTTCTTGATTTTGTAATATCTTTTATGATTTAAAATTCCTGTGACGTAAGACTTTTGAAAGCGAATTGTTTCTAATTTATGGCTTTGCCATTGTTATGCCGATCAGCCGTTTCAGGGAGCCGCCACGCTCACTGGAGCACTTGTGATCGATGCAGGCTCTCGGCAGTTTTACAGTCACAGCGCTGTACATTGTATAGTGGCAGTGATTGGTATTGCAGCTCAGCCACATTAACTTGAATGGGGCTGAGCTGCAACTAGGCCATGTGACCGATGTACTGTACAGTGACAACACATGGCTTAGGAAGAGGCTGTGGCACTCAAGGACCGGTGGCCACTTCTAACAGCTGATCGATGGACGTCCAGGGTATTGGACCCCCACTGAATTGATATTAACGACCTATTCAAAGGGTAGGTCATCTAGGGTTGGGCGATATCAAAAATATTGCCACGATAACGATATTAAGAAATTTATCGCGATAAATGCCCATTTAGAAGAAAAAAACACTTGGAGACATTATACTGTATGGGGGCAGCGCAAGGAGACGTTATACTGTATGGGGGCAGCGCAAGGAGACGTTATACTGTATGGGGGCAGCGCAAGGAGACGTTATACTGTATGGGGGCAGCGCAAGGAGACGTTATACTGTATGGGGGCAGCCACAAGGAGACGTTATACTGTATGGGGGCAGCGCAAGGAGACATTATACTGTATGGGGGCAGCGCAAGGAGACATTATACTGTATGGGGGCAGCCGCAAGGAGACGTTATACTGTATGGGGGCAGCGCAAGGAGACATTATACTGTATGGGGGCAGCCACAAGGAGACGTTATACTGTATGGGGGCAGCGGCAGCTACAAGGAGACGTCATCCACAGATCCACTCCCTTAAGTGCCATCCACAGATCCACTCCCTTAAGTGCCATCCACAAACCCCCTTAAGTGCCATCCACAGATCCCTCCCCTTAAGTGCCATCCACAGACCTCCCTTAAGTGCCATCCACAGATCCCCCTTAAGTGCCATCCACAGATCCCCCTTAAGTGTCATCCACAGATCCCCCCATCCAGTGTCTTCCACAGATCCCCCCATTCAGTGTCTTCCACAGATCCCCCCATTCAATGTCATCCACAGATCCCCCCTCTCAGTGTCATCCACAGATCCCCCCAGGCTCTCAGTGTCATCCACAGATTCCCCCTCTCAGTGTCATCCACAGATCTCCCCTCTCAGTGTCATCCACAGATCCGCCCCCTCTCAGTGTCATCCACAGATTTCCCCCACCATCCAGTGTCATCCACAGATTCCCCCCATTAACAGATGCCCTACCTGCCCAGCGCCGCCTCCTCCCAGCCCAGCGCTGTTGTAGGTAATTATTATTCACTTCACTGAGAGGCTGAAGACTCACACAGGCGCACTGGCAGAGGCCAGTGCGCCTGTGTGAGTCTTCCGGCGGATCCAGGGGAGAGAGGCAAAGGGGCAATTGCACCCCCCGAGAATGTGGGCAGCAATGCGCCGGGTAGGAGGAGGCGGAGCCAGGGACGCAGGAGCCGGCAAAGATTTCTAATGTGCGGCGGGTGGGGAGTGGGAAGGCGCCGAGCGGAGCGCATGACGTCACAGAATACCGCGATTATTAGAAAACAGTGATATCGCAATATCGCTGTTTTCTAATATCGCGGTATATCATAGCTACCGGTTTATTGCCCAACCCTAAGGTCATCAATATTGATTCCTGGATAACCCTTTAAAGAGGTTGTGCAGCCAGTAGATATTGATGGCCTATCCTCAGGATAGGTCATCAATATCAGATCAGTGGGGTCCGACTCCTGTCAATCAATATTTGAGAGGGGGGGTCTTCAGCACCCCTGCTTATTAGCTGGTTGAAGAGTACAAGCACTGCTTCCTCTTCAAGATTACACTGCATGTAGTCATTCAAGTGAATGGAATAGGCAGTTGTAATTACACTCTGCCGCCGAGACTTCCAAGACCACGCACCGTGTGATCTTGAAGAGGAAGTAGAGCTTGTTTGAGCCTGGCCTCCTCTTCAAACAGGTGATTGGCAGGGGTTTCTGGAGTTGGACCCCCGCCAATCGGATATTGATGACCTGTTCAGCGGGTTAGTCATCAATATGTACTGGATGTACAACCTATTTAAGTTATTTGTAATAGGAAAATCTAAATGCAGTACATACAAATTTCCTTCAGTTCTGTAGGCCTAAGGGTACAGCCACATGGGGCGGATCCTCTGTCTGTCTTCAGCCAATTCTGCAGCAAAATCTGCATGTTACATGTGGTTTTGTTACAGATTTTTGTACGTATTTACCAGTGATTTCACCCTATACAATGCAAAGAGTGAAATTCGCTGTGGTTATTAGCTGCATACTACAGATTTAATTTCCACACAGCAGTTGAATTTGCCGCACACATCTGATGGTGGCATATCCGCAGCTTTGTCACCATGTGTGGCCATACTCTACAAGTATGAAGGAAGAGATACGGGATGATGGGTGGTATAGTTTGGCGTTGAGGTTGTTTGTGGTTGAGCCAGTTGTTCTGTATGAAATAGTTTCTTCATACATAGAACGAATACTGAGAAAGATACTGCACAGCAACCCTCTTCTAATTTCCTCTGCCAGCTGCTAGGGTTGGGAGAGAAAAGAACAATTCTCTGATCATCCTAGGGTAAACAAAAATGCAAGCTCTTCATCACCATGGGGTCTTGTCAAAAGCTTTGGTTGTGTTCCAAGTCAGCTTAATGTACTTAATTTAGGACGGGAGGATAGACGAGGCTTTCATGTGAAAACGAAGGGAGAAATAATTCAGATTTATCCAGCGTTGTGACAAGTTCTCTAAAGGAACACTCTCATTCCATCTTCTAATGTGGATGGTGGGGTTACATTTTGATAGGTTCATTCTGATATTTGCTGTGGACAACTAGATGGGTGAGGTAATCTGTACCGGTCTCCAGTCTGTGTATGCCAGGTGTATGCTCTTTGCACTAAATTGATACAGTATGCCATAATGTCATTATACAGTGCAGATCGCACCTGGTGTTGATCCTGGTCTTCCTTTGTTAAAGTACAAACAGACCACACTTTTATGTTTGTTTTACTCTGGTTTGTGTCTGTGATAGGACCGGCTGACATTCCCTGTTCTTTAGTCATGTCTGTGCATGTCCTCTTCTCAAGGAAAGCCTGGGAGAATGGCAAGGAGAATTCAATATGTCCTTTAGCTTTCTCCAACTATTCTGTTTTTCTTTTTCTTTTTTAGATTATTTAATGTAGTATATATTTTAAGGGAAAATTCAGCATTAATTTTATTTTTTAAAAAAGGCGCATAAGTGACAGATCACTTTTAATGATTGCCTTGTATACAGGTGTATCTTAAGAACGTTAATTTATTTCATTAATTAATTAAAGAAGTGAAACATATATATAATTTAATTACACGCAGGGTGATCTATTGCAAGCATTTATTTATTTTACTGTTGATAATTATGGCTTACAGCTAATGAAAATCCAAAGGTCAGTATCTCGGACAATTAGAATATTATATAAGACCAATTAATAATTCATAACTGTTGGCCTACTGAAAGGTATGTACAGTATATGCACACAATACTTGGTAAGGGCCCTTTTTGCATGAATTACTGCATCAGTGAAGCGTGGCATGGAGGCGATCAGCCTGTGACACTGCTGAGGTGTTATGGAAGCCCAGGTTGCTTTGATAGTGGCCTTTAGCTGATCTGCATTGTTGAGTTTGTTGTCTCTCATCTTGGAAGTACCCCATAGATTCTCTATGGGTGTAGGTCAGGCCCCTTGGGCAGAACTGTGGAAAGAAGCATCATATAACTATTTGACCGAACGCAAGAGGTGCAGGTCACTGCTACACCCAGCAATTGGCTGCAGCAGTGTCAAAAGAGAAGTTTACATCATGGGAGCCCAGCTGAGCAGTCGAGGCAGGGAAGAGAAGAATTGGGGAGCCAGTGCTGGGAAGCAAGTAAGATTGCTTCCCTTTGCAGGTCTGCCCAAGAGCAGTGGCTTGCCAACCCCGCTCAAAGGTACGCAACCCCTTAAAAAAATAGGCAATATCTTAGCAAAAAATGACAACGGTTATGGACAATGTATGGAATTCTTGTTTTCCAGTTCTATGGATGGAAATATATGGGGAAGGGGGGGTTACTTCCCTCGAGGTCAGTAGGAAAAAGTAAGTTTTAGGGTGGGTTCACAGAAGATTAGAATAAAAACCGCCATAGCAAAAAACACCCTAAATTAGCTGTTTCAAATACTGAAAGCTGTGGGTAAAACTCGCAGCATAAATTAAAAAGCTATGGATTTAAAACCTGCAGTGTAAGTTGATTTTATGCTGCAGGTTTTCTCTGCAGAGGATCCACTTTGCTGTTAATGTGCATCACTACAGATTTCTGCATTGTTCACATCATGTGTTGACGTACCCTTAACCCCTTAGAGTACATGTACGGCGGGCTGATCGGGCGGGTGCAGGAGCTGCGCCTGCCTAATCAGCGGCAAGGGTCCGGCAGTCACTGATAGCCGGACCCCTGCTGTATGCGCCAGCATTGGTGAAAACAATTCTGGCGTATTAATCCTCGCACTGCCAAAGTGGGACAAAAAAGTTAAAAAAATCAAGTTTTACAAAAAAAAAGTTTCAAGTAAAAAGTGTCCTTTTCCCAAAATAAAGTTACACATTTTTTGAAAATTTGTAAAAAAAAAAGAAAAGTAGACATATTAGGCATTGCCGCATCCGTATCGACCCGCTCTATAAAAATATCACAGGACCTACCCCCTCAGGTGAATACCGTCAAAAAACTAAAATAAAAACTGTGTTAAACAAAAAAACTTTTGTCACCTTACATCACTAAAAGTGCAACAACAAGCAATCAAAAAGGCATATGCCCCCCAAAATAGTACTACCTACTACCCAAAATGAGCCACTACCTAAGACAATTGCCCAAAATTTAAAGAAATTATGGCTTTCAGACTATGGAGACACTAAAACATGATTTTTTTTTTGTTTCAATAATGCTTTCATTGTGTTTAATGTAAAAAAAATAAAGTAGACATATTAGGTATCGCCGCCTCCGTTACAACCTGCGCTATAAAAATACCATTTTTTTTGTCACCTCCATCACAAAAAGTGTAATACCAAGGGATCAAAAAGTCATACACACTGCAAAATCATACCAATCACAGTCATCTCATACCGCAAAAAATAGGACCCTATCTAAGACAATCGCCCTAAAAAAAAACCTCTCAGAATAGGGAGACAATAAAATATGATTTGTTTAAAAAATGCTGTTATTGTGTAAAACTTAAATTAAAAAAGTATACATATTACGTATCGCCACGTCTGTAAGAACCTGCTGTGCTGTTAACACCGTAAAAAAATAATAGTGTGTCCAAAATGCCATTTTTTTAACCTTACATCACAAAAAGTGTAATACCAAGCGATCAAAAAATCATATGCACCCTAAAATAGTACCAATCAAACCATCATCTAATACCGATAAAAATTAGCCCCTACAAAAAAAAATATAGAGACAAAAAATCTATTTTTTCAAAAATGCTTTATTATGTAAAACTGACAATTTGGTATTATCGTGTCCGTAACAATCTGCTCTATAAAAATACCACATGATCTACCCTGTCACATTTTAAATACAAAAAATTAAAACTGTGCCGAAACAGCTATTTTTTTGTTACCTTGCCTCACAAAAAATGTAACATAGAGCAATGAAAAATCATATGTACCCTAAAATAGTACCAACAAAACTGCCACCTTATCCCGTAGTTTCCAAAATGGGGTCATTTTTTTGGGAGTTTCTACTCTAGGGGTGCATCCAAGAAGGGGATCTTCAAATGTGACATGGCAACTTAAAATTATACCAGTGAAATCTGCCCTCCAATAACCATATGGTGTTCCTTTCCTTCTGCACCCTGCTGTGTGCCCGTACAGCAGTTTACGGCCCTATATGGGGTGTTTCTCTAAACTACAGAATCAGGGCAATAAATATTGAGTTTTGTTTGGCTTTGTTAGCGGAAAAAAATGGATTAAAATAAAAAATCTGCCAAAAAAGTAAAATTCTGAAATTTCATCTACATTTTCCTTTAATTCTTGTGGAACACCTAAAGAGTTGAGAAAGTTTGTAAAATCAGTTTTGAATACCTTGAGGTGTGTAGTTTCTAAAATTGGGGCCATTTATTGGTGGTTTCTATTATGTAAGCCTCACAAAGTGTCTTCAGACTTGAACTGGTCCTTAAAAAGTGGGTTTTGGAAATTTACTGAAAAATTTCAAGATTTGCTTCTAAGCCTTCTAATGTCTCAAAAAAAGAAAAAGTAATTTATAAATTATCCAAACATGAAGTAGACATATGGGAAATGTAAAGTAATAACTATTTTAGGAGGTATTGCTATCTGTTTTAAAAGCAGAGAAATTGAAATTTTTAAAATTGCTAATTTTTCACATTTTTTGAAAATTTGGTATTTTTTTTATAAATAAAATTGAAATATTTTGACTCAAATTTACCACTGTCATGAAGTACAATATGTGACGAGAAAATAATCTCAGAATGACTTGTAAAAGAAAAAGCGTTTTAAAGTTATTACCACATAAAAATGGTTTTGCAAAAAATGGCCTAAAGGGGCTAAAGGATTAGCAGGACCTGTAAAGGGATGTGTTGGTTCCCCTGCTTCCCGTTGCTATCCTTCTCCTCCAGGCCTGCGATGCTCCGCTGATCTCGATCTCTGTAAACATCCTGTTTGACATTGCCTGGAGCCAAGGACTGGCCAATGCGGTGACCGGCTCCACTTATGTCATGACAAATGGTCACATAATTTAAGGGGATCCAGTGATTGGATGCAGCAATGTCAAACCGAAATGTTTTTAGTGAGAGAGCCCAGCAGAGAAGCTCAGAAAGAGAAGGAGTGGGGAGCCAGTACAGAAAAGCAGGTAAGTAAGCTTCCCTTTACAGGTCTGGCCAAGTTGGTGAGAGAGGGGTTTGCAAAAAAAGACCTTCTGGTCTGTTCAGAGTGTTAGTTCTGGCACCAGAAGCTGCAGGAAACAGCTGATTGGTAGGGGTGCAGGATTTTAGACCAAGTGGATATTGATGAACTAGCCTGAACCTGGATAATAACCCCATTAAATAAAGGTAAGTATTTGGCATATTAGCAATAGTTATGTAACTCTTGAAAAAAAAATCTATTTGCAATAAAATAGAAAAACCCTCATCTAAGAACATAAAAAAAAATAATAATAAAATAGTGTACACCCCTACAGTGATTCACAGCAATCATTAAAATTAGATTTCCCATATCCAACGTGGTTGTCTACAAGTTTGCATAAGATACTGTCTGGAATTAAGCTGCTAATTTTATTTAGCGAATGTTCCAAATCCTTTCGTCTTCAGTCCATATTCCTATTGATATTTCTTTTTCTCCAAGCCTTGGTAGAAAATCAATATAAAGTCATTTTTCATGATGCTTATGCCGTATGTGTGGGTAGTACAGCACTTTAATTTTCTCTCAATCTTACATGTATGTCTTCCTCTGAACTGTGTTGTAGGCCCCTCGGGTACTGAAAGGATTAAATTATCTGTTTGTGCACACAGAGCCAAAGCTGTGCCATCTGCTCTGCCTATTCTTTTACTCAGCTGATATTGTTGACCCCAAGTAGAATTAGAGCATCCAAATCCAAGCCAGGCTAACTCCAGTCTTTTGAATACCTCTGAAATGAGTGGGTTACCATGACAGCGGTGCAGAAGGTGACAAACGCCGGGGTCAGTAAGGATCAGTTAGGATAGCGCGACAAGGATCTAAAGAAACGATAGGCATAAAGACCTCAGCGTGCCTTTAGGAAATCTGAGCTTTCTTAGGTGCTTTCTCCTACCCCTTATTATTTTATGTTCTCTTCCCTCCTCCCTTTTTTGAAATGTTGCAAGCTGCCTTTGCTTAACAATAGGAGGCTATTCAGCTCTGAAAAGACCAAGCACAAAAGATGGTGCTTCATCTGCACCTCGAAGATGGGAGAAAAAGCCTGCAGCTGCAATTAAGGACGTTTTCTGTAAAGGTGCCAGCAGGTTCACGTTGGAGGCGACTTACATTTAAACAACCCTCATAAAGTAGCTCAATTTTTTGTGCAAATTGTTTAGAACGCGTAGTTAAAAAAAAAAAATTTAATACAATTTCAGAATTTGCCTTCCCTATTGCATAGTATTTAAGTCTACAACACAGATTGTACAGTATGTATTCCAAAATGTGATTAAGTTTGGATTATTTTTTTTGCAAGACATGTTCTAGGTGAAATGGCTTTGCTGCAAGCAGAAATGTGGGGAAGTACTCATGTTAAATCCACTGCATTATTATGGGAAAGTCTGTTCTCAGGTATATAGTTTGCGCCAGGAAACTGTTAACAATGTCAAGGTTTTTCTTCAACCTAAAATATGGTCCAGTTTGAATCCACATTATTGTGAACCAATGTAGTTTAAATGAGACCATTCACCAGTGTTGTGCCATCGGGCAACTTCTTAATTTTGCACCATTTTCGTGAGTGTTTGTAGCAGATGCAGAATTTGCATGGAACCCTGCTCTCTCCATTGCAGATAGGTTTTACATTTATATTTCTACGTTTTTTTAAATTACTCACTTGCATGGTATAATTTTATTGGCTTGAAATTACAATCACCATGCACCAGCAGGTAGAGAAGGCGACATCCTATCCCAGGTGAAAGACCCACCCTTCAAGAGCGTATCTCTCTCTGGCAGACTCTATCGATGCCTATTCGTTTGAATGTCTATGTATTTAATGGACAGCCTGTCATTTCAGTGGCTAGCATCTAATGGCACCTGCAGAGGCAATGTATGATCAGATGTGGCTTCACCACTTGACACATGAAAAAAAGCCAGATACACCGCAATCAGTTGATCACGCCACCAGATTATTTGTGAGAGCCTTTTTTAACTGAGACTATGAATTGCCAATTTTGTATGCATTTACAGTATAACCAGTATAGAAACATGCATGTTAAGTATGGCCTGAATGGAATTAGCTTTTTTGATGGTCTAATCGAAAAGCCTATTAACAGTTAACAGAATTATTTAATAAAAAAGTAAATAATCGGGTATTAAAAGTTTGCCTCTTCACCAAATTATATTCAAAGTTGATCATCTGGTTTATGCAAATTGTCAGGTAAAAAAAAAATCAGGTGGACCAAGGTATGTTTAGTCCCCCCTATCACAGAAGGCACAGAAATAGACCATAACTTTTATTGAATAAATATATTAAAACTAAATTGGCATTTCCTGTAGCAAATGCATAGTGCTTGAAAAGAGCTGAAAGTTTCTGCGCGCCTCCAGGTGTGTGAGAGGGGGCAGTGCGTGTGCTGTGTCTGTGAGACCGGGTGGCAGTTAGACTGAGACGGTGACATCATCCATGGCAGTTTAAGTTTTAATCAAAAAAAATTTCACCATTCATTTCTATGGGGGATATTTTGTTTAAACTAATTTATTAACAAGACAAATCTGATTGACTCCAAAAATACATAACACACCCCTCAGCCGGGGATCTTTGAAACACAGTTTGAATGGAGTCTGTATTGACCGCAGAATTCTGTGCCATTCATTTCTAGGGGGGATTTATTATTTAAATTTTTTAAACAAAAAAACAAAAAAAGACCAATCCAATCAACTCCAAAAATACATAGCACACAAGAGGTTTGAAACATAATTTGAACGGAGTCTGTACGTGAAGCGATTCGGGTAGTATTAATCCCAGAAAACTGGAGAATAACTAAAATATAAGAATTTAATATGGTGCTTAATTAGATAGGCGGGCCAAAAAAACCAACTGTAAATAGGTCAAAGAGGTGCAGATTTCCATTCATATTTATTATGATATTGTTGCTTAAGATATAGATCACTTTAAAAAATAAAGTATGCCTCGTGCTTTTTCTTCAAAAAAAAAAAATCTATAAAGATTCTATTTTTCAGTTGAGAAGTACTTAGGAATTTTAGTGTGCTTCATATTTTGGTCAGTTTCTGCAAAATAATTCAGAGCAATTGGCTCAAATACTTTAAACCTGGTAAATCTTGAACCACCTGGTGGACACAGCTCTTTAATGTCAGCGTTCCTAAGGACTTTAAAGTGTGTTTGTTTTTACTTAAAACACTAGATGAGAGAAATAACTGCTTTTCATTGGCAGCGTCATTAATCATGGATTGAGGCTTTAAAAAAATCATGATCGAAAATTCAATTATTAACACAATTGCTGGGTTGTAACCTTTTACAATTTTTTTCAGTTATTGACAAAGTATTTTCGTTTTAACCTTTATATGTCTGTTTTTCTTTTAAATGTAGCTGTAAAGAGAACAACCCATCTGTTCTCTTTTATTAAGGATTTCTGTTTCAAATTAAAAAAGGCAAAATAGCCATCACTTACAGGTTAGGCTACTTTCACACTAGTGCTTTTTGTGGATCTGTCATGGATCTGCAAAAACGCTACCGTTACAATAATGCAACCGCATGCATCCGTCATGAACGGATCCGGTTGTATTATGTCTTCTATAGCCATGACAGATCCGTCTTTAACACCATTGAAAGACAGATCAGTTTTCTGTTATGCCAGATTATATCCGATTCGTTTGGCTCCGCTTTGTCAGGCGGACAGCAGAACGCTGCGTACAGCGTTTTTGTGTCCGCCTCCAGAGCAGAATGGTGACTGAACGGAGGCAAACTGATGCATTCTGAGCGGATCCTTTTCCATTCAGAATGTATTAGGACAAAACTGATCCATTTTGGACCGCTTTTGAGAGACCCTGAACGGATCTCACAAACAAAGCCAAAATGCTAGTGTGAAAGTAGCCTTACTGGATACATGCAAGGTAATTAGCTCACTTGCTTTAAAGCATTTAGAGAGCTGGGGTAGAAATCCTACCAGAGAAACCTAATATCCCAGTTTCTTCTACATTTTCTTCCACCAGTATCAAGCTTATACATGAGTTGTTCAGCTTCCTTAAAGGGCTTCTGTCACCCCCCTTAACCCATTTTTCACTAGCTGACATTAGCTATTTGCTGCGATGCGACTACTGAGCGGTGCGGCGCAGGCGCGGGATTTCATCTTCAGACAGGGCCAGCGGGAGGAGGAGAAAGCGCTGGCCCTGTCTATCAAACGAGAAAGGGGGCGTTCCTAACTAATCTAGATGCGGCGGCTACCAGCAAGTACACTCCCAACTTGCTGATAGCAAAGATGATTAGCATATTATAAAAGTGGCTTTTTTACAGAATTGACAACTTCAGAAAAGGTAAAAAAGATATATTTCAACTCAGCTGACATTAGCAAATAGCTAATGTCAGCTAGTGAAAAATGGGTTAAGGGGGGTGACAGAAGCCCTTTAAGGCCAATTTATACGTGTAGATACTCCTATTAGGGATCGCCAATAAAGTTGTTTTAAAGGTCTTTTTATACAGCCTCATGTGGGGCAAAACAAGCGCTGATAACGGGATGATTAGCGTTGTTTAAATGACCTCTACACCAGGCGTGAGGGACGAGCAACAGTTAATGTGTTAACCCAGGGATGTACTGTAAAAAATTATTTTTGTGGCTGGATGAAAAGATCCAATCCGTTCGTCCCCGATCTTTGGCTCATGTAAAAGGGAAATGAAGATTATTGGTAACAATCAACAGATTCATGTTTCCATAACAGTGGGCAATAACTGTTATGTCCATATAACGATTTTGCTGATGATGTAGGAGCATTTTATTACTTATTTTTTTAAATGTTTCAAATCAAAGATGTACAGATAGCATAAATATATATATATATATATATATATATATATATATATATATACATATCAATACAATCGTACAGCACTCCAAACTTCAAAACGTGAAAAATGTATTCACCCATGTGGTACAGTGCAGCAACGTTTTGGCTCATCAATAGAGACTTTCTCAAGCTTGAGAAAGGCTCTATTGATGAGCTGAAACGTTGCTGCACTGTACCACATGGGTGAATACATTTTTCATGTTTTGGAAGTTTGGAGTGCTGTACGATTTTGCGACTGCAATATATATATAATCTAATATAAGCATGGCTGCAGCAGTTGTCAGCCAATACAGCATGTCATCATTGGCAACCTTTAAACAGAGACTGGGGAGCACAGGGGCATCAGCACTGGAACGGTGAGGCGTTGAAGCGAGTACGGTTTTATTTATTTTTTTGAACATTTGCTACTTTTTTTTTTTTTTTTTTTTTAACTCTCAGGCAACCCTGTTAAAGGGGTTGTCCGGTTTCAGAGATGAACCCCGACATATACCCATCTTCACCCCTCTTGCCCCCTGATGATATGAACATCAGAGCATTTTATGCTCCGATGCTCTCCCTTGCTCTGGGCAGGCTTTAGTGATGGTCTTTAGAGCCAGCCCATTAGTGCCGGTGATGTCACAGGGCAGAGCCCGGTCCATCACCAGATCTCCTAAAAATGCCTTTGTCCTGTGCGATTCAGTGCAGGGCAAAGGAGAGCATTGGAGCATGAAATCAGATGGGCTGGAGGGGTGAAGATAGAGATATGTCCGGGTTCAGAACCCCTTTAAAACTGTATATGTGATGTAAATATGAAAAATTTCATATCAATTTGGTTTTCACAAGGCTTCATTTGTGTTAGGAAGACAGAGAGGGCGAAGCATGCTTATGTTTTTTATAGCTCTACACTACACAAGAAGGTAAGGTATAGCTGTTGTGTAGGCCAGTTTCTTTGCCACATAGTTTAAAACACATAGAGTATATCTACATGTAGTGAGTTTTGGGCAGGTTGCGGCTCTTGCATGTGTAACTGTATGCTGAATGTATCCAGTCTCCTTTCAAAGTTAAGCTGTGTAGGTCAAACAGATGTTAGGACTTTATTGCATAGGTAAAATATGTTCCGATTCATATTTTTCAAAATTAACACATGGAAATGAATGCACGTGCACTGTTCCTTCTTGCAACTTAACAGGTTTTTAGAGTCCCAAATCTATATAGTCATCTAGTGCTGCTAAATTGTGCATTGGTAGATGCCTTATTTATCAGAGAAGCAACCATTCAACTGTTAAATAATTTACCTTGCAGCTAAGTATTCACTGTAAAGCTTAAAATCCCTGTAAACACATGACTGGCAGTTGCCTCAGGCGGAAATTTTTACTGATGCAATGAGATAAAAGTAATTAAGAAGCACGTAGACTGATGGGTAATTAAATTCATGTGAAACATTTTGTAGCTAATTACCGTGTTCTAATGACAGAATGTTTTCTATTTGTCAAGGTAAGTGTGCGTGATTACAGGACAACCGCTTTCCTTACCTTAAAGTCTCGAACCATTTGGTGGGTGTCACCAATATCATCCTAATATAATTCTGCTCCTTTTAAAACCTCATTTAAGTGAACAATTGCTATGCTGTGAATTTATGCATTATTAATTGTAGCAAGCATGTTCACAGAGCTGTAATGCTAGTTACACTGATTTTTAAAGCTTGCAGTGCAGGCTTTTAGATAAATGCTTAGACATGATAACATTATTAAAATGTGTCTCTGTAACATGTACTTTTTCTAGACTTAGGCCACGTTCATATCCCTGCTACAGGAGCAGAATGGAAATAAGTGTCGGAAAAGCCATATAACCAAGCTAAATGCAGCTAAACTCCACTGGCTGCAGTGATGTCCATTCAGTTTCTGTTCAGAATTCTGTTTTTTGTCCGGTAAAAAAAAGTCCAGCATGCAGGACTTTTTTGTCCCATGTTTGTGACCTGTGATGGAGGCCCCGCACGGAGCCTCCAATGTGCATGTGAACTTGTTGTCTGGGATTGAGATGAAACATCTTGGTAGATGTAAAGTTATGCATCTGTGCTTCATATGTCCTAGGGCAGGCATGTCCAAATTATGGTCCTCCAGCTGTTGCAAAACTACAACTCCCAGCATGTCCTGATAGCTGTACACTATCCAGACATGTTGGGAGTTGGGGTTTTGCAACAGCTGGAGGGCCGCAGTTTGGACATGCCTGTCCTAGGGGATGCAACACTGGGAGAGTTACTTATTGAGAAGTATTTGGGTGTTCTTGTAGATGGTAGATTAAATAACAGCATACAATGTCAATCAGCTGCTTCCAAGGCTACCAGGATATTGTATAGCATTAAACGAGGCATGGACTTGCAGGGCAGGGATGTAATACTACCACTTTACAAAGCGTTGGTGCGGCCTCATCTGGAATATGCAGTTCAGTTCTGGGCACCAGTCCATAGAAAGGACGCTCTGCAGCTGGAAAAGGTACAGAGGAGAGCAACTAAACTGATAAGGGACGTAGAGGGTCTTAGTTATGAAGAAAGATTAAAAGAATTAAATTTACTTACTCTTGAGAAGAGACATCTAAGGGGGGGACATAATTAACCTATACAAATATATAAATGGGTCATACAAAAAATACGGTGAAAAACTGTTCCATGTAAAACGCGCTCAAAAGACAAGGGGCACTGCCTCCGACTGGAGAAGAAAAAGTTCAGTCTCCAGAAGCGTCAAAGCTTCTTTACTATAAGAATTGTGAATCTGTGGAGTAGACTTCCTCAGGACGTGGTCACAGCAGGAACAGTGGACAGTTTTAAAAAGGGTTTAGATTAAAGGGCTTCTGTCACCCCCAAAATGCATTTTTCATCAGCTGACATTAGCTATTTGCTAATGTCAGCTGATCTCAAACATACTTTTCTTACATTCCCCTGTGATTTCGTTCTTTTAAAATTCTTACTTTTATTATATTCAAATATCTTCACTACCAGCAAGTTGGGCAGTAACTTGTTCGTAGCCGCCGCATCCTCCAGTTGTCTTGATAGACAGGGCCAGCGAGCGCTCTCCTGCCGCTGGCCCTGTCTTCTCATTAACCCTGGGTTCAGACCTGAGCGTTCTAAAAACGTGTGTTTTACGCGCGTATTTCAGTGCGTTTTTTCAAATTGGAAACACGCGTTCGTACGCGCGTTCTTGTGATTGACTACTCTGGTGTCAATCACAAAACGCGCGACAAACGCCCCAAAAAAAGCTCAAGTACTTGTTTATGCGTTGGGCGTTTTACAGCGCGTTCAAACGCGCTGTAAAATGCTCAAGTGAGAACCAGGGCCATAGTAAAGCATTGGTTTTCATGTGTTGAGCATTTTACAGCACGTTTGAACGCGCTGTAAAACGCTCAGGTGTTTACTTAGGGTAAGTCCCGCGCCTGTGCTGTAACATTCTTCAATCGGCTCAGGCGTACTGAGTACACCCATGACATAATTGGCACAGGCGCACTGAGGCTGGGGCTGGTGTCCTTCACTCAGTACGCCTGCGCCGATTGAAGAATATTACGGCGCAGGCGCGGGACTTAATGAGAAGACAGGGCCAGCGGCAGGAGAGCGCTCGCTTGCCCTGTCTATTAAGAGGAGAGGGGGCATGTTGGCAACTGGAGGATGCGGCGGCTACCAGCAAGTTACTGCCCAACTTGCAGATAGGGAAGATATTTGCATATAATAAAAGTAAGAATTTTAAAAGAACGAAATCACAGGGGAATGTAAGAAAAGTATGTTTGAGATCAGCTGACATTAGCAAATAGCTAATGTCAGCTGATTAAAAATGCATTTTGGGGGTGACAGATGCCCTTTAATGCTTATGAAAACGTGTAGAAATCTGAGAATCACTTCCTCCTGGGATTTGTGTCCCCACCTATCCCTTGGTTAAACTTGATGGACTTAAGTCTGTTTTCAACCGTATTAACTATGTAATTTTTTTTATGGATTTTGAATAATGAAATTAGAAATTATCGTCTGCATGCTGACTGATAACATTAGAGGCACAGTGAAGTGCAACATGGGTCCATGGGAGTCTGACGTGTTTAAAGATATTTGAAAGCTTAGAATTTTGGAATACTGACCCTTTAGGAGCCCAGGATCATCACACTTGAGAAGAGAAAATACACAGGCATTATGAGAACAGAAATAGCAGGAAAGTTGTTTTACATTTTTAACCTACAAAATGCACCACATTTGTTGTGTTTAAAGCTGTTTCTTATCATTGTTTTGTGAGGGTCAGCATAATGAGAAAAAGAGAAAATGTGGATTTTTGGAACGAAAGTATTCTCTAAGAGATCGTGGTGGATCCTATCACATACCAACAGAGCCATGCTTCAAGTGTGGACAGAGCAACATTTCTAGCTGGAATGTTTTTCTATAACAAGAGAATTGGCACGTTGTCACAAAATAGAAGTTTAAGTTAATATTAAAACGTTCCTTGTATTGACGTACAGAAGAAGTTACAGAAGATAACCTGTGTGTATTATATCTAATATTGAATTCAGATTTGACCCTCACAGGATGAACAACACTAAAAAAGAAGTCTTGGGCTAAGCAGTACAAACATCTTTACAGGCAGCATATGCTAATGCACCCTAAAGTGTCCACGGGGCGTGTACTCTTCTGGTATGTGCCCTGGCTTATTGATTAAAATCTCCTGCACCCCCTGGCCTCCTTTTCAGGAGACATCAAGCAAAGAGCAGAATGGTTTGGAGGGATTGCTGATGAAAAGCCAGGGTACATTACTGAACAGTGAGCACCCATCAAACACCTAAGGCTGTCTTAACATACAGTGTCTGCATAACTAAAGCATCACTTTCTCAGACATGGTTACGTTATCACAGCACACATGGGGCTGGTTGACCTGCTTTGCTCAAGAACTTTTTAGCTATGTTAACAACTTAGGGGGATCACCCTTAATTTTAATTTTATTTTTTTAGCCATTCATGTAGCAACAACACATTTTGTAGTGTGATACACACACACACACACTGGATGACTTTTACTAATACTGTCAAAAATGTAAGCTCATAGAAAGTCTAAAAGTACCCCAAATTTATCAGTGGCTGGTACTGTATAATAAATCTTGAGGAATAGACTGTCTAGTGTAATTTTACTACACGTATTTGTTGGCTTAGTTTACACACTGTGCTACATTTAAGTCATGCCTGCTTTTCCTATACCGGTATATGCATTTTTAAAAGGATTCAATTGACTCGTTTTAATGGACGGCAGCAGCACTGGACTTTGTCTTCTCCTCATGAAGGCACCATAAGCTTTCCTTGTTTATGTCTGTAAGCCATTTGTTGGGTCGTTTGGGACTGTAGATTGACAGAGCTTAACCAAAGCAAACAGTTGAAATGTTTTACTACTTTTAAAAAAATTTGGTTGGATTTTCCTATAGCAATGTATTTTCTTGGAAACCAAGTCTTCACTTCTTACACCAGACTTTTATTATCCACTATAGAGGAAGATGTGTCAGTAGATAATGTATATTTTACATTGACCTTTTATGACAGTTGTTCTTAAATCCCTATTACCTGCCCTTGATACATTCAATTACATTGATTTCTTCTCGCTTAACTGCTAGTGGCTTTGTATTGTGTTTGCCTTGATATGGCTTTGTTCACATCACCAAGAAAAAGTATCACCATCTGACAATACAGTCATGTATGCTGGGGTGTATACTATAAATGGAAGCTTTCAACAGATACCAAGGAGTATCAGTCATGCATCAGGTCCTATTGTGGAAAAAAAGTGGATACATTAAGCATTGTTTTTATTTTGTTTAATGTTTTTTGTTGTTGTACACCATTGAATGGAATAGCATAGTATATACTATACTTTTTGTGGAATATGGACATATATACTGGCCTATCGATATGTTTATGTACATTGAGTGCTTTCTGGCATACATTCTAAAGGTACATCACATCCTATCTTTACTTTTCAATGATGTATAGTATTTTTTATTACACATTCTGTGTGTGGCCAGCAATCCACGATTGAATGATCTGTCATAGAAGTGTTAAATGTCCAACCGGAAATTCTCATTCCCATTGCTAGAGTTTGGCTTTGTGTTGCGGCCTGTCCCTGACTTAATTACAACAAATTCAGCCCTATTTATTATTTTCTGTGTTAATACGCAGAACACACTTTTTTAACGTCTTCAAGGAGTGTGTAACCCCAATCAGCCAGATGTCAATCGTCTTTTCTTTTTTAATTTAAGATTTAGAAAATGTATAATTAACACCTATATATAGTATTTTTGCTTTGGAACATAATTGTTTTTTTTGCACATCTTACATAGCTACCTACCATCATTAATTGTATTAAATATTGTCTAGCTGTCAAGCCGAAGAATAACGCCATGAATTTTAGCAGCTTGGACTCCTACAAAGGTGCTAATTAGGAAGACATTCTGAGAGGGGAGCCTATTAGGGTATGACAATATAATCTAAAAATGGGGAACAGTTGAGCTCATTTTCACTGATGATTAACATTTCCTCAAATTTTATACCAGACATCTAAAGTCTACAATCTAGATATATCCCATGTCATATAAGACTTGTTTAGGCTAGCAGTAGTATACATAGGTGTTGACTAGTACTAGCTATCGTAAGTGGTGTAAGTTTCAGATTTTTCCGAGTGGTCTGGTACTTTAGGGCTCATTCACACTACATGATGGCCGTTTTCGTAACTGTGGTGACACAGCCGTTTTCAGAACCAATTTATGTCTATGGGGCTATTCAAATGGGCGTTTTTTTAATGACCAGTAACGACCATGTCCTATTTTTGGGTTGTTTTAACCACCAGACGGACCCCATTGAAAACAGGTGGCCTACTTTTAACAGCCGTGTAGACAGGAGTGCACCTTTCTAACGGATGTTACAAACGTGTAAACTATGTTTGTTTGGGGGGCTACAAAAAATACCTCATCCACTTGCACGTGAAGCACCTCAGGTCCTGTTACCTTCAGAAAGGAGCAAGTGTTCTCTTGCATGCAAATAGATGAGACAAGAATTCTTATTTTTAATGTTCTGTCACGCTACCCGGAGGGGGTGGGTGGGGGAACGGGCATTATCTATAATGAGAGAACAATGGGGAGCAGATTTATATATGCTGGGGGCACAATGGGGTGCAAATGTATACTAGATACTGGCGGGCACTATGGGGGCCATTTGGTCTCCAGGGGTCACTATGGCTAGATTGATGTATACTGAGAACACTCCAGGGGCTGGCATGTAAAAAAAAAAAAATGAAAGCCAATGTAATTCATAGGTTATTAATGACCATTTTTAACGGCTGTTAAAAATGGATAGATGTCCAGAAAATGGATGCAGGCACTGATGCAAAATAGCCATGAAAAACTGACCGTTTATCCGTCTTTAACTATTTTTTTTTTTTTTTAACTGTCATGTGAATGCAGCTTTAGTAGTTTATTTTCCATTAGGGACTGTGTATTTAGCAGATAGTTTCTTTCCCAGTTCAGACTGATGGGATAAAGGGCATGTGTCTGATTCCCTTCTCTTCTATTATTCATGGCAGCAAGCAATTTTTAAAGTTGATGTGTAAAAACTGTATTTATGACTGTATCCGAGTCACACACTTGTAACCTATATTTTTTTTCCCTTTACGTACTTGAGATGGATGCATTAGATGTTTTAATTCCCTCGAAACATTCCACTTTAGCAATGTGGTGAGAGCATGTCGTGTGCGACAACCAGTGTTTTTTAATGAAGGTGTATATTAGTATTTGTCAGCCTTGATGGCACATAGTGAGGGATTTAATACAATGAGCTTGTTGGTAGAAAGCTTATTTCACTTTTAGAACAACATTTAAAAAGATATTATTTATACACGCAGCAATAGATTTTTCACGGCTTTAAAACTTGATTTTTTTCCTAGAATGAGAAGTGGATCTGATGAAAGAAAACATCCACAGCTGCGACCTGCATTCTGGTATTCTGTTCCGGCATTCATGCTGGAAACCCACCGGGCCCTATTATAGTGAATGGGGATCTGACGGTGTCAGGCTATGCCAGATACTGCGATTTTGGTTTTCTGCTCCTCTGCCAGAACACAGTACCAGAATGCCGGAGCAGTTCCTCATAGAGCCAATATCAAGTCTTTAAGGCATTGTACACTCTGGACTTCTTGTTAAAATGTCTTGTCCCTTGAACATAAGGTGATCACAGGATATACCCATGGTAGGAGGGATAGCTGATGTGCTTAGCTTTAAGGCGGTTTTCTTGGATTTTACTACTGATGACCTATCCTCAGGTCATCAATATCTGATCGGTGGATCAGACCAATGAATGTGTCATCACTGGCCTAGGTAAAGCTGAGAGAAGGCCACAGTGCTACTGCGCCGGTGCTTTCTCAAACAGCTGATCATCAGGGGTCTCTGGTGTTAGACCCCACCAATCATATACTGATAACTTATCCTGAAGTTTCAAAACTTGGCAGTATGTTTTCAGTTTTCCTGCTGTTTCACCACTCTTTCACCAGTTTTATAGTGTCCTAACTAAAGACAACATAAACTAGTAACAGATCTCTTCGCAAAATGCTGGCTCACTTTCTTTAGTTGACCCTGCCGTTTGGTAAGGATGAGTCCTGAATATTCATGTGTTCCTGGCTTTCTCTGGCCCCTGCTGCTAATTTTGTTGGTAAAAACCAGTAGTAAGGTGGGGAGAGCAGGGAGGTCATGAATATGAGGATTCCTCAACTTGCTCTGGAGCAGATAGAACCAGGAACATAAGACAGATTCACTTTAAGCATTAAACATTGTGCAGTGAAATCAAGGGGCTCTCTGTGTAATGTAGGATAGGGCACATACCCCAGAGCGAGACACTGCCCAGATTTACTAATAACTAGAATCTGTCTAAAACGTGGTCCAGTTTGTTACAACTAGTTTGGTCTCCAACTTTCTAAAAAACAGGATGGACTTAGTGGGAAGGGCGTGGAGCTTTTTAGAGGAAAGGGGCACATGCTAAGAAGTAGCATTGTATGACAAATGGGTGGCACAATTCTGGCAAAAATTTGTCTCAAAGTACGGCCTCATGCAGACGACCGTATGTGTTTTGCGGTCCGCAAATTGCGGATCCGCAAAAAAAAATGGATGACGCTCCGTATGGCATCCGTTTTTTTGCGGATCCATTGTAATAATGCCTATCCTTGTCCACAAACTAGAAAAAAATAGGACATGCTCTATTGTTTTGCGGAACGGAAAAACGGACATACGGAAACAGAATTCACACGGAGTACCTTCCGTTTTGTTTTGCGGACCCATTGAAATGAATGGTTCCACATATGGTCCGCAAAAAAAACGGAACGGACATGGAAAGAAAATACGTTCGTGTGCATGAGGCCTTAGACTACCAGTATTTGGTATTGAGCAAAACAGACGAGTAAGAGTGCATGCTGGGAGTTGTAGTTTCACAGCAGATGGGTTGCCGAAGTTTGCTTATCATTGGTATAAAGTAAGCCGTGTGTCTTTTCCTGCACTAGACTGTTGACCTCATTGTTTATAACCATTCTTCACTCTGGCCAAGAGATGAGAATCCTCAACAGAGTTCATGTTTCTTTACTTCACCGATCTGCATATTTTTTTTGTGAAAGACCCAATAATTTCTATAGGCCCACAAAAAAAAAAAAAACGGACAGCACATAGATGTCACCCAGCATCTGTATGTCTATTCCGCAAATTATAAAACATGTCCTATTCTTGTCTGTTTTGTGGACAAGAGTAGCTATTTCTATAAGGCTAGATGCACACGACAGTATAAAACGGACATGTGATGTACATTTTTTAACGCCATCACACTTCTGTTTTAAGACCAATGGTTGTCTATGGGGTTATTCACATGGCAGTTTTTTGACTGTCAGTGAAAAACGGACGTTAAAAAATAGAACGTGTTCTATCTGCCCCCATACAATTAAATCCCTTTACTCAGAAAGGCATCAGTGAAATAAACATCCGTTAAAAATGTCCGTCTTTAACAGAGATGTAGGAGTTAAAGGAGTTGTCCACAATCAATGTCAGATCGGCGAGGAGCCGACTCTCAGCACCCCCGCCAATCAGCTCTTCAAAAAGAAAGCATCGCTTGTACATGCGCTGCTTTCTCTTCTCTGTTTACCTGCTCACCACAGTAGTGAGCAGGTGTAATTACAACTATGGCGTCCCCATTAACTTCTATGGGACAGCTCAGTCCTATCCACTTTAACCGATGGGAGACGTACCATAGAAGTGAATAGGGACGCTATAGTTTTAATCACAATGCTCTCCGCTTCAATTACTGTGCCGAGCAGGTAAACAGAGAAGGCAGCGCTCATATGAGTGCTGCTTTCTCTTTAAAGAGTTGATCGGCAGGGAGTGGATAGGATAGGTCATCAATATAAATAAATCTGCCAACCTCTTTAATGCGAAAGGGAAAAATGTGGATCGCATATGGAAGGTATTTTGAAGATCTGCGGTTTGCGTACAACAAAACTGATACGGTTGTGTTCATGTAGCCGTCAACTGGAAAAACGCATGAAAAATAGTACATGTAAAAAGCTTTAAATTAAAAAAAATTATATTTAAAAAAAAAAAAATTCATGCAATTAAAGAATTAAAAAATGCATAAAGGTACAAAAAACTGTGCGAAGGATACAGTAGTAAAAATAACTTGTTGCCCATGGCAACCAATCACATCTTTAATTCTTAATTTCTTATTGCGCTCTTACCAATGGAAACTGGGCTGTGATTGGTTGCTATAGGCAATAAAGACAGTTTTCTATAAACAGGTTGTCTCATGTCAAAACTTATCTCCTGTCCACAGGATAAGGAATCTGTGTCTGATTGACATGGATCTGACCACTGGGACAAATATGATTACAGGAACCCCTTGTTCTCTGTTTGAATAAAGCGGTGGTCACACATGTATAGGACACAAGTGACTGCCACTCCATTCAATGGAGGGGAAAAAGGGGCCCCAGAAGTCGGACCCCTGGCGATCATACACTTATGGTCCATTCACACGTCTGTGGTGTGTTGCGGATCCGCAAATTCCCTGGCCGGCACCCCCCATAAAAAATGCCTATTCTTGTCCGCAAGCTGCAGATAAGAATAGGACATGTTCTATCTTTTGCGCAGCCGTGGACTGGAAGTTTGGGGCCGAAGCCCAGAAGTTCGGGGCGGCGCTCCGCGGAAGCAAAGAGCACATACTGTGCTCTCTCCGCTTCATGTCCAGCCCCATTGAGAATGAATGGGTCCGCACCTGCGGAACGGATGCAGACCCATTTGCGGACGTGTGAATGGGGCCTTATCCTGTATGCTGTGGATAGGAGATAAGTATTTATCATGGGAAAAGCCCTTTAAGTCAGTTTTGTACATCTGCTCCATTGTTCCTATTTTGTTCCGCCTTCGAAGTGGCAATTGTGATCTGAATGCAACATTATGCAGATACTAATGTTGAAAATGACAAGGAACTGTCATGTTTAATAGATTATTTGTTGTTTTCTCAATCCTGCGGAAAGTAGGGAGTTTACTTTTTTTTTTCTTCTCTTTTCATGCTGTCCAGAAAAATCAGTGTTACGATTTTCAGCAGAAACAAAACTTTCCATCACTACAAACCTCCCCCCCCCCCACACACACACACACACACACACACACACACACACAGCTTCTGTGTAATTACCTTCTGTACTCATTTTCTGTGTACTGACATCACATCCCTGCAGTTAAAGGGGTTGTCCAAGTTCATTCAAAATTTCCAGAAGCCATAAATGTTATAAAATAAACAATCCACTATTCTCTGGTCATTGTCTGCTTGCCAGCCCACTATCACTAACCTCATTCTCAAACACTCGCTTAAACTTTGGGACTCTGTGAAATACTCGGCCAGACTAATCTCTCCACATATACCCCCTATTGCCACTACTAACCCCTCATTATTCAAGCGGAAGGATTCCCTGCTATAGTTTAGGCTTTGGACCACTAAAGGACTCACTGGAATCTATCATCTGCTTTCCCCGGACAGTGTTACTACATTTACCTAGCTGCAAAGAACACAAACTACCTTTCGATATCTCCAGCTGAAACATATTATCAATTTGCTTCTTTAAAATGTGCCTAACCTCCCCCCCCCCCCCCCCACGTCACTGACTCCCTTTGAGACTAAAGCTGCATTTAGACGGCCCAAGAATCTGCCAATGTAAATGTGCCACGATCAGCAATTGCTTATATAACACAACTATCCCATGTCTGCAAATGGGAATCGGACCTGTGCTCTACTCTTTATGATACGCAGTGGAAGCAAATCTGGGAATCTACACATAAAAGTGCCCAGAATACTCTAATGCCAGAAAGATCGTATAAAGTGCTGCTCCTCTGATACTTGGTCCCCTCCCGTATAGCCCATGCAGTACCGGGCTACCCAGCTACCTGTTTTAGCGGTTGCCATTCTCTAGGTGACGTCTTGTGGGCTTTCCCTCAAGTGAAAAGGCTTTGGATTCGAGTTTACAACTTCATTCACTTGGTGACCGTTTACTGCTATTCTTACGATATAAAAATTAGAAGACTTTTTTTTTTTTTTTGCATTGACCATCTTTATTCTTTACAACATTGACTGTTACATGTTATCAATATTACAAAATGTTGAAAAACCTCCAAAACTCAATCTCCTCACCAGTTTTTTCTGCCGTTTGCAGTGCCACAGCTCTGGTCTTCTTCCAAGTGTATTTGTATTCAGGTTTGCAGCTGTGACATGTATGGCATGTGACTGCTGCAGCCAATCACTGGCAGGGGCAGACTACACATAGACACTACAGAATTTCCCAGTCAGACAATGCCCCAGGGGGCTGCCAAAGCCCTACTCATGGCCGCCAGCCAGGTACATAAAGATGTGATACAGTCAGATTAATGTAGGAGCATCAGGTACTTGTACACCTGGCTAGCAGCTGTACTGTAAGTGCCCTCCTGAATTCAAGTGTATTGCTGTCCTCAAGACGATGATGCAGTTCCATACTGTGACGCAGGTGGTAGTATTTTGTGCTACACTGTGGTATTTGGGTTTCCTGGGGCAGGATTTTATTCTGCTCTACGGTATGCCTGGTGTAATTGTCCTCTTCTTGTGAATAAGCTAAGGGACTGTAAGTATACAGTCAAGGAGGCCAAACTGTCATCTTCTCCATTATAACCCTATGACTGAAGCCTGATCAGTAACTGAAAGTAGTTTTCCCCATGTGATGATTGTCATACAGAAAGCTATGTTGCCTGCATTAGTGACAAATAGATCCTCATACTCAAGTAGAAAACTGGTGTCACCAAAGTTTGAGTCTGACCATTGCAAGGCAACAGCCCTGGTGTTAGATAGAGATACAGTATAAGCAGCAAGAAAAATAACACATGGGTCGCATAAAAGTTGCGTGGCACAAAAGGGTATGGCTACATAGCCCTTTTTTATATAATATATTTCAATGGTGTCAGAATATGAAATGCTGGGATTGCGATGCAACACAGTTGAAATACATTTCATGAAATGTTGCGCAATTTTCTTGTTGAGCAACATGTTGCTGTGTAGCCATACCATTATTTTTGGTTGGAGTTCCCCTTTAACGTTACTATGGGGCTCACCTGTAAGAAGAACACAGTAAAGTTATTTATTTTGCAGTTAGGCAGATTTATATATTTTTAGGTGCAATCACACGACCGTATGTATCCTTGTTGCATGTGTTTTTTTTTGGGTTTTTTTGTTTTTTGGCCAGTGCTCCTTTTGTATGAATTACTGCATCAGTGTGGCGTGGCATGGAGGCGATCAACCTGAGGCACTGCTGGGAGGTTATGGAAGTCCAGGTTGCTTTTGATAGTGGCCTTCAGCTCATCTGCAACTCTGGTGTCATCTTCCTCTTGACAATACCCCATACCGTGCATAGTGATACCATGGTTATTAAACCAGGTATTGGTACTTTTGGCAGTGTGCCAAGTCCTGCTGACTTTGGACTTGATATAACACAGTGGACTAACACCAGCAGATGACATGGCTCCCCAAATCATCACTGACTGTAGAAACATCACACTGGACCTCAAGCAATTTGGATTGTATGCCTCTCCGCTCTTCCTCCAGACTCTGGGACCTTGATTTCCAAATGAAATTAAAAATTTGCTTTCATTTGAAAACAGAACTTTGGACCACTGAGCAACAGTCCAGTCATTTTTCTCCTTAGCCCAGGTAAGACGCTTCTGACATTGTCTCTGGGTCATGTGTAGCTTGACACAGGAAATCTGACATTTATAGCCCATGTCCTGAATACATGTCTCTATAGTGGCTCTTGAAGCACTACAGCCATAGTCCATACCTTGTGCATCTCCTCCAAATTCTTGAATGGCCTTTTCTTGAATCCTTTCAAGGCTGTGGTTATCCCTGTTGCTTGTGCACCCTTTTCTATCACACTTTTTACTTCCACTCATCTTTCCATTAATATACTTGCATACGACACCCTGTGAATAGCCAGCTGCTTTAGCAATGACCTTTTGTGCCTTCCCCTCCTTGTGGAGGGTTCAATGACTGCTGACATGACAGTTGCCCAGAAGACAGTCTTCCCCTTGACTGTGTAACCTACTGAGCCAGATTGAGGGACGATTTAAAGAGGACCTGTCACCACTCTTGGTATGCCTATTTTATTAGCATCATGCATTCTCCATGTAATAACAATTCTGGGACATCTATACTATATTCTATTGCAGTCTGCCGTAAGGGTACAGAGGGGTGGTAACCAGTTTGGGGGGGGGGGGGGGTGTCCCTGCACAGACTCACTCTATCCAATCAGTGCTGCCATTTTCAGACTGTGCAGGTACACACACCCAGCTTCTAGTAGAGATAACATAGGAGTGGCACAACATAAAGCCATAAGAATAGATGTTCCAGAATTGTTATTACACGGGGAATGCATGAAGCTATTAAAATAGGCATGTCAGGAGTGTTGACAGGTCCTCTTTAAAGGCTTAGGAAACATTCACAAGAGTGTTGATCAGCTGATTACAGTGTGACACTATTAGTCTATAATGTTGAACTTTTTCACAATATTCAAATTGTCTGAGATACTGACTTTTGGGTTTTCACTAGCTGTAAGTCATAATCATCAAAGTTAAAAGAAATAAAAGCTTCATTACTATCTGTGTGTAATGAATCTATAGGCGTTTCACTTTTTGAATTGAATTACTGAAATTAACTGTTTGATTATATTCTGGTTTACATCAGTATAATTTGCATGTATATTTGTATAATGTTCTGTGGTATAGCCCTTCAGTATACCTGCAACTTTACTTTTTAGTTGGTCTTTTTGTGAAAGTAATTGAGTAAAAATTGAACCTAAAATATGGGTTTGTTTCCTTTTGCTCCTAATTTGGTTTTATTGCTTGCTATTATAAATCCATTAGTGTTTCCACTATTCCTAGAGCAGTTTACAATACCATTTGATGTCCATCTTTTTTCATAATTCCACACTAGGATATTTTCCTTTTGATGTATGTTACACTCAACACTCTGTCATTGATTACTATACTGTGTCAAGCTGCTTACTATGTGCCACTTTTTCCCTTTTTACCTTTTTTTAAAGGATTATCATATGATTAACGTAAAAATTAAAATCTGCTATTACATAGAGCATGATGATTTCTTTTTAACAAACTTAGAACCAGCCCTGTACATCACATGGATCCAGAGATCTCCCCATTCTTTGCTCCAATTGCTCTGCCAGATTTATTTCAAGCTGGCAGCTTAGGGAGCATGCACTTTCTCGGGAGCATGCACTTTTTAAATTTTTATTACATTTAATTACCAAAGTATTCAGATCCAGGTGCTAGATTGAAAAATGTGGAATATCTTTCATAGGACAATTTTTTACTTTTTTTCTATTCAACAAAAAAATTTAAAAGGTGTTATTTTGTGGACTTTCCACAAGCCGGCACAATTTCGAAGAATGGGGAGAGGTCATTGATTGTATTCTGTTATTGTAGTACTCTCCCTTTCATCTGCCTAACCTATGGTGCATATAAAACTAACCTACGGAAGGAAGGTTTTCAGTGTTATATATATCCGCTGCTGATTCCTCACTCTACAGTCTGGTCATGGAACCTCTTCTCTGGCTGACTCTTTTGCTTCTGGGGACATCCTGTCCAGAAACGATCTTCTGTCTTCTGAGCTTTTGCAGTAGACTGAGTGTGATCACTGATATCACTGTCTACTGCTGCTCTGAATACTTCTGGGGGAATACTTTCTTTGCCAACGGACGTGCAGTATTATGGTATTGTTGCACATGCATCAGGGACCCTTCAGTAAATGAAGAGTCATTGCTGATGTCACCCTCACTGATACCCGGTACGCTCCTGTGATTACCTGCCCTCTGGGCTCTGCATTGTACTATATATACGCACTTACACACACGTGAGAAAATCTCACACAGGGCTGGAACACTGCATCTGGCCACACCTCTAACCCCACCCAAAACATAACTATATACCTAATCCCACCCAGTCCCTTAAATGCCCTCACATAGTAATTATTTCCCCTTTATGCCACCACACAGTAGTTATGCCCAAATTCCCCCCCACCCCCCACTCACAGTGATTATGTCAAATATTCTCCCTTCACAGTAGTTAAGCCCACATTTTACCCCCTTCACAGGTTATGCCCAGATATGTTTTCCCTCACAGTAGTTTTGCCCTATGTGCTCCATCACAGTAGCTATGCCCTGATATATGCCCCTCACAGTAGTTATGCTAAGATATGTGCCCCTCTCATAATAGTTATGCCAGATATGTACCCCCTAACAGTAGTTTTGCCCGGATAGGTGCCCCCTCACAGGAATAAAAAAATAAAATAAAATCTCTCTCTCTCTCTCTCTCTCTCTCTATTTACTCACCTAAAGAATTATTAGGAACACCTGTTCTATTTCTCATTAATGCAATTATCTAGTCAACCAATCACATGGCAGTTGCTTCAATGCATTTAGGGGTGTGGTCCTGGTCCTGAACTTCAAACTGAATGTCAGAATGGTAAAGAAAGGTCATTTAAGCAATTTTGAGCGTGGCATGGTTGTTGGTGCCAGACGCGCCGGTCTGAGTATTTCACAATCTGCTCAGTTACTGGGATTTTCACGCACAACCATTTCTAGGGTTTACAAAGAATGGTGTGAAAAAGGAAAAACATCCAGTATGCGGCAGTCCTGTGGGCGAAAATGCCTTGTGGATGCTAGAGGGATGCTCTAGAGAGGAGAATGGGCCGACTGATTCAACGTTGACTGAAATAACCACTCGTTACAACCGAGGTATGCAGCAAAGCATTTGTGAAGCCACAACACGCACAACCTTGAGGCGGATGGGCTACAACAGCAGAAGACCCCACCGGGTACCACTCATCTCCACTACAAATAGGAAAAAGAGGCTACAATTTGCACGAGCTCACCAAAATTGGACTTTTGAAAACTGGAAAAATATTGCCTGGTCTGATGAGTCACGATTTCTGTTGAGTCATTCAAATGGTAGAGTCCGAATTTGGCGTAAACAGAATGAGAACATGTATCCATCATGCCTTGTTACCACTGTGCAGGCTGCTGGTGGTGGTGTAATGGTGTGGGGGATGTTTTCTGGGCACACTTTAGGCCCCTTAGTGCCAATTGGGCATCGTTTAAATGCCACGGGCTACCTGAGCATTGTTTTTGACCATGTCCATCCCTTCATGACCACCATGTACCCATCCTCTGATGGCTACTTCCAGCAGGATAATGCACCATGTCACAAAGCTCAAATCATTTTAAATTGGTTTCTTGAACATGACAATGAGTTCACTGTACTAAAATGGCCCCCACAGTCACCAGATCTCAACCCAATAGAGCATTTTTGGGATGTGGTGGAACGGGAGCTGCGTGCCCTGGATGTGCATCCCTCAAATCTCCATCAACTGCAAGATGCTATGCTATTAATATGGGCCAACATTTCTAAAGAATGCTATCAGCACCTTGTTGAATCAATGCCACGTAGAATTAAGGCAGTTCTGAAGGCAAAAGGGGGTCCAACACCGTATTAGTATGTGTTCCTAATAATTCTTTAGGTGAGTGTATATATATATTTCTGTTCATGCCCAAATGACTGTCTGCCAATACCAATCTGCACCAAATTTGGCATATAGGTAACTCGTGTGCTTCAGAAGGTTTTGTACCCGGTTTCAGCTATCTAGGACATACTATACTTGAGATTTTCTCCAACAATAGGACATATAGCACCATCACATGACCTGTATTATCCAATTATCCAGTAGAAGCTTGCTGGTGTTCCGTGTCTGTGTTGGCCTTACTGGCATGCGCACAGTCACCTGACCCTTATTTGGCCGATGGAACCCCAGAACCTTTATTCTGAGCTTCACTGATATCCTCATAGCTTTACATCAGGCAGTACTGTGGATGTCACTGTTGGGGGTGGGGAGGGGGGGAGGGCTGTGGATGTCATTGTCATGGGGCCACTGTGGATGTCACTGTCATGGGTGCTCTGTTGATGTCACTCTTATAGGAGCACCCTGGATGTCACTGTTATAAGATCACTGTGGATGTCTTTTAACCACATGCACAAATGAAATATCAATGTTATGGGGGTGCTGTAGAGGTCACTGTTATGGGGACGCATTGGATGCATGTTTAATATAAGGATCTTGCAACTTTTTAATTTTATTTGATTAACTAGTAAAGCATGTATATTTTAATATCACTGTTTACCATGTAGTCTTTGATAGGTCCATTCATCTCTAGGTGACCGGCCAGAAATAATGACATGCTGAACTTTGTTATCTCCGGCAGTCTCCTAGATCAGTGTTTTTCAACCTTTTTTGTGCCAAGGCACACTTTTTTAATGAAAAAAATCACGAGGCACACCACCATTAGAAAATGTTAAAAAAATTTAACTCAGTAGCCTATAAGCCCTATATTGACTATATAAAGTAATTCTCGTCAAAGTGTCTTAAACAGGAATGAAATAAACACAAAGAAATTATTTTTTTGATCTTCTCTGAGACAGTGCAGAAGGTGCATCCTGAGCTGAGGGCTTTTTTCCCGCCAGCGCATCTATCATTGTCAAGTTCCCAGCCCCCCCTCCTCTCTCCTCTCCTCTCCTCATATCTCAGGACCGGGTGGTGCTGTGCTTGGCTTGAAGTTAAATTGGCATGCCTGTGAATGAACTTACTTACCTGCTCCTATGGCTCCTGTCCTGGCTCTGGATGATGAGTCCCGTCCTCCTTCCCTCTCAGTCTCTTCTCCGGCTTTGCTCCACATCCGAGTGCTGCTGTGCAAGTCGCGCGGGGCGCATGTTTTCAAATCCCGCGAGACCTGCCGTGACCTCCAGAATAGTGTTGAGCTCGAATTATTTGCAAATATTCGTGGTATAAAAATCACATGCGATTTTTTTACCACGAATATTCGCGAATAATTCGAGCTTACGGACACGGCACACCGGACAATGTCTCAGGGCACACTAGTGTGCCGCTGCACAGTGGTTGAAAAACACTGTCCTAGATGAATGAATGTCCATGCTCCCTGCTGCTCCATTCAATTTGGGAAGGGCGAAGGGGCTGTGGGGAACAGGTCCTCATTCTTGTGATTAGTGGGAGTTCCAGTGGTAGGACCCCCGCCAATCTGATGGTTGTCCCCTATTCTGTGGATAGGGAGTAACTTCAAAGTAGGAATACCCCTTTATGGAGGCAGGAGAAGGGGGTTGAAAATGAGTTTGATAAGTGAAAAAAGTCATATTTATCTAATGCGATAAATTACAATATTTTCAGTTTTATTTTTTTCCAATTATCGCTTGCCCTGCTGAATTGGTTGCATTTGCATGTCTGCAAGTGTTTTGCGGTCCGCAAATTGCGGATGCGCAAAACACAGACACCGGCCATGTGCGTTCCGCATTTTGCGGGCTGCACATGGCCGGCACAACAATAGAAATGCCTTCTCTTGTCCGTGGCTGCGGACAAGAATAGGACATGTTCTATTTTTTTGCGGGGCCGCGTAACTGAAGTGCGGATGCGGACAGCACACAGTGTGCTGTCCGCATCTTTTGCGGCCCAATTGAAAATAAATTGGTCAGCACCCGCTCCGCAATTTTGAGGACGTGTGAATGGACCCTTAATGTAAATACACTTTCAGATTGTAATACTGTAAGGTATAAAACAAACATAAGATAAATCAAATGCAATAAAGAAAGACACGGATTTAAACTGTCTGCATAGTTCTGAATACAATGATGTGCATACCTAAAATACATGTTTCTCAACTGAAAAAAATCTAAAGCATGTTCAGCAGAACGATAGGAACAAGTCCATTTTATAGTCCAGATGTTGAAGTACAACCAGCCATGCATGGAGGAATGTAAGGATATGTGGACAAATATACATTCTTCAGGACATGAAAAGGGGGAAAAACAAGTCAACTGATTACAAAAAGCTCCATGTGGTTCAGCTTAACAGTCTGTGGAGAATGTCTGGATTTCCTAAAATCAGTGACATGGTGCTTTGCACTGACTATTGTTCTACATATTTGCTAAGGTTATTAAGCCAACCTTGTAAACTGTGTGCAACTTGGGAAAATGCCCTCAACACACCACATCTTGACCTCTGCATCTCGAAATAAAAAACAGATTATGTGCCGACTGAATTTTTCTCTTTTTTCTTCTAACTTTATTCTAAGCTTGAATCACAGTTCTGATCAGTAAGGAGATCAGAAATCCCAGGCAGTCACTAGTGTAATATAATTATGGGTCTGATTACAGATAATGGTTTGTTGGTGTGTGGGCCAAAATTTGGCATAATCATTTTTGGACATTATTGAAACATGCTCACACATATATCTGTCCCCCAGTTCCCCAGTGTTAATTTTTAGGCTGAGGTGATTAATGTTAATGTGGTCCCCTGATAAACTGATTCTATTAAATGAATCAGGAAAACGCGTTGAGACAAAGTTTATCATCTGGGACATAGTGTGTGCTCCAATTCCTCATTGGCAGTAATAATATCTTGATGCAATTGGGGTTTACGTGTTTACAAAATATGTGCGAGTGTACCAGTGATTTCTTTTGTTGTTGTTTTATATATATATATATATATATATATATATATATATCTTGACCATTGACAATTAATACTGGACAGTAATTACAGTAGGTCTCTCTTTGGGTGGTGGTATCTATCCCTTGTCAGGGACATATAGGGCGATTAGGAGGTTCCTGACACGGGATCGCACCTATCGGGGCGGCCATTCCAATTTTGTAAGCAGGGACATCAGTCTATAGGGCAAGTGTGAGGGTTAGTCATTTTATTTTCCTCAGTATACCCAGCCTACTAAATACCGTATTTATCACTTTATAGGACAAACGTTTTTCCATCCAAAGTGGAGGGAAAAAGTCAGTGTGTCTTATAAACGCAAGGTGACCCCAAATGTGCTGGCTGCGGCAGCTCAGGAGATCTCACTAACGGCTCCTGAGCTGCCATAAAACTGTGGGCGGGCGGAAGTTAGGGCAGGCTGGCAGCAGAGCCTTGAGTAAACCCTCCAGCCCGCGCATACATCGCAGCACTAAATGATGCCGGCAGCCCGCGCTTCCATTCATGACTTTTATTATCGTTGGGTGGGCTGGTGGCTTCTCTGTATGCTCTGTACTGCCGTCAGCCCTCACATCCTTCACTCACTACAGCTGGTGCCACAGGAGGATCGCCTTCTCCTCTGTGCTGCCTGGCCATTAATCCTTATCCAGTGGCTCTGGTTTGTTAAGTAGTGAGTAGTACTCACTATCAAAGTGGCGGGCAGGCTGGCAGCTTAACCTCTCTCTCATTCATGCTCCTGCTCCATTCATTTCATGAAGTGGGAGGAGCATGAATAAATGAGTGAGGTTACGCTGCCGGCCTGCCCGCTGCTTTGATAGTGAGTACTACTACAGTTGATTACACTAGTTTAACAAACCAGAGACACTGGTTAAGGATTGAATAAACACACTTTACATGTAAAGACTGCTGTGAGCAGGGTCCAGTGTAAAATGGGGATGCTATGTGTCATCCACAGACCCCCCGATAACAGTGTCATCCACAGATCCCCCCCCCCCGATAACCGTGTCATCCACAGATTTACCCCCCCCATAACAGTGTCATCCACAGATCCCCCCATAACTGTGTCACCCACAGATCCCCCCCATAACAGTGTCACCCACAGATCCCCCCCATAACAGTGTCACCAACAGATCGCCCCCCCATAACAGTGTCATCCATACCCCCAATAACAGGGTCATCCATACCCCCCATAACAGGGTCATCCACAGATCCCCCCCCCCCATTAGTGTCATCCACAGATCCCCCCCCCATTAGTGTCATCCACAGATCTCCCCCCCACATTAGTGTCATCCACAGATCTCCCCCATAAGTGTCATCCACAGATCCCCCATAACAGTGTCATCCACAGATCCCCATAACAGTGTCATCCACAGATCCCCCATAACAGTGTCATCCACAGATCCCCCATAACAGTGCGTCATTCACAGACGCCTTCTTAACTGTGTCATCCACAGACACCCCCCCATAATAGTGTCATCCACAGACTACCATTAAAAATATATGGGGAACTGCTTAGGAAGCACCTCTTGCATTACAGTGGGGGAGATTTATGAAAACTGGTGTAAAGTAGAACTGGCTTAGTTGCCCATATTAACCAATCAGATTCCACCTTTCGTTTTTCAAAACCGCCTTTGTAAAATGGAAGGTGGAAACTGATTGGTTGCTACGGGCAACTAGGCCAGTTCTACTTTACAACAGTTTTGATAAATCTCCCCCCAAAAATTGGGAAATGTACCACATGAGAGATGTGGCAGAGATGTTATTTGCCTACATAAGGCTTCACATGTACCATTTTGTTGTAGTTTATAAAGCATTTCATTGTAAAAGTGACACCCACCATGGTAAAATAGACACTTGTAATCCTAGCCTAGCGTTCAGGGTTCACAACCCCACTTTTGGGGAACATTTTTTTTTCAAGTGTCACAGACAAAATTATTGATGTTATAGGGATCTACATACACAGGTATCATGGACAAAAAGGAATGGCTGTCATAGGAAGCTCATGATCCATGGAAGTAAGAGCTTGTTTTTTGCAGGTCAAGACATAGGTGATCATTCATTATGTGAAGTATGTCACCTTTTGCTGTACTTTTGTTTTCCCCACTCGCGCCACTTTTCCAAGGGGGAGGACCGGCTCGCCCATCTCATTCATCATTTTCTACGTCTGTTTTTGGCGTAGAAAATGACTGGTGTAGATTTAAGCAAGTCGCAACGGCCAGCGTCTGTTATGTAGAGGCCTACACCTCTCGTATTCACTCCTTCCTCACCCCTGAGTCAACTAAAATGCTAGTGCATTAGTCCACCTGGACTAATGCAACATTCTCCTCTGTGATATCCCATCTAGGACTTTCACACTCTTCCAATCTATCCTCGACTCTGCCGCCCAGTTAATCCATCTCTCCCCTCCTTTCCCTTCTGCTTCTCTGCCAATCTCTTTACTGGCTTCCCCTTTCCCAGTGAATTCGGTTTAAAATATATTTTCCCTCCATATATCTCGACTACATGATTTTTCACGTGCCTTTTCTTCTGGAACTCGCTACCCCAGCACAACAGACTCTCCCCCAACATCCGAATCTTGAAAACCAACCTCTTCCGGAAAGCCTACCACCTGCAATGAGCATGCTGCTTTTTTTTTTTTTGAACCCACACAATGTGTTCCTCTACCTTCCCTTGTACGTCCCTCTGCACCAGTCTGTTAATAGTTTCTTGATTGTTGTATTTGTGTTTTATATTATGCATGTATAACCCTTCTTGATGTACAGCGCCATGGAATTAAAGGGGTTCTGCACCCGGACATAACCCCTTTTTCCCCAACTCAGCCTCTTCGAGTTGAGCATCGGAGAATTTCATCGTGCAGGGCAAGGGCTGTTTGTTTCCATTTTTACACTGATAGGCTGAGTGGGTGACTGCGGGAAGAAAGGGTTATGTCCGGGTTTAGCTCTGAACCCTTCACAACCCCTTTAATTGTATTCCAAATAAATATAATTTTGTATTTTTTTTTTAGTTTCCTTGTGGGACTTGATTATACGATTGCTTGTACCATACAATGCAATAGTTATGTATTGCAGTAAATGCTGATTTTATAGGAATTCTATTAGAGCCAGGGGGTAATTGGAGTCTCATCATAGCAGGCCTAGTGGCTACCAGCTGCCTTTACATCCACTTGGAAGCCCCATGATAGCATTCCCAGGGTGCTAATTGGAGAACAGAGATGCATGGAGCAGCCTCAAGTCAGCATTTAAGGAGGATGGGGCGGAGCCTAATAAGTTGAGAAAGTAGAGCTATATTCCAGAATGGGTGTCTTTGCTTGTACCAATGGCATACCTCAAATAGAGGCAGACCACAGAGCTGCTATGGGACCCGCGAAGAAGTCATTATGGGTCCTGTACATCTAGTAAAGTAACTGTACAGAAAATGGTGTAGTCCATAGGTTAGTAAGCTGCACCTGCTAGGATCTGTGATGACCTAATCATCACAGATCCTGCACCATCTAGATCCACCGGGCCTGTCCCCTTAATGCCCACGCCACACCCATTTTATTTTTTTTAAAGACCTGGCGGGAGCAGAAGTAGTCGCAGATTGTGGCGCAAAGGAACTTTTGCGCCGCAGTCTGCACCAGAAATATGCCTAATTTAGGTGGATTTCTGTTTAATAAATGACTCCCATAGTATGTACAGCAGTGTACTGATGTGAGGTTCAAGTTATAATAGCTGCAGTGTGTACAGATATGTAGTATATCCAGCAGTGCACTGATATGTGAGGTACAAGGTATAATAGATGTAGTGTGTACAGATATATAGTATATACAGCAGTGTACTGATATGTGAGGTATGAGATGCAGTTTATACCTCGTACCTCACAAATCAGTACACAGCTGTATATACTATATACCTGTACACACTGCATCTAATATACCTCATACCTCATATCAGTACACAGCTGTATATACTATATATCTGTACACAGCATCTATTATAACTCATACCTCACATATCAGTACACTGCTGTATATACTATATATCTGTACACAGCATCTATTATAACTCATACCTCACATATCAGTACACTGCTGTATATACTATATATCTGTACACAGCATCTATTATAACTCATACCTCACATATCAGTACACTGCTGTATATACTATATATCTGTACACACTACATATATTATACCTTGTACCTCACATATCAGTACACTGCTGTATATACTATATATCTGTACACAGCATCTATTATAACTCATACCTCACATATTAGTACACTGCTGTATATACTATATATCTGTACACACTACATCTATTATACCTTGTACCTCACATATCAGTACACTGCTGTATATACTATATATCTGTACACAGCATCTATTATAACTCATACCTCACATATCAGTACACTGCTGTATATACTATATATCTGTACACACAGCATCTATTACACCTCTTACTGGTATCACAGGTATTTTGAGCTTTATCATGGTATTTGTTGCTGCTGGGGAGGGTAAAGTATGTCCCTGACCACATGAGTAGGCATTTATGTTTCAATTTTATTTCCTTTCTTTTATTGATAGTTTACATATGGGCATGGCCAAGTAAAAGCTAAATATCCTCTGCAGTGTGCATTGCACACCATTATTTCTATGCAATATCATATGTGGCTGTTTTCTAATCCCAGTCCGGCCCTGATGGCACACCGTATAACACGCAGCAGCAATCATAGTTCATGGAGCAAGGGGAAGTGCCAGGAATGGGCAGTGGGAAGGGCTATGGATGGGGCACAGGGCCCAATTTAGATTCTTGCTACGAGGCCCAGTCATTTGTTTGTACGCCACTGGCTTGTACTATTAATCTATGGAAAGCTGTTCTACTACTATATCGAAAACTATATAAATATCCCGATAAGAACAACCAGAATGAAGTTTTTTCCTGAATTGTAAAGCACTGCCGGATATAGTGGCGCTATCTAAGCAAAGTTTATTCTTATTAATATTATTTCAGTTGCTCACAGCTGGTGGAGTGCTACTTTCTTTTGTGGTTTCTTCAGACTGTGCACCACCCTCATCCTTGGGTTCTGTCTGGTTTTCTAACCCACTCCTATGTGCTTGATAGGATTGAGCTCCAACATTAGACACACAAGGCTGTGTCTCTAAAATATCCTCTAAAATCTCTTCAAAGTGAGTTTTCTGATAGCACAGTATTATGGTTTGGTGTGGAACTTTGCAGACATTTTGTAGCAAATGAAAATTGACATTTATGACCTCCCTGCCTCACATTAACTTGTAAGCGGCTTTTTTTTAAAAAAAAAAAGCATAGAATAGTACCTTGGCAGTGTACAATTATACAGTTTTTTATGTTTTACGTTAGCTGCTTGTAATGTATAGAGCTAACTTAGGGTTGTTTTACCTAACACCCCTCACACACACACACACACACACACACACACACACTACCCATCTGACCAGTATATGTCTGTTCACTAAAAAAAAAAAGTATAGCGTAGTACACTCTTCCATACAATGGAATCTGGCGCCCCTAAATGCCACCTAGAATACAAACCCCAGACCATATGCCTTAACTCCTTCCACACATCCTTTCTCCACAGGATGCCCCCGTGTAATACCAAACGCCTGTGCCACATGTCCCATTGCCCCCCCCCCCTCAAAAAAAAAAAGAAGAAAAAAAAAGAATAAGTACTAAGAGATTTACTTGTCACTTATACCACTGTGAATATAAAATTATCATTTAGCAAATATTGCAGCATCTAGCAGTGTTATTACATCTAAGCCGTTCCGTTAACTTCTATAGGACGGCTCCTTCCTGTTCATTTGAATGGGCTGAGATGTAATGACACTGCTCATCGCTGTAGTTGCGACGGGACGGCAAGCAGGTAAACAGTGAAGAGAAGACTGCTCGTTCTTGCGCTGCTTTCTCTTCAAACAGCTGATCAGTGGGGTTGCTTGGAGTCTGGCTCCCGCCAGTCTGAAATCGATGACCTATCCTGGGGATAGGTCATCAATATAAATAAGGCGGACAATCCCTTTAGAGACCTGTTTGCAGACCTACTAGAAGTCCTCCATGGTATGGAGACTTATTGGCAGTGATCCATCGGAAAACAATATGCAAATAGGTATCTCCCAAGCAAAAAGAACCATCTCGCTAACCACAAGGTGGCGATAGAGAGTTGGTTGCCTTGGGAGATACCTATTTGCATATTGTGTTCTCAAAATTATTAGGATATCCTCACATAAAATGAATTCTCCCTTCAAGTCGAATAATCAAATTAAGAAGTCTGAAACCTTCTGAAACACTAGGCGGCCCTGTCTGAGTTTATGATCCTGAGAAGAAATTTCAGTAATTGCCAACTGCACCATATGATCCTGTCATGTCCCTAATGTAACCCAGAAAACCAGCTTTTGGCTCCAATGTAAGACCAACCCCTTGGGTGTCAAGATATATATATATATATATATATATATATATATATATATATATAATTTAATATTAAATTAAAATTTAAAAATCTGAACTTCAACCTCAACCAAAATCTTACAGTATGAGGTAGTTTATCCAACATGGTCAACACTGTAAAAAGGACATTACATTATAAGTGTATTACTGTTTGGCCTAATATAACCTTATCACTTACAGCAAATTCACTGCCAAGAAGTTACTTTTTGTACTTTTTCTTTTGGATCCACTTTGGGTTTTAGCAACAACAAACTGTACCGAACGCCGCATGTGTAAATTCAGCCTAAGAATGCAGAAAGCCTAATGAATAAAAAAGTTACCGTAGTTAAACCTGTGACCTATGATCAGTGGGGGTCTGACCACTGGGATCCACTGATCTAGAGACTTGGGGATTCCATTCCCCCATCTGATTGGAGAAGCAGGTTGAACATGCACAATGGTGGAGAAGCAGGTTGAACATGCACAATGGTGGAGAAGCAGGTTGAACATGCACATTGGTGCTCCATTCGTTCTCTTTGGGACTGCTGGAGATTGACAGGCTGCTCAACTTGTGGTTCCATTAAGATGGGAGAACGGGACCCGTGTTCTCTGGTTCCGTGGTGGTCCCAGAGGTTGGACCCCCTACTGATCAGCTAGTTATCCCCAATCCTGTGAATAGATTATAGTTTTTAAACTTGGAAAAACTCCTTTTAAAATCACTTAATTGTGTCTGGTTATTTAAGTCCAAAGTAATTGTATTGTTTTAAACTAGGGGTACAGTTGTGTAAGATACATTCACATTATTGTACTAATACATAGCCCCTAAGCATTGTGAATGTGGTTGCATTGTGACTCCCAAGTTTTTGCAAAACAGTTGGAAGGAATCCAAACCTTCAGGATTTCAGTGCAGCCTAAGGCTACATGCACACGACAGTTGTTTTTTGCTGTCCGCAAATCGCGGATCCGTCTTCCTTTTTTTTTCACATCCACATCCGTTCCGTGTGTCCGAAAATTTTGTAGGTTGTGTTTCCGTGTGTCTTCCGTTTTTTTTTTGCGGATCCGCAAAAAAAACGGAAGGCTTGAAACAGTTTCTTAAAGTACCTGCACAAGTGCCCTGGTTTGCAAGCAACCATCCGCAAAAAAAACGGATGCGGATGGAAAAACGGAAGGCTTCAGTGTGGCTTCCGTTTTTTTTGCGGACCCATTGACTTCAATGGGTCCGCAAACCGTTTTTTGCGGACAAGAATAGGACATGCCATATTTTTTTTGCGGACGTGAAATGCGGAATACGGACGCGGACAGGAAACGGAAGAGGCATCAGTTTTTTTTGCGGATCCATAGAAATGAATGGGATCCGCAAAAAAAACGGAACGGAAGCCGCAAAAAAATACTGTCGTGTGCATGTAGCCTAATTGTGAGACGTTGGCAAACGTAATTCAAGTCTGTCACCTCAATTGAGCACTCAGTGCTCAGGAGGTCCTCTCTGTTTTGAGCCCTGTCTGTGTATTATAGCGGAGCTTTGTGGTAGCACAGCAGGGGAAAACGGAGGAGTGAGGGTGGGAAGTTTGAATTGTAGCTAACCATATTCCATGTGAACTGTGCCAGATTCCCTTTAATGTCATATGGCAACTGTGTAGCCCTAGCGCCACCATTTTTCTACCACTAGATTATACATGTATATAAATTAAAGGAGCACTCCAGGCAAAGTGAGAGAGCAGCACATGGCACACACTGGGATATCTATACTAATAATATCCCTGTGTCTCTGACGTCCGTGCGTGTGTGCCGAATACTCAACTGCGCATGCGTGGCGCACAGAGCATTTGGCACACACTCAACGGACACTGTTCAGATGCTGCCAGGCAGCAGGTGGCTGGTATATACAGACTTCTTAGTATATGGGGTTAATTGTGGGGATCACAGCCCCCTGTAAGAGATCAGATGGTGCCAGGCAGCAGAGGGCCAGACCCCCCTCCCTGCCCAGTATTAAAATCATTGGCCAGTGCGGCCTCCCCCCCCATGGCAAGGCCCATGTGCTGCCTGAGGGAAGGCCACAAAACCTTTTGCTGACAGCGGTCGACAGCAGGAGGAAACGTGGGCCCGGAATTGTCTCCCTCCCATCCCCTCTCTGCTCCCTCCCTTCTCTGGCCCAGCAACAAGGTAAGCCAAAGTGGGGGAGGGATCAAAGTATTTGTATTTCCTCATGTGTTGCCAGCGTGCCTGCCTGCTCCATACCCCCTCTGCTCTCTTTGCAGCAGCCCTTTCATTCACCACCCTCCGTGCAGCAGCCCTTTCATTCACCCCCTCCATGTGCAGCAGCCCTTTCATTCACCCCCCTCCATGTGCAGCAGCCCCTTAATTCACTCCCCTCCGTGCAGCAGCCCTTTCATTCACCCCCCTTCCATACAGCAGCCCTTTCATTCATCCCCCCCCCATGTGCAGCAGCCCTTTCATTCACCCCCCATGTGCATCAGCCCTTTCATTTACCCCCCCATGTGCAGCAGCACTTTCATTCCCCCCTCCCCCATGTTCAAAAGCGGTTTCATTCACCCCCCTCCCCCCGTGTGCAGCCCCTTCATTCACCTCCTGTGTGTGAAGGCCCTTCATTCACCCCCCCCCCATATGCAGCCCCTTCATTCACCCCCATGTTCAGCCCCTTCATTCACCCCCATGTGTGCCTCCCCTTCATTCACCCCCATGTGCAGCCCCCTTCATTCACCCCCCTCTGTGCAGCTCCTTCATTCACCCCCGTGTCCGACTCCAGCCCTTTTATTCACCCCCCATGTGTGCAGCCCCTTTATTCACCCCCCGTGTGCAGCCCCTTCATTCAACCCCGTGTCCGACTCCAGCCCTTTTAATCACCCACCCTGTGTGCAGTGGCTGCCTACAGCCCCTTCATCCACCCACCCTGTGTGCAGTGGCTGCCTGCAGCCCCTTCCTTCCTTCATCCCCCTCCATAAGCAGCCCCTTTATTCACCCCCCTGTGTGCAGCCCCTTTATTTACCCCCCTGTGTGCAGCCCCTTTATTCACCCCCCCCCCCCTGTTTTCAACTCCAGCCCCTTCATTCACCCTTCCTGTGTGCAGCTCCATCATTCAGCGGCTGCCTGCAGACCCTTCATTGGGGAGGGGGCGGCGGCGGGTTGGTGGGGGGCGGCGACGGAGAGGGGGCCTCATGGATCAGTTTTGCAACGGGGCCCCATGGATTGTGTGTACGCCACTGATGTGCGGCATCCTATTGTAATGGCAGCGGGGCCCGGTGCACTCACTGTATTGTACCGGGCCCCGCTCAGAGTAGAAATACTATAAATAAATGTACTAATATTAATGATCTTCACCTCTTCACTTACTACATAGTGAGGCAGGAGGCCGGGCGGGCACTGGCAGCGTAACTGACTAAGTCATGCGCCTGCCCCGCCTGCTCCAATGACCGCCCTGCCTTCTGCCTCACTATGTAGTAAGTGAAGAGGTGAAGATCGTTATTATTACAGTTATTCATAGTATTTCTACTCTGAGCGGGGCCCGGTGCAATACAGTGAGTGCACCAGGCACCGCTGCCATTACATTCACAATAAACAGCGACACTATGCTATGTGTCATCTACAGATACTCCCATAACAGTGTCAGCCACAGATCCCCCCCCATAACAGTGTCAGCCACAGATCCCCCCCCATAACAGTGTCATCCACAGATCCCCCATAACAGTGTCAGCCACAGATCCCTCCATAGCAGTGTCAGCCACAGATCCCCCCCATAACAATGTCAGCAACAGATCCCTCATAACAGTGTGTCCTCTACAGATCCCCTCCATAACAGTGTCAGCCACAGACCCCCATAAGTGTCAGCCACAGATCCCCCCTATACCAGTGTCAGCCACAGACCTCCCATACCAGTGTCAGCCACAGACCCCCCATACCAGTGTCAGCCACAGACCCCCATACCAGTGTCAGCCACAGACCCCCCCATACCAGTGTCAGCCTCAGACCCCCATACCAGTGTCAGCCACAGATCCCCCATACCAGTGTCAGCCACAGACCCCAAATACCAGGTTCAGCCATAGACCCCCTTAACAGTGTGTCCTCTACAGATCCCCTCCTTAACAGTGTCAGCCACAGATCCCCCCATAACAGTGTGTCCATTACAGATCCCCCATAACAGTGTGTCCTCCACAGATCCCCCATAACAGTGTGTCCTCCACAGATCCCCCATAACAGTGTGTCCTCCACAGATCCCCCATAACAGTGTGTCCTCCACAGATCCCCCATAACAGTGTGTCCTCCACAGATCCCCCATAACAGTGTGTACATTACAGATCCCCCATAACAGTGTGTCCTCCACAGATCCCTCATAAGTGTGTCCTCCACAGATCCCCTATAACAGTGTGTCCTCCACAGATCCCTCATAACAGTGTGTACTTCACAGATCCCCCATAACAGTGTGACCGCCACTGATCCCCCATAACAGTGTGTCCTCCACAGATCCCCCATAACAGTGTGTCCTCCCCACATCCCCCATAACAGTGTGTCCTCCCCACATGCCCCATAACAGTGTGTCCTCCACAGATCCCCCCCATAACCATGTCAGCCACAGATCCCCCCCCCCCATAACAGTGCCAGCCACAGATCCTCCATAACAGTGTCAGAACTAATGTTCTAGCGCCTGTTTTTGTAACGGGCCTAATGTCTAATATATATATATTTTTTAATGCTTTAGTTGTCCCTGTGACATGTTGGGGGTTGTATATTGGGCATTACAGTGTGTCTATTATGCTTAGAGTGCTGTTGTGAGAAGTCATACTCATGGACGGACTGGAAACTTAGTGGTCATGGGAAAAACCTAAAAATGGCCCCATGTTGTAGGTGGGTCCAAATAGACAGAAGGTGGGGCAACAGAAGTAACCGGGGCCTGCAATCCTGTAGTGCAGCACAAAACACCACCCCAGCAGAACCAAATATCACAATGCAGCACAAACTACTGCCGTCTTCACCACATCCTTCAACTATATTACCATCTTGAGGACTGTGACACATTTCAGTTCGGGGGGGTCCTAGCATTAATGTTTAGAGCATTAGATTGTTATATACCCGGCCTACGGCTGTGAGGAGGGCTCAAGTGGCCCCCATACGCATTGACCCACTGGGAAATTTCCCAGTAAGATCTATGGCCAGTTTGCCCATGTGCATACTGACACTTCATTATGGCCAGATAGAATATCTGAATATCTTTGTATGGTTCCAAGCATGAATTGTTGAAGAAACTGTTCACAAGGATGTCTTAATGGCATAGGCTACATGCCTTTTCTAAACAAGTCCCACCTAGTGCACTGCTAGAACATGATAAGTAGCCTCTGATAGAAGGCCTCAGGACTTGCCAGAGAACAATGAGGCAGAGTGGCCGAAACCATTCAAGGGATAAATAGTTTAACATCTTGGGAAAATGCGAAGTGATAAAAGGATCTCAAAATAGATTTCTTGTGTATCAAGAGTTTTAAAGACATGGGTTTCGGGGGACTTTTTTGTGTATCCTTTTGCTTTCCCAATCATACTGTAATCCCAGGTGGGCAATCCTCAGCCCACAGGCAGTCACTTAGCTTGCTTAGAAGATATCTATGCTTCTTGCCAGTAGAAAAACAAAACCGTACAGACGTTTTAATGGTTTCTGCTCTGTGACTCTGAAGAATTCATCCTGCAAGCCAGCAGTAAAAGAACGTTGGCTATAACACTGGATTTAACGGTTGTAAATGTACAAATATACACTGTAGGAAGTGTAGTTTTCACATTTATTTTGAAAGGTGTAGGTGTGACTAGCAGTGTTATATTTTTATTTCATGCCTTTAGTGGTTGAGATGATTATTTTCTCTAGTGGGCTGCCAGTGCCTACTTATCACATGTTAAACAAACCCTAAAACATAGGTTTACATTGTAGCAATAGAAATGGTTGTGGTCTTCATATATCACCTTTACATTCACATGTATGAAGGGTCTGCAAAAAAATAAGGCTTGTCCACCTTTGTGGATATTTTCTACAGACCCCACAACGTGACTGCTCCCTCAATGGTCATCATACTTACCTGATAACTGCCACTTGGTTTCAGCTCCATCACTTAGTGCCTTGCATGTTTTGGGTCTCCCAATGTCAACATCTGGTTTGACATTGGGTCACGTGACAGCTGCAACCAATGATTTACCATAGCGGTCATGTGTCCTAGCGACATGACACATGCGTGACATGTCTTGGCTGCAGCCAGTTATTGGCAGCAGCAATCTCTTGACTAGGTGTCAAACCGTTGATGATAAGGGAAACCCAGGACCTGCAAAACTGGTGGGGCAGCATTAGAGCCAGAACCCAGTGGTGTGGATCAGGTAAGTATGATTACCACCTATGGGCTGATGCACACGAACGTATTTTCTTTCCGTGTCTGTTCTGTTTTTTTTGGGGACCGTATGCGGAACCATTCACTTTGATGGGTCCGCAAAAAAAACGGAAGTTACTCCATGTGCGTTCCGTTTCCGTATGTCTGTATTTCTGTTCCGCAAAGAAAATGTCCTGTTATTGTCTGCATTACGGACAAGAATAGTACTGTTTTATTAAGGGACAGCTGTTCCGTTCTGCAAAATACAGAATGCACGCGGATGTCATCCGTATTTTTTGCGGAACACAAAATACATACGGTTGTGTGCATGAGCCCTATGTGTAGGTTCTTATTCATCCAGGCCAATAGAAATTAGTAGTAATAAGGCGTCATGCACACAAATGCATTTTCTTTCCGTGTCCATTCCGTTTTTTTTGCGGACAGTATACCGAACCATTCATTTCAATGGGTTTGCACTCTGCAAAAAAAAAACTGAAGTTACTCCATGTGCATTCAGTTTCCATATGTCTTTATTTCCGTTCCACAAAAAAAATAGAACATGTCCTATTATATGTTATAGTACTTTATCTCATTATATAGTAGCATTTTATCTTATGTCCATGGTAGGATCGATATAATCCTTTGGTTATTGATTATTTTTTTTCTTCAGTTCTGAACTTATTCATGCTGCGATGAATTTGCAGATTCATGTGTGGTGCCCAACTACTATATTTGGGATAAAATATGACCACACTGTTCTCCTGCCAGTGCTGTTCTGATGCTGTCCGGTCCTCAGTGTTCTCCTCTTCCTGGCTGGTCACTGACTGAGGCAAATCACCGCTACATAGGGCCAGTGATTGGCTGAGTGTTCATCTCCCGTCACTTCCTAGGTAGTGGAGAGCAGCTGGACTGGAACAGCAGCTGCAGGGAATTGATGAGGTGAGTAATGCTCTATTTTTATTTTTTTTAAACCCATTAAGCCTAATTTTTTAAAGAAAAACAAAAAAGTTCTCTCTCAAATAAATATGCATACAATACATGCAATACAGCTGGTGCCCGACCTTTGCTGGCCTTGCTCTTGAAATAAGTGGTGGAATTTGATTTCATGCTCTTTGGAAGACCCTCCCTGACTCTAGGGTATCTTTATTCAGCATTTTTTATGTAGGTTTTCTTCAAAGCCGAAAGTTTATTTTTTTGCAGTGTCTGCCTTTTGGTTTTAGTAGCTGCAAAGTAAAAGATGGCTCTGATCTGAACTACTCTTACGGTGAGGCCAAATGAGCTGAGGCTGAAGGCTTCCTGGCAGATGACAGTTTTGCACATGCTTGTTTTACGTTGGGGTGGAAGCTCCATGCCTCAAGCTTTCACTGAGAATTAATGACATCATCTATCATATTGATGAATTGGGTGATCTTTTTCTGTTGGTTACCACTTTGAGTGATGTAAGATTTTTTATCTTTTTTTTTTAAAGTTCTGTAGACAGGCGCTTGAAGAAGGGTTGGGTATAAAACTCACAATGAGATTTGGGTCATTAGCTTAATTAGATTTTGTCGATTCATGGCCAGGGAAGATATATGTGGTACTTTATGAATCATCCCATTAATCATGTTACTGTTCATGTATTATTCTTAAAGCTAATATTACAGCATCCTGTTCATTGAGCCTTTGCAAGTGCACGGTTCTTTAACGTGACTTAAACGGATATTTTTTTTTTGTTGCCGACAGCACTAGTTTTCTAGCTATACTCGTCTTCATTGTGCAAAAATATAATGATGCGTTAATTGGTTCCAAAAAACGTTGGTCCCAACATATGTAGGTATATGTATACCTAAGGAACGGAGACTGTATTGTGCATCCAAATAGGGGCAGAGACTGTTGGAAGTGAATGTGTTCTGTGTAGAATGTTGTGGTACACTTGTGGTATGTTCTCAGTTTAATTGTGTGTTGTCTTTTAGTTGTGCATGGTCGGTACAATAAAATATATGTTTGTTAATCAGAACGGGAGTGATTCCAGGAAGCCAGTATTGTATGGTCAGTTATTCTGATGCTGTAGTTAGACTGGGTTTGGTTCTGTGTAGCTAGTCTTTGGCAACATTGTAGGAACATTCTGTTTGCCCTTATTAGAGATGCTGTCACCATGGCTTTTGTGATCCAAAGCCTATGTGGCTTCTAGACAAGCCCGCTTCAGTTTATGAAAGAAAAAAAATTGAAGGTGTTGTCCAAGATTTTAGTATTTATGGCCCATCTTCTGGATAGGCAATTAGTTAGCGGTCCGACGCCCCCACCCCTGCTGATAAGCTTGTCTACAATAGCTTTGGCACTGATGGAGGTGAATGGAAGCCTTACTACAGTGACCAGCTGCGTCCACTACACAATGGATAGAGCTGTGTAGTTCCAGTGCTTATTTCTGGTGCCAGAGCTGCTTAGGAACAGTTAATCGTCAGGGGTGTGTCGGACCCCCGCTGACCAGATCTATCTTGAGGATAGATCATCAATATCAACCCCTTTAAAAGTGCTTCTACGCTTAGTTTTGTTAGTTTTTTTAGCTTTTTTTAAAAATTTGAGCTAGCATTTAGCTTTTTTAAAAAAAATGTTTAGTTTTTTTGTAAAGGATTCTAGAAGTATATGGGAAAATGCCTGAAAAAAAAAAAAAAAAAAAACTCTACACCAGCCAGAGCATGCAGCAATTAGAAAAATACAATGGGCAAAATTGGTGCCGTTTTTGTAAAACCTCTACGTGTGCAACCACCCAAAAGTGGTTATTCAGGGGTATGACAGTATAATATTTCAGGAATGTGCTGTTAGTGAAAAAAATAAACCCACTATTCCTGCCCAGGAATCCTGATACTGAAAAGCAACATCCTCAAAAGTAAAGGGGCTATCTTTTTTTTTTCTCACTTACCTGAAGGACTTTATAACTTTCTTCCTTTTTAGTGGGTGATAAAAGCATTGGCACATCCTAGGATGCATTGCAGTTGGCTCCTATTTTTCTTAATGTGGATAGATCTTAGGCTACTTTCACACCAGCGTTTTTTGCGGATCCGTCATGAATCGACAAAAAAGCTTCAGTTACAATAATACAACCGCACGCATCCGTCATGAACGGATCCGGTTGTATTATGTCTTCTATAGCCATGACTGATCCGTCATGAACTCCATTGAAAGTCAATGGGGAACGCATCCGTTTTTTATTGTGTCAGAGAAAATGGATATGTCGCCATTGACTTACATTGTGTGTCAGGACGTCTCGCTCTTCATCCCAGGACAGACAGAAAAACGCTGCAGGCAGCGTTTTGGCGTCCACCTCCAGAGCGGAATGGTGACTGAACAGAGGTAAACTGATGCATTCTGAGCGGATCCTTTTCCATTCAGAATGCATTAGGGCAAAACTGATCCGTTTTGGACCGCTTGTGAGAGCCCTGAAAGGATCTCACAAACGGAAAGCCAAAACGCGAGTGTGAAAGTAGCCTTAGTTGCTTTATATTGTTAGGTATGACTTTTCCATCTTGCTTTCAGTAGCAGGGTGATTCTATTTCTAAATAAGCTCTACATCTTATTTTGGGACAATTTATTTTTTTTCAAACCTCCTTGACTTAAACCCCTGTGACCAGTAGACACATATTGTCTGACTCCTTAGACTTTGTCAATCAAATGGACCTCACTCACCATTGTTTGGTAGACAAACATTTTAAAGGGAACCGGTCAGGCCCCTTATGCTTCCTGGAGTATAATCAATCTTCTTGCTGTCTGCATACCGCAGGGTGTATACATGTAAGTTCTGAAAACCCACACATCCACAGAAGGGATAGATTGCTGAATTCAGCATGTCTGTCACTACCCTATTCTGCCATTAGAGGGGGCAACATAAGGGGCCCAACAGTTTCCCTTTAAAATGTTTGCCTGTGCAAGTAACATAGTGCAGATCCATGTGCACCTCTGCAGCTTTCCCCCATTTTCCTTCCCCTTTTTTCTTATGGTATGGTCCACCGTGTCGTACCCTTGTACAGAAGTAATAGAGCTGTATAGTGACAAGCAATCTACCCGTCCATCATTCAGAAAGGGGACTCTGGGATTGCTGGAGACCCCAATGTTGGACATTGAGCACCTATCTGAGGATAGGTGGTTAAATATGTTTCTTGGGACAACCTGTTTAATTTCTCCTAATTGCTCTTCCTTTAGCTCCATACCGGTGTAACTTTTTTTTTTTGTTCTGTAACGCATAGTATATTAAAGTATTGTAAATCTAATTACATATTCTCGTTTTGATTTCCTTGGGGGGAATGAGCCATGGAATAGTGCTAAGTGGATATGCAGGGGAGAAGCTGTAACTTTTAATGGAGACTGTTGCACTGGTCTGGTATTTCAGGAAGTGCCCTGACTTTACCGAACTGTGCTGTCACACTAATGAAGAAAATGGATGCAGGTGAGGGTGACATTAGACTCCACAATAAGTTCAAGTGAAATTGAATTCAGGTCACAGAGCTCCCCTGTCTATCTCCCTGGCCTTAGAAAGCCCTGACGTTCATCTAGCAATGACTTGTAAAGGCCAAGCTGAGGCACTTGCACGGCAGCCTTGGATTGATTGTCCCTGAAACTGCAGGCAATTTTTGACAAACATTTATGTCAGGCCTCCTCCTCGGCAGATGGTCTTTGAGATTTTAGTGTTGCAGAGGGAGATGTATTTCAGCAGCCTGGGCTGTTCTTTAAGCTGCCAGAAGAATTCTCAGTAGGAAAGGGAATAGGCGAGAGGTTAGGGAGTTATTGATAAGTGCAGGAAGGTCACCGCTAAGGGCCTGGAGCCCAGACAACCTGCAGAAATCCACGCTGCCCTGGAATAAACAAGTGTCCGTACAGACACACTTCAAAATGTTTATATATATATATTAAAAAATATGATGTGTTTCAAGAAATCAATAAAATGTAAAGGCCTGTCACTGTTCCTTCCTAACCTTTTCTTATGAGATAGCTTTTGTAATCTATCATAAGCTTCTGACAATAAGCATGCATTTGTGTTGGTAATGCAGAAGCTTGGGGGCTTACTGCTTTACTAGGCGGAGAATAAAATCCGAATTCTGGCAGTTTGTTTATTATATACCTTAATAAATAGTGCCGCTCATTATACGGTGTACGGATTATGCGTGTCTACTGTATTCATGACAACTTTATGCCGCTTTTTATGTTTAAGACTAGTATTTTTTATTAAACGATTACATATTTTCACTGATGTTTGTACCTTATTCAATATATATTTTATCAATTAATTTATTTTTATCTGAATATTCCAAGTACTGATCCTAATGTAAATATTAGCTCATTTAGGCTATATTCGTGTTATTCTCCCCTTATTATAATTTGACCTATGAGATCACCTGCGTTATGTCCTTTGTAACCCCCACTGATCAAGAGGTCCCATTAGGTTACTTCTTGCAGTGGAAAATGCAACAGTTTTTTTTTTTCCTGGTTGCTTAGGATATTGGCATGAAAGGGGTGTGGGGCGTCCAATGGTCTGAACTTGTCCTAAGTGGAGTTCTATACATTTTCTTAGTGATCCTCTGGTTCAAGAAAAAAAAATTTGATTAACTGGGTAGGACATATACACACGGCTGTTGCTCGGCCGTTCCATGCATTGGGGACTACAATTGCGGTCCCCAATGCACAGGCAACATCCGTGTGGATTCGGCAGATGGATCCAGACCCATTCAACTCAAATGTTGTATTTTTTTGTGGTGCTGAGGCACAGCGAGAAACCCCACGGAAGTACTCTGTAGTGCTTCCGAGGGGTTCTGTGCCTCCTTTCCGCACTGCTCCTTCCAGATTGCAGACCCATTCAAGTGAGTGGGTCCATGTCCGTGATGCAGTGAGCACACAGCCGGTGCCTGCATATTGCGGGCCCCCTGTTTGCGGTGCGCATGAGCCCTTACGTGTTAACCTCATTTTCATCTTTTCCTCGGGCTCCACTTCTGCCTTTCAAGATAGCCGCACCACTTCTCACACTGTGCATCATAACCTAAGACATTTCCTCTTGGATTGGACAGCACTGCTCACATGAGACAATCCAAAACCAGATGGAAATGTCTTGTGCTATCAGCTGCACAGTATGCATCACGCAGTCTGAGCATCGGTGCCGCCATTTTGGATGGCAGAAGAGGACCTTGGGAATATGTGGATCTGCAGCTTAAAGGATGAAAAGGAGGGTGCCAGGTAAGTGTTCTTTGTCGGAGGGTCGCTTTAACTACTGCACTATTATAGTGTTATACAAAGTCTGTTACACTTTGTTTTATTTTCTCAGTTTTCACATTTAATTTGCATTTAGTGAATGAAAATGTTCTTGTTAAGATTCACCCTAGGTACACACCTAAGCGTTTTTTCAGCGCGTTCCTACACGCTGAAAAACGCACAACATGTGAAATGCCATGTATCCCTATGGGCATGGTACACATTTGGGCTTTTTACAGCGCGTTTAAACGCACTGAAAAACGCCTGACCCAAACGCTAGTGCTTGAGCTTCTTTGGGGCGTTTTTTCAAGCGTTTCCACCCATTGGAATGCATGGGAACGCTCCAAGTTGAAGATATGCGCGTTTTCTGTTTAAAAAACGCGCATGCGAACGTGCGTTTTTCTCATTTGACCCAGCATAAAAAGGCCTCTTCCAGGTTCAACACAGAATCCTAGGCCCCAGCATGGAGGAAGCTGGATGTGAGGCGGAGACCCTTTTTAGTGGATCTGGAATCTGTCAATCAAAAAAACGCCTCAAAAACGCGTGTTCCTTAAATGCAAAAACGCCCATGAAAACGCTTGTTTGTCGCAAGAAAAAACTCTCAAAAAAACGCCCGCTCCAAAAACGCTTAGGTGTGTTCCCAGCCTTAGAGATTGAAAGCTTGTCCTTAACATGTCCAACAGGTAGAGGATACAGTTGACCTCTAATACATGCTGTCAGCATATGTACTTGTGTAAGGATAAGTTTCACAGTTCAGATAAAATGGCAGTGTTCCTATTAGAGGGGCTATCCCTCGAAAAATATTCTACACTTTTTAAACTAGCACCTAGAGCTGAATACTTTTGTAATTGCATGTACAGTAATTAAAATTCTAATGAATTATTCAATAAAGTGTACCCTTATAGCGCCACCTGCTATGTTATTTTTCTTATTTCTATGTGCACCTTGCTGAGGTAGACGCACCTACTCAGTTCCGTCTTTTAAAGGGGTATTCCCATCTCAGACAATGTGGGGATATCGCTAGGACCAGCACCTACACCTATCGCAAGCAGTGGGACCCGCACCTACAACGAGAACAAAGCGGGGACCGCTGTGGCTAGAGGACCCCGGATTTCCTGGGGTCCGACCACTACCAAGCGCTGCTCCCATAGAAGTGAATAGGGGCGCACCTCGCATGCGCGGCCCATGATCCCATTCATTTCTATGGGGCAGACGGAAAAAGCCGAGCCAGCACTCGGCTATTTTCGGCGGCCCCATAGAAATGAAAGGAGGGTGGCTGCGCATGCTCAGTGCGTCCTCCGTTCATTTCCCCGCTCCGTTCTCATTGTAGGTGTGGGTCCTAGCGGTGGGACCCGCTCCTATCAGACAATGCAGGGCATATCCAATCGATATGCCCCCATTGTCTGAGATAGGAAAACCCCTTTAGGGCTCTTTCACATTTGCGTTGAGGATCCGGCGTGCACTTCCATTGCCGGAAATGCCTGCCGGATCAGTCACAACGCAAGACAACTGAAAGCATATTGAAGACTGATCAGTCTTCAATATGCTTTCAGGTAACCATGGCAGCCAGGACGCTACTGAAGTCCTGGCTGCCATGTTAAGTACACCACAGCAGTGAACTTACCTGCGCTGCGGCTGCCAGGCGCTCCTTCATGACGTCACAGGTCCCCATGGCGCATAGATCAGTGCGCCGCCCGGACCTGTGACATCATGAAGGAGCACCCGGAGGCCGCAGCGCAGGTAAGTACACTGCTGTGAAGTACTTACCATGGCAGCCAGGACTTCAGTAGCGTCCTGGTTGCCATGGTAACCGATCGGAGCCCCATCTTACACTGGGGCCCCGATCGGAACTGCTGCTGCGCATGCGCAGAGCTAAACGTCGGATCCGGCGATGCGCCAAAACAACGTTTAGCACTTCAATGGGCATTAATTCCGGATCCGGCGTTACGGCATGTCCTCCGGAATTTTGGACGGAGATAAATCCGCAGCATGCTGCGGTTTTGTCAACGTCCAAAAAACGTTCACATACTGAACGGAAGACATCCTGATGCATCCTGAACGGATTTCTCTCCATTCAGAATGCATTAGGATAATCCTGATCAGTATCTTTCTGTCCTAGAGGCCCGAGGACGGAACTCTAGGACGGAAAGCAAAAACGCTGATGTGAAAGGGGCCTTAACTACCACCAGCCAAATTTTCTTCTACAGGCTGTGATAGTTACAGGGAGAGAGCTGGGGCAGAAAGGTCACACCTTTCATAACACATAAATCTAGGAAAGCAAAGAATGGACGGAGGTCCTGGGTTGACCCTACCACTATTAGAAAGAGATTGTCATGTACTATATTATGTCTTGCTTTGATGTTCTACATTAATCATGAGATAACCCCTTTAACTGACATCAGATCAAACATAGATATTGAAAATTATTAAAAGCTTCTAAACTGGAAAGTGGCATATTTTTTCATTAAGTGGGAATTTGGAGGGCACACATTTCTTACTTTAAATGTGCGCTCTCGGAAAAAAAAAAACTTCATCACCTGTCTACAGAACAGGCAATTAATGTCAGATCATTCGGGCTCAACACTCCATCCACCCCATAGAAGTGAATGGAGTGGTGGACCGATGTGCACACTTCTGCTGCATTCAGAGAACTCTCCATTCAGTGAATAGGTGATTGATTTTATGGGATAACCCCTTTAAAGTTTATGCCTGGAGATCCTCTCCTGGGACTATTGTTTATGGATAAAGGGAGTCTGTCATCAATTTTCAGCCCTCAAAACTGCTGACAGCACTGCGTAGCACCACATTTTGCTCATATGTATGACATACATTTATTATCCTCCGACCAGCTGGATAGGTAGACATGCATGCAATTTCGCCATAGAACCATATTGGCTAAATCACTTTGTCTGGAACTTTACAGTATGTACCTAGGTAAGCTGACCCCTAAATTACAAATCCAGACAAGGATATACCCTTGTGTTTTGTAACTAGGATTCAGATCAAGGAGTCTTGTGTCATCATGAGAAATTTCAAATCCATGTTATAGCAGTGTAATACACAAATGTCACCAGCTTTTTAGATCTTTTTTCCCTTGGTGATCCCCAGTGATCGATATTTTTACACCTTCAACGCAAAGAGGGATGACACAAATCTACCCATGGTAACAAATCCTTAGAGAGTAGTTCTAAATGCCTCCAATGTTTGGATATTTGTTTTACTTAATACTGTAGTATTTCATTTTGTAGCATTAAAATTAGTAATTTATTTTATTTTTTGCCAGGCACTTGATTTTTTTGTTGTTGTTTTAAACCCTTTTACGGTTTCTATAAAAGTTGTCTGTTGCACTGTAGCCTTCATATCAATGAGTAGGTCTGCAGTGTAACCTCTATAGCCTGTAATATTTATAGTTTCATCAAGCTAGGATTTAGAAGAGTCTGGTGAAGCATTGATTCGGGGGCTTGATGACCTTCTCGTGTACATTCGTCAACCTTGTTCCGCTGTTTGGTACTGCAAACCTAGAGTTTAATAGAGCCCCTGAAAGATCTCTGTGACCTAGCTGGGTCAAATCTTTTTCTCATTGAAGTGTGACTCCCCCATTCCCCATAAGATGCTAAGACAGCTCTCTGCGTCCCCTAAAATAATTACATGTTCCCGTGGTTATCCGTAAACTTTATTTGTATGTAAAGATGATATTGCATTTTATTAGATGCACTTTTAGTATTTAATGCTTCCTTACAGAATCTGTTCAATCTGTTCATTAGCTAACTTGGCTAAGTATTGTGTTAGACTAGAAAGTTGACTGACTTCGAATATGTGTTAAAGGGCATCTATCAGCAGATTTGTACCCATGACACTGGCTGACCTGTTGCATGTGCATCTGGCAGCCAAAGACATCTATGTTGGAACCAGGAATCCTATGTGCCCGCATTGCTGAGAAAAATGACGTTTTAATATATGCACATGAGCCCATAGGAGCAACAGGGGCATTGCCATCGCTCTCTCTACAACTTCTGCGCTCTTGTCACTTTGACTGGGCCAGGAGTGATTATGTTTACACTTAGACTCCTATTACGAGATGTTTTTACCATGCTAAACTATTGACTGTACTAGGTATGGCAGGCCTAGTGGTCTCCTGTTTGGATGCTACAGCTGTCACTCGGAGCAGAAGGGGAGGGTTTGTGAATCAGTGCAATGCAGGGAGCACTTAGGCTAGATTCACACGTCCGTTTAACACGGACGCGAACTGTCTGGGGTAACCTGGGCTGGATTCCTGCTTAGAGCAGGAGCGCACGGCGTCATTGGTTGGTATGACGCCATGCGCTTCCTGCCGCCCCTGCAGTATACCAGTGTATTACTGTACTGCAGGGGTGGCAGGAAGTGCACGGCATCATAGCAACCAATGACGCCGTGCGCTCCTGCTCTAAGCAGGAATCCAGCCCAGGTTACCATGGACAGTTCACGTCCGTGTTAAACGGACGTGTGAATCCAGCCTATTTACAGTGAAGCTCTGTTCTAGTCACTTCACAGAACAGAATTTGGCACAATACAAGTTCATATTCTCACTACTCCTGATGAGGAAAAGCTCCACAAAATGTATGTTGGCCCTATTCTCCCCAGTCCCTTCCTAATGCTATCAGCAGTTTAAAGGTAGTTTATCAGCACTTTTGACTGTGCTAAATTTTACTGTTCTATGCACTGACCATTTAGACTATATTCATTAGGCTGATGTTCACCTTTGAGTTTACAACAATTCCCTAATTCTCTATTACTCCTTTTTGCATAAAAACTTTCTTTCTGCTTTTTGGGGAAAATTTATCATGTTCTGCACTGTAATATTCTCGCTTCAAAACTCATACAAAAATGTTGCAACACTTTGAACTTTTACACCACTCACTCCGGTTTTGGCAAGTAGGAAGGGAAGTGGGCGTTGTTAGCTATGTTAATGAGTAGCATTTCTAATTTAAAATTGTTCGGTGTAAAGATGCAGCAGAATTAACAAACAATGCAAAGTTTGATAAATTTGGCACACCAACACAAATTCAAGCAAAACAGTCTTCAAATGATACATTCCCCCTATATCTTTTTTAATAAATGTAACAGTTTTTGGGGGGTATGTCACATGTATGTACATATTGGGAGGAGATATGTTAATGTATGTGCACCTAGAATCTTACTTTCAATGTGCCAAATATATTAAATTTGTGTAAAATAATTTGTACTCACAATTTTCTGGCTAGTCCTAATTAGCACCCTCTCTTAGTCTTGGAGTCACATCAGCGGCATGCCTGATTCAGCACAAATGTCGGCTGTCAACCGGACAAAAACCATTGCATGCAATAGTTTTTTTCCAGCCGAAACACGGCATTTATGTAAAAACTGGCAGTGCTGGATCCAGCAAAGAGAACAGCCTAACGGATACGCTGCCACAACTGTGAACCTAAGAGGTTTTGTCACGTCTTGTGGTCAACAACTATACTAGCTTTTTTACAGACAGATCTTCACAGTCTTGAACACATTTAACAACAAAAGCACTTTTTACCTTTCTTTTAAATGTTACGACACATTTAACAGAGGCCACACTATTCATAATTATGGTGCAAACTAAAAATGGCAAAGGCATCATATTCTAGCACAAAATACAGATGTAGCCAGCATTATCTTAACTTCAGATGTGTAAGGATGGTCACGTTACTGCGATTTTTTTGTGCCAACTTGGTGTGATTGTGTTGGTTTAAAGAGTTAACGATAGTCAAGATAACGTTTGGTACAGCTGTTAGGCTATTTTCACACACTCGTTTTGGCTTTCCGTTTGTGAGATCCGTCATGGGATCTCACAAGCGCTCCAAAATCGATCAGTTTTGCCCTAATGCATTCTGAATGGATAAGGATCCGCTCAAAATGCATCAGTTTGCCTCCGATCAGTCTCCATTCTGCCTGCAGCGTTTTGCTGTCCACTTGACGAAACTGAGCCAAACTGATCCTTCCTGGCACACAATGTAAGTCAATGGGGACGGATCCGTATTCTCCGACACAATCTGGCACAATAGAAAACTGATCCGTCTCCCATTGACTTTCAATGGTGTTCATTACTGATCCGTATTGGCTTTGTTACAGATAATACAAACAGATCTGTTCATGAGGGATGCATGCAGTTGTAGTATTGTATCGGATCCGTTTTTGCAGATCCATGACAGATCCGCCCAAAACAGCGGTCTTTTAATAAAGGTCTTTTAAATAAAATGAATAAATAAAATACAAATAAACTTACAAAAAAAACTAAAAAAAAAAAGCCAACCACAGCATAGTTGTTCCGTTCACGTGAAAGTATACATATGTCAAAACCACTAATACAAATTAGGGAACCCATTTTAATAATTTATTTTGGTGTCCGTTTGCAGCTTTAAAAAATAAAATACTATAGTTTGCAAATAAAATAATTTTTCCAAAATAAAAGAAAACAAATCTCTAAAAAGCAATAATAAAATGTCCTAGGTGTCATGTTAAAAATATAGCAAAAATTATGATAGTCCAACAAATAAAAAAGTTAGCTCCATTAAACCACCACGTCCGCTAAATCACAAGAAAGTGTTCATTAGGGCCTTTTCATGTATTAGAAGGTTAATATACTGGTTGCTAGCCATGCCTTTACAAAAATTCATCATCATGAGGAACACGCGCAATAAAATGCTATTTCTGTGCTCCAACACTCTTGCTCAATGTAATAAAATGCTTCAGAGACGAGCTTGCAGAGATGCCGGCCGCTAGAATAGAGCAGTGTGTCATCCTGCTGATTGCCATTCACAGCAGCCATTCACTACTACAAAAGGTATGCTGTGCTAGGTAAAGGCATTGTGTTTGTATACAAGGCTGGACAGGTATAGATATCCCATCAATCTTTTCTAGGCCTTCATCCATTCTTGCATAACTAGGCTTTTCTAGCTTCAAGCTTTAGAAGATCAATTATTTTTCACTCTTCAAGAACAGGAACTTCTTGGCAATTTATCTGCAAAGTAAGATCTGTTGTTTTTTTTGTGTAGAATTATTTAATTTTACAATCGTAATTGTTTCCGGGATGACCATTGCTTATTGTTATATTGTAACTTGAATCCATAACTCTATGGAAAACTAGTGATTAGTTCCAAAGCCCCAAAATGGTATCCTAAAATAAAAGAAGCTGATGAAATAGAAGCAGATAACTGAGACTTATACAGAGGTCTTTACATAGAACTGCCAGGACTAGATGCTGGAAGCTGTAAATTACGTTCTATGATGAAGACAGGAGCTTCTTCAGGGTGCTGTATAGCACACAGTGTACCAGAAAAATAAAATGGAGGCACCCTCACCTGGTGTCCAAGGGAGCAGCTCATCCTGGCAGAGGGCAGTACAGAACATGTAATACCACTCTGTCCTGTAAAGAGGAGCTACTGGACAACCAGTACAGGGGATTTACTAGAGAAATACCCATATTAATTGGTTGGATCTCAGTCTGAGGCATTGTATGTTAAAGGAGTTGTCCCACAAATAATATTCTACAGTTTTCAAACCAGCCCCTGGATCTGAATACTTTTTGTTATTGCATGTAATTAAAAATTTAGCATAGCCACTGAGTTTTTCAATAAAAGGTATCTGTATAGCGCCACCTAGAGTTATTTTTATTTAATTTTCTTATTTCTTTGTCCGGCTCATTGAGAAGGCTGCACGTGCCCAGTTTTAACCTTCAACTCCCTCCTGAGCTGTGATAGGGAGAGCATGGACATGCCCCCTGAGCTGTGATAGGGAGAGCATGGACATGCCCCCTGAGCTGTGATAGGGAGGGCATGAACATGCCCCCTGAGCTGTGATAGGGAGAGCATGGACATGCCCCCTGAGCTGTGATAGGGAGAGAATGGGGCCCCTGAGCTGCTACAGAACAGACCCCCCCCCCCTTGAGCTGTCGGCTTGATATAAATCTAGCAGAGCAATAAATGGGGGAGATCTCTGGATCCTTGTGAGGCACAGGGCTGGTTATAGCTTTGTTAGAAAGAGGTTGTTATGTACTAAATGATGTCTGTTTTTTATTTTTTTACATTAGTCATGGGATAATCCCTTTATGTCTAGTTGCATCTTGTGATGGCCCAGGAAAGACCATTGTATGCATACACTATTGTATCTTGAAGCCATTGTATCTTAAAGGATCACTAGGGGTTATTGGAGGATGAGAATTACACAGTTGCTTCAAAAATTGTACCATAAGCACCTCTCCGTTTTGCCCAATGAGGTAAGAACTTTATTATAACAATCCCATAAACAGAAGAAACACAACTATGTTACTGTTCACACTATGTCACTTTGCAATCACTGCTGACAGTGGCAGACTGTGTAAGGGCAGACCCATTTCAACAATGGGATTAATAATGCCCAGTTGTCAGTTTTTATTTCATTTTCCAGGAGGAATAACATGGGATCTGCACAACACAGAATTCTTAGAAAAATCAAAAGAGAATTGTTATTTTATACAGGATACACCTATATTTCCCCAAAATAGACGTCAGGAGACCTGACAAGACCTCTTTAATGTTAACCCCAGAACCCTACCTCACAACCTTCAAATAGACCTTTAAATCTTTTTTAAATGATTCAAAATCTGAAAATTAGCTCTCCTCAAGAATGAAGACCACTGTCTCTTTACAGAAGCTACTGTGTAAACTTATGGGGGGAAGGGTGCACTTATCAACGTCTTGACGTCTTTACAACAGTGACGTAAAATAGTGACATTATGGTGCATGCCATATTTGCATCATAATTTGAGAGTTTTAGAATTCCTTGCCACTTTTTGAAAGGGGCGCGACTTATCTGGAGGGGCAGGGCTTCACGTGGCCCACCAGATTTACTATGACTAATGCCAGAGACTGGTGTAAGTTATAGCTCAAGTCTACGCCAGCCCCTAGCCTGTGTAGATTTGAGTTTCTGGCGCATGGACTTCCAGAGATGTGACTGGTGTATGGAAACAACAAACAAAAACATATGGCAGCACACCATTACACATGCAAACATTAGAACTAGAGATTAGGGATTATTCTGGATTAAAGTGGTACTATACCTACTATACATAAAAAATGGAAGCTCTTTTGATCAAACGTGTTTTGGGCCCATCTACTGGCGTCAAGGTGGCTTCTGCAGATGGGTACCTAACACTAACAGAACTGCCTCTCCTGGGCCTAACCTAATCCTACAATGTTCAGGGCGGTGTAGGAACCTGTGATATTTATACTCTGCTCAAAGCCACCTTGATGCCGTTAGATGGGGCCAACACATGTTTGAGCATAAATGTTGTGTGCAAAGAGATTCCATTTTTCATGTATAGTAGGTATAGTACCACTTTAATCCAGAATAATCCCTAATCCCTAGTTCTATTGTTGGCATGTGTAATGGTGTGCTGCCACACGTTTTTGTTTGCTGTCTGCATGCTAGCTTTATGGATGTGCACCAGCAACTATGGATGTGCTAGTCTAAATTTTCTTGGTGTATGGGAACATTAGTCTTGATACATGTCCCTCAATGTCCCTCCTTGAGCTGTGTCACAGTCATCTGACCCAGCCAAGCCGTACCTTGCTGTGTACTGGCCAGGAGTGAGAACTCCAAAACTACAGGTGGGTGCCTGTGGTTATGCTGCTCTCCTTGGTCATTTTTCAAGGTTCTTTAACGCATTGGACATTGACTTACAGCAGTGATGGCTAACGTCCGACACTCCAGCTGTGGTGAAACTACGACTCCCAGCATGCTACATTCATTTATGTGTTGTTCTGAGAACAGCCAAGCAAGTGTGCATCTTGGGAGTTGTCGTTTTACCACAGTTGGAGTGCTGGAGGTTGGCCATCACTTATTTACAAGGTAGCTACCTACTGGTGGCAGTAGAATGGCCGTTTTCTTTTGTCTGGAGGAGAGCTAATACTTTCCCCGGGAAGCACTGTCTGGAAGTCTCTCTACACTAGCTGGATCTCCATAAAGAATATCAGTACACCCCATAAACTGGAACTTTGATAAGAAAAATGTAAAAAGTATATAATTATTACGTGTTTTATGGTTTCTTGTATTTCTGTTACTTAAATCCAATGCCCTTGACGGTACGAGATGGCCGCAGAGCAGTGACATACAGATATACCTGCTGTGATTGTCCGTGATATTGCATTGACAGTTATGAAATGGTTTTGTACAGAAATTAATAGGTCATTAACGTTTGGTTAATTAAGTATGCAGTTTTATGTCATTAAAGTGGAGAAGAAACTGAACGTAGTACAGAATGCTGCGGAGTACAGATGGGTAGAAAATAATTGACTTTCCCCATATAATGTGTGCTTGTTTAGTACGCCTTTATTCTTCTATAAAATGCTTTATCACCGTGAGGAAATACATTTTATGTTCATCTCTGAATGAAAAAAAAAAAAAAAAATATATATATATATATATATATATATATATATATATTGCTTCTGACTTGCATGGCAATGCGGCTGCTTCTCATGTAAACCCTCTGTTATGTATTAGGAACTGGATGAACTGCAATTCGCCAATATATGCCTAATAAAAGAATTGATCCCTTTACAAGCAGAAGCTTGAGCGCAGAGAAGCCACGTTTAATTCATAGTCCCTGCAGTGCTATTCTACATCCTCTCCATGGACCTGAATGGGACTCTAATGAGCAAGTCAATGGCAGGGCTTTTAGCTTGAAGATCCTGACATCTGTGCCAGAATGGCATGGCACTCGAAAGAGCACTGGGGGGGCACCTCTGTACTAGAAACAGTGGGTGTCCCAGTTAACGAACCCCCACCTATGTTTCTAGATACTCAACAGATTACAGCACTCCATATGCAGCAGCTTGTATTCCACGGTGGAGAATTTATTTTTTAACTTGCAGACCTACTTCCTTTTGTTAGATCACTTGTGAATAGAGCCAATCAAATGAACCTAATACATTGGTCCTGGCACCCCACTGTTTCAGGGAACCGCCACGCTCACCGGAGCTCTGGTGAAAACAGCCGGCTCCAGGCAGCTTTCCAAGCACAGCGCCGTACATTGGGTTACGGCTGTGCTTGGTATTGCAGCTCAGCCCCATTCACTTCAATAGGGATGAGCTGCAACTAGGCCATGTGACCAATGTATGGTGATGTGTCAGCGCAGGAAGTGGCTGTGGCACTCACAGAGCACTGGCTTCTTCTAACAGCTGATTGGTGGGATCCCAGGTGTCGGACCCCCACCGATTTAATATTAATCACCTATCCAGAAGGTAGGTCATCAATATAAATTACCGGATAACCCCTTTAAAAATGCTCTGTATTCAGCTGACGTGTCTATCGTGCTTTGTATACAGCTGACATGTCATTGGTTTACAGATTCCACTGTACTGGTGGAATAGCGCTGCATCCAGCGCTGTACAGGCAGGAGCACATGTCACTGCTCCTTCCTGTGCTCTATCCTAAAGTCCTGGTATAGTACATTGGTACAGGTTACTGATGTGCTATGCCCGGATTTAGCCGAGCTAAACAGGTACCAATGTCCTATGCCAGGATATAGCTGATCTGAGCAGGTACTGATGTGCTTTGGCAGGATATAGCCGAGCTGAGCAGGTACCGATGTGCTATGGCAGGATTTAGCCAAGCTGAGCGGATACCGATGTGCTGCCGAGCTGAGCAGGTACCGATGTGCTATAGGAGGATTTAGCCGAGCTGAGCAGGTACCGATGTACTATGACAAGATTTAGCCGAGCTGAGCAGGTACTGATGTGCTATGGCAGGATTTAGCCGAGCTGAGCGGATACAGAAATGAGCAGCGTTGTGTGCTCCTTTCCACAGAGTGCTTGCTGCGGTCCTTATTCCACTAGTACTGGGGAACCATACACCAATGACATGTCGGCCGTGTACGAGTGTATAGAGAAGTGAGATCGATGCCTGAAAACAGCAAAATCAATTAATAAAGTAGATTAGAAAAATTAATTTAAGGGGATTTGGAACATTTTGAAACAGTTCGTTATTCTTGAGGCAACTTCTGTAAGTAGTGTCAAAATATGTAAAATATGGCATGTTATCAGACAGGGAGCAGACTGATTTGTAAAGATTTTGTACACATAGAAGAAAAAAAGTAGATGTGGGAAGTTGAATTAGGCAGTGAACAGATAGGATTTTGCATGAATATCCTGTGTTTTAACCCAGCAATGAACAGGCCTGTTTTGGCCTTAAAGGGAATCTGTCACCAGGTATCTGTAACTAAAACCAGCCGCATGTTCAGATGTGTGTTGTCAGCGTAGTGTAAAGGGCCCTTTACATGGGTGGACAATTGAACAGATTATCGCTAATGAGCATTACTAGTAACGCTCTTAGCGATTATCTTTCGGTGTAAATGCACCGCTGATTACCCGATGAACGAGCAAAAACGCTCATTCATTGGGTAATTGGATCTTTTGTGCAGCGCAAAAGATCATCATTTCCCAGTGGCAGATGGTGCTGTGTAATCAGGCTCTGCTGCCGGGAAACAACGAGACGGTATGGGGAAGAGCGATGGCATTAGTGATTGCTCCTCCCCATACTCTAGAGGAGATCGCTGCATGTAAATGCATCGGTCTCCTCCGCTAGCGAACAGCTGATTGTCAGGAAGGAACACTGAAATCGTCATCCCGTGTAAAGGGACCTTCATGCTTTTTCTTCTATCCTTAACCTTGCTCCCAAATCAGAGAAATAATGCTTTTCATTTTATGCAAATTATCTCCTGGGTGCAACTAATATGTTGTCATTGCACCTTGATGTGCCCAAAGCTTTGCTCACTGGCCTTGATGTCTGCACCCCACCTCCTCTACGGACAATGTGCTCAGCAGTGACCCTGTAGTCTCACAGAAGCACATTTACTGTACACGACTGGAGTGCCCGGTGATTCCTCCCATTCCAGCAGGAGTTCTTTTAGGACGTATTCTGCATCACCATAAAAGTGCATATGAGCAGTTATTAAGGGGTTAAGTTGTAGTTAATTAACATGTATATTGTGTGGTTCAGGTATGTAGTTTCTGTATAGTCTCTATACTTGGGCAGATTTTTCCATGGGCAATTGAAAAGGTGGTGGTTAAAAGGGTTCTGAAGAGTACGCCATGTACATCGGACATTCATTTTCCTTTCTGAAACTGCTGGTGACACCTAAGACCTGGGCACATAAGTTGGTTGCAGTTGTCAGACCCTGATACTTTTGAGTCACAGCAGAATTGTGAAGTAGATGCCTGTTTCCAAGCATTCATTGCTGCTAGAGACATTTAGAACGGGCTGTGCGATATTTAGTATACAGTGCCGAACCCCGCGCCTATGCCTCTTAATAAATCTGCCCCATTATGATCCACAGTGTAGTGGTTGTATCCTGCAAAGATTTCTTCCTATTGTGCTTTCCTGCTCATTAGCAATGAATGTAAAGCTCTGCCTGAAACACTGAAGCCATTTACTATATTGTTACAGGCGGACGGTGGTTTAATATCAGCTTAATAACCCATTGCTACCCCTGGGACTAGCTTCTTGTGCCCTTCACTATAGAGGAGAGTCCAGAAGTGCAGCATAACAGCCCTGTGAAGCACTAAAAAGCAACGGCTTTATGACAAATGAAATCCGACTTACCATCCTTCCCTTCTTCGCAGAGGGTGTTTGTGAAATCTGGCTGACCAGTGAAGACACCGGGGCGTATGGCAGAGACATTGGCACAGACCTTCCTACTCTTCTTTGGAAGCTGGTTGAAGTTATCCCTGAAGGTGCAATGCTGAGACTGGGCATGACCAACCCCCCTTACATTTTAGAGCATCTGGAGGTAAGAACGTGTTGATGTATAGACCTGTGATACTTCTAATGTTGACTGCTAGATTCACAAGCCATGGCCCCCCACTAATGGTTAGAATGAATCGGCTATGCCATATCTCCTCAGCTCCTGACAGGTTTATGTGAGTGAAGCTGACTGGGCACTACAGTGTTCAGAGCCCCTTGGAAAAATACACAACATGAGCTATAGATATACAGTGGGCACTAGAGCTCATTAGCGAACAGTATTAGGGGCCACAGGCAACATGTTGTTAGACTTCAGCTAAGGCCTTATTCGCACAACCATAAGCATTTTGCGGTCCACAGACAGTGGCTCTGCAAAATATGGAAGAGGTCTGTGTCCTTTCCACATTTTTTTGGATGACCCATTGACCTCAATGGGTCTGTGGGCTGCATTTTGCAGACAAATGTAGGACATTTTTTGCGGAATGGACATACGGATGTGGAAAGGACTTGTCATGTGCTTTCTGCATCTGTATGTCCGTTCCGATAAAAGATAGAACAAATGGGTAAGCAAATGTGGGAGGTAGACAAGGGGGCCTTTTAAATAAGACTTCTGGTGGTTGTGTTCCCCTCTCCATGTACTGTAACACCCAAAGACTTCGAATGTTTTTTTTTCTTTGCTAGTCTAAAAAGTTTTACTTTCAATGGATTCTCATGAGCAGCTAAGGCCCCTTTCACACTTGCATTTTTGTTTTCCGGCATAGTGTTCTGTCGTCAGGGCTTTATGCCGGAAAGAAACGCTTCAGTTACAGATAATACAACCTCATGCATTTGTTTGAACGGATCCACATGTATTAACTTGTATTATTTTGTAACATTGCCAAAACTGATCCGTTTTGAACTCCATTGAACATCAATGAAGGACGGATCCGTTTTCTATTGTTGCAAGTCAATGGGGACGGATCCGTTTTGCTCCGCATCCCAGGACTGATATAATACCGCAGCATGCTGCGGTATTTTCTGTGTACAAAAAGTGTTCAGTGACTGAACTGAAGATATCCTGATGCATCCTGAACGAATTTCTCTCCATTCAGAATGCATGGGGATAATCCTGATCAGTATTCTTCCGGCATAGAGCCCCGACTACGGAACTCTGCCGGATCTTCAAAAAGGCAAGTGTGACAGCACCCTAACCGTACTGCAGTAACTGAATGCCAGAGTGAGATGCAAGAATTTTAAGTGAGGACAAAAAGTTCTTCATCACTTAGGGCAGGGCTTGACAAATTTCTTTGGAATCAGCTAAAAAAGTTAGGAGCCAGACGGAGCCGCGTCATAAAGCCCCCAGTGGATGCCCCCATAGTGCTTATCCTCACCCCACTTCTCCATAGAGCCAACCAATTATGCATGCCAGTACATAGGGCCCCCATAGTGGTCCTTCCCCTCTTCTCCATAGTGCCCCCCATAATGTGCGAGTATATAGGGCCCCCCATAATGTGCCAGTATATAGGGCCCCCATAGTGCTTCCCCTCTTCAATTGGTTATATGACACGTCAGACCCTGCCAGCATCCAAGTGATCGCCCCTGGCGGCCGCCATGACATGTGGAAACCCTTACATACAAGGATTACAGGGTCCAGGAGGGGAGGGCAGATGGGTCCAGGAGGGGAGGGCAGATGGATCCAGGAGGGGAGGGCAGATGGATCCAGGAGGGGAGGGCAGGGGGGTCCAGGAGGGGAGGGCAGGGGGGTCCAGGAGGGGAGGGCAGGGGGGTCCAGGAGGGGAGGGCAGAGGGGTCCAGGAGGGGAGGGCAGAGGGGTCCGGAGGGCATAAACACAGCGGGCACCATGACACTTTACTGAGCACTACAACCCCCAGCTGGCGCTCAGCCTCTGCAGTTCCCACATCACTACAACTCCCACCTGAGGCTCAGCCTCTGCAGTCCCCACATCACTACAACCCCCAGCTCTTTTCCCCTCTTGTCATTCTCTTTCCCCTCTTGTCATTCTCTTTCCCCCTCTTGTCATTCTCTTTCCCCCTCTTGTCATTCTCTTTCCCCCTCTTGTCATTCTCTTTCCCCCTCTTGTCATTCTCTTTCCCCTCTTGTCATTCTCTTTCCCCTCTTGTCATTCTCTTTCCCCTCTTGTCATTCTCTTTCCCCCTCTTGTCATTCTCTTTCCCCCTCTTGTCATTCTCTTTCCCCCTCTTGTCATTCTCTTTCCCCCTCTTGTCATTCTCTTTCCCCCTCTTGTCATTCTCTTTCCCCTCTTGTCATTCTCTTTCCCCTCTTGTCATTCTCTTTCCCCTCTTGTCATTTTCTCCCCCCTCCGCTACCTCTAGTGTAGAGTGGCCGAGCTCTGTATGGTCCACGGGTACAGGAGCTTTAGTTTCCTGTACCCGGGTGGACTGACAGGAAGTGCACACTGTGTGCGCACTTCCTGTCAGTCCGGGCGGGTACAGGAGACAGATGCTCCCTGTACTGCGGACCATACAGGGCTCGGCCACGCTACAATGAGGGAGTGACAGGAGGGAGCGCTGAACGTTTCCCTCCTGTCAGTCCCTCTCTTCTTGCTGCGCCAGGGTGGTGCGCCCTCATGGACGTTCCAACCTGAGTAGTGCTGCAGCCGCCTGAGGCTCTATATAGAGCGCTCGGGAGGCTGCAGCATGAAGGGGGCGGCACTCCTAGTCCGCCTATAGGACGCGCCGGCCCTGCGCCCGGGCACCTTAGAAAACGGGCTGACAAATACCCAGGCCTGGTAGGGAGAGTTCACATCAGAAGAATGGAAAAAAATAAAATAAAACTCCCGTGCATCAGTTACGCACATTTGCCATTCGTTTTTTGAGCAATTTATATCTGACATCTGTTTTTTTAGACGGAAAAACAGATCTCAGGCGCAAATGGCTCTAACGAATGGCAAATGTGATTGGCTGATGCACAGGATCTTATTTATTTATTTAATTTTTACAGAATCCTTTTTTTTTTTTTCTGTTCTTCTGACAGATGAGAAGAATGGAAATCGGCTACATGTCCAACTCCTCCATAGCAATCTATTCCTAAGATGGGTGTGCAAAATAATAATTGTGGCTCTTGGTTTAAGTTGTTTTATATAACTTATGGGCAAGCAACAAATGTGTTACAAGTATAGTTCATCTGTTATTGGGAAAGGAGTAGAGTCCATACAGTTCAAGAGTTGTCATTTTTTAAAGCACCATTGTCACCCTTCTTGAAAAAATGCGTGAATAGCACTTTTCCGTTGGAGACTCTTTTCAGGCAGAATAGAAATGAGCAACACAGAACATTTCTGAGAATTTTCTATTATGTAAACTTATTTTCTCTGTTTACCGGTGAGGGAAAATTCGGAGGTAAAGAAGTTCTCTGGGATATACATATTGATGACCCTGAGGATAGGTCATCAATATGAGATTGGCAGGGATCTGACTCCTGTCAGCTCCCCCACCTATCAGCTGAACAAAGAGGCTGCGGAGCTCTATGAGCACTTAGGCCTCTTCCTATGACGTGACGTCACATGGCCTAGACGCATCTCAGTCCTATTCAAGCTGCAGTACCAAGCACAGCCATTACACAATGTACGACGCTGTGCTGGTACACTGTGAGAAGGTCAGAGTGCTGCGGCCTGCTCATTTAGATGATCCGGGGAGTTGTGAGGATAGGTCATCAATATGTAAATCCTGGAGGACCCCTTTAATAGATTGGTGTCCTCTGTTCTGTATCTTCATTTCTCAGCCACAGTGGAGAGCAGTTATAAACAGGGGTGGACTGGGAACTTAAAGGGGTATTCCCATCACATTCAATGGGGCATATCGCTAGGATAGGCCCCCATTGTCTGATAGGTGCGGGTCCCACCTCTGGGACCTGCACCTACAACGAGAACTGGGCAGGGAGAGCTGTGGCTGGAGGACTCCGGATTTCCTGGTGTCCGTCCACCACCCAGCGTTGCTCCCCGCTGTTCCCATACAAGTGAATTAGGAGTGCACCGTGCACGCGCAGCCCCTGCTCCCATTCATTTCTATGGGGCAGACGGAAATAGCCGAGCCAGCGGCGGCCCCATAGATATGAATGGACAGCGGCTGCTCATGCGCAGAGCTTCCTCCTTCATTTCCCCGCTCCGTTCTCATTGTAGGTGCGGGTCCCAGAGGTGGGACCTGCACCTATCAGACCATTGGGGCATATCCTAGAGATATGCCCCCATTGTCTGATATGACAAAACCACTTTAAAGTGGCCCTGGAAAAAATGCTAAAAGTCGCCCCGTTTTGTAGTTGGCTCCAAATTGATGGAAGGCAGGGCCAGCAATACCATATTGTGACACATTATACCACCTCAATAGTGCCAAATATCACAGTCGTCACTAAATACTGCCAGCAGCAGAAAATACATCCCCAAAACCTCCCACTTGCTGGCCGTGAGGATGGCCCAGGCAGCCCCCTGGGCATCGGCCCACCCGTAAGGTCTATGATTAATCCACCCCTGGTTATAAAGAGTTTCTAACTCCCTGGAGGACCTGCCTGTGTGGTGTTTTATGTCCGCTGTGATGGTGCTTCAGAATTTGAACGCCTACTGCCAGGGGTGGAGGACACTTTAACTGCTTATTGCTAAGGGACCCTTGTAACAAGTAGGGATCATCCAAAGAGGAGAAAGCATTGAAGGCTAAAATGTGGATCCAACTTTTTAGATAGATTGAGTGTAAAATGCATTTTCCCTTTTGAGTAGTATGGCTGCCTTTCTGGCAGTATTATTCAGTTTTTAATTAAACAAAAACACAATTACTTACAGGTAATTTTGCTAATTTGGCTCTCAGAATTGGGTAATTCCCCATAACCGCCCTGCTATTAACATTACTGACACTGCATGAATTGTTTAGCAATGAAAAGGTCACACGGAGCAACATGGCAATTAACCTAGCAACTGGAAAGTCTATGGAAACTATTTTCCTACAATTGTGCTTGACCTTCTTGGGGTTAACCTGTCCAGAGCAGCGCTCAGTGGTGGGTTTTCCCTTTAGAAACATCCCATCCTGAAAGGTCACCGTAGAGAGAGAGAAAATGTGATGTAGTGACATGACTCACTCGCAGTCATGTGGATATATATCGCACCTAACTGCAGTAAACCTGTATTTGTCTTGGAACCTGAAATAGTTTCCATAAAAGCTAAAGCAGCCACTGTGCCCGGGCAGGCACTTTTGGAAGTCATATTCTGATGGAAATTTTCAGGCTGGTACCTGCCAACCAGTCACTTAACGTCACCACTATCCTAAGGCGCTCAATAAAGGCTTGATGTGCTGGAATCCCTTCTACATCGGTGCCCCATGGTCACTTATTTTAGTTGTTGCCCTGCATGTTGTACTGGGTTTACAAATCAAGAGCTTGTAGGCAAAGATTGTAATAATAATGAAGCAAATTATTGTGTTGCTCTTCCATTAGCAATTGGCAATCCACTGCCACCATGTTGCAGGTGAAGAGATCAAAATCAAATAACATCCACAGCACTAGCATCTTAAGTCAATCTTCTAAATATGGTGACCGCTCGCAAGCTCAATGGGCCCGGTCTCCCCTGGGTTTCTGCTGTTTTAAACAAAAGAGACCCATGGCTAATGTCTGTGATCTCAAATAACGTCAATCGCAGGCATTTGACCCCATCTAAAGACGTGGTCAATTGGGATTATGGCATCTGATTGGTAAATTTCTTGGAGCGGTGTGCTCTCACTCCCGTAACAGCTTTCCCTTGCTGAGATTGGGAAAGCTGTTCCTTATCAATGATAAGCCTGGAGACTTCATGTAACGCCACTCCTTTGTTCTTTCTTCATCTATTCATGACACTCACTGATTGTACTGTTTAAATATGAAAACTATTGTTATTTTTTCTCAATTTATTGGCATTGTTGTTTATGCATGCCATTTTTGTATTTCTTTAAATATTAATTTATTTGAATAAGAAAATAGTAAAGAGAAGATTCCCTTAAGAGGTGAGTGGTGGCAATCGTTTGCCTACTGGTAAATCTAGACCTGTTTACATGGCAGATGGGACATACGTAGACCAGATCACACTACATAGTGATGTTAATAACACCTCTGCTTCATTGCATTCATATTTGTGACGTGTCCATGCACCTTCAATCACTGGTGACATAATGCTTGTTTGACCGAAACCTGTTGCTCCTAACCACCCCATACGCGTTTACATTTGCCTTTTCCCAGCTTTCATGTGTTCTCAATAGGGAGAGGGGAGTAAACCGCTGCCAGACACATCTGGTAGCTGCTTATGTCCCGTGAGTACAAAATCCAACATGTCTGACCCATCTTTTCCATTTGACACCTACCATTTGAAGAGAATTTTCAATAATGGATAGGTGGCTCCACCAGTGTGTAAATTGGACTAAAATGGTGCTCTATATCCGTTGATACAAGCTCCTAAGTATCGAGGGAAAACAATACACTCTAAATGGGGGATATGGCACTCAAACTCTGGGGTGCTAAATAACAATTAATCAAACTTAATAAACATATACAAATAAGTCAGGAAAATTCAGCATAAAATGACAGATACAAATAAAATTAAGATAAAGGAAATAAAGATAAAATATCGCCCAGATCATTTAGATAAATATAACGGACTGATAGAAGAGAGTCCAGTAAAGCCGATTACAGCATGAATGCCCTTCAATTAATGTTGTTCAGGTTAGGGATGTCTATGTTAGCAATGTTCCCCATCAGGTTTGGCAACCTGTATATTAGTCAGTACAGGTATCGGTCAGTCAAAGCATTGGTGGCGTCCCACCATTCAAAGAGTCCTCCTCCTACCTTTAAATGATGCTGTTCGATCTCTTACCTGTCTTCTGACCGACTTCGCACGGCAGTATCGCGCCTCGTGCAGTCGGGCTCTCAGCTGGCTTCCTCCACCTGGCGTCTCCCACGGTGCGTGCTCAGCAGTCTCCCAGTAGCTTGGATTTGAAACTTAGTCACGTTCAGATTGGCCAATCTGATAGTTCTGAAGTGCGCACTTGCGATTCTCGTGTCACGAAGGTTAGGATAATGTCCCCATACGCGTTTGAAGTCTCTTGTATAACCGACCTCTTCCTCACTAGGGGAAGAGGTCGGTTATACAAGAGACTTCGAAACGCGTATGGGGACATTATCCTAACCTTCGTGACACGAGAATTGCAAGTGCGCACTCCAGAACTATAAGATTGGCCAATCTGGAACGTGACTCTAAGTTTCAACCAAGTTAAACTACTGGGAGACTGCTGAGCACGCACACGAGGAGACGCCAGGGTGGAGTGAAGCCAGCTGGAGAGCCCGACTGCACGAGGCGCGATACCAAGCGAAGTGCGGTAAAAGACGGGTCAGAAGACAGGGTAAGAGATCGAACAAAGCGATCATTTAAAGGTAGGAGGAGGACTCTTTTTGAATGGTGGGACGCCACCAATGCTTTGATGCGTGACCGATACCTGTACTGACTAATATACAGGTTGCCAAACCCTGATGGGAACATTGCTAACATAAACATCCCTAACCTGAACAACATTAATTGAAGGGCATTCATGCTTTAATCGGCTTTACTTGACTCTCTTCTATCAGTCCGTTATATTTTATCTAAATGATCTGGGCCGATATTTTTATCTTTATTTCATTTTATCTTAATTTTATTTTATCTGTCATTTTATGCGGAATTTTCCTGTACTTATTTGTATATGTTTATTAAATTTGATTAATTGTGATTTAGCACCCCAGAGTTTGAGTGCCATATTCCCCATTTAGAGTGTACCATTTGAAGAGAGTCTAGGCAAGTCTGTACACATTAGATGGTTGTCTGCCAATCTTTTGTGAAATTTATCTACCTTACCACAAAACACACTTATCCCCTATCCACAGGATTGGTGTGGATCCAACTGCTGGAGCCTCTGCCGATCACGAGAACAGGGGTCCTGTTGTTCCAGATGAATGCAGCAGCAGATGGTACAGTGCTCTATCTCCCGAAGAGTTGAATGTAATGGTGGTAGACATTTGTGACTGCCACTCCTTTCAAACGGTGTACGAGGGGACCTTTGTTCTTGTGATCAGTGGTGGCCCTAGCAATCATACCCCTGCCAATCAGTGGGACAACCCAACAAGCCGCATTCACATGGCAGAGCTGTGTGCAGGTGACCATGGGGCGGCACAGAGTTCTCTGCACCTCCATACTACAGGACCTTATGGACTCTCAGATGCCACTGTATATATCCGAGATATTCTGCCCTTCAAGCAATGCTAGGGACCATAATATGGCTTTATCCCAATATTCTTGTAGTGATGATTTTACTGATGTAGGTGTCGGGAATCTTTATCAGGCTATAGTATCTGGGGGCAGGCTGAGTAGTAGTAGAAAATAATGAGTTAGCTAGTGTTAGGATTTTTTTTTTTCCAAGTTGCAAAAGTTTTAAATGACCAAAGGTGTAAATGTACTCCACTGATTATGTACAGTATCTGCTGTCCTATTCTCTGGTACCAGTGACAATTAACACTGCTAGCTGCTTGTTAAGTGTGTAGATTCGTGTTCACACTGCCCATTATTATCCCAACAAGAACCACTTTGCACCTGACAGAGAACCTGTCACCACCATACCATGCAAAACTTTTACTCCACCACCTTTGTACACAGCGCCCTGCACTTATCATTAGTGTGATATCATGGCGGTTGCGGTTTTTCTGACCTTCTCTATAGAGTCGAGAACTGGATATGGCAGAATAGATCCCGATAGAAGATTCCTTAAATGCGGAAAATATTCCTTTCCACTTTACAGTATTTATTTTTGTGCCATTTTATGAAAAGTTCACAAATCAATTTGAAAGTATTTGTTTTATTTGAAAGTATTTTTTTTTCAGTCACCAGTTGCACAGAGAATTGTTTGATTCAAATTTTATTTAACCTCAGCTGCAGCAAGCATCTTTTCTGAACCGACTTGGTTGCAGCCGGTAAGAAGTGGAGTTCTGTGACAGTGCACTTGGAGAGGGTGCCTCGTCTTAACCTCCTCTCCTTAACATTTACAGAGAGAATTATCCCTGGAGGAAATATTCTTCGTATTTTCATTAAAAAACGTAACGAAAGGTGACTTCATAATTTCACACCACACCCGGGGACTCACTTTGGCTGCTTTCCATCAATTACACAGGGGCAGAGCTCTTTCTTCCACAGATATTTGGAAACCTCCCATATCTAACACTCTATTAATAGCTCCTTTCCACCAGTCCACTGAATTCTTCACATCAGTCATTTTGTGAGATTTATGAGGTGTCTTCATCTGGAGTGGACAGCCGTCACCCTCCTGATTCACATCCAGCATTAGTAAATATAATTACTGGAAAGCTGAAGTCAAGATTGAAGACCTGGCTACAACGCGATGCGTACAGGTGTTTATGTGAGCATACGCCGTATGGTTAAAGGGTTATTCCGTATTTTCTTGTTTGTTTTTTAGGGCTCATGCACACAAACGGTGCTGCACGTTCGGACCTCAGATTGCAGTCCCCAATGCACGGGCACCATCTGTGTGGCTGGGGCAGACGGATGCAGACCCATTCAACTTGAATGGGTCCGTAATCCAGAGGCACGGCTGAAATGCTACAGAAGCACTCCGTAGTTTTTCTGTAGCCTTCCGCTTCATGCCTCCACACCATATCTTCCGGATTGCGGGCCCATTCAAGAGAATGGGTCCACATCCGTGATACGGTGTGCACAGCTGGTGCCCGTATATTGCAGACCCGCTGTTTGCAGGCCGCAATACGGGCATCAGACAACAGCGGTCCTGTGCGTGAGCCCTTTATCTGTTTATATAATAGTAAATTATACAATTTTCAAATATATTTGTGTTTAAAAATTTTCTTACTTACCTTTCTTATGTCTGGTGTTGACTCTTATCTGCACAGTAGAATGGTAAAGCCCATAAATCAGTCAGTCCTGTGTAATTCCTCCATGGCCTAACTGAGGGTAGATCATCCACATCAGATTGGTAGGGGTCTGACACTCCGCTGATCACTTGTTTCAGAGTAGCTCCATCATCGGAACTGCACAGCTCTGTCCATTGTGCAGTATACGGAGCTTGTAACTTCAGTGCTGCTCTCATTTATTGCAAGTCAGTGTAGTTATATAGCTAGTATAGGTCATCAGTAATAATCTCCTGATATGCTTGAAGAAAATATCCAGTTTGACGTCCCCTAGAGTCAACTGGTCACTTGAGGCAAGGGATCCGGTCAGTGATTGGCTGCAGGTGGCGTTGAGCCAGATGTTAACAGGGAGGTAGTGCAGCAGAGCATCGCAGGCCGGGAGGAGAGGGAGCGGGAGCCAGCACCAGTAAGCAGGTAAGTAAGCTTCCCTTTACAGGTCCGGTGCTGGTGGTTCTTGTACAAGCCCCTTTAACGCCTAAATCTCTACAGTATTAGGACTCATTCAGATGACAATATCCATTTTTGCAGTACGCAAATTGCGGATCTGCAAAAACACGGATACTAGCCGTGTGCATTCCGCATTTTGCAGAATAGAACGGCCAGCCCTACGATAGAAATGTCAAGCGGACAAGAGTAGGACGTGTTATATCTTTTTTGAGGGGCCATGGACCGGAAGTACGGATACAGACAGCACACGGTGTGCTGTTCCTATCGTTTGCGGCCCCATTGAAACAAACGGGTCCAAATCTGTTTCGCAAGATTGCAGAACGGATGCGGACACAAATATGCGGTCGTGTGAATGGGCCCTTAGTCATCTATTTCATCAATATTCACTAGCTGATCATTGTATGAAGGGTTGCTACTTTTATAATCCGATGTTAAAGGAAACAGATACTTGTATTTTGTGCTTGTATCTAGACTGGAAGATTGCTTCAGTGTGCTGCACATGGTTAACCAGGGTGAAACGCGTTAACATGGCTGTGTGCTTATGTAAGAGGGCTAAATGAGTACTGCTGATTAGTCTCATTTTAGTCTCAGGAAAGGTGAGGCCTGATGTGACCGCTGCGCTGGGGATTCCTGTTTACGCTTCAGCATTGAAGTAAAAGTTTCCATTAATACTTCAGTTGTCTGTGGGCTCAGAAGAGTCAAGCCTATCAGATTACTGTCTGGTTTTTGATGGAGAAATGCTTTCCAAACATCTGTTCCATGTTTGTGTGGACAGTGTCATGCAGTGTAACGCTTGTGGTATCTCTGTGGATAGGCCATCTAAGGGTGCACACCTGCCAGGAAACGCTCCCATGGCTCACTACTAGCTTTCTAAGCCAACCGGCCTTAAAGATACAGCTGTGCACATTTTACAACACCTTTCCATTTTAGAATAAGTTGACAAAAAACATAATTTCATTGATTTGAGCTTTATTTTACTCTTTTCAAAAAATTCTGTAGATTTTATTGTTCTCCTGTGGTAATTTTGGTAGTTTTAATATGCTGTGCACACAGTTATGAAACCCAAGCATTACCATAACATGGCTGGTGAGGACCTAGTAACCCAAAAAAAAGATCCAGCGATACTGCTTTGGACTCAATCGGACACGAGCTGGCCTTTTAGGCCTCATGTACACTGCCGTGGCCGTATTGCGAACCGCAAACAGCAGGTCAGTAATATGCGGGCACCGGCCGTGTGCTCCCCGGATGTGATGTGAACGCTTTCACTTGAATGGGGAGCTGCGGTGCACTACGGAGTGCTTCCGTGGTGTTTCTGTCCGTGCATCCGCACCACAAAAAATAGAACATGTTCTATTTTTTTGCGGTGCGGACGGATCACTGAGTTGAATGGGTCTCGATCCGTCCCGCCCCCCGCACGGACGTTGCATGTGCAATTGGGACCGCAAATTGCGGTCCCCAATGCACGGAACGGCCGTGTGCATAAGGCCTTAGACTCAATTACTGCAAGAAAGTGGTACAAAGAGATACTAAAAAAAAGTAAAAGGTAAAAACGTAACTATATGTCAACAGGAAAACGAATCATGCACGTAAACAGATTACGCATCAAACAGTGGTAGCAAGTGCAATTCACCTCTGCTTTTCCTTTACATCTAACCCAGGCATGCTCAACCTGCGGCCCTCCAGCTGTTTCAAGACTACAACTCCCAGCATTCTCGGACAGCCTACAGCTATCAACCTACAGCAGGGCATTGTGGGAGTTGTAGTTTTACAACAGCTGGAGGGCCGCAGGTTGAGCATCCCTGATCTAACCTATCTGTTCACCGTTGTTGATGTGTCCGTTGACTAGCCAAATTTAAAGCGAATGCACCACCTATAGTTTGTACTGCCAGTGGCCATCCTGCCGCAGCTGCTCGTAATAGCATTTAGAGTTATGCTTTGCAGCAGCCAAATGGACCATCGACTAGAGGGAACTCATTGACTTCTGTGGGAACAGAAGCAGGAGGATGTGCCTGATTTATGACAAGCTGCACCCCTCATCATACATTTGGCGCATCCTCTTCCAGTGCAAAGGGGAAACAAAGACTAGCGCAAAAAGCTGGTCTTTGTTATTGACCCCTATTGACTTCTGTCCTAGACCTGCTCTGTGACCTGTGCTTTGATTAGTATGCAGAGAGGGAGTAGATAAGATGTGACATCACTTTTTGTGAATTTACTATCTTCAGAGAAGTTTTATCTGTCATTGTAGTCCTGCCTGGGATGATGATGAGATGACTGCAGAAAAGAGATCTGTACAGATCATTAGGTCTTGACATATTATTAAGCTGGCAATACATATTAGATGTTTTATTGCCATTTATCTGCCATCCCTATTCACTTCAATGTGACTGCTCCACCCTATACACTTGAATAGGACAGTAGAATTGTACTTACGCCTGCTCGCCGCCACCTGCCGGGGCACCCGTGAACTAACGGCAGGAAGGATCAGACAGGCTGTTCACCCACCGGAACGACCTAATAGACTCCCCTGCCGCTAGTGTGAAAATAGCCTTAGTTGGCCAACCCCTTTAAGGCACATAGGGGAAGATTTATCAAAACTGGTGCAAAAGAAAACTGTCTTAGTTGCCCCTAGCAACCAATCCAATTGATCCTTTTAGAGGAGCTCAGAAAAATGAAAGGTGAAATATTGATTAATTACTATGGGCAACTAAGGCTAGCGCTTTTATATCCGACAGGCTGTTTCGGCCGCTTCTCAGCATATTTTCTAGGTTGCAGTCGGATCTCTGCCCTTCCCCATTATAGCTAATGGGGTCGGACAGCAATGCTGTAGTTTCGTCAATGCCGGAATGCAGAGAGATTCGTCAGGCTGTACCGGATATAAAAGCGTTAGTGTGAAAGTAGCCCATGCCAGTCTTCCTTTGCTTCGGTTCTTATAGACCTCCCCCCATAGACTCTCCAGCTCCGTACAGAAGTCAGCCAGAAGATGACACAGCAGCCCCGGTGCAGGACACACACTGAGAAAAGCCAGACAACGCGTCTTCTCTATGCTATGCATTTCCCAGTAGTTTGTCAGGGGGATCTGCATTTCCAAGATTCCCTGCACTTTTGGTTGAGTAAATTCTTCAACCACCCCAGTCATTTCCCGTACCAAAGGATAGCTTGCTTACCACAAAGACCCTACATGGGAGGAGAGCATGCATGGTACAGTCTCTGTTTAGACTGTGTACCACGAGCAGGATGATATGTCATGTTTTATTGATCAAACAGAAATCCTTGATATCTTCCATGCAGATTTTAAAGTGAAGCTTGTGCTTTAGGCCTCATTCACACATACGTGGATTTTCACGGTCCATAAAAACCCGACCTGCTGAGTGCACGATCGCACGGCGTCATTGGTTGCTATGACGCTGTGCGCTTTGTGCTGCCGCCGCTGTACAGTAATACTCGTATTGATCTATACGAGTGCATTACTATACAGAGGCGGCGTCACGAAGCACACGGCGTTATAGCAACCAATGACTCTGTGCGCTCTTGCACTCAGCAGGACTGCAGGCCAGGTATCTTATCTCTGGGTAACCTCCACTCCTGGTTTTGGCCCACAAAAACTGATGGAAGTAACTGATCAAATAACTGACCACAGTCGTGCAACCTTTGTTGTAGCAATAAGAATACCTACGTTCGCACTTTGTGAAGCAGTGGGCGCTCTATTGGGGAGATTTATGAAAAACAATGTAAAGCAAAACTGGCTTAGTTGCCCATGGCAACCATTCAGATGTCAACCGTTTTTTTTATTTTATCGAAACTCCTTTGGAAAATGAAAGGTGGCATTTGATTGGTTGTTATGTTTTGCTTTACACCAGTTTTGATAAATCTGCCCTATTTGCTGTTACATGGTGCATCTGGGGCGCCCTGGCCCTTCCACGTAGCAGCATTACTGCATGTGGAGAATACCTGCAAAAAACTGCGTATGATTGAACTTTTTTCACAGATTCTGTTTGAATCTCTTAGGCTATGTTGACATCTTTGGTGAATATATACTTCAGAGAACCGCTTGCCGGAGTTCACCAGATCCTGCATTCTCTACTTCACCATTGGATCCCCATTGACTATAGTGGGGAGTGTTGAGCGAATTGGGTTCGGATTCTGTACCGCAGTAAAGATACTTTCACACTAGCGGCAGCCTTCTCCGGCAGGCTGTTCCGGCGGGTGACCAGCCTGCCGGATCCGTGCTGCCGCTAGTATCGCAAGTCTAAGCAAGTCTCACATTACTTGTGGCTAGAAGAAAAAGGCATCAGCAGAGCCTATACATTTTACTGCAGTACGGAGCACATATTTTAAATGAAGTTTTGAAACAAATCGGGTTCAGATAGAGCAGTCCGAACCTGATTCACTCAGCACTAATAATGGGATCCGGTGATGATTTTTAGGACTCATTCTCACAACTGTATTTTAGGTTCACTTCCAATACGCATTTTTTGTGAATCGCTTGTGGACCTAGTCATTTCTAGCGGGCTGCAGAAAAAGTGGCCGACACACGGATGACATCTGCATCCATGTTGTCGTGCCGCAAACTATGGAACGTGTCTTATTCTTCTCTGTTTTGCGGACAAGAATTTGCATTTTGATGTGAAAAGTGCAGGATACCGGACCGCAAAAAGCCATGTAAATGTAGCCTTATTATATGTCATATGTATGTCTTTTTGTAACTGAAAGCTCATAGTATAAGGATATTAAACGGGTTATTCCAGGAAATCATGTTAGCACACAGGGAGGGAGGAAAGGATAGGCAGGAGACTCGCGTGACACAGTGAGAAGAGCCAGAGCTATGGGTAACTTCAGTGAAACCTCTGAGAGATGACCAGCCAAAATGATATCAAAAAGTGGTCTTCTAGGGGGGTGGTCTTCTCAAAGCCGATTGCCAGTATGCATAATATACTATATGTCAGAGCTGAAAATCGGTCACAGAAAATTTAGTAAGGGCTCTTTCACACGAGCAGATGCCGTGCGGGTAATCTGCTGCGTGAAAGAGTGCCAAGCCCCGTTCCGGGCAGCAGAGACACGGAGCAGTAACATGATTGATAATGCTCTTTGCCCCTCTGTGACCTTTTTACTAGAAAATCACAGTGAGATCAAGTTGTCACCGTGATTTTGGAGTAAAAAGATCAGAGAGAGGCACAGAGCATTATCAATCATGTTAAGGCTCCGTGTCTCTGCTGTCCAGAACGGGGCTTGGCACTCTTTCATTCCAATCACGGGATCCGCTCGTGTGAAAGAGCCCTAAATAGTTTGTCTTAGAGAAGTGGTCTTTTGGAAAGGTTTCACTCTGCATCCAAAGTCTATCTTACTAGTTCAAGTTCAAAGTTATTGTATAGTTTTGTTTTTTTGTTTGTTTTGTTGTTTTACATATATCTGACCACCCCTATAAGAACTCTCAGGTCCAAGCTTTAACATGTAGGCCATAATTTGTTAACAATTTACAGTGTTTTTTTATGTCAGGAAAATGCAGGGATATAATGATAGTGCTAAAACCAGCAGTGTAATATACTTTTAACAGTTTTTGATTCCTCATAAGAGACCTGCTGCTAGAAAAAACATGCTAACCAAGTGCTATCCCCTTGTAGCCAGGCCTTTATTATGTTTGCTTTGTGGTTACCAAGCAGGAGACTGAAGCTTTTAGCATCCAGCTGCCCAGTGGGTAACCGTGTGCAGACTGAATACAACAATGTGGGCCTGTTTTACATTCTATTGACGGGAGGTTTTTCATGTAAATACCGGACTGTAAATTAAATGGGGGGGCTATATACAGCACTCCCAATTATTCTTATACATTAAGTAAGCACACATTCCCATTCTTTATGTCTACAATAGAACTTTCATTGTAGCAAACCCCGCTTACCGTATCTCAGACGCTGAAAAGAATGATGTTAATCTCTGTGTATACTTTATTATTAGTTTTACTTTTATGCATTGTTTGATTGTGTATGTCGTGCTGCTTTTGGCTGCTTCTCAGCTTTTTTACCAGATGTAATGTGTTAGACATTTTAAATTCCTATATTTTTAATTAGGCCAATATATTCTGTCTACTTTGGCAATAGTAGCTCATGGTTGCCCAATTTAGCTACCCCCTTCGCATTGTCTTTTCTTTTATGTGATAAAGATGTTAGCACAGTGTTTGAATTAGATTAATAGCATTCAACGCACTACAGTAACAGCATCTAAAGTAAATTATTGATTATTCTTTAGCTGCGGTGCTAATGAGTGATTCTGTGTTGCCGTTGATTCTGCTGAAAATGTACTTTACTTCTGACAGTAAAACCCAGATATCGACACACATCTTTTTTTTTAATCTGTATTTTCTAAACATGATTATGGGTTCGGACATCTTGCCTGAACTGTTTCTTTAACCACTTCAGCCCCCCTAGCTTAAACACCCTTAATTACCAGGCCACTTTTTACAAATCCGCACTACACTACTTTCACCGTTTATTGCTCCGTCATACAACTCACCACCCAAATGAATTTTACCTCCTTTTCTTCTCACTAATAGAGCTTTCATTTGGTGGTATTTCATTGCTGCTGACATTTTTACTTTTTTTGCCATTAATCAAAAATTACCGAAATTTTTGCAAAAAAATGACATTTTTCACTTTCTGTTGTAAATTTTGTTTTAAAAAAACTACATTTCTATATAAATTTTTCTCTAAATTTATTGTTCTACATGTCTTTGATAAAAAAAAAAAAAATCCAATAAGTGTATATTTATTGGTTTGGGTAAAAGTTATAGCGTTTACAAACTATGGTGCAAAAAAGCGAATTTGCGCATTTTGAAGCAGCTCTGACTTTCTGAGCACCTGTCATGTTTCTTCAGGTGCTAGAATGCCAGGACAGTATAAATACCCCCCAAATGACACCATTTTAGAAAGAAGACACCCCAAAGTATTCACGGAGGGGCATGGTGAGTTCATGTATGATTTCATTTTTTTTCACAAGTTAGCGGAAAATGACACTTTCTGAGGAAAAAAATAATAAAGTTTCCATTTCTGCTAACTTCCGGCAAAAAAAAATAAAAATCTCAGACGGACTGACTATGCCCCTCAGTGAATACCTTGGGGTGTCTACTTTCCGTAATGGGGTCATTTGTGGGGTGTGTTTACTGTTCTGGCATTTTGGGCGGGGGTAAATTGTGAGCAGCCCTGTAAAGCCTAAAGGTACTCGTTAGAATTTGGGCCCCTTTGCGCACCCAGGCTGCAAAAAAGTCACTTATGTGGTATCGCCGTACTCAGGAGAAGTAGGGCAATGTGTTTTGAGGTGTATTTTTCCATATACCCATGCTGGGTGAGAGAAATATCTCTGTATAATTGTCAACTGTATAAAAAAAAAAAAAAAAAATTGTCATTTACAGAGATATTTCTCACACCCAGCATGGGTATATGTAAAAATACACCCCAAAACACATTCCCCTACTTCTGAGTATGGCGATACCACATAAGTGACACTTTTTTGCAGCCTAGGTGCGCAAAGGGGCCCGAATTCCAATGAGTACCTTTTAGGAGGGCATTTTTACGCATTTGGATTCCAGACTTCTTCTCACGCTTTAGGACTCCTAAAATGCCAGGGCAGTATAAATACCCCACATGTGACCCCATTTTGGAAAGAATACACCCCAAGGTATTCCGTGAGGGGCATGGCGAGTTCATAGAAGATTTTCTTTTTGGCACAAGTTAGCGGAAATTGACTTTTTTTTTTTTTTACAATATTCCACTAACTTGTGACAACAGTCTCATATTCCACTAACTTGTGACAAAAAATAAAATTTTACATGAGCTCACCATACCCCTCACGGAATACCTTGGGGTGTCTTCTTTCCAAAATGGGGTCGCTTGTGGGGTGTTTGTACTGCCCTGGCATTTGAGGGTCTCCGCAATCAGTACACGTATGGCCAGTATTAGGAGTTTCTACTATTCTCCTTATTTTGAGCATACGGGTAATGAGATTTATTTTTCCCGTTCAGCCTCTGGGCTGAAAAAAAATAAAATGAACGGCACAGAGTTTTTCATTCGCATCAATCAATGTGAATGAAAAGATCACTGCCAAAAAATGTGCAAAAAAAAAAGTAAGGTCCCATTCACACGTCCGCAAAAATGTCCGCATCTATTCCGCAATTCTGCGGGAATAGATGCGGACACATTCAGTGTGAGTGGGGCCGGCGGTTATGCAGAGAGCACACTATGTGCTCGCCGCATCAGCATTTGCAGAGCTGCGGTCGCAAACTTCCAGGTTTCGGCCCCATCCGGCCGCAGCTCCGCAAAAGATAGAGCATGTCCTATTCTTGTCCGCAATTGCGGACAAGAAAAGACATTTTCTATATAGTTCTGGCAATGTGCGGATCCGCAAAATGCGGAAAGCACATTGCTGGTGTCCGTGTTTTGCGGATCCATGGATTCGCAAAACACATATGGACATCTGAATGAGCCTTACAGGGGGGTGATTAGTGACAGGGGGTGATCAGGGGGGTGACATGGGGTGATCAGGGGTTAATCGGGGGTTAATTAGTGACAGGGGGGGGGTCTGTGTGGTGATTGGTGCACTTACATATGTTTCCTTTGGTGGTCCCAAGCAAAAGGGACCACCAGAGGAGCAAGCAGCAGGCATATCAGATGCTGTTAACAAAACAGCGTCTGATATGCGATTTTTTTTTTTTTTTTTAACTTCTACAGCCTGCCAGCGCATGATCAGTGCTGGCAGGCTGTAGTTTAACTACTCCCCGACGCGATCCTGTGAGCGTGCACAGGAAATCTCTCGTCTCGCAAGATGATGCGCGGATGCGTCAAAGAGGAATAAACCTGCCGCCTGGACGCATCCGTGCGTTAGGCGGTTAAACTGCATCTGTCAGCAGATTTGTACCAATGACAATGTCTGACCTGTTACGTGTGCGTTTGGCAGCTAACTGCATCTTGTGGTGTTCCCATGTTCCTATGTTCCCGCATTGCTAAGAAAAATGAAGTTTTAATATATGCAAATGACCCCCTAAGAGCAACAGGAGAGCTGAGCGTAAAAGAGTAACGGCAACATCAGTAATCAGAAGGAGAAAAATATCCAGCTCACCATAAGCGTTCGGTGCACGGAGAGGACCAGACTCGTCCCTTGTATGATCCCAATAAAAGCAAGTCCTCTAGCATCCGTCAGTGTTGGTCGTCTTTATTGTAGATCGGTATAAAAGTACATACTGCAATCTTCACCTGTGGTGGAGGGTGGTGAAGATTGGTTTTGCTCAAGAATATCCCTGTACTTAGCACCATCTTTCCCTCAACTCTGACCAGTTTCCCAGTCCCGGCTGCAGAAAAACATCCCCGCAGCGTGATGCTGCCACCACCATGTTTCACTGTGGGGATGGTGTTCTTTGGGTGATGTGATGTGCTGGGTTTGCGTCAGACATAGCATTTTCTGTGATGGCAAAAAAGTTCAATTTTATTCTCATGAGACCAGAGCACCTTCCTTCATACATTTTGGGTCTCCCACGTGCCTTTTCGCAAACTCTACAACGTGCCTTTTTGTTTTTAGCTGACATTAATGGCTATTTTCTGGCCACTCTGCCATAAAGCCCAACTCTATAGAGAGTACGGCTTATTGTCGTCCTATGTACAGATACTCCAGTCTCTACTGTGGAACTCTGCAGATCCTCCAGGGTTACCTTAGGTCTCTGTGCAGCCTCTCTGATTAATGCCCTCCTTGCCCGGTCTGTGAGTTTTGGTAGGCGGCCGTCTCTTGGCAGGTTTGCTGTTGTGCCATGTTCTTTCTATTTGATTATGATAGATTTGATGGTGCTCCTGGGGATCATCAAATATTTGGATTTTTTTTTTTTTATAATCTAACCCTGACTTGTACTTCTCAACAGAATTGTCCCTTACTTATTTGGAGAGTTCCTTGGTCTTCATGGCAGTGTTTGGTTAGTGATGCCTCTTGCTTAGGTGTTGCAGCCTCTGGGGCCTTTCAAAAAAAGGGATGGATGTGTAATGACAGATCATGTGACACTTAGATTGCACACAGGTGGACATCATTTCACTAATTATGTGACTTCTGAAGGTAATTGGTTGCACCAGAGCTTTTTATGTGCTTCCTAACAAAGGGGGTGAATGCATACGCACATGCCAATTTTCTGTTTTCTATTTCTAAACAATAGTCTTATTTATATATTTTTCTCATTTCACTTCACCAACTTAGACTATTGTGTTCTGATATTGATCATTGTAAAATGACCCTTAGGAGGAAATTTATCAATTCCCCCCACACCAGTTTTCTGGCAATAAAAAGTCTCAAAACAGGTCTCCAAAAAGGGAGCCAGATGTGGTCAGGACCATCAGGCCTGGCACATTTATCGTTACACCAGAAACTAGTATAAATAATGACTGAAATCCACACAAGCCTGTGCCTCAAATGCCTCCTCCGGCAGCACAGGCCCTGTGCTATGCCGGTTTTAACCACATCAGCCCCCCTAGCTTAAACACCCTTAATGACTAGGCCACTTTTTACAATTCCGCACTACACTACTTTCACCGTTTATTGCTCCGTCATGCAACTTACCACCCAAATTAATTTTGCCTCCTTTTCTTCTCACTAATAGAGCTTTCATTTGGTGGTATTTCATTGCTGCTGACATTTTTACTTTTTTTGCTATTAATCAAAAATGACCGAAATTTTTGCAAAAAAATGACATTTTTCACTTTCTGTTGTAAAATTTTTTTAAAAAAAACTACATTTCTATATAAATTTTTCTCTAAATTTATTGTTCTACATGTCTTTGATAAAAAAAAGTCCAATAAGTGTATATTTATTGGTTTGGATAAAAGTTATAGCGTTTACAAACTATGGTGCAAAAAAGTGAATTTCGGCATTTTGAAGCAGCTCTGACTTTCTGAGCACCTGTCATGTTTCTTCAGGTGCTAGAATGCCAGGATAGTATAAATACCCCCCAAATGACACCATTTTAGAAAGAAGACACCCCAAAGTATTCGCGGAGGGGCTTGGTGAGTTCATGTATCATTTCATTTTTTTTCACAAGTTAGCGGAAAATGACACTTTCTGAGAAAAAAAATAAATTTCAATTTCTGATAACTTCTGCCAAAAAAAAAAAATCTCAGACGGACTCACTATGCCCCTCAGTGAATACCTTGGGGTGTCTACTTTCCGAAATGGGGTCATTTGTGGGGTGTGTTTACTGTTCTGGCATTTTGGGCGGGCTAACTTTTGAGCCGCCATGTAAATCTAAAGGTACTCGTTGGATTTGGGCCCCTTTGTGATTCAGGCTGCAAAAATTCACTTATGAGTATCGCCAGACTAGGAGAAGTAGGGCGATGTGTTTGGAGTGTATTTACATATACCATGTTGAGTGAGAGAAATATCTCTGTAAATTGACAACTTTGAATAAAAAATGTAAAAAGTTGTCGCTTACAGCGATATTTCACACCCAGCATGGGTATATGTAAAAATACACCCGAAAACTCATTGCCCTACTTCTCCTGAGTACGGCGATACCACATGAGTGACACTTTTTTGCAGCCAAGATGCGCAAAGGGGCCCTAAAACCAATGAGTACCTTTAGGATTTCACAGGCCATTTTTACGCATTTGGATTCTCACGCTTTAGGACCCCTAAATTGCCAGGGCAGTATAAATACCCCACAAGTGACCCCATTGTGGATAGAAGACACCCCAAGGTATTCTGTGAGGGTCATGGCGAGTTCACAGAAAAAAAAAAATTTGGCACAAGTTAGCGGAAATTGATTTTTTTATTTTTTATTTTTTTATTTTACAAAGTCTCATATTCCACTAACTTGTGACAAAAAATAAAATTTTGCATGAACTCACCATACCCCTCACGGAATACCTTGGGGTGTCTTCTTTCTAAAATGGGGTCACATGTGGGGTGTTTGTACTGCCCTGGCATTTGAGGGTCTCCGCAATCATTACACGTATGGCCAGCATTAGGAGTTTCTGCGATTCTCCGTATATTGAGCATACGGGTAATGAGATTTTTTTTTTTCGTTCAGCCTCTGTGCTGAAAAAAAAAAAATGAACGGCATAGATTTTTTCATTCGCGTCGGTCAATGTGGATGAAAAAATCTCTGCCAAAATCAGTGACTGCGGTGCGGTGGGCTGGGCGCTAGCTACCTAACAAGTAGCTAGCTAACTGGCGGTGATAAGGGACCCTTATGCCCCATTCACACGTCCGAAATTCTGTTTGCGGAACGGAATTGCGGACCCATTTATTTCTAAGGGGACAGACTTTGTCCCGCTCGGATCCGGAATTGCGGATCCGCGCTTCCGGGTCTGCACTTCCGTTCCGCAAAAATATAGAACATGTCCTATTCTTGTCCGCAATTGCGGACAAGAAAAAGCATTTTCTATATAGTTCTGGCAATGTGCGGATCTGCAAAATGCGGAAAGCACATTGCCGGTGTCCGTGTTTTGAGGATCCGCGGATCGGATCCGCGGATCTGTGAATCCACGGATCCGTGAATCCACGGATCCGCAAAACACATATGGACGTCTGAATGGAGCCTTACAAGGGGTGTGATCAATGACAGGGGGTGATCAGGGGTCTAGATGGGGTGATCAAGGGGTTAATAGGTGAGGGGGTGGGGGTTAGTGTAGTGTTTGGTGCAACTTTTACTGTGTTACCTGGTCCTCTGGTGGTCGATCCCAGAAAATGGGACCACCAGAGGACCAGGTAGCAGCTATATCAGACGCTGTTCATAAAACAGCGTCTGATATAGCTGTTTGATGCGATTTTATTCGGATCTACAGCCTGCCAGCGATGGATCATCGCTGGCAGGCTGTAGCTGAACTGCCGTGCCGCGCTTCTCTGTGAACGCGCGCGCGCGTTTACAGGAAATCTCGGCTCTCACGAGATGACGCGCCGACGCGTCAACTCAGAGCTACAGGACCGCCTGCAGGACGCATCCCTGCGTTAGGCGGCCCTGTAGTAGTTAATGAATCCGCGTCTTAGTAATTTTCTATCATACTATACTATGCTCTTACTTTTTTTTCCTTCTAATTTCTTGCGGCAGCACAATCACCTTAACTTTATTCAAAAAGTGAGGTTCTTGGCTACCTTTTTTTCAATAAGTTCAAGTAACATTGAATAGCTTACTTTTCTTTTGGTTCGAGATACCTGGATATGTAAAAAATAACAAAGTAAAAGCTTTGCGTTGCTTACAGCGTGTGAAAGAGTAACAGTTCTGTGAGGGAAAGGGCTATTTGTTGCTTCAAGCCTCATAGTATTCTAAGGACCTTTATTATATAATTTTCTACTAGGAGTTTTTAAGGGCACTGTGTAATCAGAAAATGAGCTATTGTTTGAATTGTTTTTGTGTTTAGCATATTTTTAAAGAATTTTGGTGGTATTACTATTAATTTTCCATATCAATATCTATATTTAAGCAAAAAAACTTAAAATCCTGTGGTTTTCCGACTAGCCACGAAGAATAATAGGCTGCACTTCTTAGTCTGTACAGATCACTTTACTGCAGTTATTTGCTTATCTATACACAGAGGTGATATAATTACAGGCAGGATTAGAGATAAGACAGGAACCACCTTTCACAATAGGTGATTATCAAAGCTTATCTTTTCTTTCCTTGTACATTGACTTCTGCACAGGTCACAGAGCTGCCTAGAAAACTCTACCATAGAAGTCAATGAGGTCAGCTCCTTCACATAGTCTATGAACCATGGGGCTGCCATAAAGCACATTTTTAATCCTGTGTAAATGCTGTTAAGAACAGCTCAGCCAAGATGTCCGCCCCCATAATAATGTTCAAGAAATAAAGTAAATAAATCTGCAATGAGAAAATAAAAACAGAAAAAAGGATGTGTTACCATCTAGTTTTAACCGGCAGAAAACATGGTGACACATTTCCTTTAACCTCTTGCGGACACAGGGCGTACAGGTACGCCCTGATGTCCGAGTCCAGTGTATTTCCGATCGTCGCACAGGGCAGGGCGTTCGGAACAGAGTGCCTGCCAAAATCATTCAGCAGGCACTCTGTGACAATGCCGAGGGGGGTCCTATCGGCGATCGCAGCAAACCGCAGGTCAATTCAGACCTGCGGTTTGCTGCATTTCCGGGTTATCCGGGTCTCTGGTGACCCGATAACCCGGAATAGGATGGTGATTGGTGGTGTGATAATACACCACCAATCACCATCCTTAGATCCTGTGAGGTGTTGGGGACATGTGGGTTTTTGAAAATTTTCAAGATTTGCTTCTAAACCTATAAGCCTTGTAACATCCCCAAAAAATAAAATGGCATTCCCAAAATGATCCAAACATGAAGTAGACATATGGGGAATATAAAGTAATAACTATTTTTGGAGGTATTACTATGTATTATACAAGTAGAGAAATTGAAACTTTGAAATTTGCAAATTTTTCAACATTTTTTTTTTTTTTTTTTTATAAATAAAAATGAATTTCTTTGACTCCATTTTACCAGTGTCATGAAGTACAATATGTGACGAAAAAACAATCTCAGAATGGCCTGGATAAGTAAAGCGTTTTAAAGTTATTCACACATAAAGTGACACTGGTCAGATTTGCAAAAAATGCACTGGTCCTTAGGGTGAAAATGAGCCCGGTCCATAAGGGGTTAAAGCGGCTCTGTCACCATGATCAACCCTATTAAAGCAGATATACTGCCTGGTAGGGCTCATTATGCTGATTCAAACTATACCTTTATTTGTCTGTATGTTAAACGGCTGCAAAGAGATCAGTGTTTTTATTCATATGCAAATGAGCAACAGGAGGCGGGGATGAATATCCTGAGCACTGCTCTGTAACTCCCCTGTACTCTGCACACTCCCTCCCTCCCCTTGATTGACAGGGCAAGACATCAGGCTGAGGGCAGAGCTGTGTCCTGGCTTATGCATATCTACTGTATATACAGTATGTGTATTATTCACACTCTGTGCTATAGTTTCACTGCACTGTGAATCTACATATTACTGGTTTCTTCACAGGCACAATGTATAATTATAAAGACTCCAGTAATATGTGTTGGCTTCTAAGCACAGAAAACCATATATCTCTATGTGGTAATGTTATAGCATAGTGGTATAGTGATCTGCCTTGAATATAGACATCCCTGGTACAAGTCCCAGATAAACATCCCTGGTCCAAGTCTTTTTCTATTTTTTGTTTTTTTTATTTAAAACCATATTAATAGGTTATACCACAATAAATTATATATAATCGTATAATAATAAGGCCTTGCTATATTGAGAATAGTGTTTTGTTTTGTTTTTCTAAAACCTGTTACTGCTATATTACAGGAGTATGAAGAAACCAGTAATATCTTTCTAAAAAACATTATTCTCTATTGGATAAGGAGGACGTAGACTTGTCTTATGGGATAAATGTGGAAGAAAAAAAATCAGTCTCGCCTAAGATTTAAACCTGGTATCTCTACATATAAAACCAATTGCTTAGCCTCTAAACTATAGAATTACCACATAAAGAAGTATTTTTTCACTGGTGTCTTTATAATCATATACAGTATTGTGTCTGTGAATAAAGCAGTGATATGTAGATTAGCTTTCTGAGGAGATCTAAGTGTGGTGAAGCTGTAGTTCTGAGTGTGTATAATACACTTATACAATAGATATTTATAAGCCAGGACACAGCTCTGCCCTGCCTGCTGCCTTGCCCTGTCAATCAAGGGGAGTGGGGAGTATACAGAGCACAGGGGGTGTTACATAGCAGTGCTCAGATGATTCAGCCGCGCCTCCTGGTGCTCCAACTTCTCACTTACATATGATTATCTCTGCAGCCGTTTAACGTGAAGACAAAAGAAAGGTACAGTTATAATCAGCATGAGAAGTCCTAGCAGCCAGCTAGGGTTTATCCTAGTGACAGAGCCTCTCTAAAGAATGGGTGAAAATGCACATACACTATGGTGGAGATTTATTAGAACTGGCTTAGTTGTCCTTAGCAACCAATCAGATTGATCCTTTCATTTTCCCAAAAATAAAAGCTGGGATCTGATTGGTTGCTATGGGCAACTAAGCCAGTTTTTCTTTGGCCCAGTTTTGATAATTCTCCCCCGTGTGCCTAATTTGAATTGCCCATATGTGTCTGATATTTTCACACAGCTCTTTATTCAGTGTTTCCTGTAGACTTTTGACTGGTTAATAAAGCAGTCGTCTTGGATATTGGTTACCTGCCTGTCTGCATTTGCTTCAAAGAACATTTTCTAATGCACACACAATTATTAATTTTTAAAAGCCGAAGAGGATACAGCAGCATTGATGCATACAATAGCTTTGCCTAAAGCCAAGATTATCAGCTGGAGACATGGTTCATAACTTGAGACATGGTTTATGGCCAAGAGGTGAGGCCCAATATTGGCTGTCTCTCTGCTGATTTTTCAACAGCCTGGAGTGTAGCGTTTGATTCAAATGTTTTTAACCAGCATCTGCTCTGAGCCATTTAAAATAGATATGCCACGTTCTCCTAAAAGATTAGGACAATTTTTATCCCTCTGAGGCTTTTTTGTAATATTCCTGATTTGATTTTAATTTCCTCATATAGAAAGTTTTTAGCACATTCGTTTACAATGGAAATATTTTTTTTATTGGATACCTGTTTATTATAAACAAAATTTTAGTTAATTTTTCATGGGGGTGGGGATGGGTTTGTGGCATTTTATAAAGAATAGCGTTTATGTTCTGGTATGTACTAGTTTGTGCATGCCTCCTAAAGGGGTTGTTTCTCCAGCAAATAGCATTCATTATGTAGGGAAATTTAAAACAAGGTACTTACTAATGTATTGTGATTGTCCATATTGATTCCTTTGCTGGCTGGATTCATTTTGCCATCACATTATACACTGCCCGTATCCAGGGGTTACAGCCATCCTGTAATCCAGCAGAGCGTGTCGTGCTTGCACACTATAGGAAAAAGTGTCGGCCTCTCTGGTGGCCAGGACCATGGGAGTGCACATAGGCACACATGCGCAGAAGCTTCCATCCCAGCCACTTTGTATCTGCACTATAGCAGTGGCCATAACCTCTGGAAACAAGAATTGTATAATCTGTTGGAAAACTGAATCAAGCCAGCAAAGGAAGCAATATGGTCAATCACGATACATTAATAAGTCCCTTGTATTATCTTTCTCTACATAATAAATGCCACTTGCTGAAGTGAGACAAACGCTTTAGTTTTGATACATCCCAGGAGGTCCGTGCACCAGATACAGTAATAGTTTGTAAAAAGGCAAAGTATGCTTACTCTGCAGAATTTATATAGGAATTATTGGAGAGAGTCATGCATGCATGGAGCTATGTCTGGATAAACAATGAAAGGGACGTGACTTCATACCTGTAATCTGTGGAGGCCATGTATGTTGGGCCAACACCCAGTCCTACATTAATGGTTCATCTTTAAAGGGGTTTTCCTGGGTTGAATGTACTTCCAGAACTTTCTGCCAGTAATAGCTAATCTGTAAGAATGTCGGACCTCCACCGATCTGATATTCATGATCTATCACAACATCAGTATGTTAGTCCTGGAAAAAAAACATTTAAAAGGGTTTTCTTTTACTTTTATACGGGTGGCATATACTTTTTTCCCCGGCACTTCCACAACGGCACTCACAGGAGGATGCACCCGCCCCCAGGACAGGAAACAACGAGAAACACATGATTTAAAAGGCTGCCTCCTCACCTTACCTATTCAGTCGTTGTTTCCTGTTCTCGGGTATGCGTGGAAGCCTCTCCTGAAGTGCCAGGAATGATTTATCGCCCAGCCTTGATTCCTTTCCCCACATAGTGGGAGGGCTGGAGCAGGGAACGGGAACCCCGGGGACACACCGCCTCTCTTACCCATTCCTAGGAGTAAGCCCTGCGTTCCAGCTTCCCCAGGCTCGCGTTACTCCCAGGTAAGGAGATTGCACGGGATCTGAAGTTGTGACTTCACCAGGTGAGATTCTCCTTTGGCAAGAGAATCTCGCGCTCAAGGGATCTACTTCCGGGTGGTGCAGCATGCAGGGGAATTTAAACTGGATGAGGAGAATCCTGTCCAGTCTCTCTCTCACCGCCTGCAGTCATGCTCGCTCCGGTGGATGCTGACTCCTTAAGGAAGGAAGCCTGGAGATCCCACTACCTTTGCCCTCAGCCCGGAAAGACTCCTCCCCAGTGGGACTTATTTTGTATCCCTTCTTGAATTGCTTTTAGGTGCTTTTAGAGTTGTGCACTCCAGTTCCTTGTTTTCTTTACACATGCGGGCAATAGTGGTTTTCCCAGATTTCCACCTTTGGTGTAGTACAACTGCAAAAAAAGGGGGTCAGTCAGCACATCCCAATGTGCAGGTGCACGGGGTTATGGCTAGAAACACAAAGAAATAAAGGACAATGCAACAGCACTCCACAGACACAAATAAAGTACAATAATGCCATAATTATAAAAAACATTTTGGTGCTATTGCTACGCTTATTTTGCAAATTTGAGATTATTGGCAAATACATTTTGTACAAAATTATTTGGGCCCGTCTGCCAAACGTCAAGGCGATCTCTGTAAGATAGGAACCTAACACTAAATACTACCTGTTATGTGCCATAATGGCCACCATAAAATTCAGGGAGTGCAGGTTCCTCATGCATCCTAGGTCCACTCTGCTTTTTACCATTTTTAGTGCCATAGCAGCCTCCATTAAATCCAGGAATGCAGGTACCAACATGCATGCTGAGCCTATTCTATACTTTTCCTGGTGCCAAATGGCTTCCAATAAATACAATGAGAGCAGGCTACAGCTTTATATTTACTCTAATTAAAATCAGCCTATGGGGCAGACAGGCTAGTCAGGGGTGCATGGTGGCCATTTTGGCGCATTACAGGTTGTATTTAGTGTTAGGCTCCCGTCTGATAGAGATCGCCTTGAGGTTTGACAGACAGGCCCAAATAATTTTGTTTAAAATGTATTTGCCAAGAATCTCAAATTTGCAAAAAAGCGTAGCATTAGCACCGAAATGTTTTCTATAATTATGGCATTATTGTACTTTATTTGTGTCTGCAGAGTGCTGTTGCATTGTCCTTTTTTTCTTCACCTCTGGTGTGGGTGATGGTCTTTTTAATTTTTCTGGCCCTACAGTTATTTTTATTTAATTCTTAGGGCACAGAGACCATGACACCTAAGCCAGCCAGTGGAGATTCAGGACGCAAAAAGTGCTCCTCTAATTTTAAAAAACCTTTATGCCCGAAATGCACGGAAAAGGTGGTCACAGAGGAGTCACCATCCTTCCTTGATTCCATGAGAGCTATGAATAAGAAAGAAGTTAATGTGGCGGTGGACTCTAGAATTACACCACAATCCCCACGCCCCTCCACGTCTCATAGATCCTTTTACTTCTGATTTGGCGTTTGATCTGGATGAAGGAGAGCTAGTATCTGACCCAGATTCGGCTTCCTCAGATGACGGCTCGGGTAAACCATTGCATCTCCCTGAGGAAACAGACAGTCTTCTAAAGACCATAAGAGCCACTATGGACATTGAAGAGGTGAAAGAAACCCACTCCGTCCAGGATCAAATGTTCCAGGGGCTGGGGGAAAGAAGGGTCTTCCTCATCCATAACAACAGAACAGAGAACAGCTGTGACAAATTTCTTTAAAAGGAAATATCCTTTTGCAAAGACTGAATCTAATCTGTGGGACAAAACACCAAAAATTAATGCCCCAGTTGTCCGCATAGCTAAAAAAAACTTTCTCCCATTCGAGGATATGGGTCCCTTGCGAGACCCCATGGATAAAAAAAATCTGAAAGTTAATTGAAAAAGGCCTGGGAGACAAGTATGGCTATGTTGCATCCCATTATCGCTTCTACCTGCACAGCCAGGACGTTATCCGTCTGGCTTAATCCGTTAGAAGAACACTTACCAGCAGGTACCCCGAGGGAGGAAATCTTAGCCTCCTTGCCTTTATTAAAGAAAGCGTCAAATTTTTTAGCAGATGCAACTGCAGACTTAGTCAGATTTTCCACCAGGTCAGCTGCATTGTCAAATGCGACTCATAGATCGTCTGGCTTTGTACATGGTCAGATGACGCAAGTTCTAAAAACCGCCTGTGCTCGATCCCCTGTGAAGGAGATAGATTATTTGGCTCGCCATTAGGTGATATCCTAGAAAAGGCCTCGAATAATAACAAAGGATTTTCCCTTGAGAGTTTTCTTTCATCAAAGACGATCTTTTCAGAACCAGAAAAAAATTAGGCTGGATCAGAAGAAGAAAGAAGTATCAAGGAAGTGGCAGCCTTCTAGAGGCAGAGGAAGAGGATTCCTTTTCAATCCTAAAAACTCCTCCCGTCCCACACTATGACGCCATAGGCCATGTAGGAGGCAGGTTAACACACTTTACCTCTGCCTGGGAAGAAATAGGAGCCTCCCTGTGGAGGGGGGGGGGGTAACTACTCTAAAAGAGGGCTTAAAACTAGAGTTTTTATCTCCTCCCCGAGATCGATTCATCATAAACAGGAAGCTGCCTCAAAAAAAGACAATCATGTCTAGAATTAGAAATCTCTTCTCTTATAGGCAAAAAGTACTCCATCTAGTTCCAGAAAATCAATAAGGCAAAGGTTTCTATTTTCTAATATTTCTGGTACAAAAACCCAACTGATCCTTCCGTTTGATAATGAATTTAAAATCCCTGAACAGATGAATCATCTACAAAAAATTCAAGATGGAGACTATAAAATCCACCATCAACTTACTCAGTCAGGACTGTTTCATGGCAATTATGGGCCTCCAAGACGCTTACTATCACGTTCCGATATTTTAAAGTTATCAGAAGTATTTGAGAATCGCTGTCTTCATATCGGATCAACTATGCCATTTTCAGTTCGGAGCTCTGAAACCTAAAAGAGATTCTGATTGTACCATATCTGGACGACTTTTTGATTGCGTCACCCTCAGAGGAAGTTCTACGATCCCACCTTTTTCAAGTGCAAAAATGTTTTACCACTCTGGGGTGGATTATAAAACATAAAAAAAAATCAGACCCATCTCCAGACTGATGGAAGCTTTTCCCGGGAGTACTCTTAGACTCCCGTCTGTTAATGTCTTTTCTACCCCTAGAAAAACTGAACAGTCTGCTTCAGAAAGTCTCTCAGTTCTGCGCCCAAAGGTCTTCCACCATAAGGAATATCTTGACCATCCTAGGCCTTCTGACAGCTGCAATCCAGTCGGTCAGAGGGTCTTAAAGTCATACGAGAATCCTTCAGGCCTTCCTCTTATCTTCCTGGGACAGAACAAATTCCACCGTAGAGACGCGTGTTCTCATTCCCAATTCTGTAAAGAAATCCCGGATGCGGTGGAGAATAGAAAAGAACTAGCAGAAAGGGGTCTATTGGCGCCAGGAAAAACAGATGATCGTGACCACAGATGCCAGCAGTTCAAGATGGGGCAGTCATTCAGAAGGAAAAGTAGTTCAGGGCACGTGGGGAAAGATATGTTACATGCTTCCTTCAATCTGAAAGAACTCTTGGCCATTTACAAAGTTATAGTCTCCCTTCACACTCCCTCATCTCCAAAACACATAAAAATGCCTACCTGAACAAACAGGGAGGGACCAGAAGCCGTTCCCTAGGGGCAGTGTCTCGACACATTTTTCTTTGGGCAGAAAATAATCTTGTTTCCTTAACAGCAGTTGATGTGAGAGGAGAGAACAATGTAATCCTCAGCCGCCGGACTTTAAAGGAGGGAGAATGGTCCCTGAATTTTTCAGCATATCTGCGAAAAGTGGGGAGTCCTGGATCTAGATCTATTTGCCACAAGATCTGTAGGGCAGCCACGTGGGCAAACCCTATGACTTTTTTCAATCATTACAAGTTGGATATCCTCCTGAGAGTGCCGTTGTTGAGGTGCCAGGGAAAGGGGTTAATTACTCTTACCGGTAATTGGTTTTTACAATAGCATCCACAACGGCACTGGGGTTTTCACTCCCTTTTATTTTTCCTCTTTTCAAATTATGTAATTTTGTTGATTTTTAATACATATTTTTGTTCTTGCATCACTTCCGTGTCCTCTCTTATTGACTGAATAAGGGGAGGAGGCCTTTTAACTTATGTGCTTCTGCTGGGTTTCCTGTCCTAGCACTGTGAGTGCCATTGTGGAGGCTATTGGAAAAACCAATTACTTATAAGAGTAATTAACCCTTTAATAGATTATCAGTATCTGATCGGTGGGGGTCCGACACCTGGGACTGTTAGAGAAGGCGCTAGCGCTCACAGTATGCCCTGTGGAGTTCTCACAGCTCATCAAGCACAGTGCCATTCATTTTAGAGGGGCTTTCCTGGGTACACTGTACTTCCGGAACTACGGCTGCCACTAACAGCTGGTCTGTGAGAATATTGAACTCTCACTGATCTGGTATTGATGACCTAGGCTAAACCGTGAGCGCTGGACCTTCTCAAACAGCTGATCGGTGGGAGTCCGAGTGTCAGATCCCCACTGATCAGATACTGGTGACTTATTCAAAGGATAGGGCATCAGTATAAAAGTCTCAGAAAACCCCTCTAAGGCCTCATGCACACAACTGTTGTTTGATTCCGTGTCTGTTGCTCCGTTTTTCGTGATTTTCTGCGGACCCATTGGTTTTCAATGGGTCCGTGGAAACCTCGGCAAATGCACAGTTTGTCCTCCGCGTCCGTGGTCCGTGATTCCAGTCCGTCAAAAAAATATAACCTGTCCTATTCTTGTCTGTGAAAAACGGTTCACGGACCCATTCAAGTCAATGGGTCCGTGAAAAATGCGGATGGCCATCCGTGTGTCATCCGCGTTCCGTGTCTGTTTTTTTTGCGGATCTCTTGGCAGGCACTTGTGAAACATTGTCAGCCTGTCTTTTGGTAAAATCTTTTGGGTCATGTCCGCTAAAAAAAACGGAAGACACACGAAAACACAACAGAAGGCAAAAGCGGACACTGACCACTGAACAACGGAACCCCTTTTTGCGGACAGCATAAAAAAACGGTCGTGTGCATGAGGCCTAAGGATAGGTCATCAGTTGAAAGTCTGGAGCAAACTCCTCAGTATAGGCTTTTATTGGTACACATTTTGAGGGGGCTGGTTTTGGCAGCTACATTATGTGGACTAGTGGCAAGCTCACTTCCTAACTTTTTATATCACTCCTTGAGAGGATAAGAACTGGTGTGGCATGATATTAGTAGATGTTCGTTTCTGTCCCTTCATGTATTATTGCTGTAGAATATATTGTCATATTAATGGAGAATATTACGTCCCCATTCATACCAGGGCTGTGGAGTCGGAGGCAATTTTGGGTACCTGGAGTCAGCAAAAATGAACCGACTCCTACTAAATTTAAATTGGAATAAAAAAAAAGCAAGTTTAAATGTCCCAATTCACAAAAAGTTATAATCAATTACTTCTCTACTGTAAAAATAAAGGCCAATGCATGCAGGGCGTCATGTTACCGCAAAAAGAACATGTTAAGTGACCTTGAAGAATGCTTGCTTTTCATATGCTTCACTATATGGCACGCAACGCACAGTTAAGGAGCAGCAATACTTATACTTTCCATTGTGTTGTGTTCCGCTGTTACAGGGAATGCAACGCCCATGGTTAACCTAGCCTCTCACTGATAACTGATTAAGTAAATATGTTTTTTTGCAGGACTAGAGACACTTGAATAAGTGAAGGGAATGGATAGTCAATAGTTCAAGACTGAAGCTGTAAACCATTTAAAAAACTGCTGTCATTCAGCTAAGGCTATAAAAACTTGTAAACTCATATTGTTAGCTTAAACTTTAAACATGACTATGGGATTCTACTAGGGAAATGTATAAAATACTGAGTCTGAGTCGGGGAGTCGGAAGTACCAAAAACTGAGGAGCTGGAGTCTGAGCATTTATCTACAGACTCCACAGCCTTGATTCATAGACAGTAGTGCACATTTGCATAGTGACATGTATAAACCTGCATTTGAGCTCTTGTATTAATATGCATGCACATATTTCCATTTGTGTTTTATAAAGTCCTGCAGCAGACTCTACCCAATGTTCTTCTCAGTAGTTTTCCAAACCCTTCCTATTCAATTGCTTTTTTATTTTACTTTGCCGTACTTAGCCTGGGCTTGTCTTGAATGTACAGTATATGTTCCAGTTTATTCCTATTCCTGATTTCATAGAATAAGTTGAGTTATTCACATTTAATCATAGAATGAATTATACTCCTAAAAACATGTCCAATTCCTCTTTTGACGCACTGCTTTCCTCTTGAAAAGGGATAACTTTGAAGAGTTAACCAGGTTAACGGAGGACACAGAGAGAAGTTCAAAGCACATTGCAGTCTGAACGTCACACTTCCTATAGCATGAAAAGTTTCATTTAGAATCCGTCCATACTGCCCTCAGGAAACGTTACATTCACTTTAACTTTGTACTTGATCATTATTGGACTCTATTATTCTGGGAATTTCCCGACTTGTTCATAACCTCAGCTTCTGAGGTAACCAGACTACACTGGAATAAATTGGCTAGACCGTACCTTCAGTTATAACATTTCAGCAGCCTCCAGACTCATATCCATGCCTGTAATTTGGCCTTGCAGAAGTTTGAGCTCCTGGTTTACATAGTTTGTGCCCTTTTGCATAAAAAAAATCCTCTAAGACCAGTTTATCAATATGGTAATATTACGTATAAGGTTTTATATGCTTTAAATAGGAGGCACCAGGCTACAAACATGCCATATGTGGAACACTTACAGACTTGTGTAGGTGGTAAAAAGTTTACCTAAATTGTTTCCAATGGGCAACCTTGTCCATTTGCCACCCGCTTATCAAGTCTGCAGTAAGTGGTATGAAAAGTCCCAACATTTATGTGCAAGTAACCTCAAAAAGTCACAAGAGCCCTATATTGTGACTTTGAATCCCGAATTCTGGAATGCAAGGTATGACAAATTCCCCTCAGTTGAGAGATTCATCAGGACGTATTCCCTACTCCGCTCTTGATCCTTTGTGAGCTCAAGTGAGTTGGGCTTAATATACTTAACAGCAGGTGCCTCTTAATAAATTTGGCACATTACTAGCCCTCCATGCACTAGAAACTCAAACCTACACCACCTAGGGGCTGGCAAAGACTTGAGCTATAATTAATGCCAGTTTCTGGCATAAATTATAGTAAATCCAGTGGGCCATGGGAAACTCAACCCTCCCGTTAAGCCTAGCCCCTTTTTTGACACATTAGAGAAGTGATTAGAAGCTCAAGAAGTGACCAAGTATGGCTGAAACATGGCATGTGCCATCATTTGCAACTTTTTCCCCCCACTTCTGGGGCATAAAAGCCCAATAAAATTCCCCACTTGTGTCTTCTGTCAAGTTAATAACTATTCTGTTTTGCCATTTCTTCATAAACGTTTCATCCCTGTTTGATTTCCAGAACTGACTTTTTGTCTAGGTGTGGCCATCGAGAGCTTCTAGAATATCAGCTGCTTTTTAACGGAGTGCTTTACAGTTGTAATTTACCTGTGTCACCCAACCAATCCTACCGTTAACACAATTTATTTTCTTCACTCTGTTATCTTTAGGAAATGGCAAAAATTTTAAACCATCCCCGCGTGTATGCGTTTCTTCACATCCCAGTGCAGTCTGCTTCAGACAGCGTGCTTATGGACATGAAGAGAGAATACTGTGTAGCCGACTTCAAAAGAGTGGTGGATTTCTTGAAAGCGAGGTATGTTTACTTGTGCGCTGAGTGAGATTAGCAGCGCTTTCTTCCACGACATCTGAAAGGTAACTCATTCCTATCACTGCAGAAAAATGAAGGCAAAATCTTCAAGGTTCTTAAATTCCTTGGAACAAAGCATTCATGTGTCTTTTCACGTTCTTCTGAATGACTTTCATCCCTGGGAGTTGTCCCTTTTTCTGTTTTGGAAGATTTTATTTTCTCTTGCTTGGGCAGAGGGTTCTAGATATGAGCGGGTGTAGGTTGTGAGCTTGCCCTCCATTAGCACTGAAAAAAAATAAAATTGTCACAGAGTAAGGTTTCTTTCACATTCATCAGTATTTATAAGCTAAAACCGGGAGTGGGTCCAAAACACTTAAAGCGAACCTGTCACCTGCTTTTTACCTCTTAAGCTGTTAACTGTACCTTATAGATCTTTGTAACCTTGTTTCCAAACAGGTGTTGTTCGTTTTTCTGGGGTTTATATTACTGAAAAAATCACTTTATAATCTGCTCTGCTGCGTCTGAAGTCACCAGACAAGTCAAGGAGGCAGACCCTCCTTGACTGCTGGATGCGACTCCCCCGCCCTAACCCCGCCTCTCATCCCTATGATTGACACTAGCTCTTCTGCCCGGGACCGCGCTGGTCTCGGCGGCGCATGCGCCGTCTGCCTTCATAGCAGCGCGATCCCGAGCCTCGCACTCAGTGAAGCGCGATCCCCTTGCTAGATCGCGCTTGCGCACTTCTCTCCTCTCTAGCCGGGCCGCTGCTGAAATGCAGATCACTCAGCGTGAGGCTCGGTATCGCGCTGCTATGAAGGCAGACGGCGCATGCGCCGCCGAGACCAGCGCGGTCCCGGGCAGAAGAGCTAGTGTCAATCATAGGGATGAGAGGCGGGATTAGGGCGGGGGAGTCGCATCCAGCAGTCAAGGAGGGTCTGCCTCCTTGACTTGTCTGGTGACTTCAGACGCAGCAGAGCAGATTATAAAGTGATTTTTTCAGTAATATAAACCCCAGAAAAACGAACAACACCTGTTTGGAAACAAGGTTACAAAGATCTATAAGGTACAGTTAACAGCTTAAGAGGTAAAAAGCAGGTGACAGGTTCGCTTTAAGAAGCACAAATCTTTCCATTAAATCTTTTTTTGCCCGATCCTTTTGTTCTCCCAGCTCTCATTTTTCATTGACAACACACGTGTGCTCTGCCGAACTGAACAAGTATATGTGTAATGCAGCCGGTGTGGTCCCACTCCCCCACTTAACTGATTTGACTTGGGGCTGAGGGCACTGTTAAGGTGGTTTTCTGTTCACCTTTTCAACCCTGCACAGTGATCTGGACTTGCTGCAGGGAACACCCGGCCGCTACCTCCAGGAGTAGTCTTTATTCTGAGACTGCTGACCTAGGCGGCTCAAGAGGCATTGTGGTGTGGCACCAAGGTTAGAGGCTACATGGCCAGAGGGCGAAGGAGAGTCAGGACGGTCAGCGTTTGTGCAATATGGTAATCAGACAATTGGTCATGGCAGGCAGCACAGGTATTATGGTAGCCATGCTTGCCGGGAGAGTGGAGATGCTGGCAGACATATGTGTATGGAAAATTTGGGAGAGGGTTTTCAGCTGTATCACTCAGGTGACAGCTATTGAATGTATATGGCCAATTTAAGGTAATTTCAGATGGCAGTAATACAGCCACATGCTACACTTGAACTCCTAGTGTTTCTAGTGAACCAAAGTTAAATCATTATAGAGGTCTATTCTGGAGTACGTTTGGATCAGTAGTAGAGTGGGAGGGACGATTATTGCAACCATGAAATAGACATGGCAGCTGTATCATTGTCGTATTAAACCAACCTAACATTTCATTACTTAGCATTCGATAACTAGAGGAGCCTTCACCAGGATCCAAGAATGACTTGTATGGCATCTAAAATATAGCATGGTAAATAGCCATGAATTGTTCCCCATAGGGGACTAGCAAGAAGCTCAGCATTTTATAACACGGGTGCATATAGACCAGGGATGCCCAACCTGTGGCCCTCCGGCTGTTGCAAAACTACAACTTCCAGCATTTCCTGGACAGCCTACAGCTATTAGGGAATGCTGGGAGTTGTAATTTAGCAACAGCTGGAGGGCCGCAGGGTGAGCATCCCTGATATAGACTTTCGGTAAATTAATGGGTTGTATATACAGAGGTCTCCTGCCCTCCACTCTTTCAGAGGTAGCAGCCCATCATGAGATATGACTTTTCACAATTCGAATTCCGACGTACAACTTACTTTGTTCTGAATCCATGAAAATATTTAGCTGTACACATCGGCTGTGTTATGTCAACGGCTTCTAGTATGCTTTATTGTCTCGTGTCTAATAAGTGTAATGGCAGGTCGCAAATATTAGATTTCACCTGACACCTCATCGCTTAAAGGCATAGGGTGGGGTTCTTCTACGTTATTAGAGGCTTCACCCCTGGTGAATTATTGCTCTGCTCCTCCTCACTTATCAGCCATTATACAAATTATCCCCTCTCTTTACCACGGCACATAATCTGTCAATGTACCTGCTTCTCATCTATCTCGCCGCCTGTCTGCTTACTTATCCATGTGTTTACTTCTCGTGGTGCCAGGCTATGAGCTAATCGTTATAAAGATATCCAATCTGTAAATATCTGCTTTGTACAGCGAAAAAACCCTATGATGTAAGACGCTTGTGGACACTGATGAATTATGCAGCTGAACACATTTGGCTAATATTATCTGTGGGAATTGAGACATGCACATAATTGGTAAACCGAGGCAATGTAAAGAAAGCTCCAGTCATAACATCATTTTACTTGGATGAAACCCCTATAAAATGCTTGAGATTAGAGGGCTTGTTAGCAATAGAATGGCAATACATACATCCTTTCATTAGGTCACAGGATGCATCATTTAAATCCTCACTACCCTGGTGGACCTAAGCTGTCGCATGACTGTGCTCTTGCCAACAGTCTCTTGCATTGGAGAAATAATTACCATTTAACTTTCCAGGCAAAAAAAAGTATCTTTGAGAAAACAGCCACAAACCACTACGATGTAGAAAGCATATTATAGCAGTGAGTAGAGGGACAACAAAACAGTGTACATTCAGTGGTACTGTAGCTTTAGAGGAGTTGTCTGGCTTTAGATATTGATGACAGGCCAATAATATCCCATCCACACACCAGCACTGGCACCTCAGCTCCTATTCACTTGCAGTGTGCCAGCGCGGCTACTATACGTTGGATGGAGCCTTCTGACAACAATGTGTGTAGCATGGACAACCCCTTTTATATGTTATGTACTGAAATGTGTATGATGTAGTATCTGTCTAAAGCAGGGATGTCCAACCTGCGGCCCTCCAGCTGTTGCAAAACTACAATTCCCAGCATGCCTGCACAGCCTACAGCTATTAGGGCACGCTGGGAGTTGTAGTTTTGCAACAGCTGGAGGGCCGCAATTTAAGCATCCTTGGTCTAAAGGGAACAGTGGCCCCCATGTCTAGTACTCAGGTTTCCTCCCACACTCCAAAGACATACTGATAGGGAACTTAGATTGTGAGCTCCATTGGGGACAGCAAGTGATGATAATGTCAGTACAGCGCTGCAGGATATAGTAGCGCTATATATGAGAGTAAATGGCTGGCAGCTATCTCTCAGAGCCCCCCATACACATAAATGTGCATGGCTCACCTCAACATGTACTGTATGTGTATTTAATGAGGAGAGAGGAGAATGCCACCACCAGGCTCTTCTGACATTGGCTTACATGTATCACCTGTGAGAACAGAAAGATCAGGCGAAGATATTCACTTCTTTTGATCCTTTTTTTTTAGTGACTTAAAGGGATTCTGTCAGCTAGGTTTATCCTATAGAGCTGAGGGCATGCGCTGCTAGATCGCCAGTACCACCTCCACAATATACATTCCCCATAGCTCTGAGTGCTTTTATTCAGTCAAAAAAAGATTTTATATATATATATATATATATATATATATATATATATATATATGCGAATGAGGCTAGTAAGGAGCCCAAGGGACTGTTACCAAGGAGCCCAGCACTGCCCCGCATCCTCTGAATCTCCTCCTTGCTCCCCTGACATCACACAGTTAGTGCTGTAATCTTGCGCATGCCAGCACAGGGAAGAAACACTATGCCGGCACTAACATGCGCCGTACTCGCACATGTGCGAGATTACGGCGCTCTAACTGTGTGACGTCGGGGGAGTAAGAAAGCGATTCGGAGCATGCGAGATGGTGCTGGGCTCCTTCACAGTGGGTGTGGCTGGGCTCCTGAAACATTGGTAACAGCCCCTTGGGCTCCTTATTAGCCTAATTTGCATATATATATATATATATATATATATATATATATATATATATATATATAAAATCATTTTTTGACTGAATAAAAACACTCAGAGCTATGGGAAATGTATATTGTGGAGGTGCTAGTAGCAATCTAGCAGCTCATGTCTCCAGCTCTATAGGCTAAACCTAGCTGACAGAATACCTTTAAGGCCCTCATATACTTTACTGTATTGTGAGCCAAACCTACCAAGAACGGTGGGTTCAGCCAACATTCTAATGTGTGTGGGGAGCTCCTGGCTCTTCCCCGTCAGGGCCTTAAAAGGGTTGTCAACAGGCCCTATGACATGAGCTTCGGAGCATTTCATGTGCCGATGCTGTCCTTTGCCCTGTGCTGAATTACGCAGGGCAAGGGCTTTTTCAGTGATATACTCTCCATGGGAATGCTAGGTGGATGCTTCTGCCTAGCAGTGAGCCCGGTGACATCACCAGCACTAATGGGCGGGCTTTAGCCTTAGCCTCCTCCTTGCAGTGTAAATAATATAAACAAACAGCCCTGGGCCTGCGCGATTCAGCACAGAGCAAGGGAGATTATCGGAGCAGGAAATGCTCCAATGCTCATGTCAGAGGGCCTGGGTGAAAACGGGGCTAGCTCTGATTCCGGGTAACCCTTTAAGTCACTTACATGACGCACAGATTCTCTTTGATGTTCTGATTCCATGTGTCAAGCACTGTCAACCTCAGATCCTGCAATAGGCACTACATAATGCATCTGCTTTGCATGAAATAAGAGCAGCCTGCAAAATTTGCTCTGAAGGGGCAGAAATAACTCCAGTTATCTCTAGCTTCACCTAAGATGACTCAATGAGTCCAGAGTAAGAAATAGACTGAGCAAATATGCGCTTAATGAAAGAGTAGCAAGGCGTTATAATTATTTATAATGCTGTGTGTCTCTGCCCAACCTCCACTGTAGTGATTTATACACACAATGCCGTCAGTACAGATCATTACAGCGAGTCAGGTGAACCAATATGATCCACTCGCATACCAAGTTGGCGCAAGTTACATAAGTGTACTAAGGATATGCTGCACCTTCTAGTACTTTCCTATTTTTTTGAATCTACTATGTTCTTTGATAATGTTTTATGTACTTAGGAGTCACATTTAGTGTAGATGCAAGCCTCATTATGTGTATAAATCAAAGATAGTGTTCCACTATCTGCCAGTATGTAGGAACATTTTATCACCAGTTAATGTGGAGATAGTTTGATGCTTTGTGGATGCTTTGCTCCCTCAGGACCTAGGCAGCATGCCATTTATTCTGTGCTGTAAAGAAAACTCTTAAAAAGAATGTCTGATTACCTGTCCATGAGCAGAAGATGAATTGTAGATGGATTATGCAGCAATGATCAAAAAGTCTAAAAGCATAGATAGAATCAATTGCTGTTGAATTAAACCAAATTAAAGTTTCAAACTGGCTTAGTTAAATGTGTGACTTGAACTCAATAAAGATGATGTGTCAGGAGTTTAACCCCTTAAGCCATAGCACCGTATATACACGGCATTATGCGTCTGCATGTGTATTGAGCGGGCCCTCTCCATACACGGCGGGTGCTGGCTGTATCATATAGCTGGCACCTGGCCGCACTGACAGCGGCGATTGCGCTGCCCCTGTCATTTAACCCTTCAGGTGCCGCGATCAACGCTGATTGTAGCATCTGTGAGTGAAGGCAGAGGGATGCGGCTCCCTCTTCCTTCCGATCGGAACCCCCTCAGTGAAATTGAGGGGCTCCCAATCGGTTGCCATGGCAGCCTGGACGCTGCTGAAGCGATCCAGGCCTGTCATGGCTTTCTCCATACTGAGCTATGCACGAGGCATATCTCACAATGGAGAGTTTATTAATCCTATTCACCCTAATAGATCTCTATTTGGGTGAATAGGAGAGGGTATCAAGATCCCGTACGAGGCCCCTAATAGTTATAAAAATAAAAAAAGTGAAAAAAAGTTTTAAAAAAACGCCAATATATTAAGTTTAAATCACCCCCCTTTCCCAATTTTCAATAAAAAAAAAAACAAAAAAAATCGAAACAAACATATTGTGTATCGCCTCATCCAAAAATGTCAGAACTATTAAAAAAAATGTTAAAAAATTCTCTGCGGTGAACGCTGTAATGGGCAAAAAATTGAAAACACGAGATTTGCTATTTTTTGGAGTCATTTTGTTCCCCCCCAAAGATTTAATAGCGGTGATCAAAAATTCTTACACACATTCTTACAAAAATTGTACCAATAAAAACTACAGATTGTTGCGTAAAAAACAAGCCCTCATACAGATCTGTAGACCGAAATATAAAAAAGTTATGGTTGTCAGAATGTGGTAATGTAAAGAAAATTTAGATTTTTCCAAAGGTTTTCTTTTTTTTTTTAAAGTAGTAAAACAAAAAATATTCAAGTTTGGTATTGCCACATTTATATTTAGCCGCAGAATAAGGACTTCAGGTCATTTTTAGTACATTGTGAACACTGTGATGTCAAAACCCCAAAAACCTTGCCGGAATTCTGGCCCGATCTTTAGAGGGGTATTCCGGGAAAGTAGCTTAATTTTTGAAAAACTGCATTAAGGCTGCAAATTCTGTCCCAACCGGAACCGATACCTATACGTATAACCAGAGCTTCAATTTACCTTGCAATCCATTTGTCTAGCTCCTGTGTGAGCCTGCAACACACTGAGAGTATCATGGCGCCTGATCTTCCCTCACAAAACTACAAGTCCCACAATCCCTAGCTTTCCTGCTGTGAGTGTTGATGTTTATTGATTGGCTGCCTGATATACAGTTGGTCACGCCCCCTCTACTCAGTAATCACCAGCACACTAACACTCCGACATCTAGATAGAGAATTGATAACAACACACTGAGCATGCTCGACCTAACAAAGGCTCAGAACTACAGGTCGATGCCATGGTAATTTAGGAGGAAACACAGTGGGTAGCAGAGGAATAAAGCTACTTTTATAACTACTGAACGGCAAACATGTAAAATTTGCTTTATATTAGGTAATTATTGATGATGAATTAGTCTAAAACATAAGTTATATTTATGGTAACTGGAATACCCCTTTAAGGGGTTAAAAGAGCAATTCACCTGTGTGAATCCAGAAATCCTGGAATGTTAGGCTACCTTGATACTTCTAGAAGAGAACTGCCTCCTGGAGTTCCTCGGATCGGGCACTGCCCATGCAGACGGAATGGCTGCCAGCCCCATTAACCCCTTAAGGACGAAGGGCGTACATGTACGCCCTTCATCCGCACTTTAAAGATGGTGCCCGCTCCCGCACGGAGCGGGCGCATGAGCTGCGGGTAAATGCTTGATTCATCAAGCGGACACCCGCAGCTCATGTCCGCGACCGGCAGCGATGCCGATCGCGGACATTTAACCCCTCAGATGCCGTGGTCAATCCTGACCACGGCATCTGATCGCGCAAAAACCGAAAGTTTCACTTTCGGTTTGCTCGGCTCCCTGATGGCCACAAGGGGAGCCGGAGCATGCATGTAGTACCCTAGGTTTCTGTGAATGAAACCTAGGTTACTACACAGTATTCCTATGGAGCCTATGACTGTAATAGGCTCCATAGGAAATATGCGATTTTTCATATATTCCAATGCTATTGCATTGAATATATGAGAATAGCAATCTGATGATTGCATCTTATAGTTCCCTATGGGAACTATAAGAAAGTGGTAAAAAAAAAAAAAGTTTAAAAAATAAAATTAAATAAAAAAATATAAAAATTCAAATCACCCCCTTTCCCAAAATGAAAATAAAATAAATAAAAATAAAAAATTACACATAATGGGTGTCGCAATGTGCGAAAACGCCCATACTATAATAATATTAAAAAATATTCACCATACGATAAACATAAAACGGAAAGAAAGCGTCCAAATGGCTAATTCGCCATTTTTGGACGCTTCATTTCCTAAAAAAAAATGAATAAAAAGTGATCAAAACATCATACGCACCCCATAATGGTATCAATTAAAAGTTCAGATTGCCCCGCAAAAAATGAGCCCCTACACTGCTCCGTACGCATAATTACAAAAAGTTATAGGGGTCAAAAAAATAAAATAAAAAAAATTCCCACTTTTAATTTTTTTTTCACTATCAAAACGCAAGAAAAACTATACATATTAGGTATTGCCGGATTCGTACTGACCTGAAGAATAAAATTAACCAGTCAGTTTTATCGCAAATCGAACGTTGTAATTTAAAAACCCGTAAAACTGTGGTGAAATTGCTTTTTTTTTTGCAATTTCACCCCATTTGGAATTTTTTTCCCGTTTCCCACTACATCACATGCAAAAATAAATGGTAGCATTAAAAAGTACAACTTGTCCCGCAAAAAATAAGCCGTCATATGGCTATGTGAGCGGAAATATAAAAATGTTATGGCTTTTGGAAGGCAGGGAGCGCAAAACAAAAACGCAAAAATCCCAAAACCCCCGGTCCTTAAGGGGTTAAGTATAATGGGGTCCGGGGGAGATCCGTATGCTGTTCCAGCAGACAAGCGGAGAGTCGGCTGGACACAAACGGAGGTATAAAACTAGTCTTACTTAGATATTGGTTAACCAGACCTGCCAGATCAGCTTCTGCCCTTTGACAAAGTGGTCTCCAACTTGTGTTTCTCTAACAGTTGCAAAATTAGTAACTCCCAGCATACCCCGACAGCCTGCAGCTGTCAGACCACAGTAGCAGTTATAGTTTTGCAACAGCTGGAGAGACATGGGCTGGAGACCACTACTGTAATACAAAGCAAGCACCTGGTTAGAGATGAAAAGTACAGCCTTTGATAAAGAGTAGGATAAGAAAATATCAGCCAATGCCAATGAAAAACATGCAAATATCTCTTTAGAGTCCGCTTTCTTTCAGTTGGGGACGTAAAAGAAAACCACCACTAAAAATCTATTTGCATACTTTATCACTAGGATCCAAACCCTGGATGAATCTGATATCGGAGGAATCAAGCATGCATAAAACACACTTCAACTTAGGCTACTGTCACACTAGCGTTTAGACTTTCCGTTTGTGAGATCCTTTCAGGGCTCTCAAAAGCGGTCCAAAACGGATTAGTTTTGCCCTAATGCATTCTGAATTAAAAAGGATCCGCTCAGAATGCATCAGTTTGCCTCCGTTCAGTCACCATTCCGCTCTGGAGGCGAACACCAATATGCTGCCTTCAGCATTTTGCTGTCCGCCTGACGAAGCAGAGCCAAACTTCTAAGGCTACTTTCACACTAGCGTTTTTTGCGGATCCGTCAACCACATGCATCCTTCATGAACAGGATCCGGTCCCCCCTTCACACCCAGCCTTACCTGCTTCTTCCTTCTGCTGTGTTCCAGCTTTGTGGCTCCCAGGCTGCCTTTACTGGGTTTCCAGTCTCCACCTGTTGATTTCGGGACCCCATACAGTAGTTTTTTCCCCATAGTCCCACTTCATGGCAGCTTTCTTAGTGCCATCATCACAGTAATTATGCACCCTTGGTGCCCCCTTCACAGTAGATGGGCCCCTATTGTACCCCCCAGGGCTCCAGACTAAAAAAAATGTCAAGGAGCCATTGGCTCCTAATCCGAAAAAGTTAGGAGCCAAATGAATTTTTTTAGTCATATTATAATAAAAAATAAGACTTACTACCTACTTTGTGCAGTTGCCCATATGTTCTCAAAGGTGGCCAGGGGCGGCGTTTACTGTGTGGGAGCCCAGGCTGAGCTGCCTTTTTTGAACATTTCCCCGCCCCAGCCTCTGCTTATACCCGCCCTCCTATTCCCTTGCTTCATACTACAGTCCAGCCGAGATCCCGCGCCTGCGCACTGTCTAGCTGGGTCGGTCATGCGCACTGCGATGCCTATTGTTGGCACGACATCGCTTTAATTAATGCGCATGCCCTGGCAAACGGCACAAAACCGGCCACAAGAGGGCGTTGACCAGGCGCATGTGCAGTAGTTAAATGATTATCCCGGCCCGGTGAAGCAGTGCGCAGGAGAGGGATCTCGGCTGGACTGTAGTTTGAAGCAAGGGAATAGGAGGGCGGGTATAAGCAGAGGCTGGGCCAGGAAACATTCAAAAAAGGCAGCGCAGCCTGGACTCCCACACAGTAAACGCCGCCCCTGGCCCCCTAAGAATGCTCATTTGCATACAGATTAAACTTCGTTTTACAGCTACTTTAAGTATGTATATCTGTGCTATTGGATAATACTCTATATGGCCATATGGGGGAGAAAGATTCCCTTCAAAGATGGCAGAACCAGTCTCCGCAAAACCAGGCTATCCACCCCAAGCTATCTGGAGGGAAAATTAAAGATCTGATGGTAGAACTACAAGCCTCAGAAAAAAAAAAAAAACAGGCTATCCACCCCAACCTGTCTGGGTGAGAAATTAAAGATGTCAGAACTACAAGCCTCAGCAAAACATGGCTCTCTCAAAGCACCACAGATGCAGAACTACAAGTCTCAGCAGGCTCTGTGTCTGAGCTAGTTATCTTCACACAAGCTAGAACTCAAAGCCTAGACCTCTTGGGGAACTAGCAGTAGCCAGCAAGTGAAGTCTCCCGGAACATGTCCACAATGAGCTCCTGGCCTGACTTCTCCCGCACTGACGGGGTCACATAGCATTATATTGATTTATGATGCTATGTAACCCTTACAGTTCTGGAATGTATTGGTTAACACTGGCATAATGCTGCCAGTGTTAACCATTACATTCCAGAACTTTAAGGGTTACATAGCATCATAAATCAATATAATGCTATGTGACCCCGTCAGTGCGGGAGAAGCCAGGCCGGGAGCTCCTCTGCAAAGGGCCTTAGTAGTGGCAAGGTAGCTAACCTAATGAAGCAGTCGGTGTGGAGCAAGCTCCCCGTCTTCATGAAGACAAGCTTCTCTGCAGAGTTCAGCGCAGGAGAATGGGGGTGGTGTGAGAGGAGCAGCAGCCAATGGCAGGGCAGCGCGCGATACATAGGACCAATCAGCAGCCTTCTCACTAATAACAGAGCTCTCTGTGCGGAGCTCTGTTATTGGTGTCTGCTGCATAAAATCCCGGTTCGTGTTAAAGAGGCCGAGCAGCGGAGGGCCTAGGTGCAAATGGCGACAAGACTACAAAGTCTTGTCGCCATTTTGCAATTTAAAGTCGCATTGGCAACCATTTTGGTCGCCATCTGGAGCCCTGCCCCCACACGGTAGTTAATCTCCTTACAAAGCATGCTCCCTTCTTGCCCCCTTCACTGTAGACCTTCCTCCTTAGTGTCAGCACACAGTAGAATGCCCCCTTTAGTGCTATAACACAGTAGAGTGCCCCTAAACAGTAATTTTGCCCTCTTAGTAACCCCTTACAGTAGTGCTGGCCCATTATTGAGCCTGCAGGCTGTTGCACACCAGCGAGTGTGAGCATGATCCTCCGTTCTGGACTTGCAAGAGAGCATGGCATTTTCATAATTTATAATGCCATGTGCCTCTGCTTGACCTTACTTCTACAGGATTATACTGACAGCTTTAAGTCGCTATGATCCTGTAGAAATGAGTTGAAGCAGAGGCACACAGCACTATAAATCATGATAATGCTGTGTGCTCCTGCAAGTCCAGAACGGAGGATCACGCTCACACACGGAGCGCCATTCCCCGCCATGGACTCGCTGATGTGAAACAGCCCTTACAGTACTGAAGCCCCTGCGGTGCTACAATAAAATAAAATAATTCTTAGCTCCATTTCACCAATGAATGGAGCACATCATGCTCTTCCCAGCGCAGGCGTGATGAAGTGATGTTATCATGCCTGCTGAGCAGGCGAGCACATAGGCAGAGATGTTCTGCTGCCTGTGCCTTGCACAATGTGTGTGTACTGCTACAGCGTGTATGCTCATCATGTACACTACTGCGGAACCCAAAATAACAGTTACATGACCATTGACCAAGCATCTCAGCCCAGTCACATTAAGCTTCCCAGGTGTTATTTTTGAAATTTTTCGACAGTGTTTTTCAACATACAGGTAATAAAAGGGAACATATCACCATGAATTACAGTGCAGTTTGCAGGCAGCACGATATAGAGCAGGAGGACCTGAGCAGATTGATATGTAGTTTTGTGGGAAAAGATTCAGCTAAACTTGTAGTTTATACCTTTAAAACTCTGATAATTTTATGTATTGGAGTCATGTGGGCGGTCCTACTTAACGAATGACAGCTAATCCTGGGAAGGATGTCAGTCACTGAGTAGGACCCTCCACATGACTCCTAAGCAGGGGTGCACCTTGCGAAAGTGCTCATTGCCCATGGCCCTTCCGCTGCCCCCCTCTTGCACCTACCTGGTGCTGCCTGAGGCGATCGCCTCACCTGGCCTCATTGGTGAAGCACCCCTGCCCCTAAACATAACAAGAGCAGAGAGATTTAAATAAATAAAATACATTTTTTACTGAATCAGTGTCATTCTGCTCAGCTTCTCCTGCTCTATAACAAGCTGCCTGCAGATTACACTGCACTTCATAGTGACGGGTCCTCTTTAAGAATTTGCCATTACAAATACAGAAAAGTTCTGTATACATAAAATGCATAAAGTGCACATTGAGTTTGCTTTGTTGATCATAGAACAGTTAAAAAAAAATATTTTCTTTGTGGCTTTTAACTCAAGATAAAAACATTGGACATGCAGAGCTGTAGGAAATAATATGGTGAACAGCATTGAAATTAAACCTCAAGTGCTGGATTCCAGCATTTATTGAAGGTAGTTAGCACTAGATCATACAGTACTGGCTTACAGTCTTTAAATTGGTGGTCTGGCATTGAAGAAAGCCTCAACGTATGCCAAGGACAGAATTTTTACACTTTCCATCAATGTTTTTATAATTCCTGCCTTGAACATAGACCTTTTACTGCACTGCCTAGAACATGTAGACAAAATACAACAATTTATATAACATGTAATTGAATGCCCAGTTCTAGAAGGCTTCTGCAATGTTTAGCCTTGGCAGTGTATGTGTATTTGTTCCGGCTCATTAGCAGAGGAGGATATTTTTATTCTATTGAGCACTTTAGTATTTCACCTCTCGTATTAGTTGTCTTTATAATGCAGTTGTTTGTTTAGGACATATACACTAAAGCTGATGAAAAGGGCACGAATTTCCACTGTGGCACAATTGTAGAGTTTCATATCTACAGTGGATATAAAGTCTACACACCCCTGTTAAAATGTCAGGTTTCTGTTCTGTAAAAAAAAAAAAAATGAGACAAAGATAAATCATTTCAGAACTTTTTCCACCTTTTAATGTGACCTATAAACTGTAATTCAATTAAAAAACAAACTGAAATCTTTTAGGTAGAGGGAAGAAAAAATATAAAAATAAAATAATATGGTGGCATATTGCAAGGGTATCTCCTGTACACAGCCCTCTTCAGATCACCCCACAGATTTTCAATCGGATTCAGGTCTGGGCTCTGGCTGGGCCATTCCAAAACTTTAATCTTCTTCTGGTGAAGCCATTCCTTTGTTGATTTGGATGTATGCTTTGGGCCGTTGTCATGCTGAAAGATGAAGTTCCTTCTCATGTTCAGCTTTCTAGCAGAAGCCTGAAGATTTTGTGCCAATATTGACTGGTATTTGGAACTGTTCATAATTCCCTCTATCTTAACTAAGGCCCCAGTTCCAGCTGAAGAAAAACAGCGCCAAAGCATGATGCTGCCACCATCATGCTTCACTGTGGGTATGGTGTTCTTTTGGTGATGGGCAGTGTTGTTTTTGCGCCAAACATAACTTTTGGAATTATGGCCAAAAAGTTCAACCTTGGTTTCATCAGACCATAACACCTTTTCCCACATGCTTTTGGGAGACTTCAGATGTGTTTTTGCAAAATGTAGCCTGGCTTGGATGTTTTTCTTCGTAAGAAAAGTCTTTCGTCTTGCCACTCTACCCCATAGCCCAGACATATGTAGAAAACGGGAGATTGTTGTCACATGTACCACACAGCCAGTACTTGCCAGATATTCCTGCAGATCCTTTAATGTTGCTGTAGGCCTCTTGGTAGCGTCCCAGACCAGTTTTCTTCTCGTCTTTTCATTAATTTTGGAGGGACGTCCAGTTCTTGGTAATGTCACTGTTGTGCCATATTTTCTCCACTTGATGATGACTGTCTTCACTGTGTTCCATGGTATATCTAATGCCTTGGAAATTCTCCTGACTGATACCTTTTAACAATGAGATCCCTTTGATGCTTTGGAAGCTCTCCGTGTACCATGGCTTTTGCTGTGGGATGCGACTAAGAAAATTTCAGGAAATACCAACTAGAGAAGCTGAACTTTATTTGGGGTTAATCAGAGGCACTTTAAATGATGGCAGGTGTATGCTGACTCCTATTTAACATGGTTTTGAATGTGATTGCTTAAAGGATAACTGTCACATTTAGACCCTAATTTCAGTTTTCATATATGTAGTTACTAATATGATAACTATTAGACTTACTCCATATTTAATATGATTCAGCCCTTAGCAACCAGTCTGCATAAAACTGCAATTTCACTATTCTGTTAAGATGGCCGCCCTCAGCCCTGAGGCTAATCTATAGGACACCTGCAGTGAAGTTAGTGAAGACCAGCACTGTATAGGGGGGCTTGCAGTGAAGTTCCCAGGTCTGGCTGAAGCCTGTAGTCCTTCTACAAGCTCTCCTCTTATCAGATAAGGCTGTCATTTATACACTGAGCAGGCGGCAGATCTCCCTTCCCCGGCTGCTCTAGCTACATTCTCCAGCACTGCTAAAGGAGTGTCTGCCAAGCGCAGGGATGTGGAGAAGTGCACACAGCCCAGCACTGTTATCTCCTGTCAGGGAGGACCTGGCTTTTTATCCATTCCCTTACAATGTTTACTCTAGCTGTCCCTGCTTGTGTGTCTCCCGTCTACCTCTGAGCAAACTGATAGACAGAAGAAGCCTAGCAACCAGGTAACAATAGCCAATACTGGGGACAAAAATGTGGCTTTTAAGGGTTATTTATTAAACTATCAAAAATTAAAACAGGGCCAACAATGTGATATTAATCACCAAAATCCAATAGTCAAAAAAAAAAAAAAAATGCGACAGTTATCCTTTAATTCTGAACACAGCTACATCCCCAGTTATAAGGGTGTGCACACTTATGCAACCACATTATTTTAGTTTTTTTTTTCTTCCCTCTACCTAAAAGATTTCAGTTTGTTTTTCAATTGAGTTGTACAGTTTATAGGTCTCATTAAAGATGGAAAAAGTTCTGAAATGATTTATCGTTGTCTCATTTATTTTTTTACAGCACAGAAACCTGACATTTTAACAGGGGTGTGTAGACTTTTTGTATCCACTGCATAGAAAGCTCTAGTGCTGTTTACGTTTTTATATACTGGTAAAATTTCCTGCAAGTTACATTTTTGCCTAATTATGCAGCAGTACAGAAGCAGATTTATCGTTTCCTAACTTGCTGCTTGTGACATAGAAGATTGGGTGGCCATACATACAGGAGCTGTAATGGTGGTCATGATGGTTGTCACTTATCTGTTGTGGAAATGGTATTAAAGGGCAAGATAAGACTAATGTCTGATTAGCAGGTGGCTGGGAAACAGCGGAGCGGGCCACCACTGGGACCTGCTTCTCTGTCCAGAACGGGGCCCCCGAAGTGAAGGAGAGCATTCCGCTTTGAAGTCCCCTAGAAGTGAATAAAGAGAGCACTGTTCAATCACTGGCATCTCTCCAGAGCATCCCCCATTACACTTATAAGTGCAATGCTCTTCAGTAGACATCTTTATTTTGGCCTATCAAGAGAACAATAGAACAGTCATACTGTTGTCCTAAATTTTACATCTACCATTATACCAGCAGACATTTCCCTTGTAGCAGCTGTAAACTAACAATAAGATACTTAACTACATATGAGTTTTATCTCTGTGCTAACTGCTACAGAGGGACAATATTTTGTATTCAATTTTTAATGGTGCAGTCCTGCCCAAATGAAAAAAAAAAAAATGCTAAAATATTGCTTTCTGTGAATACTGATTTAAAAAAATACCCCTTTTTGATGTATGTGTCCCTTTAAGTACTTGAAATTCCAGAATCCAGTAAGATGGCATAAAGTGTCCCACACAGATGTGGACTGTGTGGGTCAGACTGTTGGGACCCTCATTAATTCTTAGAATGAAGAGGCTGCAGTGCTACTTAAAGGGAATGTGTCATAAGTAAATGACCTACTTTTTATATCACGTTTTTATGTTTAATATATTTTTTAAGAGTTTTTGATGTTTCTAATTTTCCATCTCAATATCTTTATTTAAAAAAACAACAACATAAAATCCAGCAGTTTTTGCACTGGCCACTTCTTCGTCTGTACAGATAACTTTACTGTAATAACACCTCTGTGTAAGACAGGATCCATCATTCACAATAGATGACATCACAGCTTATCAGCTCCCTCCTGACAGGTTACAGAGTGTCTAAAAAGCTCTCCCATAGAAGTCAATGAGGTCTCCTCCTGACCAATGTGTCTACGGACCCATAGGGCTGCAATAAAGCAGTTTTCTTAATGCTGTTTAAATGCTGTTAATAGCTCAGGCAAGATGGCTGCCCCCATATTCAGGAAATTGAGTAAAAAATAAAGAAAATTAAAACAGATTAGAAAAAAGTATGTGTCGCTATCTGGTTTTAACTGGAAGAGAATTTTCTTTCCTTTAAATGGGTTGTGCCTTTAAATGTTTTTTTTTCCTATCCTGTGGATCGCTGGGCATCTGACTTCTGAGACCCCCACCGATCTTTAGAACGGGGGTCCCATTTCTCCTTTGTGATTGTAGAGGTATGCGCACAGCTCATGTATGCGCTCCGCCACTCTGTTCATTCTCTATGGGAGTGCCAAAGATAGCCGAGCACTGTACTTGGTTATCTCTGGGACTTCCATAGAATAAATGGAGAGACAGTGCATGTGCATGACCTGACACTCAATCAGAACGGAGGAATAAAATACATGAAAGGGTGGTAGACCCGTTTAATCCCAAGCAAGGTTTCAGCCCAGCACAATGAGGCCTTTCACGTATTTGGAGTGCTGCCTCATTATTTGTATTTGGACTTCTCTGTGGTACCTTGACTCCAAGAGGACTTGCACCCTCAAACACTCGCTGAGTGCTGCTGCCTATTTTTTGGTTTTGGATATATATATATATATATATATATATATATATATATATACACACACACACACACGCATACACACAGTCTATATAATAACTCTCAGGGGGTTATAAATAAAAAAGGAAGCCAGACTCTCCCATCTTCTGCCACTGCCATTCCTACGCTGTGAGCCAGGGAAGGCCCACTCAGCCAATCATTTGGCAGTATGGTAACCCACCTCAGCCTGTGATTGGATTACATCTGCCATTTGGTTTATTTACCATTATTCGCAATATGCTTTGCAAAGTTTAATATTATAGAAAAGGATCAGTCATTATGTCCCATAATACTTTTTTATATGAAAGTGCTCAAATTCTGGTTTACCAGTAGTCTGTAGTTGTAATGACACTGGGAGGACAGTAGAAATCAGAACTGAACTTCACATATATCTTTCCCGGGTACAAACATGGTCTCCCACTGCTCATATACCCCCAGTACTCACTGTACATCCAAATTGTGTAACACCTAGGCAGTCACATGATCAGTGATATGAAACGTGTGTCAACGCTAGCACGTAACAGGAATGCAGGAAAATTGGAACTCACAACAAAAGACACAAACTGCATGGTGATGGTAATAGACAATGGCCACAATTGATCATGATGACGGACCACTAATGGAGCAGAAAGCTGATGATAAACCAAGGTTTCCCTAGATCTATTCCTTAACACTGGTTCTAACAGCAGTACTGATGCACAGTGTCCCTAAAGATTGAATTATTAATCTTAAAAATCCTAATTTGCAATACTGATCCTGACACGAACAGCGGGAGGCACTAGGATCCAGAGACAAGAAAGCCAAACTGAGCAGAGCTGAACTAGAATCAAGACAAGACCAATCCAAACAAGGAAACAAGCAAAGTACAAGACTCATAAGCAAACAATGGACTAGAAGCTACAAGAACTAAACTAATATGACCGGAAGTAAGCTAGGCAAGGAGCAAGATAAGAGTATAAAAGGATTACTAGATTCAAACACACATAGCTTAAGGGCCCATTACACGGGCCGAGAATCTTAGATATTTAGCGAATTTCTGGCACTGTAAATGTACCTCTGATTACCCAATCAAAGAGCAATCCGAAGCTGACACACACTAATGGATCAGCTGTGAGACAGATGCATAGCAGGGGCCCCAAACAAACTAATAGACAGGAGAAGATGAAGCAGCAGGAAAACTCTTACTGGTTGTAACAGTAGTGTATCTGGACCTTTCCTGACATTTTCAGCTTCTCAGGCCAGGCTCCAGGATGTGGAGGGCAGTGAGGAGGTGAGCAGTGTCAGAACTACAGAAGAGGGGGCTGGGGAGAATGAATATGGCTTATTTTTTTTATTTTTAACCCCCTGTGAGACACATCTAAAAATATTAGTACTCCAGAGAACCCATTTAAAGGGCTTCTGTCACCCCCGATTTAGCAATTTTGAGTAGTGGACATTAGCTATTTGCTAATGTCCGCTGAGTTCATACATATTACTATTACCTCTCTCTGTGCTCTAAATTCTGTAAAAATCGCACTTTCATGTTATGCTAATTTCTTCACTACCAGCAAGTTGGGCGGTTACTTGTTACCTGTCTTCCCATGAAATCCCGCGCCTGCGCCGTAACGGTCTTCATTCGGCACAGGCGTTCTGAGTGAAGGACGGGCACTTGCCAGCTCCTTCACTCAGAACGCCTGTGCCGAATGAAGACCGTTACGGCGCAGGCACGGGATTTCATGGGAAGACAGGGCCAGCGGGAGGAGAAGAGCGCTCGCTGGCCTTGTCTATCAAGTGGAGGAGGGGGCGTGTTTATAGTCCGAGGATGCGGCGGCTACCAGCAAGTAACCGCCCAACTTGCTGGTAGTAAAGAAATTAGCATAACATAAAAGTGCGATTTTTACAGAATTTAGAGCACAGAGAGAGGTAATAGTAATATGTATGAACTCAGCGGACATTAGCAAATAGCTAATGTCCACTACTCAAAATTGCTAAATCGGGGGTGACAGAAGCCCTTTAAACTGTGAAAACAGCACTTTATAACATTCTAGAGTTTAGTACCTAAAAATAATTGAGTAACTTTGACTACTATCTCTTTTTTTGTTGTGTACCCTTACCATTTCACTTCATTCACAGCTTTGTCATTCCCCTGAGTGAACTTGATAGACATACTTTTTCAGATTTACTAATATTATCTAATAGTGTAAACTATTCCGTCTTAAATTCTATCAGATTTATCACAAGGCTGATGATAACATTATTAGACTGTCTAGTCTACCTTTACTCCACCTATTTGTTAATGTTTTGCCCCACCACTTTGGACCCGTGCATTACCATGTTATTGTGATAAGTATTACAGCTCTTGTGGACTCTTTAATGTAGATACTATCTTTCGTTGATCATTGTTCAGATTATCCACTGTGAGCCACATGTTTGGGATTGTATCATGGGATTACTGTGACAGGGCCTTGTGGTGGGTGCCAGTGTTGGACCATATATCCACACTGGTGGTGATTCATTGTATACAATGTTTTTAGCCTTTTTTGTAGTGTGTCATGCTTTGTGCTTTTAAATAATAAATTTATATAATCAATATTATATTCTTGATGTGCGGCATTCTTGTGTGCAGTGTTCTTTGTCTATATATTTTGGTCTGTTGGTTTACACTGCTGCCAGCACTCGCTTGATTTGGATAGGTGTGCCCCCATATACTATATTTTCATTATTAGACTGTCTAGTCTACCTTTACTCCACCTATTTGTTAATGTCAAAAGTAACAACTCCTTTCTGCTAAGGCTTGTTTCACATCGGTTGTTAAAACAGTCGGCACAGCCTGTTGGATCCGTGAATATTTAGCCCTGCCGTGCGCTGCCGAGGTTCCATCCGGTCCCTTTTACTATAATGGGGAGCAGTGGAGATTCAGCCGCAACCTGGCAAATTTATAGAGGAACGGCCTGAAAAATACTGCTTCGCACAGCAGTTTTCCTCTGGCCAACTTTCAGCATGTTTACCGGGTAGAGGCCAAATGTCTGCTAGTCCCCATTATGGGGAATGGGCCCGGACGGGATCTCGGTAGCGCCTGGTATTTACAGATCCTGCAGGCCTAACATACTCATTTTTGTCTGGGAAAAAATATAAAGTGCCTAATACAATTGATAAATGTGGTGCAATGTATGCCAGATTTTTAAGCACAAATTGTGGCATAATTCTGGCACATTTTTAATAGTAAATCTGCCCCATGTCTTTTTTTTTTTCACCATATTATGTGACCTTGTAATTGATGCAAGTAAATTACACCATGTAATTATTTTTTTTTTTTTACGGTACTTTTGCCTCATGATGTTAGAATTATATACCACTAAAGATTAAAGACCCATGTGGATGCCTTCTTTTAACATCTGTTCATATATTTTATACGGTTGAAAATATCTATTACAGCAAATCATTTACTGTACACAATAAATTGTTGGCAGTCCGTCTGCTGGAAGAATTGATTGTTGCTGAAAATTTGGAGAATCACAGGTTTTGGCTGACAATTGGCCAGTTTTATAGCTCTGCTTTTACCACCCATGTGACAGCAGCATTTTATCTTAATGAAATTTCTCAAATGCTGTTAATTAAAGGGGTTATCCCATGATTGATGAAAAAAAATGAAAATCAGAAATTATATAGCACATGACAATACCTTTCTAACAAAGCTAGAACCAGCCCTGTACCTCACTTGGATCCAGGGATCTCCCCATTCATTACTCCAATTCTCTGCCAGATTATCTTCAGGATGGCTATGGCCCCTTTAAGTTACTTTGTTTTTTGTCATATAGTTTTAAACCGTAAAAATTTGTATAAGAAAGGGACTAGGGATGAGCGAATCCACTTCGGATGCTTCATCTGAAGTCTATTTCCATAAAACTTTGTTGTAATACTCTACGAAGCTGGAGCTCCGTATAGTATTAGAATGTATTGGCTCCAATGAGCCAAAGTTATTACTAATTACTTGGTGAATTAATTATTACTGTAAAAAACTTTGATACCCAACTTGGGTTCGGTTCCAAGTGGTACCTTGGAATCAAACCAGAGTTCGGTATCAAGGTTTTTGCAGTAATAATTCATTCACAAAGTTATTACACAGTCTCGCGAGACTTTGTAATAATAACTTCGGCTCATCGGAGCCAATACATTCTAATACCGTACGGAGCTCCCGCTCCGTACAGTATTGCAACTAAGTTTTATGTGATTCGCTAATCCCTAAAAGGGACATTTTTATGCCTTTATGACATTTGTTACCAGAAAAAACCTTCAAAACACTACCAGTCGTGTGTGTTCCCCATTTTGCGGAATGGCTGGCCCATAATAGAACAGTCCTATCCTTGTCAGTAATGCAGACAATAATAAGACATGTTTTATTTTCCTGCGGAACAGGCATGCGGACATGCGTAAAAAAAACGGAACGGACACGGACGAAAAATAAGTTTATGTGCATGAGCCCTTAACCACCTAACTGATTTGCCAGAGTTCAGCTCCACCAGTGCGAAAAGTAGCTAACTGGAGGGGGGAGGGCTGCTTTAGATGCTGCTACCTTCTGAATGATAGCAGCTAGAAACATGCAACTTGTTTGAAAGCAGACCCTCCAAGCTTTTAGACAGTACCAGGCAGCAATATGTTCTGGACAGAGGAAGATATCACTGATAGAAATCGGGATCCTGTGAATGCAGCTGAAAGTGAATGTAAAAACAGGTTTTAGCTGCGATTATTCTCGACTTGATTTCTAACAGTGATTTCTCCTCTGTTACTTGGACTTTTGCTGTCATTTTGGTCTTGTATGAAAGCCTGGACTGTCAGCTTTCAAATAAGCTTCCATTGCTACCATTCAGGAGATAGCAGCATCTAAAGCAGTCCTCCCCACTCCAGTTAGCTACTTTTCCCACTGCCCGAGCTGTGGTTAAAGAGGGTTTGCCACTTTTTTTATTGTTATATTTTTTGATACAATCTTTGGACTATCTAATTGATGGGGTTCAACGCCTGGCACCTCTGCCAATCAGCTGTAAAAATAAAGATAATTCTACTTGAAAATCGTATAAATAATTATATGCCTAGTATGCAATTAATTCAGATTGATGACCGAAAACACAGGTAAACTCCAGCAAAGTGGTGTCAAATTGTTGCAATCTTTTTGTGCAAATATATGTGACTTTTTGAGGTTATACACCATGCTCAACGCTTTTCTGAAATGTGGGTGTAGCTTAGCAGGCAGAGATGTGTATTGGTGGACTAACCTCCCAGCACCCCACCGATCAGCTGTTTAAAAAGGCAGCTTTGCTCACCGGAGCTCCAGTGCTGTACAGCCTCCTAACTGCTTACCAAGCACAACTCTGTACATTGTATAGCGGCTGTGCTTATTATTGCAGCTCGGCCCCATTCACTTTAATGGGACTGAGCTGCACCAAGGCCATGTGACTGATGTACATTGACGGCACTGGACTTGGAAGAGGCCGTGGCCTCTATGTAAAGCTGATCAGCAGGGTGCCTGGAGTCAGACCCTTGCCAATCTGATATTGATTAACTATCCTGAGGATAGGCCATCAATTTCAAATTTCCAGATTACCCATTTAATGTATGCCAGCAGCTGGTGTAATTTTTAGCTCAAATCTGCAGTGTAGATTTGACTCAGGCCACTTTCACACGACCGTTGTTTTCCCGTTCCCATATTGCGGAGCACATTTGCGGATCCGCAATACACAGGCACCGTTCCATTGTCATTCACTGATGTGGACCCATTCCCCTAAATGGGTCCGCAAATCAGGAGATGCGGAACAGAATCATGGAATGGAACACTATGGAAGCACTACGGAGTTCTTTTTTGGGGTTCCGCTCCGTACTTCCGTACCCCACAAAGATAGAACATGTCCTATCTTTTTGTGGAACGGACAAATGCAGACCCATTCAAGTTGAATGGGTCTGGATTCATCCCGGCGGCAGTATGGAGGTTGCCCGTGCATTGGTTTGCAGTCCCCAATGCTCAGAACGGACCACCTACGGCCGTGTACATGAGCCCTTAGAGGTACCTAATTTATTAAGAGGCTTGCTGTATATAAAGCACAATGATAAGGTTACCCTACACACCATGAGTACCATCTGAGAATCAGATCTTGAGTTTACATTTTTTAATGCAGTGTGTCAGGCATGCAGTGTTCATGGAGGCCTGCGCTATGATCTGAAGGTCCCCCTCCCCATGATCACCAACTAGGAGGTCATGGCCTTCACTGAAAGGTCAAGGGACTCCTTCAAGGTTAATCTGGTGATGGGTAGTCTATATTTTTATTCCCCCTATCAGAAAATAATAATCGGGGCTACCACTAAGTTTACGTGTGTCGCTGCCTCGTAGGCTTGTGGCCTGGCTATCTTTGGGAGTTATAAATACAGAGGAGTACAGGATACATATGTTTTTCATATGTTTTATTTGTGTGAACCGAGACATTTATAGCTAGTTGTGTGTGTGCAAAAATAAATAAATAAATTTAAAAAGAAGAGTTTATTGTGATTATCAAAAGTAGCAGGTTGTGTTCCAGGCAGATGGGACCTCGAAAAACTCCTTAAAACAATGTTGCTGACTCCTGGTCCTCTGTAATGAGCGGCACATTTATCATGTATAAATAGCCTAAAGAAGCTGGAATGAAGTTCAGGATGATGTTTTCTACTGTGTAACCTCCTTACAAATAGCCCATTGTCCGCCCGTACATTAGCTTCAGTATGATGCAGTACCTACTTCTGTTCTAGAAGCATGCTTCTGACAGTAGCATGTTTAAACGCCTGCACGAATGGCTTATCTGCTAATTCCTTCTGCGGTATCCAACTAATGCTTTTGTGAGATTGTAAAATGAGAATACATTATGTGCATCGGACGCATCCAATTCCCTGTTTCTCAAGTGCAGAAAAACAGATGTCTCTTCCCCTTGGGAGAAATTGTTGTGTTTTTGGCAGGAATAATGTGACACTAAAATGAAGGTTGAAGTAAGGCCACAGTGAACGTCAAATGCTATTAGATACTTTTATAATTTGCTACATAGTTACTCTTGGATGCGCCCAACTGAAAGTTCTTTTTTTTACAGTATTTAGGACCTGTTCACATGGCGGAGTTTTAACACACCACACCAAAATTTTGCTGCGCAGTGTCTACATCCTGTAGTTCAGTGGGAGGCAGAGCTGCAGTCTGCGGGCCAGCAGCTGCGCCATGAACTGGCATATCCCTTTTTGGCGCAATGTGCATGTCCGGTCGCAGTTTAGCTCCATCCAGTAGAGTTAAAGGGATTGTCTCACTTTAGCAAGTGGCATTTATCAGGTAGAGAATGTTAATACAAGGCACTTACTAATTTACTGTGATTGTCCATGTTGCCTCCTTTGCTGGCTAAACTCATTTTTCCATTACATTGCACACTTCTTGTTTACATGGTTACGACCACCCTTCAATCGGGCATCGGTGGCCGTGCTTGTACACTAGAGGAAAAAGCGCCGGCTTATGTGCGTTCCTGTTGACTCGGCCACCAGAGAGGTCAGTGCTTTTTTCCTACAGTGTGCAAGCACAGCCACCAATGCTGGATTGAAGGGTGGTCGTAACCATGGAAACGAGAAGCATATAATGTGATGGAAAAATGAGTCTAGCCACTAAAGGAAGCAATATCGATAATAACAATACAATAGTAACTGCCTGTATCAACTTTCTCTACAGGATAAATGCTACTTGCTGAAGTGAGACCACCCAGTCCCCCACCAATCAGATATTGATAGCATAGCCAAACTGTATGCTATCATTACGTATCATCCCCTTTATTTTGAAGGTCAGGTGGCCTCCAGAAAGCTGAGCCGACAGGAAGCGATGTGGCATAGCGTCTCCTAGAGCCATTGATACTTCATTCTAACAGTCGGTCATGGTCATAGTGGTGAGAACCCCTTCGACTACCAATAATCCCTAGTGGAGCAGAGCAGCCAGCTGAGAAACAAGAAGTAACATGTAGCCATTGCTGTAAGTTTTTCGCATGCATTTCATTTTCAGACCACTATAGGGGTTGTCCCATCTTAGCTTTTCATGTCCGAGATGGGAATAACCCTGTAAGCGTTGGCCAGAGCAGGCAGACTTATGGGAATGGCCAAGTGGCTGATGCTCCATAGCAGTGAATGGGAGCTACCCCAACACCGTAGCACAAAAAGCTATTCCGTTTCTGTGACTACAGTTCAGATGTTCACTTAATTCTGGACAGCACTTGTGCTGATTATTCCCATCTGGGCCATGAAAAGCTGAGATGGGACAACTCCTATAGTGGCCTGAAAATAAAATGCAAGTGAAAACATATAGCAATGGCTGCATGTTACTTCTTGTTTCTCAGCTCACTGCTTTATAAGCTCTGCTCCCCTAGGGATTATTGGTAGTCGACGAGGTTCTGACCACTATGACACTGACCGACTGTTAGAATGTAGTATCAATGGCTCTAGAAGAAGCCATGCCACAGACTTTTCTGTCCAGATGCAATGTGTGTTGTGAGCGGACAGCCAGACTGACTCCTGACCCATTCTTTTCAATGGGTTTGTGAACATGAGCTTGTTCATCACTGATCATCTCTGCGTTCAGGATATGGTCTATATTGTACGTTTTCCACACAGTCCTGGCCCACATAATTTAATGGGGTTTGCTTGAAAAATATAAGGCATCTGGATGCAATGCAGTTTTCACTGATGATTGCTAATTGATGTCGAGTGTTATTCTTCAGTGTTTCTTCACGAATCAAAAACTGAATCGTGCGGGGGAAAAAACTGGAACACTGAACACAATCGTAGACAAATCTGATTAAACTGGCGTGCAAAATCATCAGTTTTTCCCTGAACAGATCCTGGCTCACTCCATATGGTTCATGCGAAATAAACATAGAAGTGAGCGAAACAAAATCTGGCAAATGATATCTAATAACAATTTTCTTGGTTTTGGTTCAGATGTTTTGCTCCATGAGTGTATTCACCTACACATTGTATGGATCTTTTGATCACTGACACACACCTTGGTTGGGGGTCACTGAACGCTCTTTAGTCAGATTTTTGCATCGTAAATCTGTAACTTGAGATGACCACACAAAGTATAACTGTGTGCATTACTTACGATTGTCTACTAAGAGAAATGTTTGACATTTTAAGTCAGGTATCCACATTTATAGACTGTATCCACCTTGAAACTGACCATAAGTGAATGTTTAGTTTGGACAACCCTTATACAAGTAGAAACGACCAGATCCAGATATCATCCAGATGTAGAGCAATCTTGAAGACTCTATAGCAGGCCTGCTCACCCTGCTTCCCTCCTCCTGTTGTAAAACTACAATTCCCACAATGCCCTGCTGTAGGCTGATAGCTGTAGGCTGTTCAGACATGCTGGGAGCTGTAGTTTTGCAACAGCTGGAGGGCCGCAGGTTGAGCATGCCTGGTCTATAGCCTTTTTCCATCTGTTATAGGATTATGTGATGCTCACCAATACTTTCTTTTTTTTTATAAGTTAACCACTCTTGGGATTTATTTAACTAATCTGGAAAGCACATCATTTGCACAGTGGTGATAACACTAGTGGAGAACTATACCAACTACTCGGGTGCATAACAATTTCCTTCTCTATGCCGTATTAGTGGCGACAGTCCGCATTGAACCTGTGCTTGTACAGATCAGTGATGGTGAATGATTCATTTAGCACTCTTGATAGTAGATTTGCGGCAGAAAAAAAAAATATCATGGTCTAAACTGCTGAAGGTGCATTTCTAACAAAAAAAAAAGTACTCACCTAACAGATCCCCCTCCACACATGTACCAACGCTGTTCTCTGCTTCCTGGCCTAGGTGACAAGTCCATACATTACCATACTACAGAGCTCCATGTGCCCCCATATGGTACCCCTTTAGGGCACCACAGGAAAAGTACCTCCATAATGCCACATCCTGTGCATCATGGCACTTTTTTTCATATGGTCCACTTTTAAATATAATTTTTGTTGGTCGTCTCAAAGGGTTTGCCCCACTATCTTATAAACTGTCATTTTGTATGCTGTTTGCAGTTCCCACTATGGAATGTGCTGGTTCCAAAAGATAAAAATATACGGTAATAAGGTATATGTTATACTGTAACTGTGTAGTGGTGCCTCAATACTTGCATGTTGTCTAGTCAGCCGTGTTCTGAATAAAAAAAGGTGTAAAATTGTGCCAAGTTATGCAGTCACTGGATTAACACAGGTGAACATTTGTTGGTGTAGGCATGCTGAATATTAGAAGGTGTAAGGGATGAAATTAAGTGATGAAATTAAGTGCAAATGTAACACATCATGAGACTTGTGAACCAAATTGGTCTGTATCTGATGACTTGCTGTTCCTTGTTAGGAGCTAGAGCAGCTCTTCTCACTTTGCTACAGAATCTTGCCATAGTGAATTAGTTTAAAGAGGACCTGTCACATTTCCTGACATGTCTGTTTCCCCATGCAATAACAGTTCTAGACCATCTTTACATATAACTCTATGTTGTGTTGTTCTTCTATTGTTTCTATAGAAGTTTATGAATGATCAGCATTTTGCAACTAACCATTTCCCTGCCAAGGACATATCTCATGCATTGTGGTAGGGTGGTACTTCAGAATCCGAGGATGTATCCCATACGTCACATTGGAAGGAATAATGCAAGTCACCCGTACATACTAAATGGTAAAACACTGGGTAACACTGACATGGAAAAGGACCTAGGAATTTTAGTGAACAGCAAACTAAGCTGAAAAAAACAGTGTCAGGAAGCTGTTGCCAAGGCCAATAAGATAATGGGTTGCAATAAAAGGGTCATAGACGCCCGTGATTAGAACATAGTCCTACCACTTTACAAATCACTAGTCAGACCACACATGGAGTACTGTGTACAGTTCTGGACTCCTGTGAACAAGGCAGACATAGCAGAGGGTTCAGAGGAGGGCAACTAAAGTAATAACTGGAATGAGGGATCTACAGTACCCTGAAAGGTTATCAAAATTAGGGTTATTCACCTTAGAAAAAAGACGACTGAGGGGAGATCTAATAACTATGTATAAATATATCAGGGGACAGTACAGGGATCTGTCCCATCATCTATTTATCCCCAGGACTGTGACGAGGGGACATCTTCTGCGTCTGGAGGAAAGAAGGTTTGTACACAAACATAGAAGAGGATTCTTTACGGTAAGAGCAGTGAGACTATGGAACTCTCTGCCTGAGAAGGTAGGGATGATGAGTTCACTAAAAGAGTTCAAGAGAGGACTGGATGTATTTCTGGAGTGTAATATTATTACAAGCTATAGCTACTTGAGATTGGTCGTTGATCCAGGGAGTTATTCTGATTGCCTGATTGGAGTCGGGAAGGAATTTTCTTCCCCTTATGTGGGGAAAATTGGCTTCTAACTCAGGTTTTTTTTTTTTTGCCTTCCTGTGGATCAACTTGCAGGATAACAGGCCGAACTGGATGGACAACATGTCTTTTTTCGGCCTTATATACTATATTACTATGTCCTTGCTGCTCATGTCTATAAATCAGGCTGCATAGCAGTTAGAAATATCAGCCAGGGCTTGTCTTGTGCTAGACGCGGTACAGCCCGATATATAGTCTTTCGCAGCCGGCCTGGGAATGAGTGCAGCATCTCTTGTTGTAAAGCTGACAATCTAAGCTTTAAAAAAACTGGCATTGCAGGGCTAATCTCAATACAGTTCATAGAATTGGGTCTCAATAGGAGCTCCATGTATCTGCTGCTGTCAGTCCTAACCCGATTTTTAAAAGCAGTATCTTTGGTCATAATTCAACTTGAGATATACCAAGTCAGAGCAGCCCTGCCCGTTCAGCCTGATGTTAGCCAGCATGGAGTAGAAAGGTTGGAGGCAGTGGGCAGTTTGTTGAAGGGCTACAGGGAGAGAAGGAGAGAATTAGATCCTCATCATCTTGTATAACTGTCCTTGACCCCAGGAGGAAGGATAACATTGGACTTTGGTGCATGTTAACATTGAGACAGCATACTTGCACTCTGATTTCACCAAATGCTTGTGCTGCACATAAGCATCAATAAAATTATTTTTTTTATGCTGTTCCTACCACAAGTTTTAGAATAAAATATGCAGACGGCTTCTCTAGTGGTAACTAGAAAAACTGCATTAAAAATTAATAATGCTGTATTGTAATGTGGTTTTTGGCCGCACATGTGCTTCACAAGCCTCACAGCCGAAAACTGCACCTCAAAACTGTTGTAAAACCACAGGCTGTTTTACAGTATTTTTTTATAGAGTTTTTACCGTGCGGTCAAAATATTCCTGTATAAATGCACCCTGAGGCCTATTTTACATGAACAATGTTTCTGCCTGGATGTGGTCTGTTTTTACGATGGATCACATCCAGACTGAGCACTGACCCGTTGATTTCAGTGAGCATACGCCCATGAGAATTGTTTTTCACTGACCACCTGTCCAGAAAAATCCTACACCATGTCCTAACTTCCTCTGTGTTTCGCACAAGACTGGTCCATTCATGTCAAATGGGTCAGTGACGGCACCCAGATGCAGCTCGTTTTTCTCTGATGGTTTCTAGGAGAGGCTGTCTGTTAGGCCTTTTGCACAGGGGCGTATTTTGATCTGCGTGCCATTCGCATTTTGTGCGGCACACTGACTCATTCAATTCTAGGGGGCAGTGCACACATCTGTATTTTTTGCAGTTCCATGTGGCCATTCCGCTAATTATAGAACTTGTCCAAATCTGAGAACAGTCATTTCTATTGGTGGGAGGGAGAAAAATGCAGACGGCTTATGAAAGGCTTCTGTATTTTGCTGAAGAAAATACAGACACGGTCGTGTGCATGTAGCATAATTCAGCAATTTTTCTTCATGCGCCTTTAAACCACATCAAAAACGTATGATATCTGCGTGGGGGAAGAAAATACAAAAACTGAACAGATTTGCAGAAAACACTGAAGCTAACTGTAAAAAAATACTTTACCCTACACTGAAAAAAAGCCGTGTGATGGCCGTTTTCAGAACAATGACAGTTCATGGGTATATAAACATGTTTTTTTTTTTTTTATAGAGAATTCTGGCCATCAAAAAATAGGACATGTTTTGTGTAGTCCGTTTTCATGGGCTAACACCATTTTTTAGGGCCATATTTTTCATAAAACACATCAGTGAAATAACTGAGAGTTTAACCGTTTTTTAATGACTGTGGGACTATAGCCTTAGTTTTTCACTGACAGAACTTTTTCTGTGTAGCCCGTGTGAAAGAGACCTTAGGTGTAGAGCATAAGGAAGGGGAATGGGGCTTTGTGACTTTGGTATGGGACTGTGCTGTGTCTACACCTTCAGTTATAGCAACCTGGGGCCACATGTGGCTCTCAAATCCTTTGTGTGTGGCCCCCAACATTTTGGTAACCGAGATGTATGTCTGTGTCTTGTGGCTGCTCACATGCATCTTTCATGTATTTCTCCCATTAGATGGGAGTCCCGGAAGTGTAACTAGACATTTAGGATATATAATGTATGTTCAATATGCCATCAATACAATATTTCAGTTGGTAATACCCCTTTAAGTCTTATTTTCGGCCCTTGGAATTGGTTCAGGCTGACAATGTGGCCCCCAACCAGAAAAGGTTGTGCACCCCGGACATATAGTAATGACTGTGTCAGTCGAGCAGATGCAAAGGCCAATAAACTTTCTGTATCATACCTTGTTATTAGTTGTAGTGATTGTTGGCGCTATTTGTTGATTATGTTCGGTCTACCGCGTACGTCCTTGTACACTGCATTACAGTTGAGACACCTGAATATAGTGAGGATGTTTTTCTTTTGTGCTCAGTGAGTTTGTATGAGAGATATTCACCTCTTCTCTTGGAACAAATGATGTGCACTATATTTCATGTATTAAGCCATTTGTAAATAGTTTTTTTTTTGTATCATTAATTGCGTTCTATTTCACTTATAGAAAGGGAAGTGCTCTGAGTGCGTACGTGGAAGTATACAAGTATGGAGGTCAGATAGAAAGCACGGGTGCTGCTGGAGTGACTGGAAGAGGTCTGGTTTCTTATACAATGAATTCCACTAGCACGCTTAGTATAGATGTGCCATAGCATCTGCAGTTTGGCTCCGATTCAAGGCTGTGTAATATTGGCTTTTTATGAGTTGAAACAATAGGCTGCGGCGGGAAGACTGCACAATGGTGGGACATAGGCACCCACGTTGTTGATTTATATCACGAGGAAAGCTTGACTCACTCTGAGCCTTAACCCAGCAGCCACCATGATGATCCAGCTGAGCAGTTAACCACATAAAGTAAACTTGCAGCTCATTTAGTTTGTTATCTTAGCTCCTTGATGACAGACCTTAGACTGTGAAATAGTGTGATGTGGTGGAATGCAGTGCAGCAAGCATGTTACCCCTCCACTCCTTAATTCTTCTCGTGCTTGTCACACACTGTGCAGACTAAGCAATGGAGAGGCAGTCAGACTCCAGGAAGGGGAGAGCTGCTCTGTGTTTTATCTCTTTTGCCTTTTTTCTATTTTAGGACCCTGGCTATGCATACATATCTTTTTCTTTTCGCTGAGCACTTCTTGTTTCTATGGTTACGACCACCCTGCAATCCAGAGGGGGGTGATTGGGCTTGCATACTATAGGAAAAGGCATCGGGCCTCTCTGGTGGCAAGGACCACGAGAGTGAGCATAGACCAGAGCTTTTCCCCACAGAGTGCAAGCATGACCACTGCTGCTGGATTGCAGAGTGCTCGTAACTGGGGTTGAGCGAATCGACTTTGGATGAAGCACTTCAAAAATAAATTTCTACTGTTAAAAACCTTTTCCCGAACTCTGGTTCGGTTCCAAGTGGTACCTTGGAACTGAACCCGAGTTCGGTAAAAGAAAATAATTTCTGAAATTATTACCCGAAGTCTCGCGCGACTTCGCAAAGTAATTACTTCAGGTCATCTGAGCCAATACATTCTAATATTGTACAGAGCGCTCGCTCCGTACAGTATTTTAACAAATTATTATGCAAATCGACTTCGGATGTTTCACCCCTAGTCGTAACCATAGAAACAAGCAGTATATAATGCGATGGAAACATCAAGCCAGCAAAGGAGGCAATATGGACAATCACAATGCATTAGTAAGTAGCTTGTATTCACTTTGTCTACATGATAAATACCATTTGCTGAAGTGAGACAACCCCTTTAAATATTAAAGTATATTTCCAAATACCTTTTATTAGTTATGATACCTTGTTTTATCTAAGGAGCAGTCATCAGGGGAAATAAAATGTCCTATTAGTACACACAAAACCTGTCCTAATCACACAGGAGGACAAGTTACTTCGCAAATCTGAGGTAAAGAGCTGCCTCAGCCTCATCTCCTAATTGTCAGGGATTAGGATCCTGAATACAGCTGATAAGATGTTCAGCTCAATCTCTGTAGGCATGGAGTTCATGAGGAGACATGAAGTACAGAGAAGAGGATGGGGATGTGGAGAATAAAGAGCTGCTCTTGTATGCAGTCTCCATTATCACAGCCCCACATTACCACTGTCTGCCCTGTCCATCCTCTCTGTACTTTGTCTCCTCATGGACTTCATTCCTACAGAGATTCATCTGAAAATCTTAACATCAGTATTCAGAATCAGAATCCGTGACAAGTAGAGCAGAGCGGAGGATGAGGCAACTCTTTACTTCGATGTTGTGAAGTAACTTATCCTGCTGTGTGATTAGGACAGGTTTTGTGTGTACTAATAGGACAGCAACCATTTTATTTCTCGTAATGATTGCTCCCTAGACAAAATGAGCCATTAGAACTAATGAAAGGTGTTTGGGAATATATAAAGTAATATTTAAAGGGGTTGTCTCACTTCGGCAAATAGCATTTATCACGTAGAGAAAGCTAATACAAGCCACTTACTAATGTATTGTTATTATCCATATCACTTCCTTTGCTGCCTGGATTCATTTATCCATCACATTATATACTCTCATTCCCAAAGTTTATGACCATCCTGCAGTCCAGCAGCAGTGGTTGTTCTATAGGAAACAGCACTAGCCTATGTGCGCTCCCTTGATCCCAGCCACCACACTTTTTCCTATAGTGTGCAAGCACGACCACCACTGATGGATTGAAGGGTGGTCATAACCAGTGGCGTTGCGAGGGGGGTGCGGGGGGTGCGGTCCGCACCGGGTGACACCAGTCTGATGGGGTGTCACCAGGGGCGGACTGACTGTTGGCAGACGCGACGGAGATGAGCGCTTGCATTGCGCTCATCTCCGTGCGGAGCAGCAGCAGAGGAGGGAGAGGCGTGTCCTCTCTCTCCCAGTTCCTCTGTTAGGCTGCCAGCACTAGGCCGGCAGCCTATCAGAGGCCGGCTCCGGTGGCGCGATGACGTCATCGCGCCGCCGGAGCCGTACAGCTCGAGACACAGGCCGGAAGAGGCCTGCATCGCATCGCTGGAGGTAAGTACAAGTGTTCTTTTTTTTTTTTTTTTGTTGGGGGCTACTGGCACTAAAGGGGCTACTGGCACCTAAAGGGGGCTACTGGCACTAACGGGGGCTACTGGCACTAACAGTGGCTACTGGCACTAACAGGGGCTACTGGCACATAAAGGGTGCTACTGGCACTGAAGGGTGCTACTGGCACTGAAGGGGGCTACGGCACATAAAGGGTGCTACTGGCACTAAAGGGGGCTACTGGCACACAAAGGGTGCTACTGGCACTAAAGGGGGCTACTGGCACTAAAGGGTGCTACTGGCACATAAAGGGTGCTACTGGCACTAAAGGGGGCTACTGGCACATAAAGGGTGCTACTGGCACTAAAGGGGGCTACTGGCACACAAAGGGTGCTACTGGCACTAAAGGGTGCTACTGGCACTAAAGGGGGCTACTGGCACTAAAGGGGGCTACTGGCACATAAAGGGGCTACTGGCACATAAAGGGGCTACTGGCACATAAAGGGACGGCTACTGGCACATAAAGGGGACGGCTACTGGCACATAAAGGGACGGCTACTGGCACATAAAGGGACGGCTACTGGCACATAAAGGGACGGCTACTGGCACATAGGGGGACTAATGGCACATGAGGGGGCCTAATGGCACATGAGGGGGACTAATGGCACATGAGGGGGCCTAATGGCACATAAGGGGAGATGGCTACTGGCACATATGTGGGGGGCTACTGGCACACAATAAGGGGGGGGGGCTACTGGCACATGGGGGGAGGCACAAGAGAGGCACTTATTACTAGCACATGTGGTGGCATAGAGAGGCACGTGTTACTGGCACATTATTATGGGGCACTATGTGCGCCTCAATCCTGGGGGTGAGAAAAGAGAAATGATGGGGGACAATCACAAAATGTCTGTTTGTGCCATGGAGCCTGGAGGGGAAGAAAAGAAATGTGCCATCCATGGGGGGGTGACATGATGAGGGGACAATGATGAAGAGAGGGACAATGTTGGAATCTGTGCCATGGGGGTGACATCATGTACCCCCCTGGCACAGTCAGACTTCAACATTGTCCTCACCATGTCACCCCCGATGGTACAGACTCCAACATTTCCCATTGGGGATCATGAAGGATCGGAGCTGACGGCTGACATGGGGGGCATGATGGATGGGGGCTGACGGCTGACACGGGGGCTGATCTGAGGTGTGATTAACATTGGGGGTCTGATTGGTGGTCTGACCTGAGGTATAGTGGAAAATATTGTTTCTTATTATACTCCTCTAAAACCTATGTGTGTGTTATAGTCTTATAGGGCGAAAAGTACAGTCTTCAAGCGATTGAAGCATAGCGAAGATACCAGGACCACACAGAGGAGAAGCCAGCTGCTGCACACAGGACCAGGACCAGGTGAGCTGCGGGCGGGGGTCGCCGGCCCAGGTCACGTCACTCACACAGGCACAGCCTGAACCAGCCCAGACTTGTTGCTGATGTTAATGGATGCTATAACATATGCACCATTCATACACATCTGTCATCCGCCTTACCTCATGATCCTGGAGCTGTGCTGTAGAGCTCGGCGGCCACTGTACAGCACAGCTCCAGGATCATGAGGTAAGGCGGATGACAGATGTGTATGTTCAGAAGAATGGTGCAATGTTATAGCATCCATTAACATAACAGCAGCAATTCCTCTTTAGTTATATGTGAAGACACTTCGTACACACCGGACTGTAAGTGAATTAATAACTAAGGCCCCTTTCACACTACCGTTGTGAGGATCCGGCGTGCACTTCCGTCGCCGGAAATGCCCACCGGATCCGTCACAACGCAACACACCTGAAAACATTTGAAGACTGATCAGTCTTCAAAATGCTTTTAGTGTTACCATGGCAGCCAGGACGCTATTAAAGTCTCGGCTGCCATGAAAGTAGTGGGAGCCAGGGGAGAAGCTACTTACCTTCCGTGTGGCTTCTGGGCGCTCCACAATGACGTCACAGCGCCCTACGCCGCATGATCACATTATCCATGTGATGTAGGGCGCTGTGACGTCATTGTGGAGCACCCTGGGAGCAGCACGGACGGTAAGTAGCTCCTCCCTGGCTCCCCACTACTTTTCCATGGCAGCCGGGACTTTAGTAGCGTCCTAGCTGCCATGGTTACCATTCAGAAAGGTAAACGTCAGATCCGGCGATGCGCCGAAACAACATTTAGCTTAAAGTCGGGTCCGGATTAATGCTTTTCAATGGGCATTAATTCCAGATCCGTCCTTGAGGCATGCCTTCAATTTTTTGGCCCAAGGAAAATCCGCAGCATGCTGTGGATTTTTCAACGGTAAAAAAACGTTTGAATACTGAACTGAAGACATCCTGATGCATCCTGAACGGATTGCTCTCCATTCAGAATGCATTGGGATAATCCTGATCAGTATCTTTCCGTCTTAGAGCCCCGAGGACGTAACTCTAGCACGGAAAGGAAAAACGCAAGTGTGAAAGAGGCCTAAGCACCAGTGAGTATCTGTTATTTTTGGTTATATGCCTAAAACATTATTGCTTCGGGGGGGGGGGGGGGCTGGGGTGACACCATTTTCTACCGCACCGGGTGACACCAGCCCTAGCAACGCCACTGGTCATAACCATGGAGACGAGCAGTGTATAATACAATGGAAAATTAATCAAGCCAGCAAAGGAGGCAATATGGACAATCACAATACATTAGTAAGTAACTTTCTCTACATGAGAATTGCCACTTGCTGAAGTGAGACGAGCCCTTTAAGTATTTTCATTTTCTTAATTCCCCGAGAATCCCAAGTTTTACTGTTGTATACGTATCCTGTGTACTGTTGTATGAATTATGCTAGCATACATACTCTCTTGTGTGTGTATATTTCCACATTCAAGTATCTTGATGTAGTTTTTGAAGTCAGTGCCAGGAACAATTCGTAAACTGGGGGCACATATAAAGGAAAAACTTAGGCCATTAAAAAAAAATAAAAAATCTGCAGGCGGAAACCCTCCCTTAACCAGTCCCCGACCGCCGTACGCAGGATTGCGTCCTGCGGGCGGCCGGGATCTTCTGTTTGGACGCGCCGGGGCGTCATCTCGCGAGACGCGAGAGTTCCTGTGAACGCGCGCGCGTTCACAGTGATGCGCGTCTCGAGAGTTGGACTACAGCCTGCCAGCGATGATCAATCGCTGGCAGGCTGTAGATGCGATATAAATCGCATCAAACAGCTATATCAGACGCTGTTTTATGAACAGCGTCTGATATAGCTGCTACCTGGTCCTCTGGTGGTCCCATTTTCTGGGATCGACCACCAGAGGACCAGGTAACACAGTAAAACACACCAAACACTACACTAACCCCCCACCCACCCCCTCACCTATTAACCCCTTGATCACCCCATCTAGACCCCTGATCACCCCTGTCATTGATCACACCCTTGTAAGGCTCCATTCAGACGTCCATATGTGTTTTGCGGATCCGTGGATTCACGGATCCGTGGATTCACGGATCCGCGGATCCGATCCGCGGATCCTCAAAACACGGAAACCGGCAATGTGCTTTCCGCATTTTGCAGATCCGCAGATTGCCAGAACTATATAGAAAATGCTTTTTCTTGTCCGCAATTGCGGACAAGAATAGGACATGTTCTATATTTTTGCGGAACGGAAGTGCAGACCCGTAAGTGCGGATCCGTAATTCCGGATCCGAGCGGGACGAAGTCTGTCCCCATAGAAATGAATGGGTCCGCAATTCCGTTCCGCAAACAGAATTGCGGACGTGTGAATGAGGCATAAGGGTCCCTTATCACCGCCAGTTAGTTAGCTACTTGTTATGTAGCTAGCGCCCAGCCCACCGCACCGCAGTCACTGATTTTGGCAGAGATTTTTTCATCCACATTGATCGATGCGAATGAAAAAATCTGTGCCGTTCATTTTATTTTTTTTTTCAGCGCAGAGGCTGAACGGAAAAAAAAAATCTCATTACCCGTATGCTCAATATAAGGAGAATCGCAGAAACTCCTAATGCTGGCCATACGTGTAATGACTGCGGAGACCCTCAAATGCCAGGGCAGTACAAAAACCCCACATGTGACCCCATTTTAGAAAGAAGACACCCCAAGGTATTCCGTGAGGGGTATGGCGAGTTCATGGAAAATTTTATTTTTGTCACAAGTTAGTGGAATATGAGACTGTAAAAAAAAAAAAAAAAAACAATTTCCGCTAACTTGTGCCAAATTTTTTTTCTGTGAACTCGCCATACCCCTCACAGAATACCTTGGGGTGTCTTCTTTCCACAATGGGGTCACATGTGGGGTATTTATACTGCCCTGGCATTTTAGGGGTCCTAAAGCGTGAGAATCCAAATGCGTAAAAATGGCCTGTAGAAATCCTAAAGGTACTCATTGGTTTTAGGCCTTTGCATCTTGGCTGCAAAAGTGTCACTCATGTGGTATCGCCGACTCAGGAGAAGTAGGGCAATGTGCTTTGGGGTGTATTTTACATATACCCATACTAGGTGTGAGAAATATCGCTGTAAACGACAACTTTTTACATTTTTTTATTCAAAGTTGTCAATATACAGAGATATTTCTCTCACCCAGCATGGGTATATGTAAAAATACACCTCAAAACACATCGCCCTACTTCTCCTGAGTACGGCGATACCACATGTGTGACACTTTTTGCAGCCAAGATGCGCAAAGGGGCCCAAATTCCAACGAGTACCTTTTAGAGGGTATTTTTACGCATTTTCTTCTCACGCTTTAGGGCCCCTAAATGCCAGGGCAGTATAAATACCCCACATGTGACCCCATTTTGGAAAGAAGACACCCCAAGGTATTCGCTGAGGGGCATAATGAGTTCATGAAAAATTAAACTTTTTGTCAAAAGTTAGCGGAAAGGGAGACTTTGTGAGAAAAACAATAAAAATCAATTTCCACTAACTTGTGCCAAAAAAATATTCTATGAACTCGCCATGCCCTCATGGAATACCTTGGGGTGTCTTCTTTCAAAAATGGGGTCACACGTGGGTATTTCTACTGCCCTGGCATTTTAGGGGCCCTAAAGCGTGAGAAGAAAAATGCGTAAAAATGCCCTCCTAAAGGTACTCATTGGAATTTGGCCTCTTTGCATCTTGCCTGCAAAAGTGCACACATGTGGTATCGCCAGATCAGAGAAGTAGGGCATGTGCTTAGGGTGTATTTTACATATACCCATGCTGGGTGAGAGAAATATCTCTGTATATTGACAACTTTGAATAAAAATGTAAAAAGTTGTCGCTTACAGCGATATTTCTCACACGCAGCATGGGTATATGTAAAAATACACCCCAAAACACATTGCCCTACTTCTCCTGAGTTCGGCGATACCACATGAGTGACACTTTTTGCAGCCAAGATGCGCAAAGGGGCCCTAAAACCAATGAGTACCTTTAGGATTTCACAGGCCATTTTTATGCATTTGGATTCTCACACTTTAGGGGCCCCTAAAATGCCAGGTGAGTATAAATACCCCACATGTGACCCCATTTTGGAAAGAAGACACCCCAAGGTATTCCGTGAGGGGCATGGTGAGTCCACAGAATTTTTATTTTTGGCACAAGTCAGCGGAAATTGTTTTTTTTTTTTTTTAATTTTGTTTTTTACAAAGTCTCATATTCCACTAACTTGTGACAAAAATAAAATTTTACATGAACTCACCATACCCTCACAGAATACCTTGGGGTGTCTTCTTTCCAAAATGGGGTCACATGTGGGGTATTTATACTGTCCTGGCATTTTAGGGGCCCCTAAAGGGTGAGAAGAAGTCTGGAATCCAAATGCGTAAAAATGCCCTGTGAAATCTCTAAAGGTACTCATTGGTTTAGGCCTTTGCATCCAGGCTGCAAAAAGTGGCACACATGGTATCGCCAGACTAGGAGAAGTAGTGCAGCTTGGGGTGTATTTTTATATATACCCATACTTTGTGTGAAAATATCTCTGTAAACGACAACTTTTAAAAATTTTATACAAAGTTGACAATTTACAGAGATATTTCTCTCACTCCAACATGGGTATATGTAAAAATACACCCCAAAACACATTGCCCTACTTCTCCTGAGTACGGCGATACCACATAAGTGCCGCTTTTTGCAGCCTGGGTGCGCAAAGGGCCCAAATTCCAACGAGTACCTTTAGGTTTTACATGGCGGCTCACAATTTAGCCCCGCCCAAAATGCCAGAACAGTAAACACACCCCACAAATGACTCCATTTCGAAAGTAGACACCCCAAGGTATTCACTGAGGGGCATAGTGAGTCCGTCTGAGATTTTTATTTTTTTGCCAGAAGTTATCAGAAATTGAAACTTTTTTTTTTTTTTTTCTCAGAAAGTGTCATTTTCCGCTAACTTGTGAAAAAATGAAATGATACATGAACTCACCAAGCCCCTCCGCGAATACTTTGGGGTGTCTTCTTTCTAAAATGGTGTAATTTGGGGGATATTTATACTATCCTGGCATTCTAGCACCTGAAGAAACATGACAGGTGCTCAGAAAGTCAGAGCTGCTTCAAAATGCCGAAATTCACTTTTTTGCACCATAGTTTGTAAACGCTATAATCTTTTACCCAAACCAATAAATATACACTTATTGGATTTTTTTATCAAAGACATGTAGAACAATAAATTTAGAGAAAAATTTATATAGAAATGTAGTTTTTTTTGAAAAATTTTACAACAGAAAGTGAAAAATGTCATTTTTTTGCAAAAATTTCGGTAATTTTTGATTAATAGCAAAAAAAGTAAAAATGTCAGCAGCAATGAAATACCACCAAATGAAAGCTCTATTAGTGAGAAGAAAAGGAGGTAAAATTAATTTGGGTGGTAAGTTGCATGACGGAGCAATAAACGGTGAAAGTAGTGTAGTGCGGAATTGTAAAAAGTGGCCTGGTCATTAAGGGGGTTTAAGCTAGGGGGGCTGAAGTGGTTAAAGAAAGGACCCTTTTATGCTAATGTAAAATGAGGGCATCTGATGCCATTATGCTCATTAAAGAGGACTTGTCACCACTTCAGACTTGTCTGTCTTATGAAAAACTTGTATTCTCCATACCATAACAAGTCTGTACATCTTTTCTTACAACTTTGTTGTTTTTCGGTTATTCCTTGTAATGCCGGTGGTCTGTGCCTGCCAGGATGTCTCCTCTTCCGGTGGGCATAGCTGCCAGAGTATTCGCCTATCCCACTACTCTATGATGTCTTTGGCTGCAGGCTGTCCCCACCTACTTCTTGCTCTTAGGGAACGTGCTCTCCTCGGCTCTTAAAGAGCCAGCTTGCACACAGACTAATTAGCCCTTATCCAATGAAAGCTTTCCCTGAGGTATATATTGTGCCTTCAGCTATGGAAAGGTGCCTGAGCTATAGGTCCCTAGCTTGTGTAGTCCTTTGAAGGTTCACTATAGTATTGTTCAGACCCCCTTCACAAACACCTAGGAGATTCCCCCTCTGAAATGTGCAATCGACGGCAAGAGATGCAGCATCAGAGAGAACAGTTTGGTTGCAGAGGGAACTGTACAACATCCTAATGCAATCCACACAGCCTGATTTAGCTCGCCCCTCCTTCTCCACTTGAACTTCCCATGCACGGACTTCCTGGGGCAGGACGAACAGATGCACATAGACAATTCCACCACAAACACATAGGTTCTTAATCAAGGCTATGATGAAGAACCTGTGTTTGAAACACATAGTAAAAATATACAGTTTCTGCTACATAGTAATTTTTTATTGCTTTTATGTTAGACACCAGTGCTGGAATTATGTATCTATATACAACATCTTAAGTTTCTAAATATAAAAAAATATAAAAAATAAATTGGGCTTTTATTGCTTTGCAGCAGATAGATATATGAAGGAGTATACTGCTCACTCAATTTAAGAGCATAGAAGAGAGTCACTTATCCTTTCATTCCTCCGAAGTCATCACACGAATGAGTCAACTTCTCGTATGTGACGTTTTTCTCCACACCGTAGGTGTCTCCACAGGCCAATCACTTATCTCCATCACTCATCCATACTCTAAACGTAAAAGGATAGAAGTGCAGCCGCCAATAGTGAAGCATCGCCACAGAGTTAAATCCACGCAGTGTTTTTTTTGTACGAAGTAAAGGTAACATCAAGCATAGAAAATATTCTACTCAAAGGTCACCCAAATTTGAGTTTCACAATAGCATCTTTTGGTTATCCCACCTTTTGAGTGGGATATTTTATATGCTTGATGTTACTGTTATTTTGTAAGAACAAAAAAAACATTGAGTAGATCTTAAAGGGTTTTCCAAGAGTTTACAACTGATGGCCTATCCTCAGGATAGGTCATCAGTTTCTGATCGGTGGGGGTGTCCGATGGGAGCCTTGCTGATCAGCTCTTTGAGAAGGCACTGGCACTCTGATGAGCGCCACGTTTTTTTCCCTGCTCACCAGCACAGAGCTGTAAATTGTACAGCGTGCTTGGTATTGTGCTCAGCCCCGTTCACTTCTATGGGGATGAGCTGCGCCTAGGCCACATGACCGATAAACGTGTCGTCGCTGGCCTAGGAAAAACCGTCAAACAGCTGATCGGCGGGGGTCCTGGATGTCAGACCCCCACAGATCAGATATTAATGACTTATCCAGAGGGCAGGGGGGGGCAAACAAGGTGAAAAGCACTCCTGAGAAAATAAACGATGGGCGCACTTCTTCGGGGAAAGTGGTAAGCTTCCCCATGCACAATTGTGTAATCCACGTACAATGAAAAAGGAAGGATGGAGACAGCACGTCCAATGGTTTGAATTTATTCCAGATGCAACGTTTCGGCAATCCACGTACAATGAAAAAGGAAGGATGGAGACAGCACGTCCAATGGTTGGAATTTATTCCAGATGTAACGTTTCGACCAAGAAGCCAAAACATTGGATCTGGAATAAATTCCAACCATTGGAAGTACTCTCTCCATCCTTCCTTTTTCGTTGTACGTGGATTATCCAGAAGATAGGTCATCAGTATTAAAGTTTCGGAAAACCCCTTTAACTCATTGTCGGTGCTTCACTGTTGGCGTCTGCTCTTGCATCTTTTTCTTGTTTAGTTTGGATGATTTGTGCCGCTGGAGATAAGTGATTGGCCAGTGGAGAAAAACAACACATATGAGAAGTTGACTGCTTCTTGTGATGATGAAAGGATAAGTGACTCTCTTCTATGCTCTTAACTTGAGTGAGCAGCGCAGTCCTTTTATATATCTATTTTTACTTAGGAATTGACTTATTTCCCTCAGGCACTGTACCCCATTGCTTTCTTATGTGGCAGTGCTGTGTATGCGTAGATGAGCGATATTCTCCACCGATTTCCCAGCTGCTTTAGGTATTACCTGGGATCATATAAAGCTCGGGTAATGACCTGATTTGCAAAGCAGATATCATGGACGTGAGTAAATTTAATGAACTTGCTGTGCCGAACAATTAGTGTAAATTTGGAATCTATTCTTTAGAACTGCTTTTTATCATTATGTAAGCTAGTAGTGTCAAAAACTTCAAGGCGGCAGCTAATCTTTCTACCTTTGACCTTCAGGAGCTGTCAAGTATCATCCTGACGGTTGATGTGTATTCAGATAATCAGTTATGACTTAATTTAATGCAAAGTTGAATGCTATCTTTCATGCAAATGCTGTGTATTTGAATAGTAATATTGTAGGCAGATACAGTGCATCCAACCAGCAAAAACTCTGGGCACATAAAAGCCACCTGCTCGATTATCAGTTTGGGCACTGCCAAAGCCTTCCGAAGCCAGGTGGATTGCAGGCATGGTCAGAGGTCAGAGCTTCATTCAGAACAGGGAAAAAGAGATAAAAGCTGACACGACTTTCCTCGGTACAGCGCATTTCCATAATGTATTCTATTGAAGTCTTTTAATGAAATAAAACAACAATAAGCCTGGATTATTCTAATGTAGTTGTTTTCTGTCCGCTTCATTCATAGACAAATAGATGTCTCATTTTCATGCAAGCAGATAAAGCAATATGTATTATAATGTGTTTTTATATTAATCTCTCCCCCCCCCCAAAGCAGTGATAAAGATAATACTCAGCAGGTGAGCAAAGAAACCATTTTCACCTTCCATGCTCCTACTACCAGACTCTTGTGAAATTCCAGTTTATTTGCAATTTTGGCAAATTGTGACTTTGAAGTTGCTTTATGCAAGGATTTCTGATTTGTTCTCATAAATGTTAGATGCTGCCAAATGATATTGATCAGATAATGATTATTTCAATCCACAAAAGAAGCTCAACGTACAACGACTTGTGAAGCATTCAGCCAGCCCTTGTCGTTCCTGAGATTTGGCTGTAAAGCAGCTTTAAAGACAATCTGACATTTATAGAGCAGGAGGAGCTGAGCAGACTGATATATAGGGGGAGATTTATCAAACTCGTGTAAAGTAGAGCTGGCTTAGTTGCCTATAGCAACCAATCGGATTCCACCTTTCATTTTCCAAAGGCGCTGTGTAAAATGAAAGGTGGAATCTGATTGGTTGTTATTGGCAACTAAACCAGTTCTACTTTAGACCAGTTTGATAAATCTTCCCCATAGTATTGTGGAAAAAGATTCAGTTAAACGTGTTCTTGTGATCAGCGGTCGGACCTCCATCAATTAGACGCCTATTCCATTTCCTATAAATAGGGGATTATTTCATATCTTGCCCTTTACATCATATTATCAGCAAGTTAGAGTTAAAGTAGCACTCCCGCAAAAAATTTTTACTCTCTAACCTGTTAGAAATGTACATGATGTAAACTGTAGCGAAGGTAATTTTCTTACTAGTGACTGTATTTTTTAGTTACTTCTGATCCTCAGCTGTGTCATGTGACCAGCACTCACATCTCTTTTGTGAATTCTCTTTGTGAGTTTGCTGCCGGATACAAACGGAATGCCTGCAGGGGTCCAGCAGAGATCCATACGCTGTCCTGGCAGACAAGCGGAGAGTTGGCCAGACACACCGCTCCATCCTGCAGTTTGTTCTGGCAGACAAATGGAGAATCGTCCGGACACAGTGTGCTGAAACAGACGAGTGAAACTAGCCTAACATAGCATCTTGTGTGGGCAGGAAGCCAGTTTCTCTGTGTATTCCTATGGGAGCCTCAATCTCTAGTCTCATAGGAATGAATACAGAAGTAACTGACTTCCTGTGTCAGTTGAAAAGGCAAAGTGCTGGTTACATGACACCGTTGAGGATCAGAAGGGAGGGGATAACTCAAAACTACAGTCACTGGTAAGAAGATTACATTCACTGCAGGTTTCATCATGCACCTTTCTAACAGGTCAGGGAAGAAAGATTTTTTTTTGCCCCATACATGTTTACCCATAGAAAAGATTAGGTTGGTTAGTTTACAGTCTAAATTTATTGGTCAGAATAGTCCTAATGTTCACATGCTGGCCAGCTGGGGACATACAATTGTGTGTGTATCATTATTTTAAAGAGGTTGTGCAAGAATGTGTTTATCTTATTATTATTTTTTTTGGCAAAAAGCTAAAACCCCACCCAACCTACCCACACTTAGCTGGACCTGGAGAGGGAAGCTTACTTAACTGCTTTCCAGAGCTAGCTCCCCACTCTTTCTCCTCCCGGCCTATGAAGCTCCACTGGGATCTGTCGCTTTAAAAATTCAGCTTGACACTACCATAGCCAATCCCTGGCCATGGTGGTGACCGGTATCTTTTATGTCATGACTAGGGATGGGCGAATCGACTTCGGATGAAACATCCAAAGTTGATTCGCATAATACTTTGTTTCAATACTCTACAGAGCGAGTTCTCTGTACAGTATTAGAATGTATTGGCTCCTATGAGCCGAAGTTATTACTTCACGAATAGTGTTGAGCGGGTTCGGGTTATAATGGGACTCTTCGATAACCCGAACTTTAAACGCCGAACTTAAAAAAACAAGTTCGCTCAACACTATTCACGAAGTCTTTGGGTAATAACTTCATAAATTGATTTATACTGTAACAGTAGGGACTTCGCAAAGTAATAACTTTGGCTTATAGGAGCCAATACATTCTAATACTGTACAGAATGCTCGCTTCGTACAGTATAGAAATTAAGTTTTATGCGAATCGACTTAGGATGTTTCATCCAAAGTCTATTCGCTCATCCCTTGTCATGATGAATGGTCTCATGACAATAACGAGATTGGCTGCAGCGATGTCAAACTAGATGTGGACAGCGAGAGAGCCCAGTGGAGAATCTCAGGCTTGGAGGATAAGAAGGAGGGAGCCAGCATCGGGAAGCATTTAAGTAATCTTCTTTTTACAGGTCTGACCAAATGGGGGTCATTTGCCAAACCTGCCCCATTCTTGAACAACACCTTTAGGATCTGATACTCATAATCCTTCCCTAGCTGCATACAACTAAAAGATACTCCAAGATCTTAATTTCCTACAGTTATACACAAGAAAAAGAAGATATTTCGGCTATAAATAATTCCGGTTCTAATCACCATTTTCTTTGTTGGTCTCTTCTGCCACCAACCAGTTATAGGACTCAAAGGTAGTGCTTGATCCTAAGTACTTATCTGTAGGTTCAGAGATGTTTTATGCATTGATTGTGTAAATCTGCTGCTAAATCCTCTTGTGGGGCCTATTGTTTCTATTTTACTGGTCTTAAACCTTGTATGAATTGAAATTTGTCTGGAACCAAAAGCAGTTTCTGAGCTGAGATTAGCACTGCTTTGCTAGAGTGATATAGCTTGACAACTTCATGACAAATAGCAAAACATCTAGGATTATAATGATTAAATGAATCTTCAAAATGACATAAATCCTTTGAATGTTCACCAAAACAAGTCCATTTTGCCCAGGAATCGTAGAAAGTCATGTACTTTATATAACATACAGTGTAAGTGTTCATATGAAGGTTTTGGTATTAAACTGTTTAAGATACTTGTGCTGAATTAAAAGGCAGTAACAGTATAACTGTAAAATTCAGTTTGTCATGGAATGTATGCGCCTCGTCTAGTCGTCTTGCATTAACTGTTTGTAAGCCCATTTGTTTTCTCGATTAAAAAAACTAGACAACTTAACTGTGTTAGGCCAAACTACTGCACCAACCCTTTTTTTCCTTAGATATACAGGTGCATCTCAATAAATTAAAATATCACAATTTATTTTAGGTATTGAATTCAAAAAGCGAAACTCATATATTCATTTTTATTCATTACATACAGAGTGATTTCTTTCATTTGTTTCTTATGTACAACATTATGGCTTATAGCTAGGGATGAGTGAACCTGTGTTGTCAAGTTCGGGGTACAAGGTTCGGGTTAAATAAGAATTCAGTTATGGCCGGTGGTAGTGAAATCCATAACTTATGGTCCGTCATTACGGAATCCATAACGGAATTCTTACATAACCCGAACCTTGTACGCTGACCTTGAAAACACAAGTTCGCTTGACACTACTAATGACACCGCTCAAACACTGCTAATGAAAACCCACAAGTCAGTATCTCAGAAATCTTGTGAAAAAGTTCAGTATTGTAGACTCACGGTGTCACGCTCTAATCAGCTAATCAACACAATTGCAACGGTTTCCTAAGCCTTTAAATGGTCCCTCAGTCTAGTTCAGTAGCCTACACCAGGGATGGGCAAACTGCGGCTCTCCAGCTGTTGCAAAACTACAACTCCCAGCATGCAAAGACTGCTTATAGCTATCAGCCTACAGCAGGGCATGGTGGGAGTTGTAGTTTTACAACAGCTGGAGAGCCGCAGTTTGCTCATCCCTGGCCTACACAATCAGAGGGAAGACTGCTGATTTGACAGTTGTCCAGAAGACATTCAGTCATTGACACCCTCCACAAGGAGGGGAAACCACAAAAGGTCATTGCTAGGGATGAGCGAACCTGACGTTTTCAGGTTCGGCGTTCGGGCGGTGGAGGAATTTCATTATTAATCTATTATGCTAGATCCGTTATGTTAGACTTTTATTATGACGGAATGAAAAACAGAATTCCTCTTAAAGTCTTCCGTTTTGCATTCCGTCATAAAATTCCAATATATTTACTGCTAACAGAATCCATAACAGAACTCCCCCACCGCCCGAACCTGAAAACATGGGGTTCGCTCATCCCTAGTCATTGCTAAAGAAGCTGGCTGTTCACAAAGTGCTGTATCCAAGCATATTAACGTAAGGTTGAGTGAAAAGTGTGCACAAGCAGCATCGCAGCCTTGAAAGGACGATCAAGAAAAGGCAATTCAAGAATTTGAGGGAGAGTCACAGGTAGTGGACACCAGCTAGAGTCAGTGCTTCAAAAGCCACCACACACGGACGTATCCAGGACTTGGGCTTACAGTTGTCACATTTCTTGTGTCAAGCCAGTCATTGCCCAGAGACAATGTCAGAAGCGTCTTACCTGGGCTAAGCAGAAAAAAGACTGGACTGTTGCTTAGTGGTCCAAAATTTTCAGATGAAAGTAAATTTAGCATTTCATTTGGAAATCAATGTCCCAAAGTCTGGAAAAAGAGTGGAGAGGCACACAATCCAAGTTGTTTGAGGTCCAGTGTGAAATTTCCACAGTCAGTGATGGTTTGGAGAGCAATGACATCTGCTGGTGTTGATTCACTCAATTATATATAGTCAGCGCAGTCGTCTACCAGGAAATATTAGCACAGTCAATGCTTCCCTGTGCTGACAAGCTTTATGGCAATGCTGATTTTGTTTTCCAGTAGGACTTGGCACCTGTAAACACTGCTATAAGTACCAATACCTGGTTTAATAACTCACTTTGTTTGATTGACCAACAAACTCTTCTGACCTAAACCCTGTAGAGAATCTGTGGGGTATTGTGAAGAGGAAGATGAGACATCAGACCCAACAATGCAGACGAGCTGATGGACGCTATCCAAGCAACATGGGCTTCCATAACACCTCAGCAGTGCCACAGTCTGATCGCCTCCATGCCACGTAGATGTAGTAATTCATGCAATAGGAACCCCGAAGTGTTAAGTGCTTACACTGTACCTACTTTTCAGTAGTCCAACATTTCTGTATTAAAAATAATTTTTTTAATTGGTTTTATAAAATCTAATTAAATCTAATGAAATCTAAATGACTTTTGGGTTTTCATTAGCTGTAAGTGATAATCATCAGCATTAAAAGACATGTACGCTTGAAATAGAGCACTCTGCATGCTATGAATCTATAGAATATCAGTGTCACTTTTTGAACTGAATTACTGAAATATATTAACTTTTCAGTGATATTCTAATTTATTGAGATGCACCTGCACTTGTGTTGTACATATTCCCAGACACAACGGGACAGCGAGTTTGCAATGGGGCCCACTTTATAATTCAGAAAATTTAGATTCTAAAATAAATATTATGTGCGACTTCCTGGGCAGGCAATTACTTTCAATTTGTGGACGTAGATGTGTGCATCTGCTTGGGGGGAAATTAAATATTATATGCATAGCAAGTATTAAATCAGTTCTTGTCTCCAATGCAGTCTTGAAATGGTATGGTTCTTCTGTACAAGAATATAAAATAATTATGAAATTTGTAAAGAACGTGTGTAAGAAAATAATGAGAACAGAAACCAAAATCGCAAAAGTCACAGTCTAATTTGATTATGCGGATGCCACATCTACCACTGGGGCTTTCTGTAACCCCTGCGGCCTGTCAGGCTTATTTTAAAGGGGTTGTCAGAGAATATATAATTTCTACCAATTGCCAGTAGGCTGCCCCCTGTCCTAAAAGGGTCATACTTACCTACTCCCTGCCGCTCTGTGACTCCGTGCTGGCTCCTGTGTCTCCATCTTCCCATCCAGGAATTGTTTTCCTCTTCCTCGGAATGGACATGGTCACCTGATCCTCTTCAGCCAACTGCTGGCTCTATCGGTAATGGGTTCGCAAGAGACAAGGAAGGAAACAAATCGTGTATCGGAAGATGGAGATGCGGTAGCCAGTGCGGAGGACTGGTGGAGAGCAAGTAAATATGATAGTTTGAGTATGGGAGGTAGGCTCATGGCAACTGTTAGAAATGATGTATTTCCGGACATTGCTCAACTGACCTGTACTCACAGCATCATAATGATTTTTGATGCTGTGAATTCCTTCTGTACTGCACTTGTGGCATTATGCGGTTGCAATACAGAAGACCACAGCATTATAAATCCTTATGATGCTGTGAGTTTGGGTCAAAGGAACAGTGTTTCGTCTGGGAAAAGCAGCCATCACACAGAACAAATTTGAAAGTGGCCTAACAAAGAATTTGATAAAGGTATATATGAATAGGTTCTTAAAGGGAGTCTGTCAACAGTTTGGACCAGGACAAAAATACCTTTTGCAGAGCCTTTAGGGTACGTTCACACAACGACATTTGTCATAATGGGAGTTTATGGTGTCACAATGCGACATGCTGCGACAGTCGCAAAAAAATCCATTCAAGATGGATTTTTCTGTGTCTGTCGTGTCACAGCATGTCGCAATGCGACACCATAGACTCCCATTATAAAAATATTGGTGCGACAAATGTTGCAGTGAAGTTGTGCCCTATTTAGTCGCGCAACAAATGTCGTCGTGTGAACGTACCCTTAATCATAAGGAGGAGTGTGAATATTACATTTTATACTGCCAGGTACAACTCTTTTAAGTGCACTGGAACACTGGAGTGCAATATGCAGCAAGCTACTTCATATCTCCTAGTAGTAGTCTCCTTGTTGGGTGCAGCAGCTGTGCGTTAGCAGAGGATAAGATTTGTGAAGCAATTCAATGCAGAGAGCTAATATCATTTCACAGTGAAGCGTTGCACTTGCAGGAGGAGAACCTGGCAGAATGGCAGTTTCATATTCACATTGCTCATACTTGGGTATGTTTGTGCTGCTCACCTCAACCTCTACGTAGAACTATTCACAGACTCCTGATTAATGCCACTACACCTGAACACAATACCCTTTCTATATAAGTAGCTCTAAGCGCAGTCATATTGAGAATTATTACATTCACTTACCTCTTACTTAGGTCTTCCACATGTTAGACCATGCAGCACTTCATTTACAGCATGGTAATGCAAAATCTCCAACCAATTCTTCCTTATGTATTTGACATATCACATTTGTTTTCAATTCAGCGTGGTTAATTTATTTGACAACTACATCACTTTCATAGATTGCACCTATGGTATAGCTTTTGCTAACATATGTCCGTTGACACGAGGAAGCAGGTATGAATGAATGGGCTGCCAACAGCTTGTAATTATCCAACTGCTATCTGTCTTATGTCCCATCTGCTAACTTACTTTCCAGTTAAAACGCTACTGACTTGACCATGACGTCTTATGACTTTTCAGTCTCATTACATATTCCCTTGTTTTGTCACTTTCACTTGCGTGTTCCTTGTTTTCATTTGTCTGAAATGCCAACAGCGTTTAGTTTCTAGCAGGCTCATAGGAGGGAAGAAGACAAGCTGATCCATTTAAATATGCAGTTAAATCGTTTCACAGGCAACTTCTGCAGGATCCTCTGCTGGTTGAGTCTAGTGTGATATACTTGATGCTTTACTGGTGTAGGTACAAATCCTTAAAGAGATTATCTCATGATTAATGTACAAATTAATATCCGACATCTTATAGTACGTGACAATCTTTCTAACAAAGCTAGAACCAGCCTTGTACCTCACATGGATCCAGAGCACCCCATTCAGTGCTTTTGTAGATTTATTTCAGGCTGGCAGCTCAGGGGACCTCCTCTTCTGCTGCAGCTCAAGGGGCATGTGCAGTGGCTAGGTTCGGGGTGGCCCCAACGCTACGCTGGGTCTCCCGGACACCGTCAAGGGTCTACACTTGTTGCTGCTCTCTGCAAGGGATAGTAAGGCGTGGTGCACCCCAATAGGAAATAAGTCTAGAGAGTCAGGGTCTGCAGTAAACCAGGGTGCTTTTTTTGCTGGAGGAATTCAGGTGCAAAACAATACAGGGCTGGCTTTTCCAGTCTCCTCCCTGGCAGAATAAGGGCTGAGTAAATGTCTAAGCTAGCTGTCCCTCTTTCTCTTCAGAAGGCTGGTACCCTGGTCCAAGGCTGGTGATCCAGGGTCTGTAGCAGTGTATCCCCGTCTCAGCGTCTTCTTCTGGTCACTCAATAGTCTGGCAAAGTCTCTTCTTCCAAGCACTGTTCCCTAACTGCAGCACACTAGGGTCTCTTACTGCTCTCCTTATATACAGTTTTTGCTAGAAAAGAACCTTCTAGTGGGAGGGTGTAGTGGAGAAACTCAGCACAAAGAGATACATTGTTTCAGCTCTCGTCTGGTATACACTTACATTAGAGCTTCAATGATACTCAGTGGCAATGACACAGCAGGTTTTCCAGGCAAAAACAAGTTTCCAGACATAACAGAGCTAAAACCAGACATTTAAAAGGTCAGGCTGTCTGATTTTTGGTGGTAAACAAGCCTGTGTTATTCCCTCCAAAACATGGTGGTAAATAAGTCTGGGTTTTCCCTCCAAAACATGGTCTTCTTTAAACCTTATGGCAGCTGTGTAAAATTACCAGCTGTTTTATAGATCGGTACAACACTAATTCCTACATAGGTTTTGCTTCTTTTTTCTGACCGGATCAGATCTGTTTCCGCAAAACCTATTTCGGTAAACCCTTCCTTGCATTCCACTGACGGAATTGAACGATTTTTCTGACAAAAAAAAACACCAACACATTTTTACAGTCATGTGAAAAGACTTAGGCCTCATTATCATGGCAATATTCAGGTCTGTATTTTACATCAGTATTGGTAAGCCAAAACCAGAAGCGGGTCAAACATATTCTGAAGAGTTGCAAATCTTTTTGTTATACTTTATACTTTCTCTCTGGTTTTGACTTTGAAATGCTGGTGCAGAATACTCACCGTGTGAAAGTGACCTGAAAGCTGGTGACTTTGTTGGATGAGTAATTTGAATGGAGAAATACATAAAGTATTATATCCAAAATGGAGGGGCACACAGTAATCGGGTCAAATGAACAGAGCTACAAATTGATAGTAGAAAAAAAAACCTTATTTATTAATAACACATCTATTATAGATAAAAAATACGATAAGACCCTGTTAAAATAAACAATCGACAAGTGATATAATTGTGTCCAATAAATCCCTAGGATATAATAATCCTACTTGGGAAATGTCCCCTTTTCAAAACTGCAGCCAATAATCACAAGTGTAGCGTTGCTACTAGAGTGCGTCTCCTCCTTCCGCACTAATGGATGAATTGTCCTTGCATAATATATAATGGATATTAGTTCATTCGTCTGTCCTATTCAAATATTGGTATAGTCTTTTGTGTAAAGTTACACCATGTGAGTACAGCAAATATCACGGTTTAAGATGGTACATTACCGCTCCATAACACGAGCGCCGGCCGTTTCCAACTTCCTTGCAATCGCCCTTCCAGGACCTGCCGCGGTGTCCCACGTGGTCCCCTGCGTCATACAACGTGGCGTCCCACATGACGCGGGCTTAATCCTCGGATTGGTCCGGCTTGTATCCTTGAATGGTTGTACTTTTAAATACTTTGTTTAGACGTCTGCTTTGCCAAAGTGCACATTCGGTGTTGTCGCTCTCACTATTGCTGGACCCAGGCGCGTTTTGGGACGCAACTTGTCCCTTCCTCAGTGGCAGCAAGTGGAAGTGGCACTGAGGAAGGGACAAGTTGCGTCGAAGCGCGTCTGGGTCCAGCAATAGTGAGGCGACAACACCGAATGTGCACTTTGGCAAAGCAGACGTCTAAACAAAGTATTTAAAAGTACAACCATTCAGAGATACAAGCCGGACAAATCGAGATTAAGCCGCGTCCGTGAGGCGCCACGTTGTATGGCGCAGAGGCTACGTGGATACCGCGTCAGGTCTGAAGGGCTTACAGGAAGATGAAGCGACGGCGTCGTGTTATGGAAGCGGTAATGTACCATCTTAAACCGTGATATTGCTGTACTCACATGGTGTAACTTTACGCAAAGACTATACCAATATTTGATGGGACAGACGAGTGAACTATCCATTATATATTATGCAAGGACAGTTCATCCATTAGTCGTGAAGGAGAAGAGCACTCTAGCAGCAGCTACGCTTGTGTTATTGGCTGCAGTTTTGAAAAGACTCGTAGATTATTATATCCTAGGGATTTATTGGACACAATTATATCACTTGTCGATTGTTTATTTTAACAGGGTCTTATCGTATTTTTTATCTATAATAGATGTGTTATTAAATAAGGATTTTCTTTCTACTATCAATTTGTAGCTCTGTTCATTTGACCCGATTACTGTGTGCCCCTCCATTTTGGATATAATACTGCATTATTATTGGTTTACGGGTAAACCTGGAGGCGAGCACCTAATTCCATCTGTTGAACAGGAGTGCCGACACTGTTTTTTCTGTTTTACCAGAAATACATAAAGACCTGGGCCACATGACCTGGACCAATGGAAGATTTTAATCTTGCGTGGTAATTCTTGGAAGTAGTTTAGCTCAGTAATGTATAATACAAACCTGAGGCTTTACACAGAGGGAAGCCATATTTGTTTTTAAGGAGTAACTAAACCTTTGAGTAAAATTGTGAAAAAAACAAATGTGAAAAAATATGTAACCGACCCATTTCTCCGCATGACAAGCAAGAAGAAAGATACGTTCCTGCAATGCATTTGTAAGACGGATCCGTAGTCGGATCCATCTTCAAATGCTTTCCATTTGCATGTAGATTGACGGATCCGGCAGGCAGTTCCGGCGACAAAACGGCTTGCCGGATCACTCTGCCCCAAGTGTGAAAGTACCCTTAGTAATCAGTGGTATGCGTTCACGTCACGCATTGCACCCGCGCTGAAAACTCGCTCGTGTAAAAGGGGCCTATGAGTCCTACATGTCAGCTTTTAGTTGAGTGAAGCAGGCACAGGCAGGAGCCGCTCAGCTAATCCTGGCATAGCGCATGGTCACAGGGTACTGATGTGCTATGCCAGGATTTAGTAAACCTCTGGGGGGGCACAGGCAGGAGCAGCAATATGCGCTCCTGCCCGTAAGCACTGCTGCTGCAGCCCCATTGAGCAGTCAGCGGTGTACAGAAATGTCAGTTTTAAGCGCACAGCGACTGGTGCGCTCTAGGGGGGTTAATAAGAAAACAAAATCCATTAATAAAGTATATTATAAAACTATTATTAGGGACATCTTAAAATTTTACTCAAAGGTTTAGTTACTCTTTAACGCATATTTCATTAGGAAACATACTGTAAATCTGGTACAGAGTGTCACTTTTATTTTTTTTATATAAGGCAAGTATTGCCTTCTTGTAATATTTTCTATTTCGCTGGTGATTTCCACTTTGAATGCATTTCCAAGTCTCCCTGTAAATTTTAAATTGGCGCACGCTTGCTTTGAATTTATTTGTGCGTTGTTGAAGATGTAATTTAGTCACATCTGTTCAAATATGCATCTCGGATCAAGGTGGTGCTGGTTCTCATAATACAGCGGGCTTTTTGACTGGTATTATATCCCTAAAGTACACACCAGATGGCATTTATTAGAGGGTGAATAGAAATGAAGTTAAGGATGCTGAGCATTTTGTCTTAAGTCACTCTTCTTTAAGCAATGAATCAGTGACGGGGATATGTAAATGCTTAATTAAAACCTGGGGAAGACTTGCGTTGAATGAGAATCTGTGTCATGGAGTAATACCTTGTCCCTGTTTGGTTTTTTCATTGATTAGGAACCGCTTACTACAACAGGGTTAACACAGGAATGATAGGTTGTGTAGTTAAGTTCAACATTTTTCGTGGTCTGCATGTGTATTTTTCTCCATTTATGTGCCACCAACCGTATAGTCTATATACCATATGTGAGCTCTTTAGGTAAGGAGGATATAGGCGCCTTAAAGGGATTGTCCCATGATATGATCATCAGACATCGTACATCGCATTACAATCTCTTTCTAAAAAATGAAAAAGAAAGCCAGAACCAGCCCTGTATCTCGCATGGATCCAGAGATCTCCACAGTCATTGTTCATATTACTCTTCTATATTTATTTCAAGCCGTAGCCCAGGGTGTGTGTCCTTTCTAATGCAGATCTCTCCCTGTAAGGGTAGTTTCATACGAACCTGTTCACTGTTTGAAACGCACTCCATGTGGGAGATGTAGTTCCCATTAAGAACAGTGGTCTTCTGGAGTGGATTCTCAGCATCACGATGATATATGATGCTATGAATTCCTTCATGGCCCTAATGCTGTGACAACTGTTAAGTAGACTTACGGCCAGGAAAGAATTCACAACGTCGGGACAGGGGATAGCTATTACAGAGGTGGGGGTCCTACCGCTGGGACCCCAACCGATCATGAGAACAGGAGTCCCCCTGAAATGAGTGGATGGCATGGTCAGAAATGTGCACAACCACTGCATTCATTAATTTTAACACAGTTTTTCCAGTGCATCCACATACAGAGCTGTGGCTAAGCTGACAAGGGGTGTGACTTGCCAGAAAAGGGGCATGTCTTACGGGCGGCGTGTACACAAAAACAAATTGTGTACAAAATATTTGCGCATGGTTATGGCATAAAGTAAGCCAACTAATAAGTGGTCTGATTTTTTTATTTTTTTTGGGGGGGCGTTATGATTCCGCCCATGCTGATCCCTGGTCTACACAGTCTAGAGGTACGCCAGGTTTATCACCCAGCATCAGCCGTTGTGACAAATCTGGCGTAGTTTTAAGTCTAATTATTAGACAGTTCTAATGTTTATACATTCGGTCCTGCCAGTCCCAGGGAACAGTATGGATAAACCTGCCCCCATGAGCACTTCAGTAGGGATATCTCAGCTGTGTATTAGTGTTCTTACCATGTCTCTGAAATGTTCAGCCCTCGGGTATTCTGCTAAGTTGTGCATATTCTTAAAAGCTGGAAGGATAATTTGCAAGACAGCAAGTGAGATGTACTTTAATTTATTTCAAACGACATAATTGCTGCTCTGTGGGAAGACATACCTGAATGAGATACTGGCAGACATCCTTTCCTGTGTGGATTCCCGTGCCGGAATATTTATTGAAAATATTCAAGCTGCCAGCACATTTTTAAATTTAGGATAATTCAGAATCAAGAAGGTTTAAAAAATGTGCATCCACCGCACCCTACAGCAAAAACCGTAGTTCTAGAAACCAGTGCTTCTGAATTGGCTCAATCAGTTGATATGAGGGGAGGCCTCGAATTCTGCATCGGCTTCTATCTGACTGCACCTCCTTATCTTGCTAGCAATAACCAATTCTTGCGCACACATTTTTATCTATGAACTGTTAGTTTTATCATTTTATCAATGTTTACTCGTGTACAGGCAAAAGTATCACAGCTAACACTTAGAATCTCCCAGAGCAGGGATTGACAACCTCCAGCCATCCAGCTGTTGTGAAACTACAACTCCCAGCATGGTCCAATAACAGTTGAGCAGTTGTGCATGCTGGGGGTTGTAATTTCATAACAGCTAGAGCATCAGAGGTCACAGGCCCTTTGTCTAGAGTTTAGGAGGACCCATTATTGTTATGGCCACATGTCCTAGACCAGTGGTCAGCAAACTGGGGCTCTAGAGCCACATGTGGCTCTTTAGCCCCTTGATATTGGCTCTTCCATGTGCGGGCTCACATGTACAGTGCGATCACATTTTCGTTGCTCATGACAAAAATCGGCAGGAGAGGGAGGACCAGGAAGCGGTGAAGTCTCTGTACTCACCGCTTCCAGGTCCTCGGCTGGAGGCTTTGCAGGGCTGCGCACAGTGTGAGGCACTCTGTGACATCACGCTGTGCACGCCAGTTCACAGCACAGCCGACAGCAGGAGGAACACAGAGCGAGGGTGGTGAGGAGCAGCGGCATCCAGGAGCAGGAGAGGTAAGTGCTTTTTTATTTTATGAAACTTGGAGCTGATCTGAGGCAATGGGGTAATGAGAATCATAATGGGGGATATGAGAGGTATCATGGATGATGAGAGGCATCATGGATAATAAAGGGGATGATGAGAATCATAATTGGGGATATGAGAGGCATTATGGATTATGAGAGGCATCATTGATGATAATTGGGATGATGAGAGGCATCATTGATGATAATGGTGATGATGAGAGGCATGGGGCTCTTATCGGAGGTCTGATTGGGGGTCATTTACTTTGGGGTCTGAGCTGACGTCTGATCTGAGGGAGGTCTTATTAACATTGGGGTCTGATTAGTGGTTTGACCTGAGGTGAAATGAAAAAGTTTTTTTCATATTGTCCTCCTCTAAAACCTATGTGCGTCGTATAGGGTGAAACGTTGTGGAGTGAGAGATGTAGTGTCGAGGATTGAGAAAGGTATGTTCAGATGGTTAGCAATACCCTTAATAAGTTAACAACAATGTACCTTCCTATATAGTTTACGTTTAAAAAATTTGGCTCTCAGAAAAAATTTAATCGCTCTTTTGTTGATATTTGGCTCAGTTGACTAATAAGTTTGCCCACCACTGTCCTAGACCATGGCTCGTGTGAGTCAAGCTCACTGGATCGTAGTGATCTATGATCCAGTGAGTTCAGATGAAAAGACCACACATGGCCATGTAAAAGCCGGTTAATAATGGGGTTGTCTCACTTCAGCAAATAGCATTTATCATGTAGAGAAAGTGAATACAAGGCACTTACTAATGTATTGTCAGTATCCATATTGCCTCCTTTGCTGGCTGGATTCATTGTTCCATCACATTATACACTGCTCGTTTCCATGGTTATGACCACCCTGCAGTCCACCACAGAGGCCGGCACTTTTTCCCGTAGTGTGCAAGCATGGCCACCACTGATTGCTGAATGGTTGTAACCATTGAAACGAGCCGTGTATAATGTGATGGAAAAATGAATCCAGCCAGCAAAGGAAGCAATATGGACAATCACAAAGCATTAGTAAGTAATAACTTCCTCTGCATAATAAGTGCTATTTGTTGAAGTGAGACAACCCCTTTAACATAATGGTAATGCGGGTGGCCTAAATGTCCTCGGGACAGTGAAGATCTGCAAGTTTCACTCCTAAGACATGGTCAGCCATCCATTTTTAAGGCTGTTGCTGAAATCAATATTAGTTCATAGATGTTAATAGACATACGAATTCCTTGCAGGATAATTACGGTATGTACGTACAGAGTTTGTGGATTTTGGGGCATATTCTGCGCCTGAAATCCTTCTGGAAAGTATTGCTGATTCGCCGCGCTTTGATTTTTAGAAACTACAGCACAAATTTGAAATCTATGTCATGGAAAAAAGTGATAGATGTGCTGCTTCCGCAGTTTCGTGACACAGGTTAGCCCCATTGAATGCCGTGAGTGTGCAGCATTTACAAGAAGTACAAATGAAAAATCCAGCAGGTGCAGACGGCCTTTTCAGGGAACTCCTGCTACTCCAGTAAGGGAGAGTTCACATCTCTGTTTCTTTTTCCATTGTTCTGATCTGTCGGAAGATCCATTTTTTTTAGACAGAAAAAAAGTCCTGCAGGCAGTTTTTTTTTTTTTTTTTCATCTAAAAAAAATGGATCACAGACAGGAATGGCTCAAACGGATGCCAAATGTGCATCAGGATCCTTTTCCAGATCAGAAGAACGGAAAATGAAACGGAGATGTGAACTCCCTAAGAGGACCTTGGCACGGACTTGCTGGTTATGCTGTTCCCAATGACTTTCTTTTGTTAAGTGTGTGTAGCCAATTAAAGTAATTACATAGATAAAAGTGATAACTCTTACCATTAATGTACACCATTGTACATGCCAATCTGAATGCCCAAAACCATTTTGAAGCTAGCCGCTGGGTTTAGCAGCTCAAGTTTTGTTTCACATGGAAAAAAAAAAGAATCTAAAAAGCAGGTGGTGGTAGTTGTATTGTTCTGCTCACAGGTAGCGCTAATGCAATGCGGCTTTCACAGGCCACAAGTACATATTTATTAGTGGTGAGGAAGCCATAAGAAATGTTAAGTATCCGCTTGTGAGAGCGGAAAATGTTGTCATTTTACCACGGGACTGCGCGAGCTGGGGAAGGTGTTAATGAATTCTATTTTACCTCCTAGTGCCTCTTCATTTAGCTGCTTCATTGGATGTGGATTTTGTTAAAACTGTTTACCAAAGGAAATGTGTGCTGTAATTACAGCTACATGAAGTAAGTTAAACTGTGCCAGATTTCACACTGCACGGAGACATCCTAACAGCTTTTGTTTTTTGGGGGTTTTTGTTTTTTTACTCACTGATTTAGCCTGTTTTGAGCCATCCTCCTTTTAGTACTATTTCTGTGGCTGTATTTCTAGGTCAGACTTCTAGTAAATAAGATCTTGATATATTAAGTTGTTAATTACCCCCCAGGAATGTGTGTAACATAAAGGGAAAAAGCCACTCGCCCTGACAGCATCTCCGTTCCAGTGCCGAGAGTCCCTTCCCCTTTGCTTCTGGTTCCTCTCAGACTGTGTGATGTGGTCACTTGTGCCACTGGATCCATTCACTGGCCTCAGCAGAGATGTGTTCTCAAGCCACATGTGACCACTGAGTCTCTGGCATGTTTTTCTAACCTTGGCCAATCCTTTTAACGCAGTGGTGGTCATAACATTTAAACCACTTTCCTTATATTGTAAGTTCATTTTCTTGCTGCCAAAAAAATTCTGACCCTTGGAGCTATGAACTCCACAAGACCTCTGAAGGTGTCCATTGGTGTCTGACACAGACATTCACAACAGATCCTTTAGTTCTTGTAAGTTGTGACGTGGGGTCTCCATGGATCAGTGTCATCATTATTTGTTTGCTTACTTTTTTTGGCACTTTTGGCGGTGGACAGGGGTCCGCTTGAGCACCTTGACCAGTTTTCCGCCTTGCAGTCCCATCAGCAAGCTTCAATACACGTTTGAGTCTTAACTATCATTACATTTTTCAGTAGATTGTACTAAAGTAACTCTTCAGTTTGTTAGGACAGTATGGTCTAACTTGTGCTCCTCAAGGGTATCGGTGATCCTTGGGTTGAAATGACCCTGTTAGCCAGTTCACCACTTGTCCTTCCTTTTGATACAGTGGATACTAACCACTGCGTAGTGGGAACACCCCACAAGACCTGTGGGTTGAAGATACTCTGACCCAGTGGTTAGGCCATCACAATTTGGCCCTTGTCAGAGTCACTGGAATCGATATACTTGCCCATTACATCAACTTTAAGAACTGACAGTTCACTTGCTGCCTAGTATATCTTGACAGGTTCCATTGTCATAAGTTGATCAGTGTTACTCACTTTGCTTGTACATAGTTTCAATGTTATGACTAGTCTTTGTATAGCCGGTGCATGTAAAAAAAAAAAAATGCTTCCCTTCCAAATGCTCATGCTCTCCAAGGGTCTCTCCTAGACTACAACAAATACTGCACCATCCATGTCAATCAATTTGTTCATTAAAAAAGGTCTTTAATTGTGAGGGCTATCCCCACTGCTGAAGATGCTCCCCCTTCTGCTTGATTGACAGGGCTGGACATCTTGCCCAACCAAGAAAATCTTGCGCCAGCGCCGCTGCCCAGAGTAGTGTTTGAAGCAGAGAGGCTTCTGCTTCTAGAGCTGCAACTATTCATAAGCAGAAGTGTTGTGGCGCATGTATAGTCGCTATTATAGTATCAGCACTATTGACAGCCCCTCACAGGTAAAGAACTCTTTTTGAAATTGATTTGTTCATCACTAGATATTGACCCTTTTATTACTCTAGACCACAAGGGATATCATCATTACTTTAACCACTCTAGCCCACCAGTCACAGGGGCAGTTCCTTATCCGCTGGCTAGGGTCGTATAACAGATCTCTCCCAATGCACAGGGGGAGACCTGTCAATCGAGCCAAGTGTAGCCCAATTTTAAGATCTCTAAAGGCTTGAATGTTTTACAGTGAAACTTAGATCTAACTAATCTAGTGTGTAGGTATTTCATGCTGCCTCAAAAGGTTCCTTTTAAGTCTTGAGCAACATTTGTGTTCAAAACTCAGTTTGGATTGATTGATTGCATGCTCCATGTGTTTGTGCTGTTTGCTATAATGCACGAGCACTCTGTATGGTGTATCGGGGCACACATGTTCTTCAGAATGTAATTCGTGGTGTGAATTGTGTTATGGGGATGAATTACTTTTTAAAGATGTGGCCAGGTGCAGTTCTCTTTATATTTAGTGACTTCTAGTGTGCGTGCATCTTTATTGTACATTTTTTGAGCTACTGTGCTGAGGACTGACCGCGTCTTCGTCCTGAAGTGCTCATTGTTTTACCTAGTTCAGTTTCTGGACCCAGGAAGGAATAGTGTCCATTTTTGCTCCTTCAAAATGAATCTGTGCGCTCATCGCTGACATCTAAGGGGACCAAGACTGTGGAAAAGCGATAAAAGCTGGATGAGAATATTTCTTTGTGAGCATCTCCCCCTGTAACTCGGGGTTAACAAATGTTACCAGTCTGTTTAATGGCCAGCCTTTACTTAATGTTCTCTCTGCCGCAGAGCCAGTTAATTCCAGAAGTACAGCGCATAATCAATCCTCGGCAAATCTAATTACTGTTATAAACATAACCTTGTCCCTGAACAGAACGAATACATTTTTCTGGTTCTAAAATGTTTTTCTTATCCAAGATGAAGTGCAACAGATACACATTTTATTGAATCCAGTCGCTCCCATAAACGGTTTCTATGGGAACAGACACTTAACACAAGCCGAAGCTGCCCGCACGGTTAGCATTAAGGGCTTTCACTGCTGCCGGTAGTATTATAGGAGTAGTTTAGATAACTAGCGAATAACAATATTGTAGCACTAAATGATTTTTTCCCCCCCTTTGTACATTCTCTGCTTTGTCACATTCTGTATGGCGCTAATCGGTGCGACATTGCTGTGTTTTACCACGCTGTGCTTCTGTGATTGAGGAATGTCTGCGGCGATGCAGGAGATGGCAGGCGGTCCGGCACTGTTTTCCGCTCCTATCCTGGTTGCCTTGATTTTTTCTTAGCACTACAAAAGGGCCTGAATACATCTGGAGACTAGACGAATAAATCCTTGCCTGCTCCACCGACTCCTCTCATCAGCCTTCGGAATATAGATTATTGTTCGGAAGTTTCAGAAATGTTAACAGGGCATATAAGTAAATGGTATAGCGTGGGTATCCATCATTCTGTTATCAGCTGCCTTCCATGTTCATTTTAATATCAGCGTATATGACCGAGACAGGTGTCTGCTTCATATTTAGGCTACGTCCATTGGTATTCTGTTTCTGCTTAAAAACAGACAACCGCTATATGCTGGACACCTCTGACGGATCCCATTCACTGAAGTCATAAAGTCCGCTACAATAGACCCCATTTATCAGACTAGTGATATAGACTATAGCCTTTTGCTCTGTGTTCTGCCGTTCAGTAATGGGAGAACACAATGTACATCCCCAACATGCTCTGCTGTGGTGCTGATCTACGAAAAACACCAAATGAAATACAGTTTAGAGATGCTCAACATGTGAGGTTTTATCTGCCGTGGCATGGCCTAGAATTTGTCCTAAACTCTGTGTATGTTACGTGTTGACTTTGCCTCGGAAATTTGTGATGGTGTACAGTGGATTTGAAAATCCTTAGCGTGCCCTTACTGTATATTCACGCACATCTTTATTTGCACTGTAATTTACTTATGGAATCCGCGACTAATCTGCTTGTAATTGGCTGTGTCAGCACATGGCCACAGTGATGATTTGTCTAGTGTTTGCAGTTTGCTGTCTGCCCCATGAAAGTGATGATAGAGTGTATGGCCACAAATAAGCTTTAGTGGAAAACATTTGAAAACCTTTTTTTAGGGGAAGGATGTGAACACAGAAGCCCCTTCTCTACTTTCCATTTATTGCATGCTTTTGACCTTGTGGTACTGTTCTAGAATCATCAGATTTATACTATAATGAAAGGCTATGACATCTCAACATCTTTTCTTATTAAAATATAATGTAGCTAACGAACCACTAATAAATAAGATCTGGCTGCAGTCCCGAATTATCTTTTTAAAGTATCACTGACGTGTCATAGCAGCATATCAAAGGTTTTAATCAGTTGGAATCTGAGGCCTAGAACCCTCACCCTTTGCTAGAACGAGGGAGCAAAGTTCTCGCATAGCGTGCTCTTTCTCCTCAATGCAAAAGACCGACCTGTAGCCTTTCATTTGAGTCTATCTCCTGCAGCAAGTAGAGAGAGCATGCTAGGTTCTCTCTCCATTCAAACAATGGGGTGGGGGGGGTGGGTCTCAGCAATCAGGCACCCACTGATCAAAACCTTTGATATCTCTCTATGACATATCACAAATATCTTGAAAGCTCAGTGACCCTATAACATTTGTAATCACTCCTTTTTATGACATCACAAAGACTGAAACTTGATAGCTTCCTAAAACTGGCCATACATTTAAGATGGCTGTTGGTTAAACTTTTTTTTTGGCCAACCTTTTCTCCCAACTCCACCACCCAGGGGAGGATTGGGAACTAAAAGTGGCCCCCTTGTTGTAGGTAGGTCCAAACTGACAGAAGGCAACATAATTAGACAGGGCCAACAGAAGTAGGCAGGGCCAGCAATACCACAGTACAGAGCAATATACCGCCCTAGCTGAACCAAATACCACACTGCAGCACAAAATACTGCCACCTGCATCATAGTATTCAACTGTATCGCTGTTCTGAGGACATAGATACAGTTGACTTCAGGAGGACACCTGCAGCTGCTGGCCAAGTGCATAGGAGAGAATTGAACAATTATGTACCTGGCTGGCGGCCACGAGGGCTTGGGTGGCCCTCCTAGGCGTCGGCCCACTGGGAAATTTCCCTGTATGGTCTATGGCCAATCCGCCCCTGCCACCACCCGCCATCCCCATACTAATGCATTCTCAGCTCTGCTGAATGTGGATGTGTTCTGAATGGGGACCTGGAAATAAGGTACTACCAGGTACCTCTGGTGGCTTATATCCCCAGAACAAAAGGGTTGGGTCGCCATCAGGGGAGTCGGTAAGCCTCCATACACTGTAAGGCTCCATGCGAGATCTGCTTCCTCTTGATTACACTACGCATCCTCTCCATTGCAGCGGTGGCATAGTATAGTTACAAGTATTCACTCCTTTTAAGTGAATGGAGTGCGTACTTGTAATTACACTGTACTTCTGAGACGACAGGGGCAGCGTAATGAAGAGGAAGTAGCGCTCCCATGGAGAGCCACCTCCTCTTCAAACAGCTGATCGGCAGCGGTACCTGGTCACGGACGGCTGATGCTCAGATATTGATGACCTATCCTGAGGATAGGTCATCAGTATAAATCGCTGCACAACCCCTTTAATAGTCAATCAGTCCTGCTGAAATCGACGAGTTTGTCCATCCATAATTATTGGGTGTATAGTCATCTTAAGTAAATGAAGTCACTATAAGGCCTTATTCAGACGTCACCAATTTATTACAGGCTTTTGGAAACGTACACCAGAGTTGTGTTTTTTAAAAAACTCCTTTCACATAAACTTGGATCTTTCCACTACGGATTTCAAAATTCATAGCATTATGGCGTGGCTTTGCTGATGCAGATTTTCAACTCTGATTTCATCCTCACTAAGAATTTTGCAGAAAAATTATAGTACACTGCCAGTGACTACCGCTTAAAAAAAATGTATTCAGATTTTTATGACATGCTGCAGATGAACGGCAAAATGTGTAGCAGAAAATTTTAGCCGCATCTAAACAAACCCCCCAAATGCATTACATTTGTTACCGAGTCCAGTGCACCGAATGGCTTCTACCCTACTGCCCTTTGCGTTCTGTTCCTTGTTGGTATTTTGTACATCAAAGTATTGAACGGGTTATGGCTGATCCACCTGATATATTCCACAGAGGATGCTTTTGCATTTTTCCATTACCTTTTTCATATAATAAAACCATTACAGTTGTACAATGTTAATATAACCTGTAATAAGGTCCTTTTACCATAAACCATTATACGTCAGGAAATAAATTAATGCTACCATTCATCATATGGCGCCATTTACAGCGCGAGATGACAGTGCTGCTAATTACAGTCTAAGCACAAGTGAATGCATCCTCTGATAAAATAATTATTGGCTTCAGAACTCGCCTCTATTTCCTGCTCTCACAACCCTGCTTTGGTCCTGCTTTTAGGATGCTTTGTATGCTAATCGTCCCCTGAAACAAAAAGAAAATCACCTGTAGATAATCCTGGACTTGTCCTTTCAAGCTTTTATTACTTCTATCCAGGGATGTGTTAACAGCGCATGCTGACCTAGGCATTGCTAACAGAGGAACTCTCCTGGCGTTGTTATCGAGGGACACTGTCCTGTTGGTGTTTAGGGGTTGGGCACTAGTTTAAGAGGTGACACTTTGTTGGTGTTTATGGGTGGACCATTCGCTGATGTTTCAGACGAGCATGTGGGCGCATGAATTCCTGTAGTGAACTCTGCTCCTTTGACCAGACTACATAGCACTATAATTTATAATGCTGTGTTTCTGCCCAACCTCAACTGTAATGATCTGTACTTATGGAATTATGTGAATACAAATCATTACATTTAAAGTCTGGCAGACACACACAGCATTATAAAGCCATATATTGCTATGCAGTCCTGTCCAAGGGGCAAATTTCACTATGGGAATTCATGCTCCCACTTGGAGCATGTTTCAAGCGGTGAGCGAACTCTTCTGAAACTAGCCTTATGCGACCGGTCCTATGTTGGCCTTGTTTATTGGGTGGCACTCTGCTGGCATTGTGTAAAGGGGTTGGAGAATTTTTTAGTAGGGCAGCTGAAGTCAAGGGTCCTTTTTGACCACAAGGCAGTGCTCTGTTATGGAGGCAGTGGTTCATAGGGCAGGTTAGGACAAAGGAGGGTAAAGGTCTCAGTCACCATAGTTCTTTACACATCAGAAGATTTTTTAGACAGCAGTTACCCTGTAAAGCTGTACATACACGTTATAACATTATGTGGGTTCTACTGTATTTATATGATAATCTCTGCTAATTATGTACAATAAGTTTGCTCTTAAAGTCATCATTTTGTATGTCTTTAGAAAGTGTAGGATTGGCTTTGCATTTTCTGAAGCTTTAAGAAACCAGTTTATGGCTGGTATTGTCTCTAAGGATATCTTTATAATGAGTTGTTTTTGTTGCATATTGCTTGTCATATTTGTGGTAAAACTATGGTCATTTTTATGAAAATAGATTGGTTTTGCTGTGGTTATGAGAATTGCAGCCAAAAACCCTCACAAATATGAATCAAATATATGCCATCTAAGGGTACTTTACTTTGATGCAAAGCCAAAACTAGGAGTGTATTGAAAAAGAAAAATTACAGTCAATAAATCATCCCTATTTCATTCCCCTCCCTTTACAGTCCACCCCTGATATTGATTTCAAAAACTGCATCAAAATGGCACATGAAAGTACTCATAAGCCAACACGATGTCTGCCACTTTAGGCTTCTGTGCACTGCATCTGAGACCTATCTTTGGTGTATGCATCAAACGTATCCATACGGCTCAATTCACCTAGCCAAAAGAGTGCCCCCTCGGCCTCTATCAGCTGGTGTATAGGAAAATGGTGCAATCTTCCTAAATTATACGTTTGATGAAAGGATTGAATACAGTGTGCACAGAGCCCAAAGGCCTCATATATATTAGAGTATTGTTGGCCAAAACCGCCATTTCCAATGGAACTAGCCCAATGTTCCTAAACTCCCACCTGCCGGTCATATTTTCAGGATGTCCTTAGTATTGAGCAGGTGAATACCTGAATACACATACAGTACTCGCTTGTCTGAGCTGAGCTTGTATGCGAATGGTGGGAGTTGTGAGATTTAACTGTTGACCAACCGAGTGTTCGACTGACAGCAGTTGAAGGTGTAAGGCTACTTTCACACTTGCATTAGGTGCGGATCCGTCTGTTATTTGCACAGACGGATCCGCACCTATAATGCAAACGTTTGTATCCGTTCAGAACGGATCCGTTTGCATTAGCTTTAAAGAAAAATGGCAAAGTCAAAACGGATCAGTTTTGAATTACATTGAAAGTCATTTGGGGACGGATCCGTTTTCAAATGCACCATATTGTGTCCTTGAAAACAGATCCGTCCCTATTGACTTACATTGTAAGTAAAAACGGATCAGTTTGGCTCCGCATCGTCAGACGGACACCAAAATGCTGCATGCTGCGTTTTGATGTCCGCCTCCAAAACAGAATAGAGGCGGAACGGAGCCAAACTGATGCATTCTGAACTGATCCTTATCCATTCAGAATGCATTGGGGCTGAACTGATCAGTTTTGGCACGTTTGTGAGAGCCCTAAAAACGGATCTCACAAACGGAATCCAAAACGCTAGTGTGAAAGTACCCTAAGAGCACCTTAACTCTTTTTCACCTGAAGACATGGAGACATCTGTTTTTCCCCTACTGATTATATATACATCTATTGTAACGTTTTGCTGGTCCATAGCTTGGGTTGAAAACTTCCTTACACCAGGTTCATATCTACGTTCAGAAATCTGACAGGCTGTTTCGGCAGAGGAATAACCTGCTTGAGTTCTTCTTATCCGGCTAAGCCGGATAATGGCGTGAACTGCCGTATCCCTATTAGTTATAATGGTATTTGGGCAGTTTCTGACATCAATGCCGGCTTTCAGACGGACAAAAAGTCCTGCATGCACAGCTTTTTGTCTGTCTGAAATCCGGCATTTCTGCTGGAATGCGGCCAAATCCTATTGTAGTCAATGGAGATCCAGCATTTCATGGCATTATCCAGCTAGGCCAGATACGGTAAACTTCTGCAGGCTGTTCTAGCAGAGGCATTTTTGAACACAGTTGTGAACGTACCCGTAATGTCCCTTTTCTGTAAAGTAAACATATTATGCAGTGCTTGAGCCCGTGTTCTTAACTTATCCCAGTGACCCTACCATTGGAATATGTCTTGCTTCCACTGGCAGGAAAGTGGTTAATATTACAATAACAGTGTACCTCTGGGAAATTTGTTGTAAAAAAAACTTGGTAGTATATGAATTCCCTAGGCTACAGTTTAACAAATTTTTTTCCATCTGTCTTTTAGAGTGCCCGGAATTACAATCGCTACGGACATCATCTGTGGCTTTCCTGGAGAGACAGATGAAGATTTTAAGGAGACATTAAAACTAGTTGAGGAGTACAGATTCCCTAGTCTCTTCATTAATCAGTTTTACCCACGGCCAGGGACCCCAGCTGCTAAAATGGTGCAGGTTCCAGCTCAATTGGTAAGCAATTTTTTTTTTTTTTTACAATGAACGTGTATATCTTTTAAGGCATTTCAGGGATAGTGTTTGCACAGGCAAGGGCCTGTTCAGTTGCAGGTGAATATACCCCTATTACATTACCTGGTGGACACGCTATGACGTTTAACTCTTAACTGATCAATGTTTATTATTTTATTTGCTATCACGTTTCCCTTTCCATTAAACAATCCCATTTAAAATTTCAGTTCTTACGTCAATGTGAAATTTTTAATTGTAGTTACTGTAAGCACATTAAACTCAGTTTTTGGCCACAGCCATTGAGCTTACCCGTGAGTTCTACCAAACCACTACCTGAATATGCACCTCTAGTCCACAGCTGAAGGTGTGCTACCTGGGTGTTGGCATAGGAAATCCTCCCAACTATTGCATTTGAGGTGCATCCTATGCTTACCTCCAAGTAATGCATGGACGGCACAAGCTTCAGATGTGACCTGGTAGAATACAGTGCAAATGATATCTGGAGTTGTGTAAAGTGCTATCCTTATTTTATTTTTTTACTTTTTGGTTAAACGGGTTGTCCCACAAAATATTCTACATTTTTCAAACCAGTACCTAGATCTGAATACTTTATTAATTGTATGCAGGATAACAGTCTGAATTGTCTTATAAACTATAACAGCCTTATAGACTATGTTACTATGTATGTAATCAAAAATCTAGTACAGCACCTGAGTTATTCTGTATTGTGCCACCTGTTCTTTTCCATATTTCTCTGACTTTGCCGAGGTGGACACACATGCTCAGTTTCATTCTTCAACTGCCACCTGACAGATATTGTTAGAAGCTGTGACAGTTAGAGTATGCCCCCTGAGCTTCATCAGAAAGGACATGCCTCCTGAGCTGCCAGCTTGAAATAAATCTAGCAGAACAATTGGAGCAATGAATGGAGAGAGCTTGTGAGGTACAGGCAGGGGTGGAATGGGAACTTAAAGTGACCCTTAGGGAAAATAAAGGGCCCCATGTCCTGCCGGGTCCAAATTGACAGAAGTCAGGGCCAACACTAGAAGGTGGGGCCAGAAAGACCATATTTTGGCCCAAAGTACTGCCTAGAAAAGTCACGTACCACAGTTAAGCACAATATACTGCCCCAGCAGAACCAGATACCACAGGTCATCACAAAATAATGCCCCAAAATCACAAAATACCTCCCTAGAAGCTGCTCCTCTGTGGTGGCCAATGCCAGCTGCTACATTCCTACCCCAGTTACCTCAGGATGACAATACAGTTGGAGTCAGGAGAGCACCTGCGGCCACCGGCCAGGTACATAGGTACTTGACACTCTAAGGTTTAATTAACTCTGGGAGCTTCGGATCATAACTTAAATGGTGGGGGGCTGTGAGAAGGGCTCAGGAGGCCCACCGGGAAGTTTCCCTGTAGGATCTATGGCCAATCCACCCCTGGGTACAGGTCTGGTTCTAGCTTTATTAGAAAGAGATTGTCATGTACCATGTCTGATTTTAATTTTAGACATTAAGCATGGGATAACCCCTTAAAAGTTAAATCGCTGGTGACTCTCCACTTTGAAAATCATTTTACAGTTTATACTGTATAGAGAATCATTCTGTGTAAAAAGTCAACCGCCCTCAATTCTAGGTGCTGACTTACAAGCCGGTCTTATAATCCACAACTATCTGCGGCATTGTCCATGCTCCAGACCTGAAATCTCCCACCAACCTTTGCTGTCTTAGCCTTCTTTGCTTATTTGCAATCTGGGAAGTGTAGTCATTGTACAGAAATCAGATGTGGGAACAAGAAGCTCTTCCATTGCACTATGGGAGATCAGCGTAGCTGCTTTGGATGTGTTTGACAGCTGCTTGTCGAGTGTTGGCAACACTGACAAGAAAAATAATCAACTCTTTATGTAGATTAATGCTGTATATAAAGTCTAAATTTGCAGTGAAAGGTAGACATGGCATAATGTGAACAAAGTCTTAAAGGGACCGGAGCTAAAAAATGATTTGTTAGCCAGTATCTACAGGGGACTATTACCTGTTTAGTTTCCTCAATCATTGGCTGCTTATCAGCTATCTGTGACTACAGTTTAGGTATATTGTCTAAGCAGAGGTAGCCGGAGGCACACCCCGTGTTTCTTCTTTGCTGCAGCCTGAACCAATGATGAGACAAGAGTTTTCTCAGACGAGGCACTGGAGTCCCCAATCACAGCTCTGTTTTCTGGAGGGTCATTTTTAAAAGGTTATTTTAACGTAAAAATCCCCCAATACTTCTTTGGTTCCTCTGTGATCTTTGCATGTGACCACTGCAGCTAATTGATGGTGTTAGTAGTCTTGCTGCTGGTCATATAGCACAGCAAATACAAGTAGGAGACCACCAGAGCGTTGGTTGTGGAGCTGCAAAGGATTGAAGAGGTAGCTTTTATTTTTTATTTTGATACTTGGAGAACACCTTTACACAGACCTTTCACATTGTTGGGGGACACACAAAGGGCCCCTATACACAATAGATTGTGCAAAGATCCTATTGAAATTGACAGGTGCAATTGATTTATCCAGTGTGTATGACTAGCTTTAGCTTGCTTTACAATGGTCAATGACGTCACACATCAGTGAATCACAGACAGCACACCTTTCCATTGACTTTAATGTGTATAATCGCACAATAGTGGTTTCCCAGGGACTGTGGGTCTATAGAGACACGAGTGACACTACAGAAGCATGCTCTATTAATGTCCATGATTACAGGGCCTTCACATACATTATAGTTTATTGGTCCGTGAAACCCATGGATGCCACGCGGATGGCAAAAAACAGACCCATGGACCAAACTTGGATCCTTCACAGACCTCTTCATAGATGAACAACTGACCGTCTTGTCACTGATGTCATCAATGACATGTGAAAGAGGCCTAACTATGGTTCTTTCAATGGAATCCATGTTTCACACTCTTCGCTGAAGGTAGTATGTACACCGGTAGTAATAAGAAGATATCCGTAGTCTGTTCTGTGTCATTTTTTAAATTTTTTATTTAGTAGTTAACTGTGCCATAGCAAAAAAAAAAAAAGCCCTTTAAAACTTAACTTTTAATATAATCCAGTACATAGCCACTATTACTATTTTTCATCCTATAATACGCACCTGCCCATGCACCTACAGGGGTGTGGAAATTTAAAAAAAAACTACCCTGTCGAAGGACTAAAGCGGGGGCTCAATCTACTTGTCCCTCATGACCATCTACTTGTCCTGAACTTGTACTAATGGTATACTGTATGGTGCGCGGGCCACAAGGAGACATTATGCTGTATAGGGGCAGGGCCACAAGGAGACGTTATCCTGTATGGGACGGGGGCCACAAGGAGACGTCATACTGTATGGGGCATGGGCCACAAGGAGACCTTATGCTGTATGGGGTCAGGGCCACAAGGAGATGTTATGCTGTATGGGGGTGGGGGCCACAGGGAGATGTTATACTGTATGGGGGTGGGGGCCACAGGGAGACGTTATACTGTATAGGGGTGGGGGCCACAGGGAGACGTTATACTGTATGGGGCGGGGGCCACAGGGTGACGTTATACTGTATGGGGCGGGGGCCACAGGGTGACGTTATACTGTATGGGGCGGGGGCCACAGGGTGACGTTATACTGTATGGGGGCGGGGGCCACAGGGTGACGTTATACTGTATGGGGCGGGGCCCACAGGGTGATGTTATACTGTATGGGGGCGGGGGCCACAGTGACGTTATACTGTATGTGGGCGGGGGCCACAGTGACGTTATACTGTATGTGGGCGGGGGCCACAGGGTGACGTTATACTGTGCGGGGGCAGCCCCAAGGTGACGTTATGCTGTATGGGGGCAGCCGCTTGGTGACATTATACTGTATGGGGGCAACAGGGAGACATTATAGTTTATTAAGTGCCACGTTAAGTGCAGATTGCAGGCAGGGCCAGAGCCTCAGAAGACAGACAGCACTACCTTCATGTCTGACACCAGGGCTCTTAGGCTCCCTGCAGATGAGCGTTCCTCCCAGAGTCTGTCAACGGAGCTCCCGGCCTGACCTGCAAGCGCTGACTGGGGTTACATAGCATTATACTGATTTATGATGCTATGTAACCCTTACAGCTCTGGAATGTATTGGATAACGCTGACATAATGCTGTCAGTGTTATCCAACACATTCCAGAGCTGTAAGGGTTACATAGCATCATAAGTATAATGCTATGTAACCCCAGTCAGCGCTTGCAGGTCAGGCCGGGAGCTGCGATGTGGACAGGCTCCGGGAGGAACGCTCGTCTGCAGGGGGCCGTCTACTGTGCGCTCCTGTGCTGGCAGGTGGGCGGAGACTTCACAGGAGCCGGGAGGAGCCGGGGGCCGTCTGCAGGAAGTGCTATGGACTCAGATGCACGATGCAGGGGCAGGCTGACATAGATGTAGGAGCGGTCATCTCGCGGCTAGCATATGACCGCTCCTATTACTGCCCAACCGACATGTCCCTGCTACTTGCCCGCACAGGGCTAAACAACTGTTCAAAGTACTTGCCCGGCGCCCGGAACTGCATGTCCCGGGCGTCGGGCGATAGGAATTCCACACCCCTGACCTAGAGGAGGAGAATAAGAAAAAAATATATATTTTTCATTAGACCTCAGAGCGGACCCCCAATATTAATAGGAACCTCAATCAGGCCTCAGCTCAGACCCCAATGTTAATAAGACCCTCAATCAGACCTCAGATCATACACTCAATGTTAATAAGAATTCAGATCAGACCTCTGCTCAAACCGCAATGTGAATGATCCCAATCAGACCTCACATCAGAGCCCCAATATGAATGACCCCCAGATCTCAAATAACCGCTCCATTATGAATAAACCTCCCCCCATTCAGACCTTAGCTCAGAACCCCGAATGTGAATGACCCCCAGACCTCAGATAACAGCTTCATTATGAATAAGGGCTCATTCAGGGGGCAAAATTGCGGAATGAATGCGCACCCATTCATTTCAATGGGCCGCAAAAGATGCGGACAGCTTGTCTTCTTGTACGCAATCGTAGACAAGAATAGGCATTTTCTATTATAGTTGCGGCCATGTGTGGTCCGCAAATTGCGGAACGCACACGGCCGATATCTGTGTTTTGCGAATCCGCAAAGCACTATGGCCGTCTGAATGAGCCCTAAACCTCCCCCCATTCAGACTCCAGATCAGACCCCGAAGGTGAATGACCCTCAGATAACAGCCCCATTATGAAAAAACCTCCCCCCATTCAGACCTCAGATCACACCCCTGAATGTGAATGACCCTCAGACCTTAGTTTTGAACGCCTTGCTCACAGCAAATAAAGTTAAAAAAAAAAACAACTTGCTTCACTGTTTGCCCCCCTGAAGAACCAGATATCGATATGGGGAAATGAGTTGGGACTAATAATAAAGTTACACCAGTTGGATGTAACATTGAAACGGGTAAGAGACATTGTCATTGTCTATCGATTACTTACCTGATACCGCAAGCCCAAGAAAAGCTAGCGATGCTGCTATCCTCTGCTTGAAGCATTCAGGTGCGCTATATATGCGGCCAGTGTTTTAACTAATTTACATCCACTGTTCAATTGAATACCTTAATGAATGGTGAGGTATGGACTGTTGAGTTTGATTCAAAATTACGTACATGCCGCTTGCCTCTTCTTTTCAGGAAGAGGAGGACTTTATATATGTGATCACAGGCTGAATGATTTTTAATACTGCATGGAAAACACGGAACTAGCACAATTTTTTAAAGTGATGAGATATGAGTTTAGAATAAATGTTTGACTAAGTGCATTGTGGGCCTGCCTTTTATTTTATTTTGTTAAACTATTTGGGAATTGCTATTTGGTAGTAGCAGGCTGTGCACTGGTATTTGGGGAAACTAGTGAGCATCCCTCTTTGTAGTTTTGTATATTGCTTTCATATTGAGATATACCTTTATCATCTATTGAGGCAAAGTCTTTTGTCCATAAAGTATTTTTGATATTATCTGGTATATATAATAGTGGGGTAGGTTTTTATTTTATTGATTTGGATTATATGAAAAGTTGAGTTTTGAAGGGCTTTTTTTAATTTTTTGCTGACAATAATTTACCCTTGAATGTGATATCAGCCTTCCAATTTAGCGGTGAGACTTTTTTCCAGTAGTTAACTGCTATCAGCGGATTTGAGAGTACAAAGTATACAGAGTATAGGGTAGACATTAAATTATAATTAATACAGCGTCTTCAATATTTTCTCCTCATTCAGTAAATGTCAGATCCACCATTCTCTTTTAACAGTCACTTGCAGTGTAATATTCTGTGGCTAGTGTACCTTCTTCTAAAACTTCATTTAATATTCAAGCCCCCTCCAGATAGTAACTAGTTGTCCTCCTTGTGGTGGCTTCAGTGTTCACTTATAGTGAATACTAGTATAGCTTTCTGTAGATTGTTTTCCTACAAAGTACACAGGAGATAGTGTGGAAGATGCAACAGCTTTAAAGAAAAAAAGGAATGCAAAAAACCCCTGCCATGTGTCCATGTATTTTCATATTAAAGCAATGCCCATTGCTTTCAGCTTTAACATGCTCATATAATGTTAACCCCTCCACATTTTCTGTGGCTTTTATGAGATAACAAGGTCTGGCTGACAAACACAGAAACTGTAATCCCCCCAGGCATTTATTTCCAGCATGCGTCTCTGTACCCTTGAACAAACAAAGGTGTGAGACTGTTTAATCTTTTTCTTTATAACTGCGAGAAGGGGGATTCTGCATCTTCTTGACAGTTTGCTTTATATCCAGGCTGTAAGTTAAGGACACCATACATGTTAATGCTTGATTATTTCCATTGTCATTGGTTTAGCCTTCTTTAAAACAGCACTCAAATTGTGCAATACGTACAGTGCCCTGAAAAAGTATTCAAGCCCCAAGATTGCCTCCATCTTCACATCAACTCTGACCGGCTTCCCTGTCCCTGCTAAAGAAAAGCATCCCCTCACCAAGGGATATGCAGTGTTCGTGTTCCACCACACATAGCGTTTTGCATTTAGGCGAAAAAGGTCAACTTTGGACCAGAGCACCTTTTTCCACATATTTGCTATGTCTCCTACATGGCTTGTGGCAAACTTCTCATGGCTTTCTTCTTGCCATTATTCCACAAAGGCCAGATTTGTGGAGTACACAACTAAGTTGTCCTGTGGACAGATTCTCCCACCTGAGCTGTGGATCTCTGCAGCTCCTCCTTCTGCTGTTTTTAAAGTGTTTCAAATGAACTACAATTTTATGGCAAGTCATGGTGCTGAAAAATGTATTGAAATTTATATGAATGTAGACGTCATTGTATTTTGTTGTATTTTGTTGTAATTGTTCTGATGGATCAGAGAAAGTGGGGAGAGCTACTGGATGCAGTAGAAATGAAAACTGGGTCTAGCAGTGTCTTCAGGGCTGAGGAGAAGGGTGTAATCCCTGGACATCTAAAGAAGGCTTGTGTTGGAAGTAGTTATGTCGGCATTTGCTAATGAGATAACTTGTTGTTTCAGCCAACATGTCTATCCTTTGATCACCCCCTACCCCATTCAGATGTATGCTTGGTTCAGCTAATCATGCATGTGTTGTGAATAGATAAGGGCTTTCTCACACTTGCGTTTTTGTTTTCCGGCATAGAGATCCGTCGTCGGGGCTCTATGCCGGAAAAATCCTGATCAGTTTTATCCCCATGCATTCTGAATGGAGAGAAATCCGTTCAGGATGCATCAGGATGTCTTCAGTTCAGGACCGGAACGTTTTTTGGCCGAAGAAAATACCGCAGCATGCTGCGCTTTTTGCTCCGGCCAAAAATCCTGAACACTTGCCGCAAGGCCAGATCCGGAATTAATGCCCATTAAAAGGCATTAATCTGGATCCGGCCTTAAGCTAAACGTCGTTTCGGCGCATCGCTGGATCCGACGTTTAGCTTTTTCTGAATGGTTACCATGGCAGCCAGGATGCTAAAGTTCTGGTTGCCGTGGTAAAGTGTAGTGGGGAGCGGGGGAGCGGTATACTTACAGTCCGGGCGGCTCCCGGGGCGCTCCAGAGTGATGTCAGGGCACCCTACACGCATGGATCACGTGATCGCATGGATCACGTGATCCATGCGCATGGGGCGCTCTGACGTCATTCTGGAGCGCCCCGGGAGCCGCGCGGATTGTAAGTATACCGCTCCCCACTACTACTATGGCAACTAGGACTTTAATAGCGTCCTGGCTGCCATAGTAACACTGAAAGCATTTTGAAGACTGGTCAGTCTTCAAATGCTTTCAGGTCACTTGCGTTGCCGGATCCTAACAACGCAAGTGTGAAAGAGGCCTTAGAAAGACACTGACTGACTCCTCTGGTTGCCAGTTTCTCTCCTCGAGAGCCAACATGCCCCATATACATGCTTTGCTAATGCCACCAAATCGGCAGGTTCAACTAACATACATCTAGATCTTGTAAAGTCTTGTTGGGGATATTAAGTTCACCATATGGAGACCACAGTCTCGGAGAATTGAAGCTTGTTTTTGTGGTAGTGCTTTTTCAGTGATGTGAGATGAGCAACCTATTGGTTTTAATTATATGGTAGACTGAGGGTAGCCTAGGGAATTAGTATGTCATTAAAAGTAGTGTCTTAATATACTTCCCGCCAATATGAAATCCGTTACATAGGATGCAAATCCTAGATTCTGGTCTCCGTTTAGGTGGGTGTTAGATACATTCCTACACTGTTTTTTATTTTTCCTTTTTAATTGGAGATGTCTTTTTTCCTCCTTATTTGATAACTGAAGAAGGGATAGAGTCCTGTGTGCTACAGAAATAATGAATGTTACAGAAAAGATGGTAATGTCCAATTAGGCTTTTTCCCAGAGCAGACAAAGATGATGTTGTTGTAATGTGGAGAGATAATGAAACTGCACACACATTATTAAACTATTGCTTTTCATCATTTTTTTCTTCCCAACTTGACAAGGATCTAATGAATCATATTGGAAGGCAAAATCAGATCAAATTTGCTTAAATAAAATCTCTTTAACCTTGAATGCTGTGAGAAGACGTGCGAGGAATGCATAAGTGGAGTGAGACAACGGGAGGCAGCAGATTATCTGCCCATACACCCTTTATAGCCCCTCCATGTTATCCTGCCTGTTCCTGGATGCCACTGCTCTACCAGTATATCCAGCCGTCATGTGGATATGGGGTTATTCAGCAAAGAGCCGTTTACCGCTGCACAGTGCTCATATGCCAAGAGCGGTTCTGAGAACAACATTTAAGCAGAGATATTTACCTAGTAAGAATGCAAAGGAATAATTGAAGTTAGGAGCATTAGTTTACATTGTTAACCCCTTAGTGACCACGCTGTAGCGCTTGCCGGTGCTTATCCCAATCTCCAGTCACATTCATTTGAATGGGTCGGAGATGCTGTACTGGACAGCTACATATATGGAAGCACTGCTGTTTGATACAACAGTCAAGGGGCTGCCATTGGTCATTAAATCGGCTAAGGGCCTCTTTAAACTGCCCGATATTTGGGCACTTTATTGCCAAAGAGCATGCAGAAGAAATAATCGACCCATTTAAAGGTGCCGTCAATTACCTAATGAACGAGTAAAACAGTGAATAGATCATTGGATCGTTCACCTAAATTATCTTTTGCCGGCAGCAGAACTTGGTGTCTAAACAGCACTCTGCTTCACACAAGCAAAGATTCTGTATGGGGGCGAGCGATGACATTAGCGATCACTCCTCCTCATACTGTGGAGAAGATCGCTCCATGTAAATGCAGCAGTCTTCTCCATTGATAAGCAGAAGATTAATAGGACGGAACACTTCCTTCCCAACAATCGTCTGCTCTATCGAGCAGTGTAAAGGGGCTTTAACCGCTTAATGCATAATCCCATACATGTATGGCATAATGAGCCCATACCCAGCCGCAATGACCGGGAACGGCAATTGCGCCGCACCCGGTCAGGTAACACCTCAGATGCTGTTACAACACTGATCTCTGCATCTGTGAAGCAAGGAAGAGGGATTTGGCTCCTTCTGCCTTCCGATCAGAACCCCTGCAGTGAAATTGCAGGGCTCTGAGCGATTACCATGGCAGCCTGGATGCTTCTGGAGCTTACCAGAACTGCCATGGTAAGCTCCATGCTGAGCTATGCATGAGGCATAGCTTAGAAGGGAGAGTGTAAGAATCCTGTTCACCCTAATAGATCTCTATTAGGCCTCTTTCACACTTGCGTTCTGAGGATCCAGCAGGCACTTCCATCCTGATCAGTCCTCGAAATGCTTTGAGGTTACTATGGCAGCCAGGACGCTATAAAAGTCCTGGTTGCCGTAGTAGTAGTGGGGAGCGGGGGAGCGGTATGCTTACAGTCCGTGCGGCTCCCGGGGCACTCCAGAATGACGTCAGAGCGCCCCATGCGCATGGATCACGTGATCTATGCGATCACGTGATCCATGCGTGTAGGGCGCCCTGACATCACTCTGGAGCGCCCCGGGAGCCGCACGGATGGTAAGTATACTGCTCCCCCGCTCCCCACTACACTTTACCATGGCAACCTGGCAACCAGGACTTTAGCATCCTGGCTGCCATGGTAACCATTCAGAAAAAGCTAAACGTCGGATCCGGCGATGCGCCGAAACGACGTTTAGCTTAAGGCCGGATCTGGATTAATGCCTTTCAATAAGCATTAATTCCGGATCCGGCCTTGCGGCAAGTGTTCAGGATTTATGGCCGGAGCAAAAAGCGCAGCATGCTGCGGTATTTTCTCCGGCCAAACAACGTTCCGGTCCTGAACTGAAGACATCCTGATGCATCCTGAACGGATTTCTCTCCATTCAGAATGCATTGGGATAATCCTGATCAGGATTGTTCCGGCATAGAGACCCGACGATGGAACTCTATGCCGGAAAAGAAATACGCAAGTGTGAAAGAGCCCTTAGGGGGAATAGGACAAAGGATCAAAAGATCCCAGGTTCTAGCCCCCTAAGGGGGCTAATAGTTGGTAAATAAAAAGTAAAAATAAAATTGAAAGTTTAAATCACCCCCCTTTCCCAATTTTACATAAAAAATATATAAACAGTAAAAAAATAAACATTAGATATCGCTGCATCCGAAAATGTCTCAACAATTTAAATATTTAAAAAAAAAATCTTGTGCGGTGAATGCTGTAATGGAAAAAAAAAATGAAAAACACACGATTTGCCATATTTGTCTTGTCCCTCCCCCCCCAAAAAAAAATTAATAACCATGATCAAAAAGTCATAGCACTCATACAGCTCTAAAGACCAAAATATAAAGGTTTTTTTTTTGTTAGTTTTTTTTAAAGTTTATCCCATGAAGAGTTTTGTCACCTTTTTCCAATATAAGACCTGGTAAATTAACTTGGTGATGTTAACTTACGGTATCTTAGCGTCTGTGATGCCCTAAACTGCTGCACTGCGTTGTGGGAGAATGTTTTTTTATAATCTGATTTCCGCAAAAGTGTCTTTGGTAAAGATGAAGTTTGCATAATGTAAATCTTATAATAGAAGAGCTCTGTTGGGGGGCTAAACAGGCAAGGAATTTTGGGAGAACTGTGAATGCTGGGCTGTAAGGGTTCCTGCATGTCGATGCAAATCACGTGTGGTTTTTCCATGAAGACCGCAGTGTAATACAGTACTAGCAAAGTGTTTGATGTACACTTTGCTCTGCTCTTAGGTGCGAGAATTGACCTGCTGTGCGGATTTAGAAATCTGCAGCGTGTCAACTGTTGCGTTTTCCTTGTGCAGAGTTCACCCTTTTCAATGGAAGGGAGAGATCCGTGGAAAATTGGCATCAAATCCACACCAAAAAGCGGATTTAAAAAGCGCCAAATACGAGATAAATAGTGTAGTTTTTGTGAAGATTTTCTCCACCGTCTGCAGCATGTGCAGCCACCTTAAGGCTACATGCACGTTCTTGATGCAGAATTTACATGTGGATTTTGCAGGTTTTGGTGAGGATTTGCCCTGAATTTCTTGGCAAAGGCTTAAATTCACAGTAAGTACTGCAGAAAGATTTGGCATGCTGCAGATTTCAAAGTCTTTCCCATCGTTCAGTTTCCACACAGAGGGTTCCACGTCATGTAGATGAGTTTTAGAATGTCATCTTCTTAGCTTGTATTGTATTATGCCGCGGGTTTACCACATGCAAATCCGTGGAGATAATCCTCACATAATATGCAGCGTGTGCGTGAGGCCTAACAGAGCACTAATGCAAGATAAGTAACGCTGTGCCGGGGGTATTGGTATTTGTGATGCCAAGAACACCATAGCCTTGCCGTCCAACATAATGGAAACCTAGTGGGACCTTGATAAGTCCATGGAGTTTACGTATCATAATGACCAGGTAAATTCCCATTTCAGCACTGTTTGTCGACCCCTCTGGAAACTGTAATACCGTTCAGCTTTTCCAAAAACTTTCTAAGAAATCTCTGAATAACATTTCTAACAGCCTAACAGAAGAAGGGCTTGTTTTCCTGGAGATATTTTTTTAAGTGGAAATACTTGCTAGTTAGTTGAAAAGAGGAACCTCGGGAGTTTAGTTTCTGATTTCTTTCTCAGTCTGTCTCTGAAGCTTTTTTCCTTTGGCCAATCTGACCAGATGTTGAAAAGGGAAGACTTTGTTTTCTTGTTGTAGGGATGATTTATTAGGATATGCACTAGGCTTGTTTTAATCCCATCTGCTGTGGCTGTATACTGTAGCTCCTGTCAGTCTTGTGTGCAGAGCACAATGGTCTCAGTGATGGCTCCGCTCAGGGCTGACTTTGTGCAAGCAGCGAAGTTCAACATTCACAGCTGGGCTTTACTGAGTCAGGCCCATGGGGAGGAGCAACTATTGATATTGGCTCTGACTTGGAGCGGTGCCTTTTGAACTTGTAGACTTCTCTTGCCTTGGTGATGATCTGAGCAGTGGACAAAGCAATAGTTTTTCTCCTACTTCCACAGGGTTTGGTTTCTAATAGCAAGTCAGAGTTCAAAGCGAGAGCACAGTGCCATGTGGCTTTCCAGACGGTTTCTTCACACTTTCATATTTGTATGTGGTTTTGTGCTACATATAACTTCAGAGAGAATATAAAGCACGACAACTACCAGAAAGAGCTTCATTAATGATTAACGTGTTTTCCAGCATGTTGAATCAATCTCGTTCCCTTTGCCTTAACTTTTTTGACTACTAGTGAATATGTTACTGCTCTTCCTTTAGGTACAACACAGTAGATTCTGATTATAGTTATTTGTTATATTGGACAGACACAATGCAGATTTCTAACCTTCTGGGTAAGACAGTGTTAGGGTACTTTCACACTAGCGTTTTGGATTCCGTTTGTGAGATCCGTTTCAGGGCTCTCACAAACGTTCCAAAACGGATCAGTTAAGCCCCAATGCATTCTGAATGGATAAGGATCCGTTCAGAATGCATCAGTTCGGCTCTGTTCCGCCTCTATTACGTTTTGGAGGCGGACACCAAAACGCAGCATGCAGCATTTTGGTGTCCGTCTGAAGAGGCGGAGCCTAACGGATCCGTTTTTTTTTTACAATGTAAGTCAATGGGGACGGATCCGTTGTCAGTGACACAATATGGTGCATTTAAAAACGGATCCGTTCCCCATTGACTTTCAATGTAATCCAAAACGGATCCGTTTTGGACTTTGTCATTTTTCTTTAAACCTAATGCAAACGGATCCATTCTGAACGGATACAAACGTTTGCATTAGAGGTGCGGATCCGTCTGTGAAAATAAACAGACGGATCCGCACCAACGCTAGTGTGAAAGTACCCTTAGAGCTTCAGTATGCATGATCCCATGTCTTTACACTGTTAACCATGGTTCCCATCTGCGGTAGAGGTTCCATTGCAAATTCTAGCAAAAATGCTGGACAGGATGGCATGGAGTGGCATCATGTCTGGCAGAATCATGGAAACCGGAGTGAAAACCAGTTTTCCTTATTTTCTTGTTTTTCTTTTTTTAGTAATCCATAAATACTCCTTCCTAAATTTAGGCCAGTTTCACATGGCCGTAATTTGCGGTCACAGCACCAAGACCCTTTAATGGGCCATATTACAGTGGTTTGAAAACCAAAGTAATTGTACATTTTTTTTAGTGGCAGGCGACACTTAATGGACGATCCAATTGAGTATCCTTAAAAAAAACAGTTTTATGCAATCTTCACATCTTCATAGATTGGGTTTTGCACTTCCATTGTGGTGCTCATCTCGCTCTTAAATGTGGATCTGTCTGAACAAGATACGCAAAAGAGAAAAAAGAATTGGATCGCACATCGGCAAGCTTTGCTTTGATCTAGAACTGCTTCTCAGCACAATTAAATTAGCCTCTAAGCGCAATATTTAGTGTACGGCCCCCTATACTGAATGCTATACAAGAGGCATTATTGTACATTTTGATCAAAAGGCATAAGCCCACTCACCGCACCAAGGTAGAGAGGGACCTACTCATTTGGCACGGCACTGTCTGGCAACCGCTGGCTCCGCACCAGCAGGCGGTGGGATCCGGCCACCAAACAGCAACCCTTCTGTCTGACAATGCCACCCTGTCTGAAGCTTTTATAGCAGGAGGAAATAAATAGGCTTTTATACTGTAAAGGGAGAAATATTCAATACGACTTGTAGTTTATTTATTTAAAGGGTTAGATCGGGATTTTTTGTACCAAAAATATAAAAATGCTAAACCTCCCAATAAATGTATCCTACCACTTAATTTCCGCTCCTCCATTTTGCGCAGCTCCTTGTGTTACATAGTAACATAGTATATAAGACCGAAAAAAGACATTTTGTCCATCCAGTTCAGCCTGTTTCCTACAAGTTGATCCAGAGGAAGACAAAAAACCCCTGTGAGGCAGAAGCCAATTTTCCCCACTTACGGGGAAAAAAATTCCTTCCTGACTCCAATCAGGCAATCAGAATAACTCTCTTGATCAACGACCTATCTCTAGTAGCTGTAGCCTGTAATATTATTACACTCCAGAAATAAATCCAGTCCCCTCTTGAATTCCTGTTCTGCTGTTGTGATGTCATCTATGTGACGTGACCCAGTGACATGACACATGGGTAACATGTCACCACTGCAACCAGTTATTGGCTGCAGTGACCACGTGACCTAGTGTCAAACCATTCATGCGGGGAGACCCAGGGCCTTCAGAGCTGGCAGAGCAACGATGGAGCTAGAACCCAGTGCAGGGTTCTGGTAAGTATGGTTATCAGGGCAGGTCCGACCACTCTGTGGGGTCAGTAGAAAAGCTCCACAAAGTTGAACAACCCTTTTAAAGTTACACTAAGGCTAAAATGTGTGAAAAAAATTGAACGAGAAATATAGTTGCCCTGTCAGTCTCCAACATAGTCTGCATGATCCAGATACAAACAAATGATGCAGAGAATGAATAGTTCTTCCGCTAATCTGCTCCTCCTTCTGGAGGCCAACTAGAGGGATGGGTCTTAAATGGGTTTGCCAGGACTTTAATATTGATAGCCTCTCCTCAGCATAGGTTATGAATGTCTGATCACCTTGTTTTTTTTAGTAGCTCTGACAATAGACACGAGAACTGCACAGCTTTATCCACAGTGTAGTGGACAAAACTGGTTACTGCAGCTCTTGCTCCAGTTACGGAAAAACAGCTGAGTGGCTTGGGTGCTGAGGGAGGACACCCCTCAATCAGATATTGATGACCTAACCTAAGGTTATGCCATCCATATAGGGTGCATTCCCATGACCGTATCCATTTTGCAGTCTGTACAGTAAATCGTGGCTCTGCAAAATACAGTTTTGTTCTATGTTCATACCGCACTTTTTGCAGGCCCCATTGAAAAAATCCCTGGGCAAGAATAAGGCATGTTGTATAATTTGCGGCTCAGCCACACGGACCACACACTGATGACATCCATGTGCTGTCCACATTTTTCAGAGCCCCATAGAAATGAATGGGTCTACGTGTGATCTGCAAAAATTGCAGATTGGACGCGCACTAAAAATACAGTCATGAGAACGCACCTTAAAAACCCTAAAGAGCTTTTTGTCCTACTGCGCACAGGGCACAGCAAGGAGCCCCCTGCTTTAGGGTACTTTCACACTAGCGTTTTTCTTTTCCAGTATTGAGTTCCGTCCTAGGGGCTCAATACTGGAAAAAAAATGATCCGTTTAATCCTAATGCATTCTAAATAAAGAGCATTTTGTTCAGGATGCATCAGTTTACTCCCTCTTACGTTTTTTGGCCGGAGAAAATACCGCAGCTGGATCCGGCATTAATTTCCATTGAATTGTATTAGTGCCGGATAAAATTACCGCATCCGCTTTTCAGGATGACAATCGGAGAGACCAATCCGGTATTGCAATGCATTTGTGATACGGATCCGCATCCGGATCCCTCTACAAATGGTATCCGTTTGCATACAGGTTGACGGAACTGCCTGCTGGAATCCAGCAACACAAGTGTGAAAGTACCCTTAGCCATTTGTCTACTAGCTTGTCATAGGACTGTGAGGAGAAGGAGGGACATGGCTGATATTTCTTTAAATATTTCTCATTTTCAAATATATGTAATATGAGACAAAATAGGTCGAAAGGAAGAGAAGTGAGTAAGGCCCCTTTCACATCTGCGTTTTTCCTTTCCGTCCTAGAGTTCCGTCCTCGGGGCTCTAGGATGGAAAGATACTCATCAGGATTATCCCAATGCATTCTGAATGGAGAGAAATCCGTTCAGGATGCATCAGGATGTCTTCAGTTCAGTACTGACACGTTTTTTGGCGGTAGCAAAATCCGCAGCATGCTGCAGATTTTCCTCCGGCCAAAAATCCTGAAGACATGCCGCAAGGACGGATCCGAAATTAAGGCCTATTGAAAAGCATTAATCCAGATCTGACTTTAAGCTAAACGTTGTTTCGGCGCATCGCCGTATCCGACCTTTAGCTTTTAAGAATGGTAACCATGGCAGCCAGGACGCTACTAAAGTCCTCAATGATGTCACCGGGTCCCTGCGTCGCATGGTTCACATAGCTATGCTATGTGAGCAATGCGCCGTATGGATCATACAGCGCATTGCTCACATACCATAGCTTTGTGATCCATGCGATGCAGGGACCCGGTAACGTCATCGAGGAGCGCCCCAGCCGCCGCACGGAAGGTAAGTGGCTTTTCCCCCGGCTCCCCGCTTCTTTTCCGTGGCAGCCGGGATTTTAGTAGCGTCCTGGCTGCCATGGTAACCTGAAAGTATATTGAAGACTGATCAGTCTTAAAATGCTTTCAGTTGTCTTGCGTTGTGACTGATCCGACGGGCATTTCCGGCGACGGAAGTGCAATCCGGATCCTCACAACGCAGATGTGAAAGGGGCCTAAGTGCTGGAATATTTTTGTGTGTGCATTTTCTGTTTAATATTCCTGTAAATCCTAGCAGACTGTAGGCTTATGGGTCCAGGGGCAGCCTCAGCCAATAACCAACAGCTTATTATGTATGAGCATTGCTTGTTTTGTATTTCCGTACCTATTTCTTTCTGCTTTTGAGAGCTTTGTCATATAGTTGACAGAGACGTTTTAAAGGATGCTTGGGCAATATTAGGATTTCATACCATGCTGCGACCATTGGACCTACTGTTATGTTTGATCATTGGCTACAAAACTGTAGTTTATCAAGGCCTTCTGCTTTGTGACAGAAAACAATCTTAAATCCCATATTTCAGTGATGGAAAATATCTCAAGGTCATTTCACTGGTTCTGATTAAATTTTTAGTTTTTTTTTTCTGCAGTCCTAGGTCTAGGTCAAAGTAATTGTGCACCCGTCATATTGGGATGTGTACCATAACTGTGTAAATCTATTGCAGGGTGTCTTATATTATCCAAAGCCCGTGTTTTATTGCACTCACAGGAAGAGCAAGCAGTTACCATGAAAAGTCCTTTGTGCGCTATGTATTTGTCATCTGTAGAATGGATATTAGAAGCCCAGATGCTTCACAATTTTACGTGAGGGTTTTGTTTTTGTTTTTTTACACACACTGGTTGCATTACCAGGATGAAAGGTGCATTAACCCATTTCTATATGTTTCTAAGGCTGGGTTCAGACTTACGCGTATTTAATACGCGCGTTTTTGGAAATAGGAAACGCGTGTCGTACGCGCGTTCGTGTGATTGACTACTGTGGCGTCAATCACAATACGCGCGACAAAACGCCCCAAAGAAGCTCAAGAACTTTTTTGAGCGTAGGGTGTTTTTCAGCGCGTGCAAACGCGCTGTAAAACGCTCAAGTGAGAACCAGGGCCATAGGGAAGCATTGGTTTTCATGTGTTGAGCGTTTTACAGCGCGTTTGAACGCGCTGTAAAACGCGCAAGTCTGAACCCAGCCTAAAGTTTTTTATTGATTCTAGCATGAAAACAGAAAAACGTCAGGTATAGGATTAAAGTACTTGTGGCACAGTTTATATTAGAATGATTTTTCAACAATGTGTAACTTTTGTTGCATTTCTATTTTTATGTATTTCTTATTTTTATCCATTTTCATATTATCCTTTTGTGATCAGTCTCACTGTAATATTTTTTGGTTGACATGTATGTGTGTGCCTCTTAAGATTTATTGTTATGTTGTATATGATTTTTTAAAATTTGTCTCACACTCCTTATTTTCAAAATGCAAAGTCAGGAATGACCAAAATCTCTTACTAGACATTACAAGACATATGCCACTATTACTTTACTGTACAGGTCAAGGGTGGCAGCTTCTCATCTAGATGGGTAGAGTTACTAGAGAGGGTAGAGGTAGTGGCTTTTTTGCAGTAAACGTTGAAGAGTTTACACTTGGATCTTTTTTTGAGGATCTTTTATTTATTTTTATTTTACCGTAAAGGAACTGAAGTTGTCATACGTTACATAAATGTTTGAGTATATTCCCCCATCCCATTAGTGCCCATATGTATGTCATAGATATCCTTAGACTGGATCACATTCACCTGATGGAGGCCATTTTGGCCCACGTTATAGTCCACATCCAGCATTGTGGTCTGTTGTGCTGTTCCACATAGAGAGTTCCAGTAGAAAAGCATACCACATGTTAAACATAGGAGTACATATGTCTATGCAGTGGTATACATTAGATACATACATTTAGAAACCCTCCTGATATATTCCTCCCGTCCAAATAGATCTTTAGTGACATTTGTAAGCCACATGTAGAAATGTAATAAAATCTTTTTCCCTAGCTATAAGGGTAGATTATAAAACCATGTTGTGATACATGTATAAATGTGCATAGAAGCAAAACATGCATTAAAAAGGGGCGGTGCTTACTGTATGGGAGCCCAGGCTGCGCTGCCTTTTTTAAACGTTTCCCCGCCCAGCCTGTGCTAATACCCACCCTCCTATTCACTTGTTTCAACCTACAGTCTGACCGAGATCCCGCGCCTGCGCACTGTTTCGCCGGGCATGCGCACTGCGATGCCTATTGTGGGCACAGCATCGCTTTAATTAACCACTTCAGCCCCCCTAGCTTAAACACCCTTAATGACCAGGCCACTTTTTACAATTCTGCACGACACTACTTTACCCGTTTATTGCTCCGTCATGCAACTTACCACCCAAATGAATTTTACCTCCTTTTCTTCTCACTAATAGAGCTTTCATTTGGTGGTATTTCATTGTTGCTGACGTTTTTACTTTTTTTGCTATTAATCAAAAATTACCGAAATTTTTGCAAAAAAATGACATTTTTCACTTTCTGTTGTAATTTTTTTTTTAAAAACTACATTTCTATATAAAATTTTTCGCAAAATTTATTGTTCTACATGTCTTTGATAAAAAAAAAATACAATAAGTGTATATTTATTGGTTTGGGTAAAAGTTATAGCGTTTACAAACTATGGTGCAAAAAGTGAATTTCGGCATTTTGAAGCAGCTCTGACTTTCTGAGCACCTGTCATGTTTCTTCAGGTGCTAGAATGCCAGGATAGTATAAATACCCCCAAATGACACCATTTTAGAAAGAAGACACCCCAAAGTATTCATGGAGGGGCATGGTGAGTTCATGTATCATTTCATTTTTTTCACAAGTTAGCGGAAAATGACACTTTCTGAGGAAAAAATAAAAATAATAAAGTTTCCATTTCTGCTAACTTCTGGCAAAAAAATGAAATCTCCCACGGACTCACTATGCCCCTCAGTGAATACCTTGGGGTGTCTACTTTCCGAAATGGGGTCACTTGTGGGGTGTGTTTACTGTTCTGGCATTTTGGGCGGGCTAAATTGTGAGCAGCCATGTAAAAGCTAAAGGTACTGTTGGAATTTGGGCCCTTTGCGCACTCCAGGCTGCAAAAGTGTCACTCATGTGGTATTGCCGTACTCAGGAGAAGTAGGGCAATGTGTTTTGGGGTGTATTTTACATATACCATATTAGTGAGAGAAATATCTCTGTAAACTGACAACTTTGTTTAAAAAAATTTAAAAAGTTGTCGATTACAGCGATATTTCTCTCACCCAACATGAGTACCTTTAGGATTTCACAGGGCATTTTTACGCATTTGGATTCCAGACTTCTTCTCACGCTTTAGGGGCCCCTAAAATGCCAGGACAGTATAAATACCCCACATGTGACCCCATTTTAGAAAGAAGACACCCGAAGGTATTCTGTGAGGGGTATGGTGAGTTTATGTAAAATTTTATTTTTTGTCACAAGTTAGTGAAATATGAGACTTTGTAAAAAAAAAAAAAAAAAATATATCAATTTCCGCTAACTTGTGCCAAAAAAAAAAAAAAATTTCTGTGAACTTGCCATGCCCCTCACAGAATACCTTGGGGTGTCTTCTTTCCAAAATGGGCTCACATGTGGGGTATTTATACTGCCCTGGCATTTTAGGGCCCTAAAGCGTGAGAATCCAAATGAGTAAAAATGCCCTGTGAAATCTAAAGGTACTCATTGAATTTGGGCTCCTTTGTGCATTTGGCTGCAAAAAGTGTCACTCATGTGGTATCGCGATCAGGAGAAGTAGGGCAATGTGCTGGGGTGTATTTTACATATACCCATTACTGGGTGTGAGAAATATCTCTGTAAATGACAACTTTTTAAAAAATTTATACAAAGTTGTCAATTTACAGAGATATTTCTCTCACCCAGTATGGGTATATGTAAAAATACACCCTAAAACACATTGCCCTACTTCTCCTGAGTACGGCGATACCACATGTGTGGCACTTTTTGCAGCCAAGATGTGCAAGGGGCCCTAAAACCAATGAGTACCTTTTAGGAGGGCATTTTTATGCATTTTTCTTCTCACGCTTTAGGTCCCCTAAATTGCCAGGGCAGTATAAATACCCCACATGTGACCCCATTTTGGAAAGAAGACACCCCAAGGTATTCCATGAGGGGCATGGCGAGTTCACAGAAGATTTTTTTTGGCACAAGTTAGCGGAAATTGATTTTTATTGTTTTTTCTCAAAAGTCTCCCTTTCTGCTAACTTTTGACAAAAGTTAAATTTTTCATGGACTCACTATGCCCCTCAGCGAATACCTTGGGGTGTCTTCTTTCCAAAATGGGGTCACATGTGGGGTTTTGTACTGTTCTGGCATTTTGGGCGGGCTAATTGTGAGCAGCCATGTAAAGCTAAAGGTACTCGTTGGAATTTGGGCCCTTTGCATCCAGGCTGCAAAAGTGTCACTCATGTGGTATCGCCGTACTCAGGAAGTAGGGCAATGTGTTTGGGGTGTATTTTACATATACCCATACTTGTGTGAGAAATATCGCTGTAAATTGACAACTTTGTATAAAAATTTAAAAAGTTGTCATTTACAGAGATATTTCTCTCACCCAACATGGGTATATGTAAAAATACACCCCAAAACACATTGCCCTACTTCTCCTGAGTACGGCGATACCACATGTGTGCCACTTTTTTGCAGCCAAGATGCGCAAAGGGCTCTAAAACCAATGAGTACCTTTAGTATTTCACAGGGCATTTTTACGCATTTGGATTCTCACGCTTTAGGACTCCTAAAATGCCAGGGCAGTATAAATACCACATGTGACCCCATTGTGGAAAGAAGACACCCTAAGGTATTCCGTGAGGGGCATGGCGAGTTCACAGAAAAAAAAAAATTTGGCACAAGTTAGCGGAAATTGATTTTTTTTTTTTTTTTTTTTTACAAAGTCTCATATTCCACTAACTTGTGACAAAAAATAAAATTGGGGTGTCTTCTTTCCAAAATGGGGTCACATGTGAGGTTTTTGTACTGCCCTGGCATTTGAGGGTCTCCGCAATCATTACACGTATGGCCAGCATTAGGAGTTTCTGCGATTCTCCGTATATTGAGCATACGGGTAATGAGATTTTTTTTTTCCGTTCAGCCTCTGGGCTGAAAAAAAATAAATAAATGAACGGCACAGATTTTTTCATTCGCATCGATCAATGTGGATGAAAAAATCTCTGCCAAAATCAGTGACTGCGGTGCGGTGGGCTGGGCGCTAGCTACCTAACAAGTAGCTAACTAACTGGCAGTGATAAGGGACCCTTATGCCCCATTCACACGTCCGCAATTCTGTTTGCGGAACGGAATTGCGGACCCATTCATTTCTATGGGGACAGACTTTGTCCCGCTCGGATCCGGAATTGCGGATCCGCACTTACGGGTCTGCATTTCCGTTCCGCAAAAATATAGAACATGCCCTTTTCTTGTCCGCAATTGCGGACAAGAAAAGCATTTTCTATATAGTTCTGGCAATGTGCGGATCTGCAAAATGCGGAAAGCACATTGACGGTGTCCGTGTTTTGCGGATCCGCGCCGCGGATCCGTGGCACGGATCTGTGGATCCGCGGAACCGCAAAACACATATAGACATGTGAATAGAGCCTTACGGGGGGGTGATCAGTGACAGGGGAGTGATCAGGGAGTCTATATGGGGTGATCAGGGGTTAACAAGGGGTTAATAGTGGTTATAAAGTGAGGGGGGGGTTGGGGGTGGGGTTAGTGTAGTGTTTGGTGCAGTAAATGGGTCCACCAGAGGACCAGGTATTAGGTATATCAGACGCTGTTAGCAACACAGCGTCTGATATACCACTTTGATCTCATTTATTTTACATTTACAGCCTGCCAGCGATTGATCATCGCTGGCAGGCTGTAGTACAACTGCAGAGCCGCGCTCTGCTGTGAACGCGCGCAGCGCGCTGCTTCACAGCAGATCTCGGCTCTCGCGAGATGACGCACGGATGCGTCCAGGAGGAACAAACTTGCCGCCGCCTGGACGCATCCGTGCGTTCGGCGGTCGGCAAGCAGTTAATGCGCGTGCACCAGCAGCAAATGGAGCGAAACCAGTCGCAAGAGGGCGTTCGCCAGGCGCATGCGCATTAAATAAAGCAATGATCCCGGCCCGATGAAGCAGTGCACAGGTGCGGGATCTCAGCCGGACTGTAGGTTGAAACAAGGGTATAGGAGGGCGGGTATAAGCGCAGGCTGTGCAGGGAAACGTTCAAAAAAGGCAGCGCATCCCCTGGGCACCTTCAAGAGCTCATTTGCATAAGGAATAAACCTATTTTTTACACCTACTTAAAGTATGAAGAAAAAGATAAAGGTACCCTTACATTCTTCTATATCTGTGCTATTGGGCGGAGTAAACACCCTATATGGCCATATGGGGGTGAAAGACTCCCTTTAAGGACCAGGCCATTTTTTTCAAATCTGACCAGTGTCACTTTATGTGTGAATAACTTTAAAACGCTTTACTTATCCAGGCCATTCTGAGATTTCTTTTTAGTCACATATTGTACTTCATGACAGTGGTAAAATGGAGTAAAACAAAATCATTTTTAATCATAAAAAAATACAAAATTTGCAAAATATTCTGAAAAATTGGCAAGTTTCAATTTCTCTACTTCTATAATACATAGTAATACCTCCAAAAATTGTTATTACTTTACATTCCCCATATGTCTAACTCATGTTTGGATCATTTTGGGAATGCCATTTCATTTTTTGGGGACGTTACAAGGCTTAGAAGTTTAGAAGCAAATCTTGAAATCTTTCAGAAATTTAAAAAAAAAAAACTTTTTAGGGACCAGTTCAGGTCTGAAGTCACTTTGTAAGGTTTACATAATAGAAACCACCAACCAAAATGACCCCATTCTAGAAACTACACCCCTCAAGGTATTCAAAACTGATTTTGCAAACGTCATTAACCCTTTAGGTTTTCCACAAGAGTTAATTGTAAATGGAGATAACATTTCAGAATTTCAATATTTATTAATTTTTTTCCAAAACCCACTTTTTAAGGACCAGTTCAGGTCTGAAGTCACTTTGTGAGGCTTACATAATAGAACAAACCCAAAAATGACCCCATTCTAGAAACTACACCCCCCAATGTATTCAAAACTGATTTTACAAACATTGTTAACTTTTTAGGTGCTCTACAAGAGTTAATTGTAAATGGAGATAACATTTCAGAATTTAAATATTTATTTATTTATTTTTTTGGGGGGGGGCAGTCTGAATTAAAAAAGTGCCATTTTTAAGCTTCTGATCCCCGCGGTCAAGGACCCCAGGGATCAGAAACTTTGGAAAGTGCTGCAAACCGCAGGTCTGAGTTGACCTGCGGTTTGCAGCAATCGCTGGTATGGGGGTGGGTTCGAGTCACAGACACCTGAACAACTATTTGAAGAGAAATCGGTGCTCCATCAGGACACTGCTTCCTCTTCATTACACTGCCCAATGTCTCAGAAGTTTTGGTAGTGCAGGGTAATGACAAGTACTGGCTCCATTCAGTATACTTGTAATTATACTACACCACCACTCTAGAGGAGATGACACGTAGTGTAATGAAGAGGATTCAGCGCTCGCTTGGCCTCTTACACACGAGCAAGTTTTTCCATTCAGATGCGATGCATATTATGATAGCATCCGGACTGAATCCTGGCCACTTCATTTCACTAGGTTTGTGCACAGGCGTAAACAAAAGAAACCAACCAAAACTACACACATTGCACACATTGTAAATGCACTTCTAGGTTAATGGCACACTACCTAAGAATAACTATAGTACAAGAGACACTGGCACTGAATACATAATTTCCATAATACATCATCTATATATAAATCGTAACTCAACGCTTATGTACCAGTGGCAAATAACACCAAATGAAGATATCTATAACTCACCCATGAAGTACGTGTGGTCAGGGATGGCGGTACCCTGACGCGCGTTTCTTCATGCCTTAGTCCGTGTTGTTTATCAGTAATCGTTTCTGCGTTCAAGAAAAAATGCAATATGGTCTATATTATGTGTTTTTTTTTACGCAGTCCTGACCCCACAGAAATGAATGGGGTTTGCATGCAAAACGGAAGGCATCTGGATGCAATGCATTTATCACTGATGTTTGCTGGGAGATGTTGAGTGTTGTTCTTCAGTTTTTCTTCACGAGCATGAAAAACACCAAAAACTGATTGCATCTGTGCAGAAAACTGAAACACTAAACACAATCGCAGACCAAACTGATTAAACTTGTTTTCAAAACGATCCGTTTCTTCTGAGCAGGTCGAGCCACACTCATTCCATGTCGCTCGTGTAAAAGAGTCCGTAGCCCTAGATTTACATGTGACTGATTTAGCTCTGGATTTTCATGCAAGCACTTTTTTGTGCAGTTTTTGCGGAGGACAGATTTTTCAGCTGGATTTTCCATCACGTCACCCCAGCCTCAGGGTCTGTTCACACGTTCGCTACTGTTTTGCAGTCCGTAAATTGCAAATCCGCAAAACACGGACACCGGCCATGTGCGTTCCGCATTTTGCGGGCCGCACATGGCCGGTACTTTAATAGAAATGCCTTATCTTGTCCATGGCTGCGGACAAGAATAGGACATGTTGTATTTTTTTCCGGGGCCATGGAACGAAAGTGCGGATGCGGCCAGCACACAGTGTGCTGTCCGCATCTTTTGCGGCCCCATTGGAAATGAATGGGTCCGCACCCGTTCTGCAAAATTGCAGAACGCATGTGGACCCATTTTGTGGACGTGTGAATGGACCCTTAGAGAATCACATTCCAGAGTAGCCAGTTTATAAGTGTACCTTCTTCTGGTGTAAGGATAAGCACATTCTCCCCACTTGCTTCCTCTTAAGCCAGGTACAGTTCTACTGTGATAATTGGACTTGCTGCTGTTAGGACAAGTGGGATACAAAAGTCTGAAGAAATGTGTTTTTTTGCCCATTACATCCTGACACGTGTCTTGAAAGGTAACATTTAATGTCTGAAGAGAATGTCAATTGCCAGAGATTATTTTAAAAAGGTACAGTGTCATTTTCTCGATTTTGCAGATTGTGCTGGTTAGCCTGTGGCATCAGCTTGTCTTGGCCTTTTCCTACACTTGAGATCTAGAGCCCTTTACTGTTACTGCTTTTATCATTTGCAGCAGTCAGTCATTACTGAAGTTGCTGACAAATGAAGGCACATTGCTTCATAATGACATTCGTGGGCATTTTATGTAATAGCCACAGAATGCGACATAAAAAGCTTCAGCATGGGCACTTTCATAGGGAATATTAATATGTGCATTAGAAAAGTTGTTTCCTTTGGATGGGTAATTGGGGAATATGAGGCTTTTTATTTGGAGAAAACTGGGAGTATAATGACAAGTATAAATAGTCTGTTTCTGTGTATTTTTCATCTGTTTAGGAACCTAGTTTTGGTCCATGAGCATCATGCTCGTGGTACTCTCACAAGTATACTTTACAAGATTACCATGAGCATGATGCAACCTCATTGCTTTTCTGTGACCTTGTTACCTTTGCAGAAACTCCTACATGATTGCCCATGATCTTTTTTAGCATGGGGAAAATTTAAGGTTGGCATAATCTCTGGATTTTACCAGGATTTACATGCAACAAAACTGCAGTCCTTTACTTCCTCCCAGCAATAATAGAGAGATGGCTAGATAAATGCAGCTAGACATAGTTAAATAACTTCCTCAAACAGGTTATTACAAACTGTTTGAGTGTATGTAGTTTATAAAGTCATGTGATCACAGCAGCATCAGCACTGATACAAGCAGGCAGTCTTCTCTCTCTGCAGTGTGAGAGGCAGGGGAAAAATGTATTGTATTCCAGCAGGCTTCATGGCAGAGTTACTATGGGGGCTTTTCCAGGTTTTGGTCCGTGTTTTCACACATGGTATTGTTTTCATTTTGAAAGACATCTTCATTACGCTTATGAATTTGCACCTCACATTTCTACACCCCGCTCGAACCTCTGGGACCCTCTTTTTCTTCTTCCTTTCTTGTTTCTCCATTTGATATGTGTTAGGTGATTGGCGGTGAAATGGGCCTTGTGGCCTATGGTCAAGTGTTATGCCTTTTTTTCTGCCAGCTAAGCGCATTGAGGCCCTATGGGTAAGACTGCGTGTATATAAGATTATACATCATCATCACTAACCAGAATTCAAGAGGGAAAATCAGCAGCAGTGGTTAAAGGGGTTTTCCGCTTTTATCATATTAATAACCTATTCTCAGAGAGAGGTCATTAATATCAGAATAACGGGAGACCGACTCCCAGCACCTCTAAAGATCAGCTGTTCGGGCACGGGTTCTCTTCACTGTTTACTTGCTCGCAATCTACAATGGAGTGTAATTACAGCTCCTCTGTCTATTAATTGAATGGGACAGAGGGTTACTACAACTGCTCAGTCCCATTCAAATGAATGGTATGGAGAACCTGTAATCACATGGCCCGCCACTCTTGAAAATCCTAGTACCGCACAGATAGTACCTCCTTCAATAATTATTGACACATAGTACCCTCAAAAATAATTGTGACCAGCAAGTAGTGCCCCTGGCAATAACAGTGCCGTAAGCATAGTGTACCCAAAAATAATTTTGATAAACTGATACTGTCCCAGATTTCACCCCCCCAGCAGTAAGTGTTCCCAAAAATCCCAATAATATTAATGCTCTCACAGTTCTTTGATAGTAGTAATGTTCCCCATGGTCTCCATTAGTAAAAAAAATTAAAAAAGACCACTATCATGCGCTCAGAAGTAGTATTGCCCCCAGATAATGGCTGCCAGTAGAAAATATACCCCCAGTAACATGTGGCTGTACATCAAATGTGCCTTTTAACCCCTTAAGGACACAGCCCTATTTCACCTTAAGGACCAGGCCATTTTTTCTAAATCTGACCAGTGTCACTTTATGTGGGGATAACTTTAAAACACTTTTTCTTATGCAGTCGAAAAATTTCATTTTTATTTATAAAAATAAAATACTAAATTTACCAAAAATGTTGAAAAATTTGCAATTTTCCAGGTCTCAATTTCTCTACTTCTATAATACATAGTAATACCACCAAAAAAAGTTATTGATTTACATTTCCCATATCTCTACTTCATGTTTGGATCATTTTGGGAATGCCATTTCATTTTTTGGGACGTTACAAGGCTTAGAAGTTTAGAAGCAAATCTTGAAATTTTTCAGAAATTAAAAAAAAAAAAAACTTTTTAGGGACCAGTTCAGGTCTGAAGTCACTTTGTAAGGTTTACATAATAGAAACCACCAACCAAAATGACCCCATTCTAGAAACTACACCCCTCAAGGTATTCAAAACTGATTTTGCAAACGTCATTAACCCTTTAGGTTTTCCACAAGAGTTAATGGCAAATGGAGATAAAATTTCAGAATTTCGATTTTTTTTTTTGGAAAATTTTTCATTTTAATCAATTTTTTCCAGTAACAAAGCAAGGGTAAACAGCCAAACAAAACTCAATATTTATTGCCCCGATTCTGTAGTTTGCATAAACACCCCATATGTGGTCGTAAACTGATGTATGGCCAAACGGCAGGGCCCAGAAGGAAAGGAACGCCATATGGATTTTGGAAGGCGGATTTTGCTGGACTTCATTTTTGACACCATGTCCCGTTTGAAGCCCCCCGATGCACCCCTAGAGTAAAAACTCCATATAAGTGACTCCATCTAAAAAACTACACCCCTCAAGGTATTCAAAACCGATTTTACAAACTTTGTTAACCCTTTAGGTGTTCCACAAGAGTTATTGGCAAATGGAGATGAAATTTCAGAATTTCTATTTTTTGTTACCTTGCCTCAAAAAAATGCAATATAGAGCAACCAAAAATCATATTTACCCTAAAATAATACAAACAAAACTGCCACCTTATCCCGTAGTTTCCAAAATGGTGTCACTTTTTTGGAGTTTCTACTGTAGGGGTGCATCAGGGGGTTTCAAATGGGACATAGTGTAAAAAAAACCAGTCCAGCAAAATCTGCCTTCCAAAAATCATATGGCGCTCCCTTCCTTCTACGCCCTGCCGTTTGGCCATACAGCAGTTTACGACCACATATGGGGTGTTTCTGCAAACTAGAGAATCAGGGCAATAAATATTAAGTTTTGTTTGTCTGAAAAACCCTTGCTTTGTTACTGGAAAAATGGATTAAAATGGAAAATTTGCACAAAAATAGCTGTTTTGGGACCGTTTTGTATTTTTTGTTATTTACATCCTTGAACTGACAGGTTATATTGTGTGCTATTTCTATAGAGAAGGTTGTTACGGATGCGACAATACCAAATATGACTACTTTTTGGGGGTTTTTGTTTCAGTTTTACATAATAAAGAATTTTTGAAAAAAATGATTTTTTAAGTGTCTCCACATTATGAAAGCCGTAGTTTTTATTTTTTGGGCAACTGTCTTATGTAGGAGCTCATTTTTTGCGGGATGAGATGTCGGTTTGATTGGCACTGTCTTGGGGTGCATATGACATTTTGGTCGCTTGCTATTACACTTTTTGTGATGTATAATTTTTGCGGGATGAGGTGACTGTTTTTATCGCTTGCTATTACACTTTGTGATGTAAGGTGACAAAAATATGGCTTTTTTATTTAATTTTTTTTACAGTGTTCACTTGAGGGGTTAGGTCATGTGATATTTTTATAGAGCAGATTCTTACGGACGTGGAGATGCCTAATATGTCTACTTTTTAGTTTTTATTTTACATTTAACTCTAAAAAGCATTTTTGAAACAAAAAAATCATGTTTTAGTCTGAGAGCCATGGTTTTTTTATTTTTTGGGCAATTGTTTTAGTTAGGGGCTCATTTTTTTGTGGGATGAGATGGCGGTTTGATTGGTACTATTTTGGGAGGCATACACCTTTTTGATCGCTTAGTATTACACTTTTAGTGATGTAATGTGGAAAAAAATTGCTTATTTACACAATTTTCTTTTTAGCGCGTTCACCTGAGGCATTCGGTCATGTGGTATTTTTATAGAGCAGGTTTTTACCGATGCGGCGATACCTAATATGTATAGTGTTTTTTTATTTTTTTATTTTTATTCAGTGATGTGTTTTTTTTTATTTTTACTTTTTTTCACTTCTTTTTTTGACCTAGATCCACTTGGTTCTTGTAGATTCAGTGGATCTGGTGTCTATATAATATAGTACAGTTCACTGTATAGTGCACTGTGCTGTATTTTTTACTTTACATTGTCTGAATAGCAGGTCTATTCAGACTTTCAGTACCACGGGGAGAGCAGGACGCTTCTGAAAGCGTCCTGCTTCCATGGCAACCATCACTGGTTGCCAGAACAGAGCAGCGGGTGATGGGGAGGGAGATGGGCTCCCTCCCTCTGCGATCCCATCCTGTCGTGGGGCTGCAAAGGCACATCAGCTCCACTGATGGGAGAGGGAGGGAGCTCCCTCCCTGTTCACCCCTTCCATACAGCGGTGCGTACAGACCGCAGTATGGAAGGGGTTAAACAACTGGCATCTGCACCAGCACAGATGCCAACCGTTTTTATCAGAGTGTCAGCAATGTTCTGACACTCTGATAGATCCTCTATTCCGCCAACGACACCGCCGCCCGCAAACACCTCCCCCCCCTGCATCCCCGCAGCCACAATATGATTTACCACTTTGGGGGTAATTAGACTCTGATTCCTGCGATCATAGACCGCGGGTATCAGAGATCGCGAAAAGCGCTGTAAACCGCAGGTCTGAATTGACCTACGGTTTGCAGTGATCGCTGATACGGGGGGGTCTCAGGATGCCCCCGGGCATTGTAACAAGGTACCTGCTGATCGATTTCAGCAGGTACCTTGTTCCGATCACTGCCGGCTGAGCAGCAGTGATCGGAAATACTCATGACGTTCCGGTACATCATGTGTCCTTAAGGATTCTGGAAACATGCAGTACCAGTACGTCATGTGTCCTGAATGGGTTAATGTGTGCCAGTACAAAAATGCCCCCTTATGTGTGCCAATATAAAAATGTCTGCTTATGTGGTGCCAGTACAAAAAAAAGCCTGTGTGACAGTACAAAAAGTGCCCCCGTAGAATGCAATGCTTGCCAGTACAAAGAATGCTCCCTTATATTATGTTACAGTACAAAAAATTACACCTTAGAATGTGTCAGTAGATATGGAAATAAGGATTATACTGACATATAATGATTTTGTAGCAATAGAGTCATGCAGTGGCACATAGCATTATCAATCAGTATAATGCCTTGCGCTCCTGCAAGATGAGCAGTGTGCAGAATGGAGGATCACTCTCACACAGGTAACGTAATTTCTGCACAGCACACGATTGTGTGAAAGAGCCCTAAGGCTCCTCTAACCTCGTCCCAAAAAAACAAGAGTGATGGGTTCTTCTAGGCTGCTGCCTAATGTTCTGAAAATGGTCGAGACCCACAAAGCAGGAGAAAGCTATAAGAAAATGGCAAAATGTTTTCAGTGCAATTTCCTTAGTTCGAAAGGTAAATAAGAAATGGCAGTTAACAGGAACAGTGAAGGTCTAGAAGACCAAGAAACATTTCTGAGACAGCTGCTCTTAGGATTGCTGGAGAGGCAAATCAGATCCCCTGCTTGACTACAAAAGACCTTCAGGAAGATTTTGAAGACTTCCTTGTGGCCTCCACAGATATGTCCTTCATGAAAGAGTCATCAGAAGAAAACCTCTCCTGTGTTCTCACCACAAAATTCAGCGTCAGAAGTTTGCAAAAGAACATCTAAACAACCCTAATGCATTTTGGAAAGAAGTCCTATGGACTGATGAGGTTAAAATCTAACTTTTTGGCCACAGTGAGAAAAGTTAAGTTTGGAGAAAAAAGGGCACAGACTGTCATGAAAAGAACACTTCTCCAACCATTAAAGGGTTGTCTCATCTCACTTTAGTATCGGCGAAATGAGACAGTGCCGACCACCTCCCTGCCTGGAAACGGCAGCACGCTTTGGTGCTTTGCTGTTTTGGTAGCTCTTATTGCCGTTCATGAGAACTACTGAAACAGCGTAGCACAACCAGCTTTGCTGTTTCCCTAACTCAGAAAAGATTGTTAGCTCTTGCGAGCAGGGCCCTCATTCCTCTTGTTCTAATTTTTGACTTGACTGTTGCTATGCTAATTATGACTGTATGTACATGAACCCCTCAATTGTAAAGTGCTGCGGAATATTTTGGTGCAATATCAATAAACTGAACAAACAATCTGTGTTAATTGATGATACAAAAGGCTAATCACTGGAATCTAAACTAGTATAGCAGTGGTGATTAGTACTCTAAAACGTAACTTTTAATCCTTAAAGTATAACTGTCAAATTTTTTTTTTTTTACTATTGGATTTTGGTGATCAATATTACCTTGTTGGCCCTGTTTTAATTTCTGATTGTTTAATAAATAACCCCTAAAAGCCACCTAAAAGTCCCCAGTATTGGCTATATTTACCTGAGATAAAATCAGGTTGCTATGCTCCTTCCGTCTACCAGATAGAGGACGGAGCACCTGCGTGCACTGGGAACTGATAGTGAGTCAACATTGTAAGGGAATGTATAAAAAGCCAGGTTCTTCCTGACAGGAGATAACAGTGCTGGGCTGTGTGTGTGAACTTCTCCACATGCCTGTGCTTGGCAGACACTCCCTTAGCAGTTCTGGAGAATGTACATATGCTGGCTGCTCAGTGTATAAATGACAGCCTTATCTGATAAGAGGAGAGCTTGTAGAAGGACTACAGGCTTCAGCCAGACCTGGAAACTTCACTGCAAGACCTCCCTATACAGAGCTGGTCTTCACTAACTTCACTGTAGGTGTCCTATGGATTAGCCTCAGGGCTGAGGGCGGCGATTTTAACAGAATAGTGAAGTTGTAGTTTTATGCAGACTGGTTGCTAAGGGCTGAATCTTATTAAATAAGGGGTAAGTAAGTCTAATAGTTATTGATTCAGGTATATTATCATATTAGTAACTACATATATGAAAACTGAAATTTGGATCTAAATGTGACAGTTATCCTTTAATACAAGGTAAAATGGATAGGCCTATAGATCAACAAATATTCAAAAATTCGAAAAACATACAGTATAAGGGTAAGTAAGACCAAGGGTGCCCAGTGGCACCCAACAAGATAAACCAGAGTCCTGCCACCAACTGTTGGACCGGTTCCTAAACACCTTCGGTTATTTAATCAAGTGAAGATGAGGCGTCATCTTGTATGCAGTATTCCAAATGAGCCGATGAAGACTGTGTGCAGAAAAGTGCAAAGATGACTAAGGGTCCCTAGTAAGGCCCCAAGGAAACCCTGTGGTCTGGATCTGGTGCTATCCCTGTCAACTAGTGAAAAAGAGCAACCTCACCACAGGGCACTCGTCCTTTGAAGGGCGACCCTGTCAGGAACCTGGCCCTAAGGGTAACTGGCTCTAAAATTAGCCCCTATCCTAATCCCTATATATCAATAAAGAATATTATTATAATCATGCTTTTGGGTTGCGTTACAACCAATGGCACAGGGAACATTTTATGGGTAGAGGGAAGAATGCATTTAATGAAATTCTGGAAGCAAACATAACACAAACTGTAAAAAAGCTGAAGTTGAAAAGAGGATGGCTTCTACAAATTTATAATAATCCTGAACACACCTCAAAATCACAGTAAACTACTTTAAAGGATCAACCTGAAGGTTTTGCCATGGCCCTAATAGCCCCCATAATTGAAGATCTGTGAATAAACCACAAAAGAGCAGTGCATGCAAGACAGTCCAGGAATCTCACAGAACTGGAAGACTTTTGCAAGAAGAATTTGATGAAAATCCCTCGAACAAGAATTGAAAGACTCTTTTTCTGTTACAAACAGTGTTTACAAGCTGTGATAATTGCCAAAGGGGGCACTACTGGGTACTAACCATGCAGGGTACCCAATGTTTAGCTTCAGGCTCTTATCCTTTTTTTGTTATTTTAAAAATGTTAGCAAAAGTTTTTGCTTAAAATACATAGGGAATGTATCTTAAACTGTATGCCTTTTGGAGATAATTTCATCATCAACTTGCTTAACTGTTCACAGTAACAGTAATTTTGACCAGGGGTGCCCAAACCTTTGCATGCCACTGTATATGGCATTTTCAGAAGTAGAGGTGTAGGGACTTGCCAAAAGAGATGCTGTATTGTCCATGCTCTGTTGTTAAACAGTCAGAACATATTCAGCTCATGCCCGGCAACATGCAATGGTGAGAAAATGATTCATTAGGGAATGTGAATGCATTTTTCCTAAAACATAGCCAGACAAGCATGTATACTTACCCCAATTAATTTACGTAGATCACTGTTCCCGAGTACTATGTTATGTTTGATATGCCGTGCTTTCAGGTTTGCCTCAGTTAAAAACAGCAGTAGATTAAGGTGAATGCCTCTGCAGGTTGTGTTTGTCCATCCTCTTCAGAATAATTAGTTTTTGGTTTGCACAATGAGCCATGAAATATTTGTATAAGACAGCTTCATTGGTGACTGAAAAGCTGCAATCAAACAGTGTAAGCATGCCAGATACCCTGCTAAATGAATGAGTATCAGAATCCATGCACTATGTATGGTGAGACCAAACCACTGGTATGCTGAAAGTCATTGCCTAGGCCAGTGATGGTGAACCATTTAGACACTGAGTTCCCAAACTGCAACCCAAAACCCGCATATTTATCGCAAAGTGCCAACTCCGCAATTTAACCTGAATACCAATGTAGTATATTTTCCATGTACTTTATCATTTAGATATAAAAGCCTCCCTACATTCCGTGCTCTGCACATTATGTTCATAGTGCGCACTGCGCTGATGAATGGCAAGAAAAGTCTAAGGCATATTGGTTAACCATAGACTTTTTCCAGGGTGTGGGTGCCCACAGAGAAGGCTCCGAGTGCCGCCTCTGGCACCCGTGCCATAGGTTCGCCACCACTGGCCTAGGCAATCCAGCCTTCTGTGTGTATTGCCCTTGACTGCTTAGAGAAATGAAACCTTCCTCATCCTATGACTAGCGTTTTACAAGCTTGTACTTTGGTGACTACATATAGAAAGCATAGCACCCACACATGGTCTACCAAGCTTGTGCAAAAACATCTGTAGCATTTAGACATTGGTACTATTAATTGGCATAGTGCATTTCATACGTGGATGTAGGCAGCCTTAGAAAAGAGCTGAACCCACCATGCACCTTATATTGTGTCATGACAGTAAGGGTACCTACACACATTGTGGATTTTCCTCAGAAAATGTGCAAGAAAAACCCCAATAAAGACTGCTCATAAATCTCGTTTTTTGGGCAGTTTATGTGCAGATTTTCTGTGCATTTTAACAATACCATAAAAGTCTATGCGGAAGCCATGTACTCTCTGAATTTGTGAAGCGCTGCAGAGTATGATAACGCTATATCAATATTATTATTATTATATATCAGCTACGGATCCACACAAACATTTGACATGCTGCTGATTTAATGTAGTACTCCTACAAAAATGTTCATTCTCTCACGTATTAGAAAGGGACATGATGTAATCTGTAGTGCAGGTAATTTTCTTACTAGTGACTGTATTTGTGAGTAATAACCTCTCTTCTGATCCTCAGCTGTGTCATGTGACCAACTCTCTGATCTCCAACTGACACAGGGCAGGAATTCAGTAACTTCTCTATTCATTCCTATGAGACTGACATTGAGGCTCCCATAGGAATACATAAAGAAACAGTCTTCCTGTCCACACATAAGATGCTTTGTCATTTGGAAAGTATGAGTGCAATTTAGTTACAATTTAGTTTATAACTTGTTTTATCCAAATCATATGAAAATCTGAGGGAATACAAATGTAATGGAATTAACCATTCCATAAGTGGATTAGCCATAGACCCTACTGGAAAGTTTCCCGGCGACCGGTTCCCAGGGGGCCATTTAATCCCTCCTCTTGGCCATCGGCAAGGTACATAAAGATCTGATGCTCTCAGCATTATTGTAGGAGCATCGGGCAATTATGCACCTGACCAGTGGCTGCAGGTGCCCTCCTGAATTCAGTTATATTGCCGTCCTTAGGCCTCATGCACACGGCCGTTGGTGTTTTGCGGTCCGCAAACCGCGGATCTGCAAAACACGGAAGCTGCTCCGCGTTCCGTTCTGCAATTTGCCCATTATAGAGATGCCTATTCTTGTCCGCATAACGGACAAGAATAGGACATGCTCTATTTTTTTTGCGGGGGCACGGAACGGAGCAACAGATGCGGACAGCACACGGAGTGCTGTCCGCATCTTTTGCGGCCCCTTTGAGGTGAATGGGTCCACGGCCGAGCCGCAAAATATGCGGCTCGGACGCGGACCCGAACAACGGCTGTGTGCATGAGGCCTTAGGGTGATGATACAGCGTCATACTGTGAGGCGGGTGGCAGTATTTTGTGCTGCTCTGTGGTATTTGGTTGTGCTGATGCAGGATTTAGTGCTGCACTGGGGTATTTGGTTCTGCTGGGGCGGTATTTTATCCTTCACTATGGTATTGCTGTCCCCACCTACTTCTGTTGCCCTGCCTTCTGTCAATTTGGACCTGCCTACAACATGAGACCACTTTTGGTCTATCTCATTTAGCATTTCTACACCAGTTTATGGAGTGGAAAATGGTCTTAAACTACGCCAGCAAGGGAGCTGGCGTAGTTAAAAACCATACTGCACAGACATTGGAACCATGCGCCAAAGCCATCTAGAATCCTGCACCTCTACATAACTTTGTCACATCTGCGAACAAAGCATGGGGATTAAGACAGACGTATAAATCAATAGTCTTAATAATTGAGCCCTATAGTCTGTCAGAGCAAGCTAGTTGCATGGTGTAGACTTACTGAGGTTCCTCTTTATATTATGGTAGTAAAGCAATAAAATCTGAATGAAATGTCTTGTATTATTGTGTCAACACTGGGTGTGAAAAATTCCTCAAAGACTCGCATCATGTGATTCCAATCTTGGTGACATTTTGCATCCTGATAAGGAAAGTTCTTGTTTTCTGTTGATTGCCAAAATGCCACAGAATGTGGAATTTTTTCCAAAGTCAAGCGAAGGTGAGCAGCTGATTAATTTGACTGGAGATTTGTTAATGTCTACGGTTGAATGGCGTCAGGCAAAGTGTTGTGTTCTTGTTTTGCTTCTCTTGTGTATTGTAAGTTTCATATTTAATAAAGGAAGAATTTTTCCAAAACTTGACAATGCTTTGCCTGCAAATTAGGAACGTCTGCCGAGATTTTCACCTCTCAGCTTGAGCATCGTACACAAAATACAAATGAAAAAGAATATTCTCTCTTCTCTATTCATGGTTGAAGTGTGAAGCGTTACATTGTGTCTTGTCAGCTTCTCAAGGTCACTTCATTCTTCCGATAGTATGTAGATTTGTTTACAGTACATCTGCTGGCCTGAGAACAAGCACAGATATTAATGTATGCAGAGATTCTATACTAAAGTGGTATCAGACTGCACTTCTGCAGCTTCTACTATGCATTAATAGATTTATAATGTATTTTACGTTATTCCAAGTTTACCCCTCATGGTTATCAGTGAGTGTTAGTCTTACTTTGTTAACCACTCCTTCTTTCACTCTATCAGCCCTCAGTGGTGCGATTGCAGGCTGCCAGTGGTTATCTTGGCATCCTGGGGTTTAACAATGGCCTTCAATCCTGCAATGGCTATGTGTCCATTAGGCTGTCCCTAATGTGTATACCAGTGAATTATAGAAATATTCAGATTGAGAAGCCCTAATGGAAGAGGCTGGCGGAAGAAGCAGAGAAAGACTGTTGGTGCGGCTTGTGTGAATTTTCTGTAGCTATTGTTCTGTGAATGGTTAGATGGAACCTCGGACATGATGTACTGCAACGGTTCCATATTACAGTCTACGATCATATCCAGTAGCTTATTGTAGTACGTTGCACGCTTCTGTTTATCCCCCTCCTTTAACTGTTGCACAGTGGACACAGTAGGACTTCAGATGATGCAATTTCAGTATTTGTTAACATGTTCTGCTGATGTGCTTCTGCTGGAATAATTCTTCGGTTAATGTCTTCAGGCTTTTTATAATACTCGCCAGGAGGTCTACAATGACATGTGTCCGAACACGTGATTGTGTTTTTTTTGGGCATGGGCAGAAGATCCTGTTTTTTTCCACTTCCGAACCAAAACGCATATGCTACTTTTTGCTGAATTGGGAAGATCTGGAAATTGACCAGCAAAACAGTTGAGACACAGGCTATCAAAGTCTGTGTCTCAAATAAGGCATCTTGGACACAAGGACCAGTTGACTGGCAGGGAAGGATGTGAAGACCTTATTAATTTCTTAACCTGCTCTTTTAGGGCTCATGCAGACGGCCGTTGTGGCAATATATGGGCCCCGGGTGTTTGTGCACCACATCACAGATGTGGACCCATTCACTTCAATGGGTCCACAATCCGGAAGGTGCTGTGCAGAACGGAGGCACAGAAGCACTATGGAGGGCTTTCTCGGGCTTTCTGTCCGTGCCTCCGCACCGCAAAAAAATCGAACCGCCTATGGCAAATTGCGAATACTAATGGTCTTTGCCAAATCATTTATGTGGTGTCTTTTTCTATTAACTAAAATGTGACAGCAGATCAAGTTATTTCTTCGGTAATTTTTACCTTCCAAGGGAATAGCATATGTGGGATTTTAATTAAAGAAGAGAAAACTTAATTAAAGCCTTATCGTGTACAAGGAAATTGTAAAATTAAGAGATACTTGAATGCTTTGACTAATGAGTATAAGGTTCATATCATGAAGGATGGAATGCATTGGAATGTACACAGATGACACTACTATATTAAATCCACATGGCTGTTTGTTAATGGAACCAAAATATTCACAGGAATATAAAACTTTCAAAGACATTTGTAGTACATACAAAAGGTCCCTCAATGTATATATCCATTAATGTGTGCCATTTCACTCTTTATTATGATTCATCGCTTTTTTAGTAACTAAACCGCTAGGAATCACTTCAATCTTCTAATTTCTCAATCAAGATCTAGATAGTCTAATTATAGTATAATCAGAAAGTCTTCTCAAAATAAATAAAATGGTATCTACCTAAAGGTTGATATATCTTAGCGCCAGATACCGAAACTTGCTACACTAACTTAATTTGGTAATGTGTTTCCAGTCATGTATAGTTAAAGGGATTCTCAGGGATTTTCATATTGATGCCCTATTCTCAGAATAGGTAATCAATATTAGATTAGTGTGTGTCTGACTTCTGGCACCCTGACTATGAGCTGAGAAAGCCACAGAGCTCGCTGGATCTCCTTTCAGCTCACCAAGCAAAGCGTTGTCTGTCCATTGGATAGCAGCTGTACTTGGTATTACAGCTCAGCCCAATTCACTTGAATGGGACTGATCTGCTTCTAGGCCAGGCATCAGCAACCTCCGGCTCCCAGCTGTTGTGAGACTACAATTCCCAGCACGCTCCATTCATTTCTATGTAAGTTCTTAGAAGAGCAGAGCAACTATGCATGCTGAGAGTTGTAGTTTCACAACAGCTGGGAGCCAAAGGTTGCCTACCCCTGTTCTAGGCCATTTGACTGATGAACGTGATGTCATGTGGCTTAGGAAGAGGCCTAAGTGCTCACACAGTGCCACCGCCTCTAAATACAGCTAAGTCAGATACCGTTGAATCTGATATTGACGACCTATCACGAGGATAGGCCATCAGTGTCAAAATCCTGGAGAACCCTTTTAATGGCTTTTGTGAATGAAATCTTAAATCCATGTTCTGAAACAATAAAACATCAGTTAGTTCCCTACCAAACCAGCACTGCCACTCTGGTGTTTGTTTAGTTGACTGTACTGGTGATGTAGCTGTATACCCCAATGCAGCCAGTCATTGGCCTAAGTAATATACGGACATGGCAGAGTATACATCTATATACATCTTCAACTATCTCTCCTGAATCCTCCCCAGCTTCCCCCATACACATACACTTCTGGCGGCAGCTTATCTCCCAGGTGCACAAAAGGATCAGGAAAAAATATGAATTTTGCCCGAGCTTTGTCTTTCTTAACATTATCTGTCGAGGGAGTTTTAGGAGCTCCCCACACATGTTTAGCTGAACCTGCCGAGAATTACTAACATGTATGGCCAGCTAGTTTCACACTAGTGTTAAAACCATCTGGCAGTCAAGTTCATATCTGTCATAGCTGGATACTGCCTGTACCTGGCCGGATCCTGGCACTCATGCCGGAAACAGGCCAGATACCGTTATAGTTGATAGCTCCTGGCAGTGCCCCAGATGTGCCAGATACGATGGACTCAGAGGAACAGCCTACCAGATGACTTTAACGCCAGTGTGAAACTAGTCTTATGGTAGTACTCCCCACGAAGAACTTGTCAGGTTTGGAGGTGTTTACCAGTAGATTATTCCACTATGGTTGGGTAAATACGGCTTCAAAGGGAACGTGATGTAAACTGTGTACCTTCGAATAGATCACTTAAGAAGCAATTCTTTTTACTAGGCAGACTTAATTATTAATCCCACACTTGTATTACACTAAACAGCTCTAATCTATTACCACCCCTGTTCATTTCTCTAGAAAGCAATTCACTCCCGCAGAAAGTGCTAGTGAAAGTAGAGCATCCTTATCAGGTGTTTACTTGTGATTTTTATTTTTTTGCCTCAAGTATGTCTAATATGTGGGTTTTTTTCTATTGTAGAAGAAACAGCGAACAAAGGAACTGTCCCAACTGTTTCATTCATACAACCCTTATGACCACAAGGTAAGGTTAACATCCACCAAGAGCAAACCTGATCATTGTGCTTATTGTTGTTCATTTGGTACATTAATTGTAAGAGGTATTTGTAAGGCAAATATTTTCTACGAATTGTAAATGTCTGCGTTAAATGTCTTTTCTCTCCGTTATGTTAAATGCCCTTTTTTTGAGAATGTATATAAAGAAAAGAGAGACAAGGGGGTACATTTCTGATATGAACAGAGTGCCATCCATGTTAATAAATAACGAAACCAAGAAAAAAAAAACATTTAAAAAGCTGCACATCACAACATAAAAGCAATAATTATTTTATTGAACAACACACAAAAAGATACAAATATTGTATACAATAAAGACCTTGTGCAGGACAAAAGATATATCCAGTGAACATGTGCACACCCCGTCCTAAAATGTGGACAGTTACTTGCTACCAAAAGACACCAAATGCAGTACATATAATATACATGATATCAAACAGTTAGGTTACGATACCCATAATAAAAATGTCCAGGCAGTCATAGTGCACAGATAACACGCCCATGCGTATCGCTGGAATTACCAGCTTCCTCTGTGTCCTAAGTGTTGTAGCTGTTGTACAGCGATTTATATGTATCCTAATAAGAAAACTATAATCACCTGGTCAGAGGCAGAGCATGATATGGGTATAATGTAATGGAGTGTCAGTGTCTCCGGCGTTACCAAAACTGAACTGCACATGCGCAATATGGCGTGAAACCGGAACTGTGTTCCAACATCCGTTCCACAGAGCAGACCATATCTGGACCCTGGAAAACTCCCTTAAGCAGCAATCTTACTGGATGTCAGATACAAATGGACAAAATGATACAAACTTTTCCAGAGGTTCAATATGCAGATACTAAAGTGCACCTAGACATCAGAAATATGTCTTCATTTTTTTTTTACATTTTGCTGACATGTTTTTACCATTTGCTATAGAATATAACAATTTACTTTTGTGTGACTACTTGGTATTTGTTCTTCTTACAATCACCTTATGTGTCAAGATTATATATTCGTCCTTCAGTGAGATGTATTCACAATTCCGTTCAGTTGGATTCCTTTGCTTGACCACCAAAATAGTGTAGAATTCTGGATCTGGAATTCCCTGCATTCGGTTTATACATCAGGAATTGCTTACATATACAAAGAACCTGGGGCGTAATGGACCTGAGGTATGCCAAACTTTTGGCTTAAGTTTGGGTGGAAACAAGTTAATATCTAGAGATCCCCCAAGTTACAATATTACAATAATTTATTTCAGGATGACCATTGTAAGTAGAAAACATTTTAACTGGAGGCCATAACCCGATTCACAAATAGTATTTGGTTCCAAAACTCCAAAATGTCATCCCAAAATAAGAAAAATGCAGATTAAAATACAATAAGCAGATAATAAATAATGTAAGTTGAGTTTAGGTTCAGATGTCATGCTTGCTTAAGTGACGCAGATGGAAAAAAGTTTGAAAACATATATCTTTAATTATTACTAAACTCTAGAAATAGTGATTATAAGAATAAAATTTGTTGACTCTCAAGACAGCATAGTTAAAAATAATAATGAAATACATCAAATAAGATCACCATAAGGTATAGTATTTTTTTCTTTAAATATAATACATTTGATGTTTCATTGATAATTATTTGATATTACTTATTGATAATGTATTATTTATTTTTGTATATTTATTATATTTTAATAGTTTTAACTGCTATACCTTATCATGAACATATTGGATGTATTACATTTCATTATTATTTTTAATAATACTGTATGTCTTGAGAGACAAGACATTTTATTCTTATAATCCCTGCCTTAGGCTACATTCACATCTCTGGTGAACATATCCGGCAGGTTGTTCCAGTAGAGAACACTACCGGATCCCTATTGACGATAATGGGATCAGGCGGTGATTCGGGCCCCTTTCTAGCATACAGATGCAGCTGAGCTAAACTTGATGGTTAACGCGTTAAATAAAGAATGGCAAGAGAATGTTAACTTATTTTTCAATGGCTTTAGTCACGAGATAACTGATAACACTGTGACGTGCTGTCATTGTAACTCTACTACATAAAGGCTGGGTTTCAGCCCGAAAAATACTGCTGCATTGTCCAGCTGACAGCCCACATTTACGCCGGAGCAACCCTCTGGATCAGGCATGCTGGAGTTGTGAACGAAGCCTCAGTCACATTAGTACTTGTAACATAGTCGATGAACTAGACGTTTTTTTCCACAATTGGAGGGTGAGCCACTAATCTCTATTTTTAAAAATGAGAGTACAATTTTCTTAAATATAATCTCATACATACATACACATTCTGTTAGATGCACTTTAAGAAATAAATCACCTATTGTAGGCATGCCTAACCTGCGGCCCTCCAGCTGTTGCAAAATTACAACTCTCAGCATGCCCGGACAGCCTACAGCTATCAGGGCATGCTGGGAGTTGTAGTTTTGCAACAGCTGGAGGGCCACAGGTTTGGCATCCCTGACCTATTTGATAGCAAGATGAATCTTTGCTTGCTACACCAAGGCACCACGTGGTGGTTGTCACAAATTCTTCATGCTTTAAAAGGGCCATGACCAAGGAGTCTTCCCTAATATAGAGTTCTTCAGCAAGCCATAAATATGACTTTTCAGCCAACAGTTATCCAAAGACGGCTAGATGCAGCACTGAAGAGAGAAAAAACATAAATGCTCTTTTTAGACCACCAAGTTAAGAGACATTGATGGCAGGGGTGGATTGGCCATAGACCTTACAGGGAAATTTCCTGGTGGGCCGATACCCAGGGTGTCGCCTGAGCCCTCCTCTCGGCCGGCCAGTAGAAGTTTTTGGGATGTATTTTGTGCTTCTGGGGCAGTATTTTGTGATGAACTGTGGTATCTGGTGCCATAATATGGTATTGCTGGCCCTGCCATCAGTTTGGACCAGACTACATAACGGAACAAATTTTAGTATTTTTTCCAGGGTCACTTTAAGTTCCCAGTCTGCCCCTGATTGATGGCATATCGCTAGGATATGCCATCCATGTCAGATAGGTGCAGCTCCCAAATCTGGACCTATGCCTATCTCCAGAACCTCCTGAAGTGAACAGAGAGCAGCCATGCATGTGCGACCAACATTTGTTCACCGCTATGGGAGTTCTGAAAATAGCCGAGCATGCTTATAATAAATGAAGAGCATGCCTCCCATGTGTGGTGTGATCTCCTTCACTTAGGGGATCCCGATCTGTAGTTAGGAGCGGGTCCCAGAGTTGGGACCCCAACCTATCTAACACTGATGACATGTCCTAGAGATATGCCATCAGTGTCTCAGACTGGTCATAACTGATAAATCTACTTCCAAAAAAAACAAATATTGAAATTGGAATAGTCGCCTGTCACACTGAGCTCTGAAGGTGTGACTAGAGGACTTAGTTGGTGCTTTACCTGTGCACAGAACCATTGCATCATCTTGGTATTCATTCGTGGGCACAGGTTGGATACATAGTGGCCAAAATGCTTTTGGTTGACAAATTAATATTAATGACGGCGAAACAGATTTTCTCACTGTGAATTGATTTCTCAGCGATGAATCAATAGGCTGCATTCTCATGAGAACCGGTTAGGTACACAGAATGGCAGGCTAATGTTTATGTAGGTGACAGGTGCCCTTTAATGCTTTCCTGAAAGGTAATACCTTCAAGAAAAGCAGGAGCAGATCAATCAATGTAAAGGTGAAAAGTGGAGCAGTATTTGATACTTGTCTCTCTTCTTCTGCAGCATATCGTCTTTATTCATAGCACAAGGAAATGCCGTTATTCTTTTATTATCGCTCGTGATGGCGCGTGGCTGCACTCTTCCCCTGCTGCCTCCTCTGTTCATATCCTTTGTGGCATTGTATCAAAGTGTCCTCAAATGATTTTGGCATTACTTGTGAAGACTTACACACTCCTTTACAAATTAGTTATTCGGCAATGTAGAATAGAATGTGACTGCAGATCTATCCCTTTTGATGTTTGTTAATAAATTATTATAAGTTGTCTGGCCTTTGAGCGACTTTCTGAGCTGCCAAGAAGTATTCTCCCGGCCTCCTTTAATGCTCACATGCTGCTTGCCTCTGAAAGCTTGCAGGTGAGCTGCAAAGTGTATCTCAGCGGTTAATTGTGTTTTGCTTTGTGATCTTTCATTTTCTCTTAAGTAGAATAGTATGGTATTAATTGTCTGTAATTATTGAAAGTGACCACTGCCAAGAAATTGGGGCAGACTGGGAACTTGGTGGCCACGAAGAAAACTAAAAGTGGCCTCATGTTGTAGACGATTCCAAATTGACAGAAGTAGGCAGGGCCAGAAATACTGATGTGCAGCCCAAAATACCTCCCCAGAAATACCAAATACCACAGCGCAGAATAAAATATTGTCCTATCACCATAGTGGATGGCAGGAGCGTAGCTAACGGCTCATGGGCCCTGGTGCAAGAGTTCAGCTTGGGCCCCCTTCCCTCAGTGCTTTGTGTGTCGTCTTATGTAGCACAAGGGTCTTTGGGCCCCCTCAGGCTCCTGGGCCCGGTAGCGAGTGCTACCTCTGCACCCCCTATAGCTACGCCCATGGTGGATGGTGATTCATTGGGATTCAGAAGGGCACCTGTGGCTGCTGGCCAGGAGTATAAGCACCTGATTCTCCTAGCTCATGAGGGCATCAGTGTGTTAGGCACCTGGCCAGCGGCCATGAGGAGAGCTTTGAGTGGCCCCCTGGGCTAGTCTGCCCCTGCAAAAGATTGACGTGGTTAAATATTTTGGAAAATTGACAACTTAGTATTGGATAATTTTGTGTTCAAGAAGCCTGGGATCTCCAGCTCACCTATTTTCCTAGGCATACCAGTGAGTGGTAAACATACCCTTGATTTATGATGTATTGAGGAGACGTTTCTCTTAAGATTAGGATAGCGCTAACAGGAATTACTGTCTGTCAATCTAATACACTGACCAGGACTCTGAACTTGCAGCTCCACCAGCAGACATACCAGTAGAAGCAAGTCTTGAAACTAGAAGAATCAACCAACAGAATTGTGCAACGTTGACCCTCTGTCAGTCTTGTAGGCTGTGGATGCATTTCTGCTTTCTAGCTTCCTACTGAGACCTTAGGCGTTGTACAGAGCCCGTGCGTGAGGTCTAATTGGATCTATAGGTATGCCAGGTAATGTGGTGCAGTCCCTGCATATATATAGAGTTATTATGAGGGAGCCGTTTTTAACAAATGGCAAAATAGTAGAATTTAGATTAAAAAAAAGGATACTATAGTTTACCCGCTTGACTGTGTTGGCTTGATAAGGTTTTGTTCACATTGAGCAGTCTTCTTTATCTCCATGGAACTTATGAGACCTCCATAACCTGCTGTAAAAATGACCCTATTTACATGTATCAAATACATTTTTCACTAAAAGCAATATATGCAACAAATCTGCTGCATGTGCGCATACCCTTTGCATGCCATTTTACAGTAAGTTTTCTTCTGCAAAGCACCTATGCTCTGTATCCTGGCTTCCCAACCTTTTTTCTGGAGCCTCAGCAAACAGTGAACCTTGACCTTACCAATGCATGGCTTCCATACCAAAAAGAGACCTGAATAGACGATCGGAATGGTGTAGTTCGAAGTATACTGAATGTGTTTCTCAAGCTACCTGGAATAGATATTTTTGTTGATGGGACAGAAGTCTTTTCCTGGGACAGTGGAATTATGCATTCTATGCAGGATGCTCAGGGACCATGCTGTGCCTCATTAAGGTTCAACTTACTGCTTTTATGGTCACTAACTTTTCACACAACTTTGCATAAATCGATAGTACAGGTAAATGGAAAAAAATGTTTTAATACATTATATCTTATTAGAGAAAAAGGCTTTTGTGTGCTTCCATGTCCATGCCTCCACACTGCTAAAGATAGATGTCCTATCTTTCACTGTATCTTGGGGATTGTGGACCCATTTAGTCAATGGGTCCTCGCCGCGATGTATAGTGCACATGGCCGGTACCCGTGTTATTCGAATGCCCCACGGTCATGTGCAGGAGAACTTAGTCGGGATTTAACCCTTACACTGCCTTCCTGAAGAGATTACGGTTATATAGCTGGAGGTCAGCAGTGTGAGGGTTAAATCTCCTGACCATTAGCTACAATAAACAAAAGTTAGTGATAAGTAGACATAGCACTATGGTGAAAGAGCATAAATCATTGGTTTTCTCTCTGAGGTGCCACCCTCCTCCTTCCTGACACCCCAGGCATGTTGTGCCTTATTGTAAATACGGCCTGGCTCCCAGGAACCCATATCTGGCGCACTTGTCTCTCCGCTTTGTGTGGGTGGGCAGCAGATCATCACAGGTGACAGTCAAGCAGCTGCATCTCCCAGGAGTGCATTGCAATAAGTTATTTTTAACCCATTCTTCCTCTGCATCGAAAATAGAAAAGCAAAGAAAATGTAATATACATAAAAATAGCTAACAATATTTTGATTGAATGTATATTGCAATAATACTAAATTTGAAATGCCCCATTCATTGCATAGTAAAACTTTTTGTGGGATAAAGCTTCTGAATCTGGTTTCTCACTGCCTTCTTTAAACCTCCCACAATACAAGGAAATTTATCTTTACGTTTTCTCTATGTATATATTTAGTGGAAAATGTCAGCATGTCAGGCAGTGTCTTTGCTGCATCTGCTAAGACCAAAGCCCCGCATTGTAGCCATCTCACTGCACATAATTCTTTATTCAACACCACTTTGTCAATCTAACATTTCATCTTCCTTGGATAAAATGGATATCAATAATAATTGTGTTATGGTAATAACGGTATTGATGTATGCATGTTGTCTACAGAGCTCTTTGAAAATAATAATATAAGCATATGCTTATTAGATTAGGAAACAAAAATGAGTAATTTGTTTTAATTACTTGGAAATATAATTACTTGCGGGATGGTTAGACGCACGGGAAAAAGAAGCTGCTACATTGTTTGAAGCAAATGGGGAATTTCAATGTAGATCAGGAGATGCTTTTCCAATAAGCCTCATTTTGGTGTATGCAGTAAGATACAGCAAATTCAAATAGGCCAAGTATACACAGAGCTCAAAAACTTTGAATTCTCACAAGATGTCCTCTTCAAGCAAGTCATTATATATATATAGCTGCCATAATGATACTTAGGACTCACCAGAGAAAATTATTGTCAAGCTAATCCTCCATCTATGAGGAACATGGTTATGTTCAGTGTTATTCACACCGTATACTTAGTTGTCATTGCACACATAGGACATATAATCAATAATAAAGGAAAGTTAGCTGTATAACAAGAGTTTGCTGCAGTCTCCAGAGTACTATAATAGCTAAAAAGGCAGGTCAAAGCTTCAATCAAAAGCAATAAAAGCTACTCCACAAGCACATTCTAATAATGTTGAAGCCTTCTTTTAATATATCCATATGAAGAACACACTTTTTAAAGAGGGCTCCCATTGTTACTAGTAATGGCACAGTCAACAAAGACATCCTCTGTATCCCTATTCTCCCTTGGCCGCTGGCTGATATTGACCATTGTGTCTGTAAGATGACTACATGGCATTTACTAACATAGTCTTTGTTGGTATTCTGTTCCGTTTACTATATTTCATAAGATCCAGAGATCTCCCCATCCATTGTTCTACTAGATTTATATCAAGCTGACCGCTCAAGGGGAGTGTCTTCTGCTGCAGCTAAGGGGGCGTGTCCATGCTCTCTCTATCAATGCAGGAGGCAGTTAAAGGATGAAACTGAGCATGTGCAACCATCTCAATGAGCAGGACAAAGGAATGAGAAAAAACAAACAGCAGATGACACCAGTGGCTATGCTAAATTTTTAATTACATGCAATTACAAAATAATTCAAATCCAGGTGCTGGTTTAAAAACAGAAGAACATTTTTCATGGGACAACCCCTTTAACTTACTAAGCGTTCAGCCCCAGTGCTCTGGCAGCAGGGGAAGTGGGGAGGGCTGCTTTAGCTACTGATATCTCTGGATTGGTGACAGCTAGAGATATGGGCTTTGTCTTGTTGTTTGAAAGATGACATTCCAAGCAATACCAGAACCACAGCATTATCTTCACTAAATTGGAAGATATCACTGTTAGAAATCGGGATGGCAGTGAATGTAGCTGAAAGTAAATGCAGATGTTACTGGAATTATCCCCAAACCAATTTCTAACTGCCAGCTTTCAAACAAGACCAGACCTATGTTTTTAGCTGTACCTACTAATCCAGAGATATGAGCAGCTAAAGCAGTCACCCCTGCTCCTCCCCCTGCACTGTTAGAAATGGTAAATGCTTGTCGAGGTTGAGACGAGAAAATGGATTTTGACTTCTCATCATATTCCACGACTTAATTTTTAATTGGCAGAAAATATTATGTAAAGTGTAACTTTTGCAGCTTCTGCTGCTTTCCTTTATTCACACTTTAGCAGGCATGTTCTTGGACCGTACTTTTCGAATTCTACTCTTCTGCCTCTCCTTGACATGTCATTCCCCATGGAATCATGATAATGCACATTAGAAACAAATGGAAACATATAGACAACACAGCAGAAAACAATGCTATCATCTGTGAAGTACATTTACTTCAATAGAACCTTGACGCCCTTGACAACATTTATTTTTCTCATCGTTGGCCCCCTGGTGCTTTGTCCCACAATGATGAGCACTTTGCTGCAGGCTAAGGGTCCAATAAGTTTCTATTTCTGGGGCAAGATCATTACCTTCTTTTTTCATATGAACTCAATGCCATTAGTTTGCTGTAGTGTGTGTTATAACTCTGCTGGGATTTTGGTCTGGTGTAGTGGAGCTGAAGAGTCAATTTCTTCAGGCAAAGTTCTTTACTGTGCCGTTGCTTCGTAGGGTCATTTGATATATTTTAGATAGCTTATATTGGTTACTTAGAGGCAATTTACTATACTTATTGTATTGACAGTTTTTCAGTGTTGTGTACAGTTCTTCTTTTATAAAATATACCCATAGTTCCTGAAAAAAATGAGCCTATATAGAAAGAAAACAAATACATTGTAGTGCATTATCCATTTTAGTGTAGTCAAAGTAATCTGAGGTTGTTGGCTTAGGTATTCTGTATTATGCAAGTTACAGTGATGGATGGTGCATACTAACCAGCAGCAAATATACCATTGGTTTAGCCTGTGCAGTTGCATAGGTGCCCTTAGGCAATGGAGACTATATCAGAGTTATAAAGGTCCCCAAGGGAATCGGAAGTAGTGAGAGACTCTGATCCATCAGACTAGAGATTCATAGTAAGGAGCACTATGATGAGCACAGTACTCTTGATAAAGTAGCTGTTAAAACAACAAGGGGCCCACATACACATGCTATTCTTGTTCAAGGGCCCTCTATTATGTCCAGCACATACTAATTTTATTATTTTCTTGATGTTAAAAAAATAAAATTAAAATTCTCTGGTTGGTAAAGCTAGCATTAACAGGGAACATCAGTGACTCCAGCTGTTGATCTGTCCTTGCTTCTTACTTAAAGGGGTTAGGCTACATGCACACGACCGTTGCCTGCCTCGGCGTCTGCTCCGTCCGCAAATTTTGCGTCCGTCAAAAAAAACGGATGACGGACCGTTTTTTTTTTGACTGATCCGTTTTTTTGAAAGATCCATTGTATAATTTCTATCCTTGTCCGCAAACGTGAAAAAAATTGGACATGCTCTTTTTTTTGACGGAATGTAAACACGGACCACGGATGCGGAACAAAAACGGTTGACCATGCGCATTTTTTGACGGACCCATTGAAATGAATGGGGAAGCATCCTATCCGTGACAAAAAAAAGGAACGGACGCGAAAACAAACAACGGTCGTGTGCATGAGGCCTTATCCCATTAATAATGTAAAAAATGAAAATCAGATATCATATAGTACATGACCATTTCTTTCTAACAAAGCTATAACCAGCCCTGTGCCTCACATGGATCCGGCGCTCTCCCCATTCATTGCTCCACTAGATTTATATCAAGATGACAGCTCAAGGGGAGTGTCTTTTCTGTGGCAGCTAAGGGCGCGTGTCTCAGCTCTCCCTATCACAGCTCAGGAGGCAGTTGAAGGATGAAACTGAGCACGTGCGACCTCCTCAGTGAGCAGGACAAAGAAATATGAAAAAGAGCAAACGGCAGGTGGTGTTATACAGATAGATTTTAGTGGATAGCTTAGTAGCTATGCAAAATTTTTAATTACATGAAATTACAAAAGTATTCAGATCCAGTTGCTGTTTTGAAAACTGTAGAATATTTTTCTTGGGACAATCCCTTTAAAGGCCTTATACACAATATATTTTCAGCTGAACGAGCCGAAAACGGGGGGTCCAGCAGACATTCTCATGGGCATGGGGAGCTCCCAACTCACTCCCAGGAGATGAGCTTTCTCCGCTCTCACCATAGAGTATACATACACTTTTGGCCGAGTATGTGTATGGAGAAGTTAGGAGAGATAGCTTTTGGCCAAACAATCATTTGGCCAACAGGTAGTGAATATGTTTGCCCTCCTTCATACATCAGCTCTGCCTGCTCAGAATCTGCCTTGTGCCTACAAAGCCTGCACAAGATCACCAGGACATGGGTGACTGCTTATTTCCCAGGGCAGAATGGTTATGTTATAAAAAAAAATAAAAAAAATCAGTGAGAGAGAGATTATTAGTACCTAAAGAGCACATGTCAGCAGGATCAAACTTATTAAACCAGGCATAGTGCTGGGTAGGGTCGATCCTGCTGATTAAAATGACACGTCTTGTGAAAATTAGTTGTGGCTTTCATTGTTGACAAGTAGTGTGTGACATTTTAGTCTTGAGTTTGCTATTTTTAACCATTATAATGAGCATTTTGCAAAATGCTCTTCTAAGGGAATGCTGGTGGTTATGCCTCATATTATTGTTATTATGGTTGTAATTTAAAAATGACTGTTATTTTTGCACAGATTTTACGTAAAATGTTGAATTCAATTTTCGCAGTTAAAGGTTAAATGCTTTACTCGTGCAACAATGTAATTCACTCAATTTTGAAATAATACTGCTACACATCATACTATAAAATGGTTTGGATGTTGAAATGAAGTTACTAGTCTCTTGTGTCACCATTTCTTTTAGTTGTGAAAGGCTGGAATTAAATATGCTATATAGTTTAAGGGTTCTTTCACACCACACATTCTTTTTTATTTCCAGCAAGGAGTCGTTTTTTAGGGAAACTGGATCAGTTACCAAACATATGCAAACTGATGAAATTTTTATGATAGTGCAGTTTTTAGTTTTTTTTTTTACTTTTTAGGTGGAACCAAGGGAAATATAACAAGGGAAAAAAGTGGAGTTTTAATTGTGTTACCTGTGAGTGGTTGAGATTTTAAAAAAGGGGTATGTCAGTGGGAGGCTTTATTTTTTATTTTGATGATGGGTCCATAAAACGGATGGATAAAATGGATACTGTACTATTGTATAGAGTTTGTTTAATGCAGATTTTTTTATTTTCATTTTTTTGCCAGATTGCAGGGAAAAGTGGCATGTGATCATTTTTTTCCCTGAATGCACTTCCCCATCCAGTTAGAAAAATGGTCAGGAATATAACTTAGATAAAACATATGCACTTTTGGCATACATATTTCTGTAGAAGCCTATGTATCCATTAAAATCAACAGTTTTTATGTTTGTTTGTTTTTCTAGTAAAAAATTATATGTTTAATGGAAAAAAAAATGTGGTGTGAAGACTTCCTTACAGTCCATGTGTAGTGTTCTCCGGTCACACTCTGTGTGACTGAGATATATAAATAGTAACAAAATTGTTATATCATGTTAGAGAAAATGCCTCTTTCTTCACTTATCAGCCACCTAATTTTCACTGATAACTCTCAAGTCACTCTTAAAAATCATACACTGAATTTCTACTCTGAGAGGTCAGATTACAGACTAAGAAGTCTTCGAAAAGGGGAAGGGTCACAGCTGTGAAAGGGAGAAAGTGGCAGAGAGACACAGAGATGCTACTGTTGGCTAGTAAGTATTATTTATCTAACCCCAGTGCTAACTTGACAACAACACTGCTCAGTACTGCTGTATAATATCCTCCATGCTGCTGCTGCTAATTCTGAAAGTCCTACAAAAAGAGAGGAGAGCAGGATGCCTTTTTTGCTGTGTATGGGGAACCTCATAGCAGGAGTCTTTGTCTCTTCTGGAGCTTAGCTCTGAGAAAATTGACAACTAGAGATTGCGCCTGCAGAAGGAAATCTAGTGTAAAGTGCAGTTGATATAATGGTGAGCTTACCGTACCTTTTTTCTGTATCTGTAAAGTAGAGATGAGCGAATTTCAGGTTATGAAATTCGTTCACACTTCGTTTACTGGTAAAAGGTGAATTGCGTTATGGATTCCGATAGCACGGGCCATAACGCAATTCTATGACGGAATGCATAACAGAATGCCTTTAGAGGCATTCCGTTATTTATTCCGTCATAATAGAAGTCTAGGGGCTGCAAAACGGATCTGTCCCGTTTCCGTTATGCAGGAGAGGACTCCCCTACATAATTGAAACGGGATATATCTATTTTGCAGCCCATAGACTTCTATTATGACGCTAAAGGCATTCCGTTATGCATTCAGTCATAGAATTTCTTTATGGTCCATGGTAATGGAATCCATAACCCAATTCACCTTTTACCAGTAAACGAAGCGTGAACGAATTTCAAAATATGAAATTCGCTCATCTGTACTGTAAAGTGTCATCCTGCCCTGAACCTAGTCTTGTAACTTACATGCAACGTATAAATTCCATATCTGAACGAGATACTACAAGGGTATGCTACCTTACCAGAGACTTGTAGTGGATGATGGGCGTTTGAGTATTATAACCACTAGAGAGATTATAACCACTAGAGAGCTACAGATTGAACAACACTATATAGTACTCTACAGTATCTCCAGCGTGGCCTCTGTCCCCAACATGGCTCCACTCTTCTCGTTCATCAGGATAACCACCTTATTCTTGTTTCAAGTATGACTGTTTTTCACTCCTCTGTCTATCCTCTGTCTTTAATTCCCAGCATGGCCTCATACTTCTTATACCCTAACATTGCTTTATTTGAAATTACTGATCAAAATTCTGCCGTGTGAAAGTGGCCTCAGGAGAGGGTTGAGCTTGGTCACGTGCAGCTTGAGATAGATCTTCAGCTCTTGCTTCTTCCCATCTTCCAGTCAAAGGCTCACTGCACCTCTGCACTGCATTTATTCAGGAGATGCATGGGCTCTTGGCAGAAATGTCACAGGTCGGGAAGGGTCTTCTCAGAGAGGTGTTTTCTGAGGAGGATTCACTCTGTTATATGTATATTTGTTTATATATTCCATAGCATATGAAGGTAATTTGCAAAAATCCCTCTTCCCAACCCTGACACCTTGTTAAAGATCTTACATGCCTCCTTCCTTGCATAAGCTTTTTGTCTTCATAGGTTTTCAATTTAAATTACCTTTGCTCTGTCATGCCTGACTGTGAAATGCTACATTTCAGTGGAGACGACAGCAGTCTGTTTGAAAAACCATTAATCTTATTGTGGTGTCAAACGCCTAAAATTAAAGTTACAGATAATATGCATATAATCATTTCCTGTGAGCTGCTTCAGCTGCAGTATGTTCTTGTAACAAGCCTTCGTGAACGTCTTGCCCCCTATAGATTAGATTACTTAATGATATCTCCTGTGGCCTTATCATTCATGGCCTGAAGATTGAATGAGGTGCTGGCAACAAGCAGGGTCTTTTTGTTCTAATAGAAAGGTTATAATGATGTTAGAGGGCAGCGTAGACAGCAAACGGCATCTAGAGACCCGTATGTTCTGCAGAACAGCTGTCCTGACATACAACTGGGCTCTCTTTCATGGGCTGTTGGGGAGACCTTCATTTACATAGGTTGTAACCTTTTCTTTATGCTGTTGGACGGTGTGTTCATTCTGCCACCATTGTCAGACTCTTCGGTTGTTAGGGATGTCAGATGTATTGTCCAGAATTTATGTGTGGCTGATAACGGACAAATAGCAGCATGTCCACTCCTGTCACCAGCTGCTCGGGAAGAATAGAGAAAAAGGAAATTAGTGAAAGGGGGGAAAGGAACTAACGTAATTAAAGCGATTTGCTTGAAAAGTTGGTATTTCCATGATGAATGTCATAATTGGAAAATCTATTTTGGTTCCTGTTCTTTTATAGATGGAGTGTCCGGTACTAGTTTTTAGGGTTGTTAGTTAGTTTTTGGAGTATTTCGTAGACAACAGTGAGGGTTTTCATGGTCTGCTTTATCACATTGTCCTTATAAAATAAGGTGTTCTTTCAAACACTTCTGTCTGTTGCGCTTGTGGCTTTGATGTTTGAAGGTCCTGTCAAAATCTTATAACTATTGTCAGGTAGTATTGTGGAAAAGTGTTAAATGAAGCAGCAGCCTGTGGCTACTACATGCAAACAAAAGGGGCCACAAATGGCAGTTTTTAATGCTTAGGCCCCATTCCCAGAATTAGAAAGCCACAGAACTGCTTACCATTGTGGATAAACTTTGTTATTACAATGAAAGAGTAAGTTCTGAAACTGTCCTAAATCATTACCAGGCAGAAAAAGTATGTCCTTGGTGGTTCCTTGCCGGTCCTGAATAGGGAGGGGTCTCCCGTAATATGTTTAAAAAAATTGCAATAGGTACATCTGCCATCAGCTTCCTCGCAGGTGCCACCAGAAGAATAGAAGCATGTTTTACAGCATCCTGTATTCATTAAATGGGAAAGAGGGGTAGAAATGTCTGCATCAGATTATGGTAGCCCCCCTGCCCCCTTCAATTAGAAAATATAGGCTTCCTCATTGTTTTTATTATATTTATTATTTTATTATAGCTTCCTTGTATCACTGCCCTCATTTGTAAAGCTTTTTTAAATTTGTCTTGCATACACTGGAAACTAGACAACTGCTAATAATGCAATTCCTAATGTAATATTTAACGGGATTCTGTCAGCTAGTTTTAGCATATAGAGCCCTCTACATGTGCTGCTAGATCTCCACTAACACGTCCGTAATATACATGTGCCATAGCTAGAGATGATTGTTGGTTAGAAAAGCGATTTTATAATTATACTAATCAGGTCAGTAAGGAGCCCAAGGGGCTGTCACCAGAGTTTCAGGAGCCCAGCCACACCCACTGTGAAGGAGTGCAGCACAGCCCTGTGCTGGCATCAGCCTCAGGTTACGAACTGTGCATGTGCTAGCTATCCTGCGCAAGATTATGGTGCATCAACTGTGTAACGTCGGGGGGGCAGTGTTGAGCTGCTTGACAATGGGCGGTGCTGGGCTCCTTGACGATGGGCGGTGCTGGGCTCCTTGACGATGGGCGGTGCTGGGCTCCTTGACGATGGGCGGTGCTGGGCTCCTTGACGATGGGCGGTGCTGGGCTCCTTGACGATGGACGGTGCTGAGCTCCTTGACGATGGGCGGTGCTGGGCTCCTTCATGATGGGCGGTGCTGGGCTCCTTCACGATGGGTGGTGCTGGGCTCCTTCACGATGGGCGGTGCTCGGCTCCTTCACGATGGGTGGTGCTCGGCTCCTTCACGATGGGCGGTGCTCGGCTCCTTCACGATGGGCGGTGCTTGGCTCCTTCACGATGGGCGGTGCTGGGCTCCTTCACGATGGGCGGTGCTGGGCTCCTTCACGATGGGCGGTGCTGGGCTCCTTCACGATGGGCGGTGCTGGGCTCCTTCACGATGGGCGGTGCTGGGCTCCTTCACGATGGGCGGTGCTGGGCTCCTTCACGATGGGCGGTGCTGGGCTCCTTCACGATGGGCGGTGCTGGGCTTCTGAAACTCTGATAACAGCCCCTTGGGCTCATTACTGACCTAATTAGCATATTTCTCAAATTGTTTTTCTAACTAAACGAAAGCACCCCTAGCTATGGCACATGCATATTATGGACATAGTAGTGAAGATCTAGCAGAACATGTAAAGGGCTCTATATGCTAAAACTAGCAGACAGAATCTTTTCAAAGGTGTGAAGGGATTCTGATATATACACACACTAAGTAGGTCATACGTTTTTAGCTGACAGGTAATTTACATATCTACATTATGGACAGTTCAGAAGGGAAACTTTGTCTCACCTGGTGTTAGTACATTCTGCAGAGCATTGCTTAGCAAGAGGGATAATGATCCTAAGTGAGTCACTTAAACGCCACTTTATTTCCTCTTCAAGCGTTGACACATAAATTGTTACGAAGTTTTACACCCGCAGTGGCCATGCTCTTTATGGCTTGTAAGTGCTTTGATCTCTCATATATACTCCTCCTGCTGGAGCGACTGCCAATAAAAGCAATAAAATCATGGCAATAATTTCACTTCACGTTTCCCGTATTGATCCTAAATAGAGCAGACCACATCCTAAGGAGCCTTCCCAGACTAATGTCTTCCATGGCTATTCCTGAAATGACAAGTATAGCACACAGGCTGCTCCTGATTGTCGGCTTTCCTGTTCCTCTCCTTCTTTACTCGCTGCCCCATGCCTTCTCTCTAAAAGACATCTATTGTCATGGAAGCTACTGTTTAACTTACGGCAACAGTATCAAGACTCAGGTCTGGTTCCCAGAGGTTGAAACGTTAGAGCATTACGGGACATTGACACAATGGATTTTACTGCAGAACTTTGACGCAGGCAGCTGCATAAAAATTTCTCCAAAAACCTATTGACTACTGCGTCCGATACATCTCAATGTGAGGCAGCGCTGAGAATCACGGAGCAGTGGCTTTATATTCATGAATGCGCCAAGAAGGGAAATGTCCCTTCTCAGCGCGGCTCCAGTTTTAAGCTGCCAGTGCGCAAACCTCAGCACTGCCTCCCATTGAAATGAATGGGAGGCAGAAAGAACGAGGCCAGTAACGGGTTTTTGGCAAAATTTTGGCGCAGCTGTCCGTGCCAAAATTCCACTGTGAAATCTGTTGTGTGAACATCATCTTATACTGACTTTTGCCTGTTCAAGGCAATCAAAGTGTAGTTCCTCACCTTGTGTTCTTACTACTGTCCCTCCAGCCTTCCTTCCATCCATACAATAAGGGTTCAGTGCGACTCAAAGTTGCAGAAAAGTCATGCGACAAAGTCATGTGCATGTTGCCTTAGACTAGAGCAGTGTTTCTCAAACAGTGGGGCGCGAGGCTCCGTGAAGGGGGGCTCCAGGTGACAGGAGATGAACGCTTCCACTGTGGAAGCGTTCATCTCCATAGTGATCTGTATCGCCGTCCTCTGGACAGAGATAAAGATCGCTGTGCTGTGCGGCAGTGGAGGGAGAGGCGTCTCCCTCCCCTGCTCCTCTGATAGGCTGTGGGCCTTGTGCCGGCAGCCTATCAGAGCGGTTCAGGCGGCGCAATGACGTCATCGCGCCGCCTGAGCAGAGTACCGAGCGGGACACAGGCCGGAAGAGGCCTGCATCCAGCGCTTCCAGGGAGGTAAGTATTGGGTGGGGGGACCCTGGACCCTATGGGGGAAGAGCCTGCACCCTGCACCCGATTTGGGGAGGGGTTAATGTAGCCTGCACATGATTGGGGAGGGGGTTAACGTAGCCTGAACATGATTGGGGAGGGGGTTAATGTAGCCTGCACATGATTGGGGAGGGGGTTAATGTAGCCTGCACATGATTGGGGGAGGGGTTAATAGAGCCTGCACATGATTGGGGGAGGGGGTTAATGGAGCCTGCACATGATTTGGGGTAGGGGGTTAATGGAGCCTGCACATGATTTGGGGAGGGGGTTAATGGAGCCTGCACATGATTTGGGGGAGGGGGTTAATGGAGCCTGCACATGATTTGGGGGAGGGATTAATGTAGCCTGCACATGATTTGGGGAGGGGGTTAATGGAGCCTGCACATGATTTGGGGAGGGGGTTAATGGAGCCTGCACATGATTTGGGGGGTTAATGGAGCCTGCACATGATTTCGGGGGAGGGGGTTAATGTAGCCTGCACATGATTGGGGAGGGGGGTTAATGGAGCCTGCACATGATTCGGGGGGGAGGGGGGTTAATGGAGCCTGCACATGATTCGGGGGGGAGGGGGGTGTTAATGGCCCTCACCTGTGGGGAGATTGGTGTACTTATAACAATTTTATAGACAAATGATACTATTTACAGTCGCGTGGGGGGCGCGAAATGTTTTCTTCTTCCTGGGGGTGGCATGACAGAAAATAATTGAGAAGCACTGGACTAGAGGAATAAATCTACAACTTTTTTTTTTCACGTCGCTGGAGTGCTGTGATCCCTCCTATATGTTTATCTATCTAGCTCATATCTAGTTATCTATTTATCTCACATCTTTCTGTCTATCTATCCATCCATCGATGATTTTTTTATGGTCTACTGTTATGCAAGTGGTTCACAAAGCTGTAGAGTCTGTTTGAATATCAGCAGTGTGAGACGCTATCAGTCGTCATACTGAAGGCTTGGCTCTTGTACAAATATCATAAGTGATTATAAAAAGCAGTTTCAAGCAAGTTTTTCAACTACACAGAAAAGTAGATGTGCTTACTCCCTGGTACATCTGAACTGTGGCCTAAAGCTTGTAACAAACGCTAATAGACATTTGCATATGCAGACATTTTGCAACTTGTATTTCAGTGTTTCATGCTCCTCTCATGTAGATTTGTACTGAATTAAAAAAGTCTGCATTTTTTTTGCTTAACAAAGCGAGTGCTGATCGCCGGTTCTAGATCCTCTGGGATGCGACAGCTATGTTCACGTGCTTGTGTCTCCGCATTATAGGCTAGGCTGTATGAACCAAATTTCCATCTGTGAGCACATCATTATAGATAGCACTGAGTGGTCTTTTCATTTTGATTGATGCTGCTGGTTCTGCACCATCTGGCTCCTGATAGGCTGCATTAATCATATCTTGGACTAGGAAAATCTAGGCATGACTGTTTAATATGTATTCTTATTTAGTGTCACAACAGAGCTTAGTCATAAAGCCAGCTAGACTGGGATTTGGTACATATTTCTGCTAGGCAAATAGTTATCCCTGATAATTGGACCTTTTACTGGAAGAGGTTTTTTCCTTTACCTCTAAAATGCACACCTCTAACTCCACAGCCAGATGCTTTGCTTAATTTTGTCTACCGTATTTTTGACAATGGTATTTCTATCCTCTTCAGGACCATGTTAGGCTTGTGCCACACCATTTTTTCTTTATTGCATCTTTGAGGGGTTTTGCAATTATTCTATTGAACATTTTTTTACTCCAGATATATTATGGAAGTTTGTAGGAAATATTAAACACAACGAGCATTTTTTTTTTATTTAATCACCACATGCTCTAAGTTTGACACTCCCCCCCCCCCCACAATCTTTTTTTCACATAGATTCTTTTCTTTATATATACACAAGTGGCAATGTGTGGCATTTTTGGACCAATGTATTTTTCCCATACTGCTGTAAACTGTAAATGTCATGCAAAAAAGAAAAAGGTAGGTGCTCAAATACTGTTAAGCTAAAAAGCACTTCAGAATGCACTGCACATTTAAGCTTTTTTTTGGAAGCACCCTTACTCGTTCGATGTCAGTTATGTCTGGACATTTTCCTCCTCCTGGCAGTCAGGACAATTTTTGCAGTTTTGATATTTACAAATAAAATCTATAATAGAAAAAATAAAAATAAAGTAATGCCCCCTATACCCATATACATTCTGAAAATAGACCTTTTAGCACTTTATACACACAGACACCTTCATGTAACTTTGCCTTAAAGTGTAATTTTTCATACAAATTTTTAAAAAAGTTATTAGTGAGTAAAAGTATAATACAAGTAAAAAGTTATATGCACCACTCCTCCTGAAAATAAAATGTCAACATGTGCATAGTTTCTACATACATCTTACATAGACATACCTTTATAAAATCACCAGAACTGGAAAGATCAAAAATCTGATTTTAAACTGGAAATTTAAAAAAGTAGCAACTTATAAAATACAGGGATTACACTCATCAAAATGTAAGTTAACCCCAAAACTCATATTTCCAGAAAGCATACAACCTTATGATTCCAATTGCCTTGATACACTGTTGACACATTCAGGTAATTTTGCGACAAACCAGACTTTGTTTAAAAAAAAAATAAAAATTGGCACGACAACACTTGCATCTGAAATGCAGGTAAAACAACATAAATGTAATATATTAAGGACTGCAAATATCATATATACCACAAGCATGTACATAAACGAGCTTTTGCTCTTAAAACACTGGAAAAAGGTCATATAATATATGGACTAGTCAGTAAGGCATATTTGATGCTACTTTCAAAAATGTAATATATGGTCATGTATAAAAATATAGCCTAATAATTAATACACATAACCACCTTCATGCAGTGATTATTAGTAGAGATGAATGAATTTCTAAAAAATTTGATTCGGCCGGTTTGGTTCGATACGAATTTATTCGTGGTGAATCGCGTTAAAATACGGCTATTTCCTGGCTGCAGAGAGCCTTTATAGTGGTGTAGAACACTGTGCCTTGCAGTAACACGCATAGGGAGACTGCTGTGGTAGTAAAACAATACTGATTATTTTGCCCTTTCTCTGATCCGTCAGAACAATAACCCCAAAAAACGTATCCTGTCTGTGGAGCATTGGCCTTCACTCGGTCAGTAATCCATCAGTATTGCTAAAGCCAGGAGTGGATCCAAAAACAGAGATGACACGTGACTGGAATATTTGCATGTCTTTTGTGTTTAGTACCCACTCCCCTTTTTGGCTACCAAATTATGAGCCAATTTTGATACAAAATAGGAAACATTTCGTGCAGACCTTACAGCTGTTACATAGACAGGATCCGCTGTGCGTCTCATTTTCCCTTCCTTCTGACAGATCAGAAGAAGGGTCAAATAAATGATGATGTCAGCCAGGCCGAAAGGCAAAATTGTGGCCCAGTAATGAAGTGGGGAGGGTTGGAACAGCATGAGAAGTCCACAGAGTGGCCGTATGATATAGTGGTGAGGTGGAAGCAGCATGAAGAGACTGCAGAGTGGCACAATGACAGTGTGTGGAGGTGATGACAGCAGCATCAAGAGGAAGCCACAGGGTGGCACAATGACAGTGTGGAGGTGGCAGCATCATCATCATCAGGAGGCCTCAGAGTGGCAAGGTGACATAGTGTTGAGGTAGCAGCAGCATCAGGAGACCACTGAGTGACAAGGTGATAGAGTGGGGAGGTGGGTGGCAATACGAGAACCAGCTGAAGATGGTGGGTGAAAGAAGGAACACTTAGTATCAGATGTGTGGCATCAGGCGGGTGGCAGCATCAGAATAGCAGCTGAGGCAGATAGCTAGAAGAAAGCAGTCTCTTTTGTGTTGGTGTGGCACCATGGATGATCTAGTCTGATGCATCAGGCATTGGTGGGTGGAAATCCTGGCTTATCCACACCTGATTCATCTTGACAAGGTCAGTCTCTCCACATTTTGGGTGGACAGGAGAGTTCTTCTTTTCTTCTTGGGGTATCTATGGCCCCGGCCGCACTAAAAACCCGGTCTTTTCCAGGGCAAACTCTGCCATATGCCACCACCTGCTGGTTCAGGTCCTGCTCCAGGTCTAGCTGCCGCTGGTGAGTAGTTTCTTCACTAGGCGGGTGAAGAAAGCTGCTCATCAGCGACTCTAGATTCAACTTGCTGCAGATGGAGCTGGAACTGCTCCTACCCTCCACCCTGCCACAACATCCATGGCAGAGGAACTTGAGCGCAGAGGCCCCCCCCCCGGTCAGACCTGCGAGAGAATGGACGATAGGCAGCAGCCAACTGACTACATAGTATGTCTCTATAGTAGTTCAGTTTGTCCTCCCTATCATCGGGTGTATAAAAGGCCCCCATTTTGGACCGGTAGCGAGCGTCCAACAAGGTGGAAATCCAGAAGTCATCCCTGTGCTGAATAGTGACAATCTGGCTGTCACTGCGCAAGCAAGTGAGTATGCTTTAGGCCATTTGCGCAAGCGACTCGGAGGGGCTCCTTGCCTCCATCTCCACTGCATACTGCCATGGTATGTCTGGGTCCTCTGCCTCGTCTTTCTCATCACCCTGTAGCTCCTCTGGCTGCTCCTGCTCATTCTCCTCTCCTGTCACCTAAGTAGAAAAACCACCCATTTCGCTACACATTGCTTGTGCTCCAATGTCCTCCTCCTCCTACAGTTCAGCCCCCACAGGGCTCATGTGGCCGTGAGATCTAGGCGTCACGTCTCCAGTCCCCTGACCAGCCAAATTTACCAATACCTGTTCCTGGACATGAAGCAATGGAACGACATTGTTCATCCTGTAGTCCTGGCGACTGACAAATAACGTGGCCTCCTCAAAGGGCCTGAGCAAACCGCAAGTGTCAACCATGAGCTGCCACTGGCTGACATTGAAGTTACGTGGGGGAGTAGTCCTGTCCGCTTGGATCATCAAGAAATCATTTATGGCCTTTCTCTGTTCGTATAGTCCAGTGATGGGCAACGTGCGGCTCTCCAGCTGTTGCTAAACTACAACTCCCACCATGCCCTGCAGTAGGCTGATAGCTATAGACAGGCTTTGCATGCTGGGAGTTGTAGTTCTGCAACAGCTGGAGAGCCGCACGTTGCCCATCACTGGTATAGTCAGTCCAATATATGGAGGGTGGAATTCCAGCAGGTGGAAACGTCACATATAAGCCTATGTTGGGGGATGCCGTTCTGCAGCTTAAGGAGGGTGTGCTTTGCGGTGTACGAGTGGCTGAAGTGCATGCAAAGTTTCCTGGCCATTTTTAGGATGTCTTTCAGATGGGTGAAAGACTTCAGGAACCGCTTGACAACCAGATTGAACACGTGTGCCATGTAGGGCGCATGGCTCAGCCCTCCTTGATGAAGCTTCGAAACCATGTTCTTCCGATTGTCTGTCACAATGGTTCCAATTTTGTGTTGTCGTGGAGAAAGACAGGATTCAACTTCTTGATGAAGGACACAGAGCAGTTCCTCCCCTATGTTATTCTATTCGACCTGGCAAACGAGATGCAGAACAGCGTGACACCGCCGTACCCTGCACATGTGGTATGCTGGAGGAGCACTATGAATTGTCCCTGCAGTGGAGGATGAGGACACGTTAGAGGACGAGGAGGCAGAGGCGGACATTGTTGCAAGACCAATGGCGTGAGAATGTGGAGGCGGAAGCGGCGTCCCCTTGCCAAGTTGCTGTTGTTGCTGTGCAGGAACAACATTCACCCAGTGGGCCGTCACAGCCTCACACGTCGACGCTGCCGTGAACTTTGGCAGACGCCTACATGTTCAAGGACTGGACCGTCTTCTGTTCTACATACATGTGCAGGGCTGGTACTGCCTTTTTGGCAAAGAAATGACGGCTTGGGACTCTCCACCTCGGCTCAAGCCATCAGTTCTCTGAAAGTTGCAGAGCCCACCACTTGGAAAGGGTGGGACTGCAGCATCAGCAACTTGGCCATGAGCACATTCAGCTTCTGCGCCATTAGATGAGTGTGCGCATACTGTTGTCTCTTGGTGATCAATTGCTGACGGAATGACTGACGAGAAGTAGGAGGAGGAACAGGAGCATCAAGACCAGCAGATGATGGGAAGGACAGACAGCTTCCTTCAGCTGAGGTGGTGGAGCCTTGACTGCCTGAATTCGGTGCGTGCCACTGGGTGATGCAGCGGTTGCTGCGGCAGGCTGGACCATGACATTGCAGCCACTTTCACCCTTTGCCCACAGATTCTACAAATGGCAATGTTTCCCTCTTCCGGCAGCTTAACAAAAAACTGCCACACCGCCGAGTAGGTAATTTTACCCCCAACACTCCGCACTGACTGACTGCTTCTGGCGCTGCTTCCATAAACCCCTGCACCACTACTTTCCGGGCAGGTAGGCTCCTGTGAAGCGTGTGGTCTACCCTGGGCATTTTTGGCTCCCGACCTCCCATTGCTGCCACCCTGCTGACTCCCGGCCATGCTAGCGACTTGCTGGTTCCGCTGCTGCCTCCCGGGCAAGCTGCCACCCTCTTCTCCCGATGATGATGAAGTCCTTTATTCACCCAGCTACATCATTAAGTACTGTCTGTACGTCACTGTTGTCCTCCTCAACGGTCTCTGGGTCAGCAGCCTCACCGCTTGCAACACCAGCTCCCATGCCACTCTCCTCATCACTACTTGCCCGCCTACTGGAGAAAGCGGCTGATGTCTCCTCCACATCTTGGCTGGCCAGTAGCTGTTGACTGTCCTCTTGTAGCTCGTCCTCGTTGTATAGCGGAGCTGAGCCCACAGCATATAATACTTCTCTGAGGGAACAGAAAAGGACCGAGGCAGGTGGAGGACAGGTGAGTGCACAGGTCCTGCTCCTGGGCCATGCCAACTAAGGAATGTGTCTGACAAACCCACGACTCTTGGATGCAGGTGTCTGATGTAAGTGGATGACCGAGTCAACCATTCAAGCAACGCTGGGTTGCTGGTTAAGACACGACCGCTAGATTACACCGGTAGCTCAGGCCTCTCGCTGCAACTCCTGCTGCCATGCCCCCTTACTCTGCTGCGACCTGTGCCTGCGCTAGAAACATTCCCCTGTGCAGGGCCTGGCACTTCTCTGTCTGACATACTGTTAGATGAAATAAATAAATAAAAAGGAAATGAAAACACCCCAAAAAGGTCTGTAATTTTCTCACTTTAGAACATATAACTGCACCACTGAACGGCAAATAGGCCCTTATTTTTTTCCACTTATATGTTCTATGTGGCGCGTATAACTGCACCACTGAACGGCAAATATATATATATATATATATATTATTTATATATATATATATACATGCCAAAAAGGGCTATAATTTCCTCACTTAACCATACAACGGCAAATTCTTTATTTGTGCCACTAATGCACGCAAAAAAGGGCTTTAGAACATTTAACTGCACCGCTGAACGGTAAATATATATTTTTTTTGCACTAATACACGCCAAAAAGGGCTGTAATTTTCTTACTTTGCCACACAATAAGTGCTTTTTTTCTCCAATAATACAAGCCAAAAAATGCTTTAGAACTTATAACTGCACCGCACAAGGGCAAATAAGACGTAGAAATATTTCCTTGTAATAAACCCTGTTAATGGCTGTATCAAACAGCACTTGCACCCCAATAACAAGAACGGTTTGCTGGAATTACAGAGCTGTATAATGGCAATTTGGATCCCCAGTCAGTGCAGCAAGGTGTAATAGGATTGTTCCTATTACACAGGCTGTAACCTCCCCTACTAAACCTTGTTCAACATAAATGTTGCAGAATCATTTCTCCCTATCCTTTCCCTACACCTTGAATAATATTTCCCTGTACTTGTAAATAGTTTTTTTTAGTACAATGACATTTTTTCTAACACTGTCCCTAGCGCCTGCTGACGTCTCTCCCTGCTCTGAGTACACTGGAAAATGGCAGAATCCAAGATGGCTCCCGCTATTTATAGGGCTGTGACATTACAGGCCTGGCTGGCTGCCTATTGGCTGCATGCATGGCATTATGGGTGATCCCGCCTTCCCAGAGTTCGTGGCTCCATGTCCTCACACGTGCAGCAGCCATTTTAGGAAATAATGCGATTCGTTACCACGAATCGTGAGGAAATTCGGCTTCGGTTCAAATCGAATTTTTCCTCAAATTCAGATTGAATTCCACTTCGTCAGCTTCGATTTGGTAATCTCTAATCAATATAGCACAAACAGCAGCAACTCATTTCCCAATATATTATGTTACAATTTGTTTTTGAGTGTTGATCTCAGACATAATGACTTTTTGGGGGCTTGTGTAATCATTCACATGGACGTAAAGTTGGCCACAGAGGTATGATTTTCACCCTATAAACAAGTGATCGGTTTTTCCTTTGCAGCACAAACCCTTCAGGAAATGCCACACTCACGCGCAGCTATATGTTATAACATGATCAACCATTACTCTCCTTTCCATGTATTGCCCAAGATTTCCCTTTTTATGCCTTTCATACCTTTTATTTCTTGACCTGATATTTCCTTGTAATAAACCCTGTTAATAGCTGTATCAAACAGTACTTGAACCCTAATAACAAGTTTTGGAAATACAGAGCTTTATAATGGCATTTTGGATCCGCAGTTAGAGCAGCAAGGTGTAATAGGATTGTTCCTATTACCCAGGCTGTAACCTCCCCTACTGAACCATGTTCTGCTTCAATACTGTGGAATGATTCCTCTATTTCCTTTCCCTGAACCTCTATACAGCAAAATACAAGTTTTAAAGTATTTTCTACCACTGTCCCTAGCGCCTGCTGAGGTGTCTCTCTGCACTAAGTACACTAGAAAATGGCTGAATCTATTATTGCTGAGGCTATTTATAGGGCTGCGACATCACAGGGCTGACTGGCTGCTGATTGGCTGCATGCATGGCATTGTGGGTGATCCCTCGTTCCCAGAGTTCCTTGCTCCATGTCGTAACATGCAGCAGCCATTTTAGCAAAAAAATGCGATTCGTTACCACGAAGCTTGAGGAAATTCGGATTCGGTGCATATCTAATTTTTCATGAAATTCGGATCGAATTCCACTTCGTCATCTCTAATTTGTAAAACAAAATGGACAAAAAATTCTAAATTGGGACCAAAATGCATACTGTAGCAGAGTCCTTATGCAAATATAATATAGTCTGCAAAAAACTATATGATGTGAAGATCTCATACATACTGTTTTTACAGAAGAAAAAAACTATGGAAATTGAAAACAATTGTTTATGGTGACAGTAAATGAGTGAAAATGTATTTTGTGACTGATGACATTTTTTTTATGTGTCAGAAATATATTCAATATTCCTCTCTAGTAATAATCGTTATTTCTATTACTTCAGTGCAGTATAGCTAGGGAAGCCTTCTTTATATTTTACTCTATAGATCAGTATGGACAGAATAGGGGCAGTATAAATGTTAACGTTATTGATGTGTGGTACGAGTGTTTGAGGCGACTTATTTGGCCTTGGGATCCAGACGCTGGTAAATGTCTGGGTCGTGGCGTCAATAAATGGCCTAATTAGGTGCAGAGGGGTGATTAGATGAGTAAGCGCTCATCTTCACAATCCTTTTCTGGAAAAATAAGACTCCCCTATTTGTGACAAAGAGAGAGCAAGTATGCTATCTGATAGGTGAAGGGGGGTACAGACAAACTATTTTTTTTCCTGTACTGCCTGTCAACACTTTCCCCACTTGTCCCCCCTCACCTTGGCTAGCTGATATTTCAGTCAGCAGAAGGGAGGCAGCTTTCTGCTGGCGTATCTCGGACTCTGTAAAAACCAGGTCTTAAAGCTGAGAGTCGGAGCTTTAAAACTAGGCCACATTGGAGGCTTTAGTCATGATAATTCGTGAGTTAGAGCCCTTAGCTTTCATTCCCGACCTGATCTCTAAGTGCTCTAACTCACAATATATCGCACAAGAGCCTAATTTTGGTCTTGTTTTAAAGCTCAGATTGTCAGCTTTAAAACAAGATCTGATTTGAATCTGTTACTCAGCCTGAGATCAAGCCATCAGTAGCAAAGACCTATGAGGTGTGTCTTTGGGAACTGTATTCCTACCCAAGATACGTCCTTTGGAGCAAAAGGGTTGTCCAGCTTTTTTTTTAATAAGTTATGGCTTATACTCAGGATAGGCCATCTCTAGCTGATCTGCAGCTGTTGTGTGTAGCTCTGTTGCAGGATGTCACTGTCAGAACTACAGAACACCATCATCATTTTAGTGGACAGTTCTCGTCACTGAAGCTCAACTCCCATTGGCTAGTCTGAATGGGCCACAGTTTATCACACGTTATCCCATTTTGTATACCCTTTACGAAGTGTCTAGTGAGTCATCAAAGGCAAATATATTGCACAGCATACAGTAAATCACCCTTTAGATTTTTTCTCCCAGCCAGGAATACAGCCTCCTATTACGATCCAAACTACGCACAAAGAACAGTTAAGGAAATATACTAAGTAAACACATCACTATTATGTTCATGTTCACCATATGAACACACTGAGAGTGCTAAACCTGCTATGCATTTTAAACACATTTTATGCCTACTCATCAATTTTAAAAAGTGCCTAGACACACTTCAATTGGTGCATAAAATGTGCTAAATATATTAAAGATAGTAATATTGGTGTAAAGGCACACCGATCATTAGGTAGCATAAGGAAAATTATAAAATATCCTGCAGGTTGCCCCAAATTTACCATGATGTATGTACTCTATTTTAAAGTATTTTACACAATTTTCACTTTTTTCGCCATCCAATAAATTATTGCTCATCACGATCATCCCAATCCTGATGAGACACAACAGTCTAGCAAGCAGTAATAGGAAGCTCCTAATAGCTTTGACCCTTTAATACTGTACATATACTTTTTTGTCCCTTGTTTAGTAGCCTGCTCTTCATGGGTCTACACTCACAGCTGATACTAGTGATGTCTCTTGCTGATGCTCAGGGGGATGCCATACATTCCAGTTGTTTTCTGCAGTTTTTGAAGCCAAAATCAAGTGTGGATCATGGAGGGTAAAAATTAAGAGCAGATAGTACCAAACCTCTTTTTTTAATCCACTTCTGGTTTTGGCTTCAAAAACTGCTTCAAAAATGGCAGCACCTTCAGCCAAATCAGACTAGTCTGAATGGCCTAGAGTCAATTACTTTCATATGTCTGTATTACCTGTTGTGGCTGTATCCTATTATCTTTGAAGGCTAGCTGATAATAGGCCCTTTGATTTCCAGGTCTGTTTTCAAGGTTGCCCCAGCCTATTCGTTTTTGTAAAATAGAGGGTTGCCTGTTCAAGCTATTGCTAAGGATGCTATGCTAAAGCAGGTTTTTCCATTTTTCTCTTTCACAAGACTCTTTTCTATCATTTGTATCCAAGGTTTTATTGCCCAATGAAAATGTAATATTTCTTTTCCATTTCATTTTTGGGAAATAATTGTTTATTAGACTGTTGACTATAGCTATTGCAGTAATACAGGCTGGTTATGAGTGAAATTTGGATGGGATTAGTGCTGCTTTGCTAGAGAAGAAATCTACAGTACATCTGGAATATGGCCTTAAGCATTACTCTCGGGAGATGCTTTGACAGCAGTGACATAAGCCCTTGCCGCACTCTGTGCCTCTTGCGGAGATTCACCTTGGGCAGGTACTCCTGCTATGACACATGATCCTGTGAAACACGCCGTATGAGTGCAGATGCTTTTGCTGTTAATCATGTGTATGGATTTCTGACTTTGTCCCTCTATTTCATCTGCTTGTACGAAATGTTTAATGGTGCACTGGCAGAGAATAAAAAGCCATCTGCTCCACACTGCGCTCTACCAGAGTGGAGAATGCACACTCTTGCCAAAATCTTCCTTTATAATCCTCCTCCTTGTTGCTGAGCAAATAAATAAAAAGACATGTCCTGAATTAGTAGGAAATGTGCTTACATGGTGAATTTCCGAGCTACATTTTAATGTACCTCCTCATAGATTTAAATATTTATACTGTTTAAACCTTCTCCCCTGATGTGCGCCTCGTAAGCCGCAACGCGGGCTCAAGAGATGAAAAACAAATGTTCCTGAAGTGTTACAGCTGTGAAAATGTTGAAACAAGTTGACTGAAGGGTGCTGGCACATTCTCCGTTCTTGTACTGCAGCTTTAACTGCTGTCAAATTCAGCTATTGACTTGACACCATGAGTCAGCCCCAGCTTTGATTTTACCATGTATTAGAGATCTTCAGTCCAGACACTGATATGTCTTAAAGATGACTTTAACGGGGAAAAATGTCTGGTCTTTTGACAGATAGAATTTTGTATCTTCAATTCTTTAACCGTGCGTGACACATAGCCCATGGTTGGTCAGGATCAGCTGTATTGATTCATGTTGAAGGCTAAAACCACGATCACCAAGGTTGTAGTCTAGAACATTACTACTTACATCAACGGGGAGTTCTCAGCCCGTGATTCACGGGCTGAGAATGGATTCCATTCTGATCTCCTTGTTACAAATATGCCAAAATGTGGAGTCTCTCGTTTTCCCAGGGTTTCTTATCAGATTAATTGTACTGTTAGATATCTTTTTAACTTCTGCTTGCTGCTCCTACCAGTAATAGAAATGATGCCCAAATGGCAGAGGTTTTCTGTTACTAGATTAAATTATAGGATATTGTTATCCAGGATAATGAGTTCATTGCCATGCATATCATCATGAATGTATGTATAGATATCTTTGTAATAAGATCTGCAGTCTGTTGGAACCCAGACCCTTCACTATAGTTCAAGCAGCAGATGTTAGAATTGTCCTCCAAGATAATGCTAGAAGACACCATCTTAACACCATGGATTGTTTTTGCTGCCATGAACATAATGGAGAGAACATGTAGTTTGGGCAATATTCAGCCACCCACAGCCTTCTTATTGTGGGGTCCAGAGGCAAACTCTGAAACATCCTCAAATTAGAGATGTTACTAGTGCACCAAAAAGAGAAGCTCCAGTGAGTACTGCATGGATGAAGCATGGTGTGGCCATTTAATATGGACTATGTGTACAGTCATACAGGTACAATCTTTAGGCTGGCTGTATATTTTATATAGCTGTCTGATAGCTATTCCTCATAATCCTCCCATACACATGCACACTTGGCAGAGCATACATGTGTTCTCAGTTTGGAAGGGGGAGTAGGCTGTTGCCCGACACTTTTAAGTGGCAGCCCATATCATTTGAGAGCATCTGCTATCAGAGGAGAATCGGGACACCAACATACACATTAGATGGTTGGGTGTTCCTGCCAAAATCGTCAGCCAACATTCATCTAACCATGCACAGCTACTATATCTCTATTTACTTCCCCATCTACATGCACAGTCAGCTCAACCAAGTGTGCATATATCTCTGCCAAACATTTCTGGTAGTGGCTTATCTACCTTGTGAACAAAAAGATCAGGAGGCCTCAGTTCACATGGTCTGTTGAGATTGTCAAATTGACTTGAATCTGATGTGGATGACCGTAAACATTAGATGAATACCGACCGAGGCTGCCAGTTGTTGCCAACCATTTAATATGTATGGTGCTGTTACAACTCTCCTGATGGTGGGAGAAAGGAATTCAACAAGTCTGATTCTTTAGTCTCAAAATCGATAAGACCACGTCATAGGTGTCTGGTGGTGGCTTACTCCCTTTCTCCATTGATAACACATGCATACTCAGCCAAGCTTACATCTGTATGGGGGGATTGGGAGAAATAGCTGTCAAACAAGAGTTCTGCTGGAAACTATTTGAAGTATATGTTCAACCTTTGACTTTAGATTTCATTGTAGTTTATCTTGGTAACTCAATTCAATGACTTGTATATACTTGAAGTACTGTTAGTATCAGGGTCATATACTTACTGTAGAGCTTTATACACATGAGATATAAATGTCAGGGGAAAGGTTATAACATAAATCATACCGAAGAGAACACCTTGTATGCCTTTGAACCCTTTATTCACTTAACCTGGACTGGAAATTATGATTAAAGAAAACTCACAAATAAGTTTTATTAGTCTCAATGTACACGCCGTTTCATGTTCAATGTGCCATTCTCTGTGTGTCTCAGCTCAGTGTAATCTGTATGCATTATTACCACTGATAAATGACTACCGAGGGAACATACAGAAGCGGTAATGTAGGCTTATAGATTCTACAGATCATGGCGCCATATCTGTACTTTCAGTTGGAAACTGGAGTGAAGAAAGTGAATTTGATTTATCATATTCATATATACAGGCATTTCTTCAAACAATGTACAGGACATGGAATTTTTTTTATCTAGATCATATAAGTAAAACTACTACCATCATAAGTAAAGTCCTGTGAGCGTCTGTCATAAGGAAGTTGAGTAACAAAGATCAATCTGGATTTTGCATATATTGACGACTGTCATCAATCTCTTAGCAGAAACATGGCTCATATACTAACCTTTTTCACCGACCTAGGAGACCCTCTCCTCAATTTACCAGTAAAAAAAAAATGGAAATGAGTAGCACACACAACCCACCCCTGATCGCCACAATTTTCACCAGAGGGCGCTGTGGCCTTCTTGTTTGTCACAGTTTACATTACCATGGTTCATTCTATTAGATTCTAAACCTAACTAGCATCAAGGCTGCACACCACTGCCCAGATCCCTTTCTTTCCCATTCTGATGTTGTTGGCATGTGAGCTTTCCCTGGGGTAGAAAAGCTTCTTGCTTTCCAGGCATTAAACTGGAGTGTGATGGGTACCTATAATAATGTGCATCATTTACTATTTCTGAGACCCCTTGGCTTTTACTTTGCACCTCATAGTTCCAATGGCTCCTTCCTTCTAGCTTACAAGCAATATGTTGTAATTTGCTACCCCTGGAAAATCCTTTAAGTCATTGACATTGGATACAGTTATTGTAAGTGACACTGCGCTCCCATCAGAAAATTGTACTCCGCAGGATTGGTCATCATTATCAGAACAGCAGGGATCCGACTTCTAAGACCTTGCTTATCAGCTGTTTTCACAGGATGTGGCCCCCGATCTACACTGCACTGTATAGCGGGTGTATAGTGGGTGTTCCTGGTTCAAGTCAATGGGAACAGCAGTATCCTGGCACAGCCATTGCACAGTGTGTGGAGCTATGTAGTTCTGGGGCCTGGTTCTAGTGACCCTGATATTGATGAGCAGTCCTAAGGATTGGTCATCAGTTAAGTCCTGGATAACTCCTTTTTCTTTTACCTGAAAATCCTTCCCTACTTCTCTTCCCCCTCCTGGTGAGCTTTGAATGTCTGTTTTCTGAATCCTTTACATGGAGACGATGTACTTTCAATGTCTGCTGTGAACATTTAACAGCTGTTGTGCATTGCAGATGTTCTGTGATATGCAGATCAATAATTGTTTCATTGGAGAATAGCACCTTTGGTTTTGTGATCGTGTGAATAGGAACTGGATATAGACTGAGCGTTTGTCTCATTACCACAGTAATAAGAAATTGAATATTTTAGGCCGAGCTCCCAGCATTCCGACTCTGACCAAACCTAATGTATGTTGACACCAAGGTAATTCTAAGCCCTGTTTTGTGTGCCATAAAAATCAGGAAGGTCCCTTTCTTTCATTATTTTAGGTTTTTGGTCTGTCATATTTTATTAAAACTTTGAAAACATGTTATTATTTCAATAAGACGATGTGTTATCCTCACGATTGTCTGGAAATGCTATATATTCCGCTCTTGCTTTGCTAGTACACCAAAATTTGGAAAAATGTTACATGTTCATGTGAAAACAATATCAGATATTTCATAGCATCAAACAAGGCAATGATTAAAACAAGAGGTGGGAGGGCCCTGCTCAGAAAGAACATACAAAATTGTTGTGTGACTTCCTAAGTTCAGTTATGTCCATCGAGCATCACTTTACCTTCAAGGCCAGCTTTGGGAGCCTGTAGACCAACTGGATGCAGTTGGGTCCGGACATAAGTTCAAGCTGTAAGATCCTAGTCTGCTAAGGCCATCCCCCTTTTGTGACTGACTACTGTTTTTGATACTGCCATCCAGCTAGACATGGCAAATGGTACAGTGTGGAAGGCTGTGTGCATGGGGATAGACTATATATTTTTATTTTTGGGTTGAAGGAACGTAAGGGGACCTGGCAGAGGAATAGTCTTTTTGCCAGAGTTCCTCTGCCAATTTTGGCTAATCCCAGAAAATGACTACACTCTTCCATTTTTTTTTCTGGTCAGTTAGTCATATATATAGTAAGGACTGTGTGCACAAATGAGGGATTCTAGAATTTGAAGATAATACATTGTGTTTGCAAATAATGGGACTTGTCGTACAGCGTCCTTCGATAATCACCTAATTGACTATGTAATTTGCAGCACACTGCCTTCATTGTCTAGCGGAAGGAATATGTAAAATTGTTCAAATAATAGTGTAACAAATATACATAGAGAAGATGCATTTCATCTCCAGATCTTGGCACTTCCTCCCTGTGCTGCATTTTGGGCTGCTATAAAGCAAGGAAAACTTCATTACTGGCTGTTTATAATTATTCCTCTCTTCATAGTTGGAGCAATGTAATTATTCAATGCTGAAAACAGGATATTGTTATTGCTAGGAGAGCCATTTGTCTTTAATAGCAGTTGACACACCAGTGTATTACAGCGCGTGTGAGTTATTTCTGCAGAGAGCAGTCTGTTCCATTGACTTCATGCCTCAGGCAGAATTATCTGTGGAAAGGCTCAGGATTTGCTGTGGACCCTCATTTGTTTTTCTTTTCCTTAATCTTCTCTGCCTACTGAAAAGGTAAATTTTGCGTCTGAAGGGAGAACAGTAAAAAATAAATAAAAAATTTTTTTAAATTCATGCAAACCACGTTTTATTCTCCAGTGAAGAAATGTTTTGCACAACAAAAATGGTAATTTGGCATCCGGTTTTAGAGATACAGTATCTTGCCTCCTGTGTAGGATTTTATTACCATGGTAAACAATATTTTGTGCTCTCCCCACCTTGTGGGGTTTGGTGCCTCATGTTAATGTCCAATTTCCAGCATTCAATTTAATTTTTGGATGGTCTTCTCTAATAAACCGCTTTGTGCTAAATAGATGGCATTGACTAGCAACCTTTATTTTCTAGCTAACCAAATAAAGGCTTAATTATGGCAAGATGGAACACCAGGGGAGTTAAGAGCAGCCATCCTGCTCCTTTTTTTATTAGGGATACGTTAGTTAACCTGCAATTATAAACATGATGTATGCTTTGTTTACTGCATTTTTATTATTTCCCTATCCCCCCCCCCCCCTCCGTTTTAATAGGGAAGTGCATTTTAATCATACATGTGCGTGATTGGCCTGCAGAAGCAAGATTTTGAATAATAAGAGGTACTTGATAAATGTGCTTGTCAAACACAATCATTAATAAAGGCTGTCTATTAAAGTAAAATGTATATCTGTCATCTCTGCCTAACAAAGATATTCATGTATGTCTCCCAGATCTTGTAATGTTCCGTCCAGTGCAAGCAGGTTATAGCAAAGTGTCTGCCAGGGCATAAATTCCTACCTTGCTAACACCAGAGCAGTGCTACATGGATTATGCTACAAATGGAGAAAGCTGTCAGATTACATTTCATAAAGTCATGGAAAAATATTGCCGGGCTCTTCTGTAATAGCAGCGTTCATGAGTTTTAATGTTGTCTACTGACCATTTTAGTCTTGATGGAAATCTATTGATCACTTTGAGGTTCTGTTTCTTCAAACAAATTTGTTGGTCAAATTATATACCGATATTAATACCTTTGGCAAGATTTCTTAGCATACGCCATCAATGTATGGTCTCTGCGGGTTGCATCCAGGTACCGGAATAGTAATTGTCTGTTCCAGTTACAGATGAGCTGCAATACCTGACACTGCCACACATGGAGAAGGTCTTGTGCCAAGAAATTCTGTGAAGGGCCCACAATGCTCAACCGTGCAATTCCTACCCCTTCATTCTTCTGATTGATAAGGGTCCCTTGGGTAGGTGTATCAGCTCCTGGCTCTAGCATACATGGCCTATCTAGCCTCCCACTGATGATGACAGTAGAGTAACTTGTGGAAACGCATCTGGGATGAAGTTATAGGATTCTATTAGGGTCAACTTTATAGAGTAACCCCATTATGTATGCTCTACCAGGGTCCCCAGCACCATCACATCACAAATTGAACACCAGTCTTTGTGGATAATCATATGGTATGGATGGATCTGGCCCAGTGGTTTAATGCAATACTGTAATCTGTTTCATTTCTTGTTAACCATTGTAGGTTTTGATGTTTATGGTTTATAACTCATAGTTAAAATTTATGTTTTAGAAAGGTTTTCACAGTGGCTGTAACCTCAACTTATCATGGACAGCCTTGTCTAAGGATAGCATGAATGATCCATCATTGAAACCTCCCTAGACAACCTGTGTGTTCTTACAGATGCATATACATTTTTTAAAATATATATCGATCTATAATTTTGTATGTCCTCTCTAAATTCAAAAATTCTGATTATAGTATGTTGGTAGAGAACTCCATAGTTTATACTATAATTTAATCCTATTTATTTTCTTGCGGATGTGTAATTTTAGGCACTGCCTTCTTTTTTTTTTTTCTATTGAAACATTGGTTCTGAAGGGCTGTAGTTGAAGTTTCATGCATCAATCATCCCTTCTGCAAATGTTCAGAATTAGTATATGTATCACCCTCACAGTTTAGGTTAATTATTAAATTGAGTTGTAGTGATCCACATAGGGTATAGTTATTGGTACATTAAGTTGTGCTATTAGTCAACCTATTAGTTCTCAAACAAAAACTTGGTCAGGTGTTAGAAAGAACTGAAAATATAACATGGACATTGTTATTCCAACTACTGACTTTTTAATATGAGGGATTAATATACTTTTTATTTGTTTGTGGTCATTATCTTTAATCATTAGAGCTGACCTGATGGTGAACCAGAGCTACCTGTAGCTATAAAATGTTGTGCCCAGAACCTTCTCTGTTCTTCACAAGAGTACACAAGATTCTCATAAAGGGACTTGTGCTTTTGGAGTAATATCACTATTCACACCACTAAGGTTAACTACTTTTGACATGTTTGGCCAAAATAGAATGTAATCAGTCCAGTGTCTCATACTAATGATTGTGATGCATATGAGGCCTTTAATACTGATCATTAAAGATATGTACAGTTAGAAGAGGCATGGACTGAGTCTCTCCTGTACTGTTTAGCATCCCTCAACAGGCCTTAGACAAAGTTGTATTTTTAGAAAAAGTGCACCGAAGATTGGAGCTCCAAAGATAGAAAGGAACAGTTTTTACTTTGTATTTTTCTAGGCTATTTAAGAGACAGATTTCCATTTAGTGAAAGTTTTTAAGATCTGGAAGATCTGGTCTTTTCTTATATCTTTACCTGCCAAATCTCCAAAAGGGACCCACATTAAGGAATGTTTCTTTCCTTTTCTGTGGTAAAATATATTCTGTCTGCTTTTTTTCTAATTAGTAATGCCGCTGTTATACATCAACTGTATCCAATATTGCAGCTTAACAGGGTTGTGCCACGTTTCGTTTCGGTAAAGTTTATTTTTCTCAATTACTCTAGCTACTATTCCTCCTTCGATATATATATATTTATATATATATATATATATATATATATATATATATATATATATATAGTCCTACTTCCTGGTTGGTCATGTGTCTGCTGCCCCATCACACCTTAAAGAGGACCTTTCATGGGTCTGAACATTGTAAGATAACTATCTGGACATGTAGAGCGGCGCCCAGGGATCTCACTGCACTTACTATTATCCCTGGGCGCCGCTCTGGTCGCCCGCTGTGGCCCCGTTACCTTCTCCCACGCTGTATGGTAATTGCTACTGACTTCGCAACAGGGAGGAGACATCAGCTTCTCTCCCTGAGCGCTCCTTCTCCCTGGCTGTAGCGCTGTCCAATCGGGAGAAAAAAAACTCATGTGAAACTGACCTGAGGGTGGAGGAACTCTCCACCCTGATATATTCAATACGTCTTTGCAATTTTCCAGCAGATTCATATTTCTTATTTGACCACCTTGGGATTTCACTGAAAGCATACCATGGCTTTACGTTTCAAGCCATGACTTAATGTCTCTGGTTATTGTGTTATACTGCTAGTGGTAGGAGATGGCACACTGATACTGCACATTCAGCCACATGATTCACCATGAATGAGTTTGTCTTTTCTCTTGTAGATGATCTAAAAAAAAAAGAGCTTTGCTTGACATTGTGCTGTGTGATACTTAAGCAGTGCAGTGACTCAGTGCTTTCCCTGCAGTCACATGGACTGATCTGTAATGAATACACAAAGTTCAGCTCAGTCGAAAGTGTACAGATTTTCTTCTCAGTGCAGACATTGTTTGTTCCATAACACAAAGATCAAACAAGGACAAGAATGTTTTCTGAACATGAAAAAAATCTTTAGTCATCAACTGCTTATTTTCTCTATTCCCTTTATGTATTGTATTCAGTGCTGATGTCTGAGAACAAGCTGTAAATGTCTGGAAAAATGAGCAAACTAGATTGTCTGGTTATTTATAGGATCCATCAGAACTTCTTATTGCATTTGTTCTAGTCTTAAGAAAAGCTTGGAGTCAGATTCAAGTCCAATTGCTTTAACCTGTGTGACTAAGAAATTACTGTAACACTCCTTGCCAATAAAATTGATTTTGCGTTTCTCAGTGCAGGTTTACCTTTTGTGAACCCTCATTTATATATTTAGAAACTGCATAAACAGCATTTTTCTGATATATACAGAGGTTATCTCAGTTACTTCCACAAGGGTGTACTAATTACCTGACAGCATGGTGTAAGCATCTATTCATGGTAACCTGTATTCTGTTTGTTGACCAGACAGCACAGGCAATATAATATAATATACTACTGAAGAAAATGAAGGGCACACTTAAATCACACACCACATCTTGATGAACAAAAGATTACATTTGAAAATCTGTACCAATATAAATTTTGTAATTCATTCAGAACGTTTGTTGAACATCACATAATCATGGTCAATGGCAAGTAATCAACCAATTTCCATCACAGCATCTCATAATGTGACTCAGTCGTGCATATGGCCTAGGGATCGACTGACATACATTTGTTTGAGAGCCGATACCGATAACCTGTGAACATTCAGGCCGATAGCCGATAACGTATACCGATATTCTGTGCAATTAAAAAAAATAAAAATTCCTACACAAATTTGCTGTTAAATGAACATGTTTATTGTTAACGTTTAGCCTTTTTTTTGTAAATCTTTCTTTTTCATTGGTAAATAAATAATACAGAAACCTACCAGTCAGATTGCAGCAAAACAATGGTGATATGGGTCAAATACAACAAATTATGCTGGATTGTTGCCCTTCTATGGTCCTGTCCAGCCTTGCTCCAGTAATGGACCATGTCCTGGTATTGTTTCAGTGCTCATGCTGCTGTGCAGGGAGAAGCAGCAAACCTTCTTGTGATGGTGCATTTAGATGTGCCATCCTGGAGGAGCAGGACTGCCTATGAAACTGGATGGGGCTGCAAAAAACTGTGTTGTGTAGATTGACAATCAGTTTTCCAATTAAAACCAATTAAGATTTGCAAGCATTTTCAGCAAATTCTTTTAGGTGTGGAATTGTCACGAGGGTGTTACGACCTATTGCTGACCCTGTTGTGCCTAGGGTCAGAAGGTCGCAGCGGGTGGCTACTCGCTCTGTTTCTCAAGAGATCGCTCCATGACCTAGTGGTGGGAATGGATTTCGGTCCATGTTTTCCTGCTTAGGTTTGCAATCCTTTTTGTCCCACTTAGGAATCTGTAGCTTTTCCTTTCAGCTGTTCTCTGTCAGCCCTACAAGCTACTATATATTTTAACTTTCTGCTTCCCTTGCTGCCAGATATAGACCTTGTTTGCAGATCTTCTTTTCTAACCTCTGGTGGAGTTGGGGTTGCTGTAGAGCTTTTGGAACTGGTGCTGTCAGATCTCAGGTTCTCTCCTGTTTGTCGTCTCCCTTCGGTTATTGTTTGTGGTGTTTGTGTTTTTCCTTTCCCTGTTGTTACCCTAGGTGTCAGCAGGGAGGACTAGTGCTCAAACTGCCCTACTCACTACCTTGGACTTATTTCAGGATAAGCCATGGACAAGGCACGTGATCAGCGTATGGGTTAGCAGCCCATCTAGGGACGTCAGGGCAGCCAGGTGCCAGTGCTAGGTGAGTTAGGGTCACCACTCCCTCTCCCCAGTGGTAGGGTACTCCCCTTCCCTCCCCTCTGCGCTGCACGTCTGTTACCTGCCTAATTAGACACGATAGGAATTCATATTGAAAAAAATCAGTTTGAACATACCTCAAACTGCCACGTATTTGAAGCGAAAATCAGGAGTAAATTCAGAAAAGTAGTATCTGCCCTTCATACTGTGTGTTCTTTTATGATCCACACTTGATTTTGGCTTCTGCTGCCTAGGAACAATGGTTTTGTATGGGGATGAGGGACAGCAGCAGCCATTGCTCATCCTCATACTGTACTGGTGATAGCTACATGTAAATGCTGCTCTTCACTTCCACTTAAAGAGCAGCCAATTGTTTCTTCCTGACAAACGGTTGCTCCTCACTGCATATAAATGCTGTGCTCATTGTACATAATGTCCAGCAGAGACAAATTGTGTTTGCGTGAAAGGTATTGGACTTGTATTTCAAGAAGGGTTCAACCACTGAAATCACTAGTATCCAAAATAAAACTATATACATTAAAAATAGAAAAAAAATACTAAAAGCAAGAGCTACGTTAATGATGGAATTAATGATGCCATTTTTAAATAAAAGCTGTTAAAATTGTCGATGAAGTAACAAACCAATTAAGAAGCCTGCCATTCCGGCTGATCATCCACCCACAGGTGTTGAACGCTAATCTTCTGGCTTTACTCACTCTTCAGTCTTATCACCTCAGTAGTGTGAGGTCAGGTTTCTCTGCTTTTGGTTTTAATCCTTTTCTTATTTGTCTAGCTGTTTAAGTTGCCCACTAATTTAGGGTTTTACTTTGTAGTCTCATTCATTTGACAATCTAGCTGGAGAAATAATTATAAAGATAATAGAGAAAATTGGCCTTCTCCAAGTGCTCACTGCTCATAGGACTTCAGAGAGCTCTAACCAATAGATCTCCTTGGCAGCAGATGGATGCTTTATGATGTACCAGAAGGTCAGAGTTTTTTATATGAAGCACTTAGGTTAAATACGCTCTCTCATGTTATATCAGCTGGTTTTGCAAACAGTTTAGCAAACTTCAGTATCCACCAAATTGCAGTAGGAGATACAGTATGCTTAAAGGGGTTTTCAAGGCATCTTATATTAATGCTTACTGCAGCTCAACTCCCACTAACTTCAATGGGAGCTGAGCTGCAGTAGCCCTACATGGCCACTTTCAACAGAGCTGTGCTTCCTGTTCCATTTACAGTGTTAGTTCTAGTGCCATAGGGTGCAGGGAACAACTGATTGGTGGGGGTGCTGTGTGTCAAACCCTCAACGATCAGATATTAATGATCTTTCCTGAGGATAGATCATCGATATCAGGAGTCTGGAAAAACATTTTAAATGGTTGAGGTGTTTAATTTGCTTTTCATTGCTTATATAGCATCAACGTGTTCTACAGCACTGCACAGATTTTCACCATTCAGTCCCTGTCCCCGGTTTACATTTGAATTTATTTGTCTCGGATACGTGAAGACTACCCCCAATTGTATTGAAAGTCAATTAGCCTACCAGTATTTTCTTGAGTATAGAAGGAAACTGAAGTTCCCAGGGCAGGGGCATACATAAGGTGGAAGGAGTAAGATAATTTAAACCCTCTTGTGCTTCCTGGTGTCATGGACGTCCAGGTGGCAGGAGATAAGTGAGACTGGCAACACGTAGTTTGATCTGACAGGTTTTCCTTGTCGATCAATAGGCGTCTGTGTTGTTTCTGGTAATGGCCACACCCCTTGCTTCAGGTGTTGCTAATGTCGTCATTTAACCTTCCTGATTTATTGTTGCTTATTCCTCAATGCTGTGCGGTTTATAGTTTCAGTTGTGGATAGCTGGTGTGTGGATCTCGGCAGAGTTCCTGGTGCTTCCATTGCTCCTTTGAAGTTGAGTCTTTCCTTTCCCTTTTTGTATTTTGTTTAGGTTCTCTGTGTTGCATTTCCCTGTTGTTTGTATTAGGCCTGAAGGAGACTCCTGTTCGTCCTTGCTTTTGGAGGAACAGGTAGGCTTGTCCCTGCCATTAGTACCAGGGTCCTATAGGGCTAGATAGGACTCTAGGTATTCCTATGTATGAACACACCTACCTCTGGGGTCTGTTCATACTGGTAGTCAGTCAGAATTTTGGGTAGGGTTTTCACTAGGAGGTGTCCATCTTCCTTCCCTAGTTCTCAGGCCTGATTCCCTGTTCCCCCCTTCCCTCTTATGCTTGTTGTGGTGTTTCCCTCCCACACCAAAGTGTGACATTATAAACCACCAAAACCATCATTTTTTGTTTGTGTGCAGCCATGGATCCTATTGCTGCACTGGCAGGTCAGCTGTAAAGGCTGTCTTTGGAGGTAGCTAACCTCCGCACGACTGTGTCGCAGATGCAAAGACCAGAGGCTGCTGGTCCTAGTGGTGGTTACTAGGCCTGTCTTGAACCTAAAGTTGCCCACCCCGACAGATTCTCTGGGCGACGTGATAATTTTATTCTGTTTAGGGAGGCGTGCAAACTGTACTTTAGGCTCCTTCCACACTCATCTGGGGATGAGAAACAGCGAGTTGGTGTGGTTATTTCATTGCTTAAGGGGGATGCGCAGTCATGGGCTTTTTCTCTGCCGACCGGATCACAGTCTCTCCGGTCGGTAGATTAATTTTTCAAAGCTTTGGGTCTTACCTATGATGATCCAGATCGGACCTCTCCAGCCGAAACCAAGCTGCGCGGCCTTTGTCAGGGTAATCATTCCACTGAGATTTATTGCTCTTAGGAGGTGGGCTAGTGACACGGAGTGGAATTATCCTGCCCTCAGTAGACAGTTTTGTCAAGGGTTATTAGAGCGGCTGAAGGACGCCTTGGCCTTTCATGAAACCCCAGTGTCTCTGGAGGCTGCTATGTCTCTGGCTATACGCATGGATAGATGCCTGAGATAGAGATCTAGGGGCCCCCACCCTTAGGACGTACTAGAACATGACGCATAGTCCTCCACTGATACTTTGGGTGAAGCTACTCCTGGGCTTATGTCTGGGGACGAACCTGTGCAGTTAGGGGGTGCTACTCCTGGATCCGCTTTTAAGCATACTGGTAATAGGAAGGGAGTGTTTTTTTTTCTGCGGACAAAAGGGACATTTTATCAGAGTATGTCCATGCATTCAACGGCAAAAAAAGAGGGACATTTCATTCCCATCTGACTCTTGAAGGGGTGGGAGGAGAGTAAAAAAAGTGTGCATTTGTCTTTTTCTGGTAGTATCCGATTTCTTCTGGCTGCTGAGGTGACGCTAGAGTCAAAAAATGTGTGGATTGAGGTGTTGATCGACAGCAGGGCTGGGGTGAACCTGATTGATTCTCAGTTTATCCGTATGCACGGGTTGACACCGAGTGCATTAGAAAATAACATTTCCATTTTTGCTATTGATTCTGCACCTCTAGCTCAGAAGTGTTTATCTCAAGTGGTGCATGATATCAGATTAAGAGTGGCTGACTTTTATCAAGAATTTATCTTGTGTTTTGTGTTGGAGGGTCTCCCTGCACCATTGGTTCTGGGTTTACCGTGGTTAAGCAAGCACAATCCAACCATCTATTGACAAGCTAGACAGATTCTGGATTGGGGGGATCATTGCATTGACAATTGTCTGAATACATTGTTTTCTGTTTTAACTACTAAGACAGTGGTGCCCAACCATTTTTCGTCTGAGGGCCACACTAGACTAGTTATAAATTTTGCAGGCCAGAACCAGGTAGCTTTGCCAGAAAGAAATATAAACACTGTGAGGGGCAAATTTCTGGCCATTATTACCGTGAGGGGGCATGTGATGTATATATGTGTATGATGTATGTAGTGCAGTATGTGATGTATACATGTGTATAATGTATGTAGTGCAGTATGTGATGATCACACACTGCACTACATACATTACACACATCGGTACATTACACCCTGCACTGTCACCTTCTTCTGCAGGTCCATCTTGATGGCTAGGCTGTAGACTTCAGCTCCTGCGCCGCCATGCTTCTCAGGTTGCTTACGCAGCGTGCCCGGTACTCTTTGCTTCAACCACCCCTGGGAGCTGGCCCCTCCCCTTTCCAGCACCCGCCGGCTTCCCCTACTGCAGGGCGCTGTATCGCTTCGGCGCCATGCCCAATCTAACCAAAAGCAAAGCTCCTTGCTGTCGGGAGCTTTGCTATGGTTATTATAGGCACAGGCAGCATGACTGCGCTGCCTGTGCCATTCACAGCGCACCCTGCGCTGATAAAAAGCAGGGAAAAGTCTAAGGCCTCTGGTCACTGCGCGGGCCGTGTGATACAGCTTCGTGGGCCGCAGGTTGGGCATCACTGTACTAAGACATTACCCTCTTTTATATCTGATTTTGACAACGTGTTTTCTGAGAGTGGATGCCAGTATTTACCTCCGCATCGGGAATATGATTGTCCTATCAATCTTATTTCCAGAGCTAAGTTGCTAAAATGTAGGTCGTATAACCTTTCTGAACCTAAAAGACTGTCCATGAGAAAGTATATTACCAAGAGTTTGGCTAAAGGACACACAAGACCTTCCAAGTCTCCAGTGGAAGCAGGGTTCTTTTTTGTTAAATAAAAGAACGGAGGTCTTCGGCCATGTCTGGATTACCGTCAACTTAATCGGATTACTGTCTGTGATCCTTACCCTCTTCTTTTGATTCCCGATTTGTTTAACCAGATTATTGGAGCCAAGGTGTTCTCCAAGTTGGATTTAAGGGGGCATATAATCTGGTTAGGATCAAGGAATGGGATGAATAAAAGACAGCTTTTAATCCTCCCGAGGGGCACTTTGAGAACCTGGTCATGCCTTTTGGGTTGTCCAATGCTCCTGCGGTTTTCCAGCATTTTGTGAATTATATTTTCCATCACCTTGTGGGGAGGTTTGTAGTCGTGTATTTGGATGACATTCTAATTTATTCTCCAGACGTGGAAACACATCAGATCACGTTAGACAGGTGTTACAGATCCTAAAGGACAATAAATTGTGCACAAAATTGGAGAAGCATGTTTTTACTTTACACAAGGTGCAGTTTTTGGGCTACCTGCTGTCATCTTCAGGTTTTCGAATGGATACAGAGAAAGTCCGTGCTGTATTGGACTGGGATCGATACGAAAAGCTGAAGGCTCTTATGCTATTTTGCGGGTTCACCAACAATTGCCGAAAATGTATTCATAATTATTCGACAATAGTAACACCCTTAACTGACATGACTAAGAAAGGGACAGATGTGTCAGTGTGGTCTGAATCGGTGTTGCAAGCCTTTTCTGTGATTTAGGAATGCTTCTTTTCTGCCCCTATATTGGTGCAGCCGGATGTATGACAACCTTTTATTGTGGAAGTGGACGCGTCCGAGGTGGGGCTAGCAGCAGTTTTATTGCAGGGCCCTATACCCGGTAAATGGCGTCCATGTGCCTTTTTCTCTAAAAAAAGAAAAAAGAAACTCTTCTGCAGAGAGAAATTATGATGTGGGTAACGGAGAGTTACTGGCCATTAAGTTGGCTTTTGAGGAATGGCATAATTGGTTAGAAGGGGCGATTCATTCGATCACGGTGTTCACAGATCACAAATGCTAGCAAAGGATGATGGAAGGTGTAATGATTGGAACTTATGGCCTACAGGACGGTGTAGTAGGCATTTATATTTCTGACCCATCTTGCAGCACATAACACTATGGGAATTGTTGTGGTTGCAGCCCATCTACCCCCACAACCCATAAGTTTGGGTTGTAAACAATGGAGCACATAGGGAGCATGGAGACTAAAGTGAAGAAAAAGTTGACAGGTACACTATTGTGCTCTGTAGGCGACTAGATGGGGTTTACACACTTAAATCACATTTTTAGGATCCCGCACAACCCATTTAAGATTTTTGGATTCCTGGTGTTTTCCATGTCTTTCAGGTTAGTCAAACAGACTAATCTGCAGACGTCTTTGTTAGATTTAGATTTTTAGACGTGATCTCTGTTAACTGTTCAGAAACCAGAGAATCATCAGAACAATATCCAATTCCACAAAGAGGAACATTAGTGATAATAGTCGTTTTAACCAGAAAAAATATCCGAATCCCATGACCTCGAAGGAAGCTGCAACTAGAAAGGTTTTATTTCTGAATGAGAAAATGTCAGTTTCAGGCAAACATCAATTATGAAACCAACGAACAAACAGCAGACACCAGCTCACCGGTGTCCTTAGGAAAGTGCGTCTTCCCAGTGCCCGGACCCCGTTAATTCCTTGGGGCCGCCGATACAATTGCTATATGGATGTTTATTTATAAAGATGAATTGAATTAAAGAGAAGATTTTCAATTTTGCCAAGTGCTGGATCTTTTTACTGCAGACGTAGCCTGAATAATTGACCTTCTATAGTGTTCATAGAGATGGACTAGGTATAGCTTTCATTTAGGGGAAAGGTAGATCTGGAGCAATTGCTTTGGAATTTACTTGGCTTTCAGTAAGAATATTTGGTAAATAATTTGTTTACAGGGATGCTCCTCAGCAGCTACAACAAAGGTGAGTAAGGCCACCATGTTTTCAGTCTGTTAATCACGTTTTCTTAGATTGAGGTTTTTTTTACCACCATCTGTACCTCTAAGATAACTGTAATTTCTGTCACAGTTGGAAGCTTCGGTTAATTTTATTTTTCCTGTACACAAAAACTAGACCTTCTGTAAGTAATTGCATATTATACAAAAGTGTGAGACATTGCAATCAAATTTACATTATTGTCGTTAACGAGCATTGAAGTCTATTGGGACTGTTTAAGGCATCTTGTTTGCCGGGTTCCTGGTTTTCTGTGCTTTCTGTTCATGGATTTTTGAAAGAAATGGCATTAACCCTTTAACATGTGCATAGGCAAAAAAAAAAGAAACGTGTAAAAAATGTTTGTTTGTTTTTTTTTCCCCATTGGTGCTGTTTAGAAACACCAATTGTGGAAAATCAATGGGAGCAATGCCTTCAGAGGATTTTTTGGAGCTCCCAAAACAAGCTTTCTCCCAAAAGTGAAGGAGAGAGCGCTGCGCATGCGCCTCATGCTCTCCATTAATTTCTGTGGGAGTTCCGAAAATAGCCAAGCAAGTGCGCTCGACTGTTATCATTAGCCTCCTAGAATATAATGGAGAGCACACCACGCAAGCAGTCACCGTTCCATTGACTTCTATGGGACTGTTGGAGATAGACAATCCAACGCAGGGCTATTTCCTGCAGTCTTACAGAAGTGAATTAAGGGCAGCTGCCAAGAGGTGGGAACTGCACCTGACATTGGTGGCTTATTGCTAGGATATGCCAACAATGTCTCAGATGAGACAACCTCTTTAATTTACACTCGTTTCCTTCCATTTATGGTGGCTTTCTAGGTCTATTACAGATAAAGCAGTGGCAGATGGTTCCTTTTGCAGCCAGTTGCTTACAGCTAGTACATGATAACAAGGGAGCATGGCTGATCTCTTTAGACCCATGTAGAAAAAGTCTTTATGTAATTCTTAGGCCCCTTTCACACGGGCGAGTTTTCAGCGCGGGTGCAATGCGTGAAGTGAACGCATTGCACCCGCACTGAATCCTGACCCATTCACTTCTATGGTGCTGTGCAAATGAGCGGTGATTTTCACGCATCACTTTTGCGTTGCGTGAAAATCGCAGCATGTTCTATATTCTGCGATTTTCACGCAACGCAGGCCCCATAGTAGTGAATGGGGATGCGGGAAAATCGCTAGGATCCTTCATCTGTTGGATGAAGGACCTGCCGTGATGTCACAGGATCACATGGGTCACATGGTCCACTCAAATGCTTCTATGATTGGACCATGTGACCCTGTGACGTCACCACAGGTCCTCAAGCATCCCAACCATCAAGAGAGAAGACGTTCTGGGGCTCTGCGCGTACAATGGGAGAAGGTAAGTTAACTCTTTATTATTTTTAACCCTCTATAGCCCAGGGAACATTGCATTCTGTAATTAGAATGCGATTATTTTCCCTTATAACTATGTTATAATGGAAAATAATTACATATACAGAATACTCATCCCGAAACCAGACTTCAGTGATGAAGTCTGACTTCGGGTCTCGGTACCAAGCATACGGATTTTTTCACGTTAGCACACGCGCGGAAAAATCGTGGCGATTCCCGCAACGCACCCGCCTCTTATCCGGGCGTCAAACATGACGCCCGTGTGCAAGAGGCCTTACAGTTTTGATTGCACTTCATAGGGCTGAATCCTATGACAATCCCACTGAGAATCTGGTTGTTATAGACAGTGTGTCCCTAGCAACAAAACTGCCAGACATGACTCTTCTGTTCATCTCTATGCAAGATTAGCATTTTTGTGACAGCTAAAAGGCTTAAAAACAACTTTTCCATGTCAGTATTAATAGAGTTTATACAGGTATAGTCATACTAAAGAACATAAGTAGTAATATTAAAGGGAGTCTGTAACCAGTACTGTTCGTCTTTATTTTTTTTAATCAATAGCTTAGCGGGATTTGGACACGTTTTAAATTCTGACTTTTTAAGGCTACTTTCACATATGTGTTTAAACTATAACCGATACTGCCATTCACTGCCGAATTGCCCATTGACTATAATTGGATCCTGGCAGTTTCTAGTACGAGTGGCAGAATTCAGCCTAACAAAAACTAGTGCCAGCACCAGTTTTTGTGCGGCCGAATCCCGGTACTAATGGTGGAAACAGGCTTGATCCCTGGAAGATCCCATTATAGTCAATAGGGTCGGGGGTGCTCTTGTCCTATCTGGCTATAACGGATGCGACAAACTCAAGTAGGCTGTTCCTCTGCCACAACAGCCTGTTGGATAGTTTAAACGCGTATGTGAAAGTAGCCTAAAATGGAAAATGTTTGCGCTGCCTCATTCCAGTAGATGGGTGGCATAAAAATTGAAGAAGCTTCTATTGAGATAAAGAAAGATGAGACACATTTATCAACATTGTGCGACATTTTCATAAGTCACATAATTCCCCCAATAATGTCTCTTACCTGCAGTCTGAAATATTTAGCTCCCACAATGCATGTAACACATTTCAGGAAGTTTTTATATTGATGTTACCTGAATGTTGACGTCTGTTGTGCCCTAATTTAGATCAATTTAGACCAATTTATCATTACTTGTCCCAAAAAATAGGGGCGCAATGTTGTCGGGTTGACGAGTACACCAGACTTATTACTGACATGTATCCACTGGTCTACAGTACACCATCCAAGAGGTGGTTTAAAGAAGCAAGAGTCTGACAGGCACCAAATTTATTACACAGTTTGTGTTACTGACATGAATTTGGCTCATCTTCAGTCTGACTGATCTATGCTTATGCTGTATAGCCAATAGACAACATTAGTAAATTCACCTCAGTGTTCTTAGGGTAGTTTTTACAGTTTCGTCTGTGACCAGATAGAATCAACAAGGTTTCCTAGGAAGTAAAGTCAGAGATAACATATATGGCTTCAATAATACACCAGGATGTACTGTATATGTTAAAAAGGTTATCCAATATCATAAACTGCCCCTCCATGTACCAGGCCCTCAGAGCAAATATACTTGCCCCGCTTCCTGCACCGCTCCTGGTCCCCACACCGCCGCCGCTGCTTCTCCCTATGCGCGGATGAAAACATCCAGTGTCAGGAGGGAAGCAGCCAATTGCAGACTGGGACGAGTCTCCGTAGCATCGCGGGTGATGTTAGGGAGGCTCATCCCCATTCCCGCCTGCCATTGGCTGCTCCCCCTGACTCCGGATGTTTTCTTTGGCTCACAGGGAGATGCAGCAGAGGGGAGTGGTGTAAGTATCTTCCCTGTGAGAGGCCCGGTACATGGGGGGGGGGGGCAGTTTATGATATTGGATAGCCCCTTTAAACAAATGCCGGTGATAAATGCCTGGCAGAGGGCATCCATTACTATAGGGCCTGCGCTGTGAAAAAAAGTGTATTTTTTATATTTTTACAGAATACTATTGAATCATATATGTGATGTGAACCTATCATAAAGAACATTCAAATGTGCTGCTCAAGATAGTTTGCGCTCTAAACATATTTAGTTTCGAAGGAATGGGTCATCAGAAAATGACCTACTGCTTAAATCTAATTTTTTTTAGAATCTTTTTTTTTTTCCCTATGTGATTATCAACTGCATTTTTCGCTTTATAAGACACCCCCCCCCCCCAAAGTGTGGGGGTAGGGAGTCATTGCGTCTTATAAAGCGAACATGCCTAAAATCAAGATGGCCTGCAGGATATCAGGAGCTGTTGCTAAGCCTTCTAATTAAGTGTGGGGCAGGCGGCGGCAGTTAAGCATTCAGTGATGCAGAATGCCATCAGTCCGCACGTCCTTGTCACGGATCTGCCCACCGGGTCCGCTCCATACAAGAGGAGGAGAGGAGAGCAGTTCTTCTCCTCTGTGCTGCCACCCACATGCATGTACCGCTGATTGGTGGTGAGCGCCAGCGGGAACTGCTGCTGCTCCCCCACCTCCACCAATCAACTTACTCCTTCCCATCGCCGTACCACGCTGCTGTTATAGAGCTCCGCTGCTCCTGCTGTGAGAGAGAAAGGAAGTTTTACTGTCCATCTGTCGCCCTGTGCTATTCCATGGTCTGTCACATAGTCACTCAGAGGCCAGCCTAAAAATGAAATGCGTTTTAAATATGACTATAACCCCCCTCATTTATAGGAATACACTCATGTACTACAGTTCATGGGTGCATTCCGATGAATGAGGGGGTTTTAGTCCTATTTAATGTAAACACAATCAGGCCAACAACTGTACAGTCCCTAAACAGTGTTTATATTAAATATGACTTTAACCCCTTCATCCATAGGAATGCACCCATGTACTGCAGTACATGGGTGCATTCCTATGGATTAGGGGGGTTATAGTCGCATTTAATATATGGTAAACACTTAAGCCTATAATGGTACAGTCCCTGGACAGTGTTTATATCAAATGTGACTATAACCTCACTCATCCTTAACAATACACCAGTGTATGGCTTATGTCCCCGATCAACGGTAATGCCGACTGCGCATATGTAACCCCTAAGATGTCGTGGTGACCACGGCTTCTGAGAAGGCTAAAACCCAGAAGTGTGAACTTCCAGGTAATAAACACCCTCCCTGGGCGGAGATCGGGCAAGGCGTTTATGCATAGTAATGAGCCTGTACTAGCCTTTAAGGCTCATTACTTGTATATTACAGTTCAGGCCAGCAGGTGGCAGCACTGAACTGTAATATAGTGATTTCTGTATAGAATAATGGAGCAAATTCCATTATTGTATACCAGGGATGCCCAACCTGCGGACCTCCAGCTGTTGCAAAACTACAACTTCCAGCATTCTCTGAAGGCTGTTCAGGCATGATGAAAGACAATAAATAAAAAAAAAATAACAACATGGGCATTGGCTCGTGCGGAAAAAACTGTACTTTTAAAAAATTAAAAACACATTCATATGGTGAATGACTTAGGAAAAAAATAACAAAAGGGTCCCTATACAGCTATGTGAACAGAGAAATAAAAAGGCTATGTCTCAGTGAAGGCAGGGAGTGAAAATTGATGCACCAGGAAAGGGTTAACTTAAAAATGTTAATTACTGTGTCTACTGTATTTATCTTGTCTAAAATGCACTTTACTGTTAACAAAGAAAGGAAAAGATTTAAGAGTAGCGATGAGCGAACTGGTGTTTCAAGTTTGGCGTTAACTTGGTCCGTGGTAGTGAAATCCATAACGGAATTCTTAGATAACCCAAACTTTGTATGCCGAACTTGAAACATCCCTATTTAAGTTTTCATGCCACTTTCTAGTTCAAGACAACTGAAATATACCCTGTGCTAATGCACTAATAGTACATATAAGAAACAACCTTCCCAGGGCTCCAGATGGCGACCAAAACTGTCGCCAATGCGCCTTAAAATTTGCAGATGGCGACAAGCCTTTTTAGTACCAGAGTCCATGCAGCTGTATGAGGATGAATTATAGCAGTGGAGGGGATCACTGCATATCAATGCACCTCCACTAATGAGCAGCCATTTTTCGGGAAGAAATGCTTCCTTCCTGATAATTGACTGCTGGCTGGAGCTTGTAAATCCAACATTACAGTTGCCAGAGTATAAAAGATGTGAGGAATAGACTAGTACAGTTCTTTAAAGTAACAGTGTTATCTAGTCCTATTATACTTTAGATAAAGTTTCCTGGGTCTAGTAATGGTCACTGTAATTCTGATTCAGCGCACTCCAGACAAAAGGAAATAAAAAAAAATCCATTATCCATGTGAATTACTCTAAACAATCTAACAACTCAGGGCCAGGGACACAGCCACAAGTTTCATTTACCAGAGTAATTCTCAAGCCTGAGGACATTAGGGGATAATCAGCTAGGTAAGCCATAGGAATTGTTGAAGGATAATGTATGTTTAAGCCACACATTTTCAACAAAAGAAGAAAGTACTTCAGACCGCGTTACAGAAAAATGAGATGATTGTTGACGCCTATAGTGCATTGAACAAGAATGCTGGAACAGTATCTGTATTTATGGAGAGATTCAGGTCGAGGGTCGAGAACATGAACAAAGAGTTAGTTAAAGGGGTTGTCCAGTATCTACTTGCAAGGCCCACAGGTATTAGCTGATTTTATGTGGCCCATCAGCTTTTGGCAACATGCATACAGGGGTGGACTGGCCATAGACCCTACAAGGAAATTTCTTGGTGGACTGATGCCCAGAGGGCCACCCAAGGCCTCCCCATGGCTGTCAGCCAGGTACATAAAGATCTGAGGCTCTCAGCATTAATTAATGTAGGCATTAATGTACATCAGGCATGTACGTGGCTGGCAGCCGCAGGTGCCCTCCTGAATTCAGCTTCATACTTGGGCGCTGGTGGCAGTATTTTCTGCTGCAGTGTGGTGCTTGGTTCTACTGGAGCGGTATGTTGTTCTGCGCTATAGTATTGTTAGCCCAACTACTTCTTTTTTTCCTGCCTACTTGTGTTGGCCCTGCATTCTGTCAGTTTGCACGCAACTACAACATGGGGCCACTTTTAGCTTATTTTCCAGGACCATTTTAAGTTCCCAATCCACCCCTGCATGTATATGTAGATCATTGGGTTATAGGTCAGAGCTGTTGAGACTTTGACGTAATATAGCTGCCGACCTCTGCACTGATGTTATTGGGTTTTTATTTCTAGTTCTTTGCTATAAATCTATACTAATAAAATCCCTATGTGAGTGGTGTCTGTGCGTGTGTGCCGATTTGTCAAGTGCGCATGCGCGGCGCACAGACCAATCGGCACACACTCCACGGACACTACATGTGCATCATCCTATTGTAATGGCAGCGGGGCCCGGTGCAGTCACTGTATTTCACCGGGCCCCGCTCAGTGTAGTAATACTATGATTAACTGTAATAATAATAATGATCTTTACTAACTAGATGGTGAGGCAGGAGGCTGGGCGGCCAGGCACTGGAAGCGTAACTGACTACGTCATGCACCTGCGCCGCCTGCTTCATTCATGAAGTGGGCGGAGCAGGGGCGTCACTTAGTGAGTTACGCTGACAGTGCCTGGCCGCCCGGCCTCCTGCCTCACCATCTAGTTAGTGAAGATCGTTATTACAGTTATTCATAGTATTACTACACTGAGCGGGGCCTGGTGCAATACAGTGAATAAGTGCCACACGTTCTGTGCATTGGGAACCACAAATTGCTGTCACCGATGCACGGGCACTGTCCTTGTGGCTGGCGCAGACAGATGCAGACCCATTCAACTTGCGGAGGCACAGACAGAAAACCCACGGAAGCATAGGCGTGCGCAGCCTATTGCATTAGGGTGTGCACCCTAAAGCACAAACACACAAGCCGTGCGCGTGTATGTATGTATGTATATATTATATACACATACAGACACACATATATATATATACACTCTGCATACATACATACAGACACGCACTATCAATATAATCAAGGGAGAAGAGATCATTTTTAAACTTACCCGTATTTTTCGCCCTATAAGACGCTCCAGCCCATAAGACACACCTAGGTTTTAGAGGAGGACAATAAGAAAAAAATATTTTTCATTACAACTGAGGTCAGACCACCAATCAGACCCCAATGTTAATCAGACCTCAGCTGACAGCCCCAAAAAGACCCACAATCTTAATAAGACCCCAATAAGACCTCAGATCAGACCCAAATGTGAATGACCTCCAATCAGACCTCAGATAAGAGCCCCAGTGCCTCATATCAGCCCCCAATGCCACCCAGCAGCCCCTCTTCACCCCGCCAGTGCCCCTCTTCACCCCGCCAGTGCCCCTCTTCACCCCGCCAGTGCCCCTCTTCACCCCGCCAGTGCCCCTCTTCAGCCTCCAGTGCCTCACAACAGCCCCCCAGCAGCCTCCAGTGCCTCACAACAGCCCCCCAGCAGCCTCCAGTGCCTCATAACAGCCCCCAATGCCCCTTTTCAGCCACCCAGTGCCTCATATCAGCCCCCCAGTGCCCCTCTTTAGCCCCCAGTGCCACTTTTTAGCCCCCCAGTGCCACTCTTTAGCCCCCCAGTGCCACTCTTTAGCCCCCCCAGTGCCACTCTTTAGCCCCCAGCGCCTCCATCATCCCCCCAAAAAAACCACTTACCATTCCTGCTCTGGAGGCCGCTGCCCCCCCTCACCGCCCGCACTCGGCAATCTTTTTGTACAGTCTGCTGTGTGGGCGTGTACAGTGTGAGGTCACAGCATGGCCTCACACTGTGCACAGCCTTCACAGTAGAGCGCCGAGGACCAGGAAGGAAGAGGTAAGTATAATGCTTTCAGCGGTTACCGGTGTTCCATGAACAAACCTTAAATCGTTAGGTTTGCTAATGATTTAAGGTTTGTTCATGGAACACCGGCACGGCACTGACAGCTTGATTAGGGTGTGCCCCGGCACATCCGGCACACCTATGCACGGAAGCACTCTGCAGTACTTATGTGGGATTCCGTGCCACCGTACCACACTGCACCTTCCAGATTGTGGACCCATTCAAGTGAATATGGTATTAGGTGTTCAGCCGATGTTTTTTGGCAGATGCCATGGAGAAAAGGGAAGCCGATCCTTTGTTCTCAAGGGAGCTAAGACGCCAGCAATGTCTTTCAATGTCTTACTCCCCTCTCTTCATTGAGAACAGATACATGATTGACTGATCTTGTATGTCCGTGAGGGGGGGTTGGAAGACATCAGGGGCGGATTGGCCATAGACCTTACAGTGAAATTTCCCAGGGGGTCAGCTGGGTCCTCCTCACGGCCGGCCAGTGGAAGTTTTTGGGGATGTATTCTGTGCTGCTAGCAGTATTTTGTGATGGACGGTGGTATATGGCTTTGTTGGGGTAGTATAATATGGAATTGCTGGCCCTGCCTTCCATTTGGACCCAGCTACAAAACAGGGCCACTTTTTGTATTTTTTCCAGGGCCACTTTTCCAGTCCGTTCAAGCAATCTGGAATTTTGCGGATTTGTAGATTCTGTGCCAAAAAGCCAGCAGCTGTCTGAAGCACAGTTTCCATTTAATGGGACTACGCCAGTTTAGGTGGTTTAACTCCGTTCATTGGGGCTCAACTGCGAGCAGGTCAGCAGCATTGAAGTCACAGCAGAAACCGCTGCAGTTTATGCAGTGAAATACGTTTTTTATGTTTATGTCCTAGTTCACATGGCGGATTTTGCAATGGCCATAAACATAAAAAAAAAAAAATGTAAGTTCTTTTTTTCACCAGCCATTTTTTCACTGACACTGCATTTTGAACGGCACCTATCTTGGAGCACAAATGAGTACATGGATAAACCGGTGAGCGTCAGCTGCTTGAAACCATGGTCTATTGTATATTCTCCTACTCGTTGCCCATCAAAGCAGTCTTGACATCTTCTGGAGCCGAACACTTGACAGCATGCATTCATATCTGAAGATATGCAGTGACATTTCCCTCTAAATGCCACATCTTTGCTCTTTGTATATGTGTTTATTTTAAGAATGCTATTTCCCTCCATCAAACCGGCCATTTCTAACAAAAATCTAATTGTATACAGGGTCTAATCATATCCCAGATATCAAGTTAATTATTTCTGTGCATAACTCCTATATAGAGAGCAGGCACCTCTTATCACGCTGTAGCCTTCTCCCCTTTATTTCACCTGCTCATGCATTATTTATCATATAGCACCATGTGGTGTCATTCTGCAGAACGAGATTAAAGGGACAAATCAGTAAATTGTAATGCTGGAGCAGTTGTTTCCTATATGACAGTCCGCTTCCCCCCACCAACACCACTCTTACCCCTCTCCCTTTAACCTATTCATTGCCACGGTAATAGATTGGAAACCGCTACACCGCACTCCCATCCCTGCATTAAAGAGGCTTAATCATGTCAGCTATTTTCATGTGTCGCCAGAGCAGTGAACCGCTGATTGACAGAGCGGCTGGAGCCGAAATGATATGCACACCGCTCTCTAGGAGGAATATGACATTTTCCAAGAGGTCTGACTGTTTTCATTACGTAGATTTATACATTGATTTCTGCATATTAGAATGAGTGAAATAAAAGGAAAAAATGAAAAATCACGGAGGCTTGACATCTGAGCAGGAGGAGGATTGGAACAGAACAGCTTGTCAGAGTTAAGGCCTTAAAGTGACTCGTCTCTGGTAGAACACGCCGGTAATTACTGCTACGGGGGGAAAGGGGTCTCGATACAAAGCGCTAATAGATGTTTTGTTTATGATTTGGCAGCGTATAGAGGCTGCAGCAGGCACCCATTGTAATGCTTCGGAGAGCCAAGGAGAAGCGCAGGAAACTTTGAAGAGCCTTGTAATTAAGTTACATAGTAGTGTCTGATGCCGTGCTGCCTAATTAGTGTCATTTTATATAGAGCCGCAGTGGGAGCTGGCATTCAGTAGCTCTCATGCTAAGTTTGCTTCATGACAGGCGAAGATGTCACACAATCCTCTAGTTTTGTTCAAGAATCGCTCTGAGTAATTGAATGAGAACTTACCTCTGTTTGTGACTCTTCTCTGTGCAGCCTTATTAAATTTTGTGCTTCCTGCTATATTTCCACCAAGAATATGGAAACTCAAAAGCATAAAATTGGTGTGGAAACAATACTAAAAAAAATGATAATATATGTATAAAAAACCATAAGTAAAATGTTTACAGATCAGGAGATAGGTGCTATGTGTATATACCCAGCAGTGGATTTGTTCTGTGTGACAAGTGAATATGTGCTACAGCAAAACACATTTTTTTTTACCCTTTAAAAGGGTTATCAGAAAATCAGATATCATATAGTACATGGCAATCTCTTCTAGAACCAGCCCTGTAACTTAAATTCTTCCAATTGCTGTGCTAGATTTTCTTCAGGCTTGCAGCTCAGAAGACGCATCCTTTTTGTTGCAGTTATCTTTTTATCACAGCTTAACTTACTTTCACACTTGCGGCAGGACGGATCCGGCAGGCTATTCAGCCTGCAGGATCCGTCCTGCCGCAGGTGCCCGTGCACTGCCGTGCTGCCGCTCCATCCCCATTGACTATAATGGGGCAGGGTCGGGACTACGGCGCAGCACGGCAGTGCGTGACCGGAGATCGCCGGACTAAAAGTCCTGCATATCTGACTTTTCAGTCCGGCGATCTTTGCTGTGCTGCGCCGTAGCTCCGCCCCCGCCCCATTATAGTCAATGGGGATGGAGCGGCAGCACGGCAGTGCACGGGCACCTGCGGCAGGACGGATCCGGCAGGCTGAATAGCTTGCCGGATCCGTCCTGCCGCAAGTGTGAAAGTATCCTTAGGTGGTGTGTCCTTTGTAATGCAGCTCTCTCCCTTTCACAGCCCAGAGGGTGTATCCTTTTCTGCTTCAGCACTCTCCCTTTAATCAAAACAGCTTCCAACTGTAGATTTGACTAGTGGCATTTGAAGGATAGATGAGCATGTGCGACCACCTCAGTAGGTGGACATGTACATTGCTGTAGAGACTAAACACCAGGGGGTGCTTTTATAGTGATGTTAAGAGACACACACCACTGTAGCAGTTTTGTAACAGAAAGTAAATTACAAAAAAATAATAAAGGAACTAGTTTTCCATGCTGATCCATATTAAAATTGCATTTACTGGCAGCACAACACGTTTTAGTCATTTCTAGCATCATGAAACTGTGACCAGGAGAAATCCCACAAGAAATGAAAATTTGTTACATAAAATGTATGATTTTGGCTCATTTCATCCATCCATCTGAAATCAATGTGTAAAAACTATGTTCCATTCTTTTAGTATGACCACAGATTTTTTTTCTGCATGGATTTCAAGTTCTCTTGTCCTGATGAAGGAAATACTCAGAATTCAGTGTTTGTCCACATGCAGGTCATCCTCTTTGAATGGGACTAAATCTGCAGGCGGATTCACGGCATGCAATACGCAAAGCCACGTCAGAAGTCTCAGGGCCATCCTCTGATTTCTGCATCGTATTTTTACAGAGGAAATATCTGCCATATGAACACACTCTAATGGCTCATGCACACGAGCTTATGCCTCATGCTTGGAAATGCAATAGTGAAGTAAAATCTGTTTTTTTTTGGCGCATGACATACTAATACCATACAGTTGGGAAAAAAATGGTAAACTGAACGCAGTCAGAGACCATACTGATTCCACACTGATGGAGAATTGTTCGATTTTAGTAGATGGAACTTGGATGAGTTTTACAACAGTCATCTGACGAAGCCCTAATAAGAAATGAGTGCAAGAAAAATTCCAAGTCACTGAACATGGCTTAGAACAAAAAAAAAAAAAATGGAAAGAATCTGTCTAGAGCACAGCCAAACTGAAGGACCATTCAATGAGGTCACTGCTGAGGCAGGCCAGTAGGACATAATAGAAAGAACATTATGGCGGCAAATTTCTACACACTATGTTCTATTTCTGTCTACATAATTGATGATGTACCTGTATATCATTTCGCTAAAGTTTCTTTTGTTCTCAGTAAAAAGTAGTAACAAAAAAAAAATTATGACTTTCCAGCTCTAAATTATGTCAAGAGGTTGTTTCTCTTCAGAAAACCCTGAAAGACTTTTGAATGAATTTAGGGAATTATAGAAGAAAACCTGCTGCAGTGTGAAGGAAAACCTCAACTTAGTAAAGCAAGATATATTTTCAGACATAATAATAGTTACATGGGACGGCATACCCTACAGTTCTGAAAAGAAGAATGAAGGAAATACTTTGCCAACATGGGCAAAGCTTTCTTGCAGCCCTAGCTAAACTGATCCAGGGCCGTTATCACTCATGGTCCGCGTTTTGCGGACAAGAATAGGACCTATTCTATCTTTTTGCGTAACTGACACACGGATGCTGACAGCACACAGATCCGTGCGCAATCCATTTTTATTTTTGCCAACCCATAGAAATGAATGGGTCCTTGTGCAGTCTGCAGATGCGGATCAGATCGGACATGGATAAAAAGTACGGTCATGTGCATGAGGCCTTAACATAAAATGTCAGATTCTGTCATATGCCCCGTAGTAATTGTAGACTGTCACTGTGTGACTGTGCTGGAACAAAATGGTGTACAGCCTGTTGAAGCATCAGAATTTTAAATTCCATGGGGAATATATACTTTGCGAAGGGAGAGGACCTCAGAAGTGCAGAATGGAAAAAATGGAGTCCAAGGATCAAGATGATTCTGGACTCTTGTTTATAAAGAGACAGGGCTTTAGGGATGCATTTTACATGATCTTCCTGCTGTATGACAAAGGGAGTAATGGAATTCATCAGGAAAAACCCTTTCTGTATGTCTTATAAGGGTATATGGATATCATAGAGTAGGCTCCTGTGTCTTCTTTATAAGCCAAAGCAGAGAGATGCTGCTCTGGTTAATTTGGTGCAGCCATGTGCCAAGTATACATAAAGAAAAGATTACCTGATAGGTCTTTTTACACAAGTTCTGTGAAAGGGGTTCTCTAAGGCTAGGCCAAAAACAGCACCACACCTGTCCACAGGTAGTGTGTGGTATTACAACTCAGCCTTGTTCACTTTAATGGAGCTGTGCGGCAGTACTAGAGCACAACCATGGACAGGTGCGGGCCTGTTTTTGGAATAATGCAGCCATGTGTTTCTTATCCTGAACTACCCCGTTAACAAGTTTCCTTCAAATGTTGCATGATATAAATGGTTAACAATGTACAGGTTTTCTATATGCCGCACAGAATAAGTCAAAATAGTTTATTTCTTTCGTTGTAAGGGCTTCAGGATGTCACAGGGTGGTGTTGCCTTTCCTACCTAAGACCCTACTATAAGCCAGAATGGAGAGTTGCTGTGTTAGACATCTTGCTACATTCACATCTGCGTCGGAGGCTCCATTTGGGGCTTTCTTCATAGAATTCATCAAAAATAGCAGTGAAAAGTCCTGTTTGCCTGACATTTTTTCCCTAGCAGATCCCATTATAGTCAATGGGATCTGTTAGGCTCCTTTCGTGTCCGTCATGTGCCGAATTCAGCACTTCCGTTATTCCTGAAACGGAGCAGAAGAATAGAGAAAAAACTGTTATGTGAAGCAGCCTAAGAGCAGCTCCTGCCCTGGTGGACTAGTGTTGTCCATGAATTACACAAACAGTATTTCATCTAAATGGCCGACTTGTAATACTACATTGCTGCACAAGGGAAAATGTCTGGTCAGAGGAGGCTCCCCAGGTAAAATCCAGCAGGTACAATCTGCAAATGCAAATGTTCTGCACAGAAAACTAATCTGCACCATCCCATATGGTCACATTCATTTTTCCAAGCAGCCCAGCTTATGCATTGTGCCATGTCTGAATATTTATGCACTCTATAGCGGTGTTATTTACGCCAATTGCATTGTATTAGGTGTCCGTATCCTTATATAAACTCCAGGAAAATGTAAGTGTCTTGTTGCAGGTGGTCACAAATGTACAAGTACAAAGTAAGCCAGGAAAATATTTGTGATATTTGCATGTGGAATTTCTTCAGGCCTTGGACTCAAGTGATCTTGCTATATTCAGAGAGGAAAATAACCTCTCCTCATGCTAATCCTGAATGTCAAGCACTTTCCAACATCTGGGAAAGTTTAAAAAGCTCAGTGCATCAAATTACCCTTGTGAAAGTTTATTCTTCCCGCTTTTACTATTGCAGGGCATGTTGTTCTGTCATACGCTTTTCTAGAGGGGAACATGAGCCTGTTTTCCAGCTGACTTCAGCTTCCAGTAAGCATCAGATATACCAACAGAGAATTGCACGTGGTGCAACCATCAAGTGATTGCAATTGAGGCAGAATTTTAATGACACAATTAGACGACATCCGCATGTCTAGTAATTTATATGCTTCCTTCCTTTGGATAAGTTTGGTTGCTTTTATATATCATAGAATATATTTTGCATTGACTTGTATGATGCTGATGCTTTTTATCTCCAGCTCAATAGTGGTAAATATGTTTTTGTGTGAATACATAAGTAGAGCCCAGTGTGGGTTCAGCAGAGGACATGTTCATGTTTGTGTACTGTGGCACAGACTGGATCTATATATGTAGTCCTTATCCTTTAGGTGATCTCCATTTAAACAAACAGCAGCCTTGGTTCCAAAAATCGGAGACCATTCTGTAAATATCGAGTAGGTACCAGAAATTGCCTTTGTTTAAAATACTTTCCAGTTATTTCCAGTATATATCTGTATTAATGATTTGCTGTGTTCATCCATCATTTTTAAAGGTTTATGTGTGAGAAGTGGTGATTATGCACCTTCTGTTCACGTCTCTGGGAGTAATTATGGATAAGGCCCCCTCGAGGTGGCTGCTGAATTTGTTCCGGTTATCAGTGCAGGCAAATGTGGCATCTGAGTCGCATGAATGGTCTGAAAAATACCAAAATTGTTATACCGTTTGAGGTAAACCTAAAAGTGTCTTGTATCTTACTAGTTTCCTACGACTACGGTCTTCTCTGCTGTGTTTGGCCTTCTTACCCAAGTATAGGAGTGCCTAGCCATTGTTTAAAGGGGTATTCCCATCTTTTAAAGTGTTGGCATATCGTTAGGATATGTGTCTGACTTTTGGGACTTCTTCTGATCCTTAGCATGAAGTGGTTGCTGTCTTGAGTTAGCACTCTGTCCTATTCTAAGTTTTTTTCTCCACACCAGCGCCCTCAGCACCTCAGCACCTCATCTGTGCAACTAACTTCATCTGGTCCCATTCACTTGAATGAGACTGCTCTGCAGTTCCCTGCACCACATGTGGACAGAACAGGTGAACTAGCACTACAGCTGCTTCGTTTTTTCAGAATCAGCGGGGGTTCTAGAGGTCGGGTTTCCAAAATTATAGTGATGACATGTCTTTGGCTCTATAATGCCACAGTGGCTGGTTATAGTTGCTTCTCTGTGTCGCTATACTGTGGAGAGGAAACATAATTTTAAAATGCAAACTGCTTTGAAGGTTGTGAACACCTTTGCACTGATGTATTTTTTTTTTTTTTTAAAGCGAACCTGTCACCTGCTTTTTACCTCTTAAGCTGTTAACTGTACCTTATAGATCATTGTAACCTTGTTTCCAAACAGGTGTTTATATTCCTGAAAAAATCACTTTATAATCTCCTGCTCTGCTGCGTCTGAAGTCACCAGACAAGTCAAGGAGGCAGACCCTCCTTGACTGCTGGATGCGACTCCCCCGCCCTAACCCCGCCTCTCATCCCTATGATTGACACTAGCTCTTCTGCCCGGGACCGCGCTGGTCTCGGCGGCGCATGCACCGTCTGCCTTCATAGCAGCGCGATCCCGAGCCTCGCGCTGAGTGATCTGCATTTCACCAGCGGCCCGGCTAGAGAGGAGAGAAGTGCGCAGCGCGATCTAGCAAGGGGATCGCGCTTCACTCAGCGCGAGGCTCGGGATCGCGCTGCTATGAAGGCAGACGGCGCATGCGCCGCCGAGACCAGCGCGGTCCCGGGCAGAAGAGCTAGTGTCAATCATAGGGATGAGAGGCGGGGTTAGGGCGGGGGAGTCGCATCCAGCAGTCAAGGAGGGTCTGCCTCCTTGACTTGTCTGGTGACTTCAGACGCAGCAGAGCAGGAGATTATAAAGTGATTTTTTCAGGAATATAAACCCCAGAAAAACGAAGAACACCTGTTTGGAAACAAGGTTACAATGATCTATAAGGTACAGTTAACAGCTTAAGAGGTAAAAAGCAGGTGACAGGTTCGCTTTAATTTATTTGCTCCCTATATGCAAAATTAAGCAACTTTCTAATTAGGTGTTCAAAAATGTCCTACTGTATTGCTGCTGCCAAGTATGTGTAAGTACTGTATTTTACCTAGCTGGCTGCCCTGCTGAATGACCTAGATCCCACAGAGCACTCCTTTCTCTTATGATGTCACAGCAGTGAGGGGGAGAATCATGAACTCAACAGATCAGAGTTTGGAGAGGGGATAAGCATCCAATATTTCAGGGAGGACAACTCACACATGCTGTAGACAGGAAAACGCACATAAGGAAGTTTACAGAATAACCTAGACTGTGTACAAACATAGAGATGAATCTAACCGCAGATGACAAATTCTGCAGGGAGACTGGGAGCTCCACACTCTTCAACATCAATGACTGTCAGCATAAGGTTGGAGAAATCCCTATTGGCTGTATAACGAGAAACCAATACAGAAATGAAGCTGTTATGATACACAAGGGCTAGTAAAAACGGCACCATCCTGGACACACAGATCCAGCATGTGTTTCTGTGAGAGACATTCATCATGCCCTGTAGCTATCCGGGTATGATGGGAGTTGTAGTTATGCACCAGTTTGAGAACAACAGATTGGAGATCACTGCTCTAAACAATAATGAACAACAAACAGTGTTGATTTGGTATATATTTTGGTGATATCCTTCGGGACGCCATAGCCAAAACAGTTTTCAAACTTTTGCTAACTACACTTTTCAGTACAATTGTATGCAAACAAAATGTATACCATGTTGCATACTTTTTGTTACCAATGACCATCTGTGGCAGACATATGCATCTGTATAGGTACACAGTTGCATATGGCAGGGCAGACCATTTAGCATGAACATTTGAAATGTAATCACTGCACATGGTGTAAATTTAGCCTTCATTTTACTACTTTGTTGGAGACGAGCAGTAATTCCTGACAGAATTTTGATGGTTTTGGTCACATATACTTACATAGAATGACACTCTAATAGGTTCCAATAGATTGTCACTATTACATAGAAGGGTGGCTATGACTTACCGTTGGTATGCCAGATCTAATAATCAAGAAATCTGCCCCATATGTCAGTTATTGCAGTGAATAAATTTATGTTCCTATATTCAGTCTATTGAAGCACTCTTATCGTTTACATTGAAGGGATTCATGTAGTGTCTTTCCACCTCCTCTTACTAATCACCGTTATAGTAATAAATAATCCGCTCCGTTTTACTAGCACTGCTGTTTCGACCTTTTCCAGTAGTAAATTCAGGACAATTACACTGAGTGATTTAAGATCTAAGAAAAGAATGTTGTGACAAAGGAGAGGAGCAGTAAAACCATTGACAATACATACAGTATATACACTCTTCCTTGTTCCATGTAGGGCTCATGCACACGAATGTGTGCTGCCCGTTGCCGTATTACAGACCGCATTTGCGGATCTGCAATATACGGACACCGTTCAGTGTGCATTTCGTATCACAGATGCGGACCCATTCACTTTAATGGGTCTGCAAATCCGGAGATGCGGAATGAAACACTACGGAAGCACTATGGAGTGCTTCTTTGGGGTTCCGTTCCATACTTTCGTACCGCAAAAAGATAGAACATGTCCTATCTTTTTGAAGAACGGGCGAATGCAGACCTATTCAAGTTGAAACGGTCTGGATTCATCCCGGCGGCCGTACGGAGGTTGCCCGTGCATCGAGGACCACAAATTGCGGTCCCCAATGCATGGAATGGACCACCTATGTCCGTGTGCATGAGCCCTATACTGTGTTCTTTATTGCTTGCATAATACAAATGTTGTGGTTCACACACGTCTTCATGGTCACCAGCAGTGAGTAAATGTGCTACCATCTATCCCTTTCAATAAGGCCTTATCCACCCCACACAGTTTGACTGGCTTTCCTGTGATGTGTGACAGCCTCATCTGCAGGGCAGTCTGCATCGGGTTAACGGAAAGGAAAGTCGAATTCATTAATGTGACACAAGAGTAGATAATGACTTCACCAAGGTCACAGGTAAATATCAGTCCTGCAAGTGTAGCCCTGATTTGTCTTTCCAGCTTATCTTGTACTTCTGCTCGGTGAATTTATGTCTTTGCGTAGTGCCCTGGGACAACAGTGTGTTCCAGTTGCCTCTGACATCATGAGAGATAGCTTGTTCTCTGTGTGCAGTACATAATGTATACGTCTGATAGTGCGTGTTTGGTAGGAAAAAGGGACAATCTAAGGAGCTAAAATAACAAAAGTCAAATTAGGGCGAGCAATTGAAGGGGTTATCCGCAATTTTTTAATGGTATGCTCCCCTTCATGCGATTAAGCACTTTAACAGTGATGTTGAAATATATTCCTACCGGGCCAGCGATGTGGTCCCTGAGCTCCTCGGTTTAATTACGCTGGGACTCTTCCTGGATCACGTGATGTACATTGCCACATGATCCTAGCCCGGTTACATCCTATACACGGGTTGTGTCACAGTGCCCGAGGCTGCCTGGCTGCAGGAAGCATTCCTTCCCGGCAATCATCTGCTCATCAGTGAAGGAGACCGCAGCTATTACATGTAGTGATCTCCTTCACAGTATGGCTAATGCTATCGCTTGTCCCCATACAGTCTCGTTTGCCGACAGCGGAGTGCTTTTTAGACGATTTAGATGCCTGCACAAATAAGTATATTAACCAACGAATGAGCGTTTCACTCGTTCATTGGGTAATTAGCGGCACCTTTACACCACCAGATAATTGCTAACGAGTGTTTCTATGCGTGCTTGTTAGCGATTATCTGACGGATTCTCGGCCTGTGTAAAGGGCCCTTAAGCGGTAAAGGGAGCGACATGGACAGGCTTCCTAGTGTCTAAATGGGTATCTGCTGCCCAGAAGCAATTAAAGGGGTGATCCAGGTAAAGATAATGAAAATCTATCCCACTGATCAGCTGTTAGTAGAGGCTGGCGCTCCAGACTGATGACCTATCCAGTTCAATATAAATCACCAGATAACCCACTTAATGTGTATGCGGAGGAGGAGAAATCAGAATTTACATGCAGCAATTATTGGGAATGAATAGTTTGTCCTGATAATTGCCTGCTATCTAAACTTGTGCAAAGGGGCCTTAACATTTCATGCAATTGTACATCTTTCCAACTGTCCATAAACAGGCATTGGGGACTTCAAACTATTGATGTGTCCTTATGGAGGTTAAAGGGAATTGACAGTAGAGGCATAATGTCCCAGAGCCATGACAATGATGTCAGACTCCATTTTAAATGCGTAAAAGTAAAACTTAACAAGTTCTTTGGGTTCTAACAGGGTTTGGGCATTCTGGTAAGGAAAGTAAGGCAACAGATAGCGTAATGAAACCCCTTAATGTAAATATGAGCAGAGCCTTATTGTGATTATCATCATTTTACAGTCCATAGTTTGATTGCCCTTGGTTTTTGTCTCTCATTTTTCAAACCGTACATACTCATCCATAAAAAAAGTAATGTTTCAGAGTGCTCAGGGAATAGATTCCTGTTTAGCATCCATTCATCACATGTGAAATACAGGGATCTTCATGATAAAAAATTAGCTCAAATCTCTGCTATGCATCATAATTAAATATTAAAAGTAAATATTAGTAGATGCAGTTTGCTCTGGTGCTGTGATTTCTGAGATGTATGGACTTACTGTAGCCGAGTGGTTGTTTTCAGCACTTCACAATATTGGTAGCAGTAGTAGGCCATATAGCATTGCATTTTAATAATTAAAACCTTTTGATTTAAAGGTGGTTACCACCCAACCCTTTTCAACGCTCCACTGTCTCGAGAATAAAAATGAAATAATTTTACAAGTAGCCTTGATTAAAATAAATTGTTTCTTAAAGTTGTTTGCCTACATTTACTGTATAACTATTTCGGTCTGTGTATCTCCATGGTGACAAACGTGATTATAAACCAACCCTCTGTAGTCTGATCCCTCATTCCCTGCTTCTTGGACACACATATTTGATAAGTTAGCAAGAATAGGGGACAGATGTGAGAGTGTATAACTACAGGACCAGACTACACAGTTTGTTTGTAGTCTCTAACCATGGAGATCCGGAAGTCTCAATCCGAGCTTCATGCACAAACTTCAGAAGGTTTTTAATCGAAACTATTTGCACAGTTGCTTTCTTTTATTTTTCGATTTTTGGAGCCATTTAAATTACTTGTGAAATAGTTCATAACCTTTGAGTAGGACCACCGTACCTGTGGTAGCTCCCATGACGGGGAGATCCCTTACCAGTAGAAAAAGTCAAAATAAATAAAAACCGGGAGAAAAAGTCTACACTTTTACCGCAATGGATCCCAACAAATCTATTGTGAAAACCACTTTGCTGCAGATTTCACCCCTATGCAAAGAAACTGAAATATACAGCAAAAATCTGCAACATAATGACCAGGGGCACGGAATCTGTACACAACATGTGGTTTACGTTTTATAACCTCAGCCCATCTGTATCTACTGTAATTTGGTGCAGATTTGCATTGCAGAATCCTCATGGCAAACCTGCAACAAACCCTGTACTGCCACACCTGGCAGATCTTGTTCAATTTCCACTGCAGATTCGTCACAGATTTGCCACGAATTTCACTATTTGCATTCAAAAGATTGAAATCCACGGCGGTTATACGTGGCATAAATTGCCATGATGCAGACTTAAGCCTCATTCACATGTCAGCGTTTCATCGACGTGTGCTGTACGTGTTCTCCACGGACAGCACACGTCCCCATTCATTTTAATTTGTGTATTTAGACATCAGTGTCCGTGAAAACCACAGATGCAACACAGATGCCATCCGTGTTCCACAGATCATTAAGAAGAGATGCTTTGAAAATTATTTTTCAGCTGTTCAGTGTCAGTGAAACACGGATGCAACACGGACAGCAAAAAACGAATACACGGACCCAACACTGATCCTTCACGTACAGCTTCACGAGTGCATCACTGACCACCTGCTCACGGATTTGAGCACGGACGCGTGAATGAGCCTTTAATATCCACACCACTGGTCACTTTACCCTGCACGTTTTTTTTTTTTTTCGCAGTTTGAGGATGAGATTTCTTCGAGTCCCATCCACTTGGTACTGTAATATGTCTCAGATTTGCCACACACAAATCCACAGCATTTACACCATGTGTGAACATACCCTAAATGTTCTCAATTAGTTATTGGGAAACAAAGTACCTTCCGGTCCAAAAGGAAATAGGCGGCACATTGATTAAGACCTGCGTTTTAGACGTCCTAAACTGGGCGGCTTCTCCATAACTTCGGCGCTTCTGGCGCCAGTTCTCAATGTAAGACCGCTTCCAAGGTAAACAGCCTAAAACAGGCATAGAAAATTATGCCGGCCCGTCCCCTTCCCCACCCATGCCACACCTGGCGTGAGTGGGGTGAAGTCACAGATAGCGGTGCCGACATCTGCTCCTAAAATACGCCTAATATAGGCATATTTCAGTATATTTAAATGATACCCTCGTTTTTCTTTTTTTTTTTTTGTATTTTGTTTAAACATAATTGCAAAAACGATCTGCATTGACCCGTTCTACCAATACAAAAGAACACGCAGCGTCCGCTATACAATATTATCCTGCCATTTGTGCTACGCTGGGTTAGCGTTTAACCCTGGAATCATGTGCAGTGATTATATCCATGGTACTTTAATTTACACGTACATTATCCATCCACAAAGGCTCTTTAGTCTCACAGAGACACCGTAGTGTCTACCAACTTCAGCTGGCATCCCACGTGTTGTGAGCTGATGCACGCTGACTCTTATCTACATGCAGACACTGCCGGCTGTGAGGAAGTCCATTGTATCTCACAGCTGCTTAGCTGGATGGGGCGCCACCGTTACCAGATGCTGTATCTAACCTCTCACTGGTGCTGCGTTACCTGCAGTCCTACAACGGTTTGTGAAATGCTCTTCCCTTTTTGCTTCCTCAAGAACGGAGTATTTGAATGTTGTACGTTGAACTTGGCTCAATATGAACGCATTAGTGTGAGTCACTATTCCATTCGGTTTGATTGCAAATGATTAATTTAACTACTGAGTGTAGTCCTACTACTGCCTGCGTGTATCAATTAAAAATTCATAACCCGCTCTCTGACAATCTGCTTGGTGATGAGCTAGGCTTGTACTTTTATAGATTTCTAACCAACAGTAACTTTCTCCCAGTGAGTGACTACTGGTCACATTACCAGTACAGCTTCCATGGCTGATGTGTCTGATATGTTTTCAGATGGATCCTTGATGCATCAAGTTAGTATCAGTGTTTTTTTTTTTTTTTTTAATTGCATGAATAGTGCTGCAGACTGCAAAACCACTGAAATAAGAAAATAATACCAGTATGAAGGGAGCCTGTCACCACAGTCTTGAATTATTATCTGCAGTAATACACAAGTAGTACTGCCGATAAAGGGGGGAGATTTATCAAGACTGCCACTTATTGCCCCTGTCCTGCCGGAGGATGCACCATTCCTGCCCTTGCCACTCCTCCTTTAGTTCTTCAGAGAGTCACAGTCAAAAAGTCACAAACACATAGGGGTAGATGCATCAAAACTGGTGTAAAGGAAAACTGGATTAGCCCATAGCCAGGGGCGGAAGTGGCCATTTAACCTACAGGGAAATTTCTTGGTGGGCCGATGCCCAGGGGGCCATTGAAACCCTCTTGATGGCCGCAGGCCAGATACACAATGATCTGATGCTCATCGGCCGCAGTAAAACAGTTGAGTTCATCAGGGAACTCAACTGTTTTACTCTCCTCAAGGCGGTGAAACAGTTGAATACTGCGGTGAGAGCAGTATTTTGTACTGTCATGTGGTGTTTGGTTCTGCTGGAGTAATATTCTGCGCTGCATTACAGTATTGCGAGCCCCGCCTACTTGTTTTGGCCCATCTTCTGTCAGTTTAAACCCACCTACAACATATGGCCACTTTAAAAAAAAAAAAATTTTTTTTTTCCATGGCCTTTAAGTCCCCAATTTACCCCTGCCCATAGCAACCAATCAGATTCCACCTTTCATTTCTCAAAGCTGCTTTGGAAAATGAGAAAAATCTGATTGGTTGCTTTGGGCAACTAAGCCAATTTTTGTTTACACCAGTTTTATAAATCTCCCCTATAGTTTGCAACTTTTTAACTGCACTTTTAAGGAGAAAGGGATATAATAAATCTCCCCCAAAGAGTCAAAAGTACTTTATTTCCCAACTGCTTCCCCTATCCTCCCGCTGTCAGCATTTTAAGCTGCTCTGAAATGGGCATGCGCACAGGAGCCATCAAATTTGTTTTAGTGCAGCTTTGAGTGTTGACCGCGTGGGAACAGATGGCAATAGGAAAATAAAATGGTTATCTGGACTCCTTATCTGCAGTAGTACTCATGTATTATTGCAGAATATTGGTGACACATTCCCTTTACCCTGGGTTCACACCTGAGCGTTTTACAGCGGTTCCTACACGCTGTAAAACGCTCAAAGGGCGAAAACCCATGTTTCACTATGGGCATGGTTCTCACCTGAGCGTTTTACAGCGCGTACGAACGCGCTGTAAAACGCCATGCGCATAAACAAGTACTTGAGCTTTTTTGGGGGCGTTTGTCGCGCGTTTTATGATTGACTACTGTGGTGTCAATCACAAGAACGCGCGTACGAACGCGCGTTTCCTATTTGCAAAAACGCGCTGAAATACGCGCGTAAAACACGCATTTCAAGAGCGCTCAGGTCTGAACCCAGGGTTAAAGTAGCCTGTCACGTTGAAAATGCTGTCCAATCTTCTAGTGCACAGTTCAGCAACCTTTGGCACTCCAGGTGTGGTGAAACTACGATTCCCAGCATGCACACTTCCTTGGCTGTCCTCAGAACTCCCATAGAAGTGAAAAGAGCATGCTGGGAGCTGTAGTTTTACAACAGCTGGAGTGCCGGAGGTGGCTGACCTCTGTTCTAGTGGCATGTTATAGAGCAGGAGGAGCTGAGCAGATTGCTATATAGTTTTACGGGAATAGATTCACTATAGCATGTAACTTACTGATTGAATTTCCTGCTTATTCTGGTCTTAGGAGTCCAGTGGGTGGTCCTGCTTACTGATTGACAGCTTTCACTCTGCTCATGCATACTGGACTCCTCATCCCAGAATGAGCGGGAATTTCAATCAATAAATGACGAACTATACTGCATCATTTTCCACTAAACTATATATCAACCATCTCCGTTCCTCCTGCCTTTATAATCTGATGCTGGTAGAGGGATAGCAGTTTCATGGTGACAAGTTCCCTTTAACCATAGTTTAGATATTTATTACACTGTCTTATTTTTAGTACTGCATAGATTTTCAGAAGTCGGTGTTTAATTTATTGCAGATGCATATATACCAGAAGCGACCTTTTGGCTGTAGAACCTTTCCGGAAGCTGGAGAAAGGCTCTACAGCCAAAATGTCTCATCTGGTATACATGCACCTACAATAAAATGCACAACAACTCCTGAAAACTTATGGAGGGCTGCCTCAACTTTTTATTTTGGATGTTGTACCTGGGGTGAGTTGGAGCCTACCCCTCAGTGACGAGCACCCACGTATCTATTTTTTCATGTACCCCACATTGAGTGTTGTTCTTCCTAGAATTGTTTTTTGTTTCAGTACTGGGACTACTTCTTGGTTTAGATCATATTGCTTCATCAATGTGAATTGTGATGTTTACTTGATACTTTGTTGTATTAGTATTGAGGTTGAATGTCATTGATGGGCAATTATTGTTGCTCTTTTTTTGTTGCTTTTACACAATTTTTCCCTGTTAAACAGTGACATTTGACCTTTAGCTCAGTACTTCGTCTTATTATATTAATTTGCCTTTCTCTTTTGCCACCGGGATATTGGTTATTAGTAGTCTTGAGTGAATCGAAGTTGACAAAGTGGAATCCGTTCAGAATTTAATAAAACATTTGATTAGCCACGAATCTGAATTTCCTGGCAATTTGTGTAAACAAATCAGTTTTTTCTAAAATTGCTGCTTCACATGTTACGAAGTGAAAGTAAGAAGCCCGGGAAGTAGGGAACACCCATAATGCCGTTCAAGCAGACAATCAACAGATAGCCATCCCCTGTGATGTCACAGCCCTATAAAAAGTCTCCTCCTGCCGGGTCTTCTCCGTTTTCCTGTGAACTTACTGCAGGGAGAGACATGACAGGCACTAGGGACAGTGATTAGGAAAGACTTTATTTACAAGATATTACTATTGAGCAGTTCAGGGACAGTACAGAGATAGTGTAGGGATATAATAGGGAGACTATCCAAACTATAGGGAGAGTGCACAGGCCAATTGAACAGTGTAACACTTGGCTAATAGAGAAGCCATTTTATTACAGATTGCTGCTCTAATTGGGGTTAAGAGCGTTCTAATACTGCTGATTTTAGGTTGTTCACATTCTTTTATAAATAAGTAATTCTATTATTTGATTCTGTAATTGGGGTGAAATTTCTGCCTGATACTACTGATTTTGGGGTGTTATCTTAGTTTTTTTGGGGTTGGTTCGTGTGATGGATCAGAAGACGGGAAAACAGTAACGTCAACAGAAACTAACTGCTGACCCCCTCTCTACTCTGTTGGGGGACTCTACTTGTATAGGCATTTATTAGAACAGGTTCTGTAGACATCTATGTGGAATCGGCTGACGACGGTGTAAAAGGAGTGCGCTCTTTTACTCTATAGTAGAATCTTGGGCCTCTGCACGGTTCTTTATACCTGAAGCTAACATTGACCTATAAGGTTGAGTTCACACTTAAGTTATTTGGTCAGTTTTGGACCCGCAACTGACCAAATAAGTAAAGTGTTAACTGATTCTAAGAGTGACACCTGTCATATGCGTCTCATACTGACTCACAGTACTGTTTCACTACCACACTGATGTACACTGAGATACACGCTCCCTGCAGCCGGAAAATAGCTGATTTTTAACACGCTTCGTCACAAATGAATTCAGATTGAATCAAATTTTTGGGAAAAATTTGGCAAAGTGTCCAAATTGAATTTTTGAAAACTTTGCTCATCCCTAGTTATTAGCGTTCTAGTATAAGAATTACTATGAGCAGTGCTCTATGTCATGAACAATGTAAATTGCACAGCTAGGATCCTGAAGGCATTAGTATTTAAGAAATCCCATTTCATTCATATTCATAACCAGTACATTGAAGATTCTGCAGCAGTTAACTTGGGGCATCTGTGTTTTTGTGCCTGGTATATGCGGCCTTTTGTTTGTGTTTAGATGAAATTGAGGGTTTCTCTTCCAATTATATCCTTAAAGACTGGATGTGGAAGCGGCCATTAGTGGTTTATAGCTTTAGTCTAGATTTATGTCTCACAAGTATACTTCTATAATACAAGAGACTTTCTCTTTGCATAAATTAATTTCAAATCACAGACTTTTACGAGTGCTCTTCAGAAGCTGAATAGAATCCTGATTAATTTTTGTTCTACAATTGCTAGACTTTATAGAGAGCTAAATTTAGATTACAGTCATGAATATTGTCATGTTAACGTGTGGATATATGTGTGTGCTAGTCCCTCTGAATGGCTGCATGGAGAAGGAAAAATCGGTTCCACGTTGGTTGATTTATTGCATTTAACCAATCAGAATCTCCTCTCTCTAATGTTCCAAAATGTTGTAAATTGGATTTATATGTCTAGTAAAACCGAATTAATCAGGACAACGCTACACTATGTGAATGCAATGAACATTCATGCATATAGTAAAATATTTCATTTCACAATGTTCTTATTCATATGTCAAAATTATTGGAATAGTCACTTGTGGCTGGATGGTTAAGGTGCTGTAACATAGTCTGATTAGGTTGTTTAACGCAGTGATGCCTTGTTTATAGCCATTTCCTGTATTTATGATGAAAGTCGTCCATATTTTAATACCTGATATGCAGATTACATGGAGAATTTATGAGAACAATGTGCTACAATGTACCGTAGATATCAGGTTCTTTATTTTATTAGTTTGTTACAACTGAAGCAGATGTTTTGCAGCGATTCTCCAGGTATTTCTGTTCTTGAGTGCTCTAAATTGTTGCTGGTTATTCTTGTCCTTATTTCCGCGAGTATTTCCAACCTTATATTACGATACATAGAATTCTTTTAAGTCTATCCTCACTTGTACAGGAAAAATAACTCACTATCTTCTAATATGTTACTAATGCTCAGCCATACACTGGCCTAACAGCAAAATAGTTTCCGAATACACTTGTCCTTCCAATACTGACTACCGACTGGGCTGAATTTTACATTAGTCTGTAGTCAGGGAATGCCATAAAAGAGGATCATTCTAAAGGAACATAAGTTAAAAACAGAATGTTTCAGTCTGTAGGACTTTCTGCATCTTCTTCAAACCAATGGACTTGTATAGATTCTTCTGATGCCTTCAACTTTCCATTTCCAGTCAACTGTGGGGAGTGGGTAAACTATATAACCAAATGGGGCAGTTTAAAGGCTACGTACACCTTTGGGGACATTTTTTATGGTTGCATTTTACTCACTTTGGGCTAAAACAATTTGTCAATTGGTCTTTATTAAAAATGTTCAGCTGTTTCTGAGCTATAAAGGTTAAAAATATCAGTCTGTTTTCAAGCTCTGACTTTCTACCATCAGCTGACAGCACATGTTATCTCTCATCTCCTGACCTCATGAACACTTATTTAAGCGGTATTTTTGTCAGTTTGATATATAATGACTGTTTATGAGCTCAGGAGATCAGAGATAAGAGCTCTTTATGAGCCATCAGCAGACATGATTCAAAGAAAACAAAGTCACAGCTTGCAAACAGACTGATTTTGACACTTGTATCTCAGAAACGGCTGAAAATGATGTTTAGCCCAAAATGAGTAAAATGCAATAATACAAAAGGCCCCCAAAGGTGTACATAACCTTTTACCTTCCTGGTCTCCTATTGCAGATATAGGATTGTAAGGAGGAGTGGAAAAATAGCTGACCCTCTTGGACCATATGGAGAAATAATGTATACTTTTCTCAACAGTTTTGACTGCAATATACAGAGAATTAAAGGAAATATATTAAGGGATGATTTGCTATGATTTTTGTTAATTTTATTAAGTGCATTCTTAAAGGAGTTTTGTCACTTTAGCAAATGGCATTTATTATGTACAGAAAGTTAATACAACTTAGGAACTTACTAGTGTATTGTGATTGTCCATATTGCTTTCTTTGCTGGATTCATTTTTCCATCACATTATACACTGCTCTTTTCCATGGTTACCACCACTCTGCAATCAATCAAAGGTGCGTTGCAGAATATAGTACCAGCGTATGTGCACTCCGACGTTCCTGGCCACCAGAGAGGCTTCAACTTTTTCCTATAGTGTGCAAGCGCGGCCACTGCTGCTTGATTTTAGGGAGGTTGTAACTATAGAAACGAGCAGTATATAATGTGATCAAAAAATTAATACAGCCAGCAAAGGACACAAAATTGGTAATGAAAATACATTAGTTAGTGCCTTGTATTAACTTTCTCTACATGATAAATGCCACTTGCTGAAGTGATACAACCCCTTTAAATTTTCAGAATTAGTAAAATTGTTGTTGTTATTAGGGTATTATGACATACCAGGTCTGTTAAATGTTGGTCACGCAAATTGACGTTCCCAAGTTGATCTGTACACTACAGGTCTCTGACACTGCAGGAAATGGATGTATGTTACTGATCTGTACAGGAGACGTTGGCCAAATGATGCCCAATCTCTGTAGTCACTTGGTGCTCTGCAGTCTTTGGCTGAAGACGCACCACACTGGCTTCTTGCTGGCCTCCTGTATTCACATTTTACATATTACTGATAATACTGAAAGATTTGTGTTCCCTTCAGGGAAATCCACCTGTTTTCAGATTGAAATGAAGGGGAACAGATCTAAACTGGAGGTGAGAGCTGTTAGTATTACCAGTAGTGTGTGCAAGGAGTGGATGGAGCAGGAAGTGTGCATGGTGAAGCTTCAGCCAGTGGCTGCACAGCTGGTAGGAAGTTATGTATGGGTGAGTATGGGGAATATGTATAAAAAGGGGTAGGGTCCGCGCTGCAATAAAGGAAAGCTTAGGGGTAACACAAAAAATCACTACTTCTTTTTATGCTGCTTTACTCCAATCTCCTCCTTATGTTTCCTCCTTCGCAGCTTCTTAGTCTCTGAACCAACAAGCGGTAGTGGGTGTGCTTCTTATTCAAGATCGTAATCTTGAACATCACATAGAACATATGATAAAGCCCGACCCGGGTTTTGCTGCTGCTTCGTCTTGGGCGTTTCAGTTTCACCACTACCGCTCGTTGGTTCAGAGACTAAGAAGCTGCGAAGGAGGAAGGATAAGGAGGAGATTGGAGGAAAGCAGCATAAAAAGAACTAGTGATTTTTTTGTGTTACCCCTAAGCTTTCCTTTATTGCAGCGCGGATCCTAACCCCTTTTTATATGTTTTGGACTGAAAGAAGTGGGGACCTACTTCTACAAAGGGACTGCAGCTAATATCAGCACACAATCTAATACACAAAACTTTTGAATACGGGGAATAGTTTTCTCAACGTCTCCTGTACAGTCCAGTAAGACGCAGCCTTTTAAAACCAAAAAATCTACAGAAGACCTTAGGATCTTGCATTGAAGCGACTAAAGTGAAAGAATTAATGGTCCTGACTCCTTATATGTTGCACTAGTTACACCAGTATACAGATTATGAAGGTTTGCGCTACGTTTTAGTTTAAAGAATTACAGCAGACTCAACATTTTAGCCTGTAAATGTTTTAGATTATTGCTCTTAAAGCAATTCTCTTTACACTAGTTGAGTGTAACAGAGCAATTTCTTGTTTACAGGATTGTTCTGTATAGTTTTATGTCATGTTTGTGAGAATTTCCCAGACTATATTCTGAATACTTTTAGATTTCTGTTCCTATGGAGTGCTGTCTGTGGTGGTTAGAAAAAATGATCACAACTGGGAAATGTCTTCAGAACATTTATTTCTAATTAAATAAATCCTTCAAGTGGCTTTGGGTCTGGTGACGTGGTCTGGTCCTGGGATCATGTGAGGGAATCATTTTAGAACCCTTGAAGCCATTCCAAATTTTTTTGGGGTAATTTGTTAAGTTTATTTAACATTTAATTGGTTGAAAGAAAAAAGTGGCGCATAATATGTTGTTACTTTGTATATTGTGGCCAGATGTCTTTCTTGTGAATGTCTAGTAATGGACACTGTTCTGCAAAATGCCTTCAGTTATACTTTTTTGCAGCACAGTTCACAAGTAAAGGGAGATATACACCTTAGACCTTATGACACAAATTCCAATGGACATGCGCACATGGTCAGCGCCATGTTTACCTTGACAACAAAAGATTGGCCATGTTGAAATACAATAATTCCTCTTACTACGGTCATGGGTGGATTTGAGGGCGGGGGGGAGGGGAGTTGGGACATCACCATATAAATTATTAGATCGTCAAAAATAGTTGTCTAATTTGTATGGACACCTTACCATAAGCTGACACATTATCTAATGGTGAGTTACTGCCTTACCTTTTTCTACCTTACCTTTATCACTTAGAGATGGTTGGTTCTTTGAATTAATTTACTATGTTGCTCTTTGAAAGATCATGTGTTCAGCGTCTTATCCTGCCTTGCGCTGACCAAAGAGCTATGAGTAGCTGCACAGTTATCTTTCTGATTAGGCAGAGTACTTTATGAGCACTGTGGCCAATTACTGAGGAAAAATTCTGGAAGGTTGAGAATTCTCTTATAGGTTGTTTAGTGAAGACACAAACTAAACTAAACGCTTAAAAGAGAAAAATACATGAAATTGTACATCTTAACAGAATAATTTATACAGGCTCTGTTGCTTCAGTTTTCATTTTTGGTGCAAGTTATAAAAAAAAGCCAATGATTTTATTGACTCTTAGGGGTAAAATCTTCATTTTTTTTTTTTTTTTTAAATTTTTGATGTCTCATATGATCTTGGAGGCCTGACCACTGGGATCACCACCAGCACTAGAATGATGGGGGTCCTATTTTTACTTTTTGCCCTTAAGTGCTTTAGAGAGATTAGGACCATTGTAGATGCTGCCCTTCAGCGGAAAAAAAAAAATTCTAATGGTTGCTGCTTCTTACCACACCATCACGAGAGCCGTTACCATGACCATCACCTGTTGGCCTGTTACTTCTTGTACTGGAATGCCTTTTAGTTAAATCAAGCTTTTATTGAAGGCCCATCATACAAATAGATTATCACAAATCATTGCATATGCATAAATAAAAAACATAAGGAACAGTAATTCTCTCAGCATTTATAAGGATACCTTACACATAGAAAGGTAGAGTACTGAAATTGAAGCTACATGTTAGATATGGCCAGATATTCCAGCTACTTCTGAAAATATCAACTGCCTTGTGAACTTAGGATGGCGAACCCCCTATAACTAAATATGATACTGTGGAGAGACTTCAAAGCTAGTCCATGGATACCATAAAGCACAAAAATCAAGTGGCAGTCTGGGATGTTATCACATCTTCAATATGCATGATACCCTGCAGTTCTGGCCAATCGGCATGAGGCAGTACACAATCAGATTTCCCGAATTTCAGGATAACCATTCTCATAACCCTCACAAAGTGTCTGAAAACATTTGGCCCTGTAATCATGAAAAGCAGTGCTATCACCCTAGTTTGTCAAGTATCCCTTCTTTGCAGAACATTGACCTGACATGCTCCTATAGTGAATAAACTGCAGGACAATGCAACCAAATGTTTTCCATTCTGCCCCTATTAGGCTTAACTCTCCAACAAGTGTTTAGATGGGCAGAAAACATGGTTCTAACCTGGTCCTGTATACCTTACCAACTTGACTGGATTTTCTAGCCTTTCCCATGGCTCTGTACCTTATGTAAGGGTAAACAAATTTAAAGGGGTTGTCAGTAATATCAGATCTGTGGGGGTCCAACTCCAGGCACCCTGACGATCAGCTGTTTTAAGATACTGCAGCGCTTATATGAGCGCTGTGCTCTCTTCACTGTTTACCTGCTGGCACGTTGACAATGGGACAGAGCAATTGTATCCATGGCCGCTGCAATGTTGACGGTGAGCAGGTAGGTAGTAAAGGGGAACGCAGTGCTCGTACAAGCAGCTCATCGGCAGGGTCCCGGGTGATCTGATATTGATGACCTATCCCTAGGATAGGTAATCAGTATGGGAAATTGGACAACCCCTTTAAAGGATTGCCTTCTGTCTCTAATATGCATGTTTGCTTAAAGGGGGTATTCCTATCTGGGACATTGATGGCATTGCATATGGCCGGCCACCCTACATTCACCACTATGGGATTACCTAAAAATAGTCAGGCTATAGGGATTAATTTACAGCATTTTTAAACATCATTCTATCACTAAATAAAACAAATAGGTAGGTGGATAGACAGATATAATATCAGATAGATAGGAATGGGTTCATGTGGGTATTATGTTGTCATTTATTAAAGGGAACCTGCCACATTGTACATGATTGTCATGTACACATTGTCTGATTTGCAGGCAGCATGTTAGGCTACTTTCACACTTACGGCAGGACGGATCTGGCAGGCTATTCAGCCTGCTGGATCCGTCCTGCCGCAAGTGTGACAGTAGCTTTATAGAGCAGTAGAAGCTAAGCAGATTGAGATGCTGACTTGTAGGAAAAGATTCAGTATAACTTATATTTAATTTATTAAAATCCCTGTTCATTCTGGGCTTAGGAGTCCAGTGGGTGGCCCTATCAGTGATTGACAGTTTTTCTTGTATAAGTCTGTATAGCAGGAAGTTCTACTCAATCATGTCCCATTAAACTATACATCAGTCTGCTCAGCTCCTATTGGTCTGTATCATGGTACCCACAGAGAGGGGTGCATATTCAAAGTGGCTGGTTCCCTTTAGCAGTTTTTGAAGTTCTGCATTTATTTGTGTCTACCTGAATATTTCTTCTTGTTACATAGAATTTCCTTTATAGATCAGAAACCATTCTGATCCGGGTGTTTGTGAGTAGAATTACCCATACGGTATCTCACAAAAGCAAGTACACCCTTAACATTTTTGTAACTATTTTATTATATTTTTTCATGGGACAACAATGAAGATATGACACTTTCATACAATGTAAAGTAGTCAGTGTACAAACAGTGTAAATTTGGTGTGCCCTCAGAATAACTCAACACACATCCATTAATGTCTAAACCGCTGGCAAGAAAAGTGAGTACACCCCTAGGTGAAAATGGCCAAATTGTGCCCAAAGTGTCAATATTTTGTGTGGCCAACTTTATTTTCCAGCAATGCCTTAACTCCCTTGAACATGAAGTTCACTAGAGCTTCACAGGTTGCCACTGGAATCCTCTTCCACTCCTCCATGACGATGGATGTTGGAGAACTTGCGCTCCTCCACCTTCCGATTGAGAATGCCCCACAGATGCTCAATAGGATTTATGTTTAAAGACATGCTTAGCCAGTCCAGCACCTTTACTCTGTTTCTTTAGCAAGGCAGTGGTCGTCTTGGAGGTGTGTTTGCGGTCGTTATTATGTTGGAATACTGCCCTGCGGCCCAGTTTCCGGAGGAAGGGGATCATGCTCTGTTTCAGTATGACACAGTATATCATGGCATTCATGTTTTTTCAATGAACTGTAATTCCCCACAGCTGGCAGCACTCGTACAGCCCCAAACCAGGACGCTCCTCTCCCGCCACCATGCTTGACTGTAGGCTCCTCCTGGTTGCCGCCACACAAACTTGACACCATCTGTAGGACATCGTTCCAGTAATCTATGTCCTTAGTCTGCATGTTTGCAGGTTTTCTTGTACATCATCTTTCGAAGAGGCTTCCTTCTGGGGCAACAGCTATGCAGACCAATTTGATGCAGTGTGCCGCATATGGTCTGAACACTGACAGGATCACCCCCCACCCATTTAATGTCTGCGGCAATGCTGGCAGCAGTCATATGTCTATTTTGCAAAGATAACCTCTGGATGTGATGCTGAGCACGTGCTCTCAATTTCTTTGGTCGACCATGGCGAGACCTGTTCTGAGTAGAATTTGTCTTGTTAAACTGCTGTATGGTCTTGGCCACCATGCTGATGCTCAATTTCAGAGTGTTGGCAATCTTCTTATAGCCTACACTATCTTTATGTAGAGCAGCGTTTCTCAAATAGTGGGGCGCGCCGCCCATGGCTGGCGCAAGGCTCCGTAAAGGGGGGCTCCAGGTGACAGGAGATGAACGCTTCCACTGTGGAAGCGTTCTTCTCCATAGTGATCTGTATCGCCGTCCTCTGGACAGCGATACAGATCGCTGTGCTGTGCGGCAGGGAGAGGCGTCTCCCTCCCCTGCTCCTCTGATAGGCTGCGGACCTTGTGCCGGCAGCCTATCAGAGCGGTTCAGGCGGCGCGATGACGTCATCGCGCCGCCTGAGCAGAGTGCAGAGCGGGACACAGGCCGGAAGAGGCCTGCATCCAGCGCTTCCAGGGAGGTAAGTATTGGGTGGGGGGACCCTGGACCCTGAACCCTATTGGGGGAGAGCCTGCACATAATTTGGGGGAGAGAGCCTGGACCCTGCACATGATTTGGGGGAGGGGTTAATGTAGCCTGCACATGATTGGGGAGGGTGGTTAATGGAGCCTGCATATGATTTGGGGGGTTAATGGAGCCTGCACATGATTTTGGGGGGTTAATGGAGCCTGCACATGATTTGGGGGGAGGGGGGGTTAATGTAGCCTGCACATGATTTGGGGGGTGGGGGGGGGGTTAATGGAGCCTGCACATGATTTGGGGGGGGGGGGGGTTAATGGCCCTCATCTGTGGGGAGATTGGTGTACTTATAACAATTTTATAGACAAATGATACTATTTACAGTCGCGCGGGGGGCGCAAAATGTTTTCTTCTTCCTAGGGGGGGGGGCATGACAGAAAATAATTGAGAAGCACTGATGTAGAGTAACAATTGTTTTTTCAGATCCTCAGAAAGTTCTTTGCCATGAGTTGCCAAGTCTAACTTCCAGTGACCAGTATGAGAGCGATACCACCAAATTTAACACACCTGCTCCCCATTCACACCTGAGAGCTTGTAACACTAACAAGTCACATGACTAGGGAGGAAAAATGGCTAATTGAACACAATTTGGTCATTTTCACTTAGTGGTGTACTCACTCTTCTTGCCAGCGGTTTAGACATTAATGGATGTGTGTTGAGTTATTTTGAGGGCACATCAAATTTACACTGTTATACAGGCTGTACACTGACTACTTTACATTGTATTAGTGTCATATCTTCAGTGTTGTCCCATGAAAAGATGTAATAAAATATTTACAAAAATGTGAGGGGTGTACTCATTTTGTAAGATACTGTATGTATTACATGGTTTTGAAGACATCCAAGAACGGTTAATGATCTTGGTCCCAAATTTGGCTAAAAATAGCTGTGATTTTCCTTGTCACCCAGTAGATGCCATCATTTTCAGTAATGTGTTCAGACTACCTGGAAGCTTTGCTCTTTATAAATAAATAATGTGACTTCATTTCCTGCCTGTCCATTATAGATCCTAGTTACAACAGGCATTCTAATTACATTGCCTTCCTCGGTAAAACAATGATCAAACCCTCATTCTTTCATTTAGAATTTACTTGGCCAGTGTAGTGACAAGAGCTGACAGCGCTTCCACTACAATTAATTGCATTAATTAAAACAAGGATTTACATCCCTCTGTTAACTCATGTGTATCTCCTGGCCTGAGAAGGTTCAGGGAGGTTGTATAATGAAGGCGTTGGATCTATACTGATGCCTAAACGGTTTTATGTGCTTAATTCCACTGCTACATGGAAATAAAGATAGCTTTTGTTTTTACTAATTGTGGCAATGAGTTCTTTGAGGAAATTAAGGAAGTGTGAAGTGATGTTTGTATTTTGGTCTATATCTTCGTTTCACTCTTCCTTCTACCGCTACACCAGCGCAGGACACATCCAGCAGGCTGTTCTGGCAGTAAACAACCTGCAGGAGTTTTCTGGATCTGGCATAGGCAGATAGTACTGCCTTTCCTCTTGACCCTATTGACTATAGTGGGAACTAGCAGAGATCGAGTCGCTCCCCATCATATAAACTGGGATCTAACTGGACAAAAACCATGGCGTCTGTCAACTTTTGTGCAGCCGAATCACAACCAGTTCCTTTTATACTCAATGGGGTCCGGCAAGCGGGCGTCGCTTTCCAGAGTACTCCTGCCACATGTCTCTAACGCTGGTAAAAAACTAGCCTAAGCTATGTAAGTTCCAATATTAGGGTTGAAACAGAGTTTTTTTTTTGGGGAGGTTTTGAGGCAGATTTTTCAGCAAAAGTCAGACGTGGATTTGAAAAGATTTAGAAATATAAAGGAAGGACTTATACTTCTCCCTGCTGGATCCACTTCTGGCTTTGGTTAAAAAACCTTCTGGAAAATCATCCCCAAAACCTTGTCCAAAAATCTGTGTGAACCTACCCTCATGTTAAGCAAATAACCAAATGCTAAGTTTTAAGTAAGTGCCCCTGGTGCTAACCATCTGAATTGTCCCAGCCTCTTTGCCTTATTGTACCCAGCGGCCAGCTTGACTGATAATTGATACTTGTTCCAGGCATTTTACAGGCTGATTCCAGTCCTGCCGTGTTTTTTAATATTTTTCAGCAGGCAGGAGAATTTCCTCCCCTAGCCTCTCCAATTATGCAAGGATTGTAAGATTAATTTAATGAGTTTAGATGCTTGTCTTGCCGTTGCCAATGTAATCTTCTTACTCGGGACTCAGCATCTGACTTAGGCATTAGACGGGGAATGATTATTGTGCTGTTCTTGGAGAGGTACTGTTGTTTTTCTCCTGCCTTTTTGCCACCCTTCTCTCTCAAGGATGAGAATTTTCTCTGGAAGTGTTTGCCGAAAGACGCAAGTGGGTGGCATTGCTAGAAGTGTCGGAGCCAGTTAGCTGAAACCAGTTAGGTTTTTGACACTTGTTTGAGGCAAGAAATCCATTTACAAATTATATCTTTTAATGTCTTTTCTTTTTCTGCCCCATGTTCTTTCATCTCTCTTGTATCTGCTTGTTTGTGGCTTGTTTAACATGAAGTTGGATGAGCACTGAAGCAGGAGATTTAATATGATTGGGTCAGCTAATATCTGGGACAGAGCTGTCACAATTCCTTAAACTGACTTTACAGATAAGAGCTGGCTTCTTACTGGGGGAAGGGGCCATAACAGTTTAGGCAGCTTTTTTCCTTTAGTTTTCTACATTTCTGGATGTGTGTTCATCTAGGGGATAAAGCTCTGACTCTTCAAAGTCTCCATTGCCTAATAGCTCCCCAAGCCACTGTGACATTGCTGGAGAAATAGGTTTTGGCTTCTATACCTTCTAGCATGTTTGCTACCAGTAAATGAGTGTGACAACAACTGGCTGTGAGGTCACCTTTAGACTGCTGAATTGCTTAAGTTACAGCAGTTCTAGCATATAAAGAGACCCCTTTACATCTGCTGTAAATACTTTGTAAGCTTGATCCACTGAAACATTCTTCTTTTTTTTCCTGGCTGCACAGACTCTTTTGGGTAAGAATTTTATTTTGGGATAATCTTTTATTTATTTTTTCCTGTCTTCTTGGATTTTCCTGTCATTGGAAGTACAAAAAATATCAGCTATATCAGCTGAAAATTATATAATAATACTGGTGCTCTGAGTGATGTGCCTGCCTCTCATCCAGTGCAGCATGCACCACCATCTTAATGCCTCAGTGAGTATGAATTATTGTCACCTGACAGACCCCTTATGTTAGGTCACCTATGAGATGTGCAGATGACCCTCGTATTCTGCCCAAATGATGATAGAGTAGTTGTATGGAATATGATGGCACTATACAAGGTGTGTTTAATAAGTTATCTACCCCGGCATGTTCTGTCAGTGTTAGAAAGCTGAGTTTAGTCTGTGCAGGTTGAGGCATGTCTGGACATACAACACACACACGGTAGCAGTTCAGTTGGATGAAAGGATAGCAAGGCGCAGAACAGCGCGTGTCTACAACGAAAGTGACTGATTTGGATCTTTGATTAAAGTCCTTGCAAAGGAAGAAAAGAAGCCTAAAGAAATCAATGAAGGGATGATTGCTGTACAGTGATCCCTCAAGATACAATGGCCTCAGGATACAATATTTTTAACATACAATGGTCTTTTCTGACCCATCGTAAGTTGAAACCAGTCTCAACATACAATGTCTCGGACTCAGATCCAACCAATCCAGGTCACTTCTCTGGTAAAATAGCTGTAGTAGTTGCTAGTTAGCAGCTGTTCCTGACTGTTATATGTAAGTACTTGTTTTATCTGTCTTAGTTATCTGCATATTTTTCTTAAATCTTCATTTTCTCTTATCTTGGATGACTTTTTGGAGCTTTGGAACAGATTTCTCAAATTACAATGGTTTTAACATACAATGGTCGTCCTGGAACCAATTAATATTGTATCTTGAGGGACTACTGTATATGGTAATGACATACTTTTCTACTACCAAGTAAAGTTTGGGGCCAAGCAGTTTAAATTGCATAGGAAATCAATTAAAGATGACCCTCATTCATGGCAACCTGTTGAAGCATCTTTAGAGGAGATGTACCGTAAAGTGGAGGCCATGATTTTGGAAGATCGTCGGGTCAAAGTCAGTGTTATATCTCATGAATTAGGAATTTCAGTTGGCACAGTTTCCAGTTTTGATGATATCCCTGTGGGTGCCACGAATGTTGATGCCTGAGCAAAAAATTTGGACATGCTTAGAGAAAATCCAGGAGACTTCTCTTGTAGAATTATTATGGTTGATGAAACATGGGTCCACCACCATGATCCTGAGACCAAACAAGAGTCCATGCAATGGAAGTGCAATGAATCACCAAGTCCAAAGAAATTTCGTGTGCATCAGTCAGCTGGAAAGAGCATGGTAACAATTTTTTTTTGGATACAAAAACTTTTATTACTAGAATTCATGCCAAAGAAGACGACAATTATTGGAGACACCTATGTTATAACAATTACATGAGGCAATCAAAGAGAAACTCAGTGGGCAGTTGTCGGCAGGTGTGTTGCTTCTTTATGACAATGCAGGGGGGGAATTGCGGGCGGGCCGTGCAGCAGGCGGGATCGCGATCCTCCACCCGCCTCCTTTCTAATGCTTCCCTGGTGTCTAGTGAAGCATAGCAGGGGGTCAGCACATTGCTGACCCTCTGCTATAAACTGCTGACATCTGTGCCGTACAGATGTCAGCAGTTTAACCGCTTCCATACCGCGGTCCATATGAACCGCTGTATGGAAGGGGTTAACAGAGAGGGAGCTCCCTCCCTCTCCCATCGGGGGCTGCTGTGCCCTTGCAGCCCCCGATTCTTCATGGGATTGCAGAGGGAGGGAGCCCCTCTCCCTCCCCATCACCCGCTGCTCTGTTCTGGCAGTGGGTGATGCTTGCTTGCCATGGTGATGTAAGTCTAATTATACTTTTGCTAAAGGCAGAAGTCTGATCAGACTAAGTGTGAAAGTAAAAATACAGTACAGTACACTGTATACTATCCTCAAGAACCAATGTAAAAAAAAGTGACAAAAATTGTAAAAATAAAAAAACCACTGAATAAAAATTAAAAAAATAAAATACACTACACATATTATGTATAACCGCGTCTGTAAAAATCTGCTCTATAAAAAATATCACATGACCTAACCGCTCACGCAAATACAGTGAAAAAACAAAAATAGGTGTAAAAAAAGCTATTTTTTCACCTTGCGTCACCTTACATCACAGAGTGTAACAACAAGTGATCAAAAAGACGTATGCCTCCCAAAATAGTACCAATAAAACCGCCATCTCATCCCGCAAAAAATCAGCCCCTACATAGGACAATCGCCTAAAAAAAATTAAAAAATATGCCTCTCAGACTATCGAGAACTAAAACATTATTTCTTTTTTCTAAAATGCTGTTATTGTGTTAAAGTAAAATAAATAAAAAAAAAGTATACATATTAGGTATCACCGCGTCCGTAAAAACCTGCTCTATAAAAATATCACATGATCTAACCTCTCAGGTAAATACCGTAAAAATAAATAAATAAAAACAATGTAAAAAAAATACACTTTTGTCACCTCACATCTCAAAAACTACAATAGCAAGAAAACAAAAATTTATCTGCACCCAAAAATAGTTCCAATCAGTCATCTCATCCCGCAAAAAAATGATACCCCACATAGGACAATCGCCCAAAAAAATAAAAAAATATGGCTCTGACTATGGAGACATTAAAACGTGATTTTCTTTGTTTCAAAAATTATATTGTGTAAAACTTACATAATATTTTACTTATTTATTTATCGCAGAGTCCGTATTAACCTGCTCTATAAAAATAACACATGAGCTAACCTCTCAGGTTAACACAGAAAAAAAAAATATATAAATACTTTGTCAAAAAAAGTGTAATAGCAAGCGACCAAAATGTCATATGCACCCCAAGATAGTGCCAATCAAACCATCATCTCATCCCGTAAAAAATGAGCCCCTACATAAGACCCAAAAAATAAAAATGAAAAATATGGCTTTCAGAATTTGGAGACAATAATTTTTATTTTTTTTTAAATGCTTTATGAAAAACTCAAACAAAAAAAACTAAAAAGTTGTCATATTTGGTATTGTCGCGTCCGTAACAACCTGCTCTATAGAATTAGCACACAATCTAACCTGTCAGATCAACAATGTAAATAACAAAAAATAAACAGTCCCAAAACACCAATTTTTTTTGCAAATTTTCCATTTTATTCCATTTTTCCAGTAACAAAGCAAGGGTTAACAGCCAGAAAAAACTCAATATTTATTACCCTGATTCTGAAGTTTGCAGAAACACCCCATATGTGGTCGTAAACTGCTGTATGGCCAAATGGCAGGGTGCAGAAGGAAAGGAGCGCCATATGTGTTTTGGAATGCAGATTTTGCTGGACTGGTTTTTTGACACTATGTCCCACAAAAAATAGAAATTCTGAAATTTCATCTCCATTTGCCAATAACTCTTGTGGAACACCTAAAGGGTTAACAAAGTTTGTAAAATTGGTTTTAAATACCTTGAGGGGTGTAGTTTCTTAGATGGAGTCACTTTTATGGAGTTTCTACTCTAGGGGTGCATCAGGGAGGCTTCAAATAGGACATGGTGTCAAAAAAACAGTCCAGCAAAATCCGCCTTCCAAAAACCATATGGCGTTCCCTTCATTCTGTGCCCTGCTATTTGGCCATACAGCAGTTTGCGACCACGTATGGGGTGTTTCTGCAAACTACAGAATCAGAGCAATAAATATTGAGTTTTGTTTGGCTGTTAACCCTTGCTTTGTTACTGGAAAGAGTGGATTAAAATGGAAAATTTTCCAAAAAATAGAAATTCAGAAATTTTATCTCCATTTGCCATTAACTCTTGTGGAAAACCTAAAGGGATAACAACGTTTTTAAAATCAGTTTTTAATACCTTAAGGGGTGTAGATTCTAGAATGGGGTCATTTTGGGTGGTTTCTATTATGTAAGCCTCACAAAGTTACTTCAGACCTGAACTGGTCCCTAAAAAGTTCTAAACTTCTAAGCCTTGTAACGTCCCCAACAAATGAAAGGGCATTCCTAAAATGATCGATACATGAAGTAGACATATGAGGAATGTAAATCAATAACTTTTTTTGGCGATATTACTATGTATTATAGAAGTAGAGAAATTGAAACTTGGAAAATTTCAAATTTTTCAAAAATCTTTTGTAAATTTGGTATGTTTTTTACAAATAAAAATGAAATTTTTTGACTCCATTTTACCACTGTCATGAAGTAAAACGTGATGAAAAAACAGTCTCAGAATGGCCTGGATAAGTAAAAGCTTTTGAAAGTTATCACCACATAAAGTGACACTGGTCAGATTTGCAAAAAATTTCTGGGTTCTCAAGGTGAAAAAAGGCTGAGTCCTTAACCATCCACCCTACAGTCCAGACCAGACTCCCAGTGATTACATTCCTTTTTGGAACCTGAAGAAGTTTCTGCATTGGCAATAATTTCCTGACAATATTGCAGTAGTCAAAGAGGTGGTAACAGGGTCCCTGCAGCAGCAAGTAGAGTTGAGCGAACTTCTGTTTTAAGTTCGTTTTCCAAAGTTCGGGTTATCCAAGCATCCCGTTATGGATTCCGCTAACACGGACCATAACAGCATTTGGAATCCATAAGGGGATTCTTCAATGAACCCGAACCTTGGACAACACGGAGGACCTGGGGTGACGTCACCGTCATGTGATCAGTGCAGGGGGCGTGGCTCAGTACTGGATTGGATAAGAGGTCATAGGCTACCAAATGCCGTTATGGTCCGTGGTAGCGGAATCCATAACGGGATGCTTGGATAACCCGAACTTTGGAAAACGAACTTAAAACAAAAGTTCGCTCAACTCTAGCAGCAAGAAGTCTCCTGTTCGGAGGAATTCTGATCACTGGAGGTGAAGTGGAAAAAGTGTGTTGAAGTGAAGGGGGATTACACTGAAAATTGTAAGTTCAATTTTCTCAGAAAATGTTGCTTTCGTATTCAGGTATATAACATATTGAACACCCCTCGTATAGGAAAAATTATTTGGCGGCTGCAGAAGTAGCCCACACCTTTGTTGCAGAATCTCACAAATAATTACTAATGGCTTTTAAGTTTTCCATAGACTTGTGATCAATCAAATATTGGTCTAGCAGCAGTGAAACAAATATCTTTTTTTGTACTGTGGGAGTGAAATTTAAGCAGGTGTCTGGCATGTTCAGCAGCACTAAGCAGGTGTCTGGTATTTTACGGCAGCAGTAAGCAGATGTCTGGCATTTTACAGCAGCAATAATCAGATGTCTGGCATTTTACGGCAGCAGTAAGCAGATGTCTGGCATTTTACGGCAGCAGTAAGCAGGTGTCTGGCATTTCCAGCAGCACTAAGCAGGTGTCTGGTATTTTACGGCAGCAGTAATCAGATGTCTGGCATTTTACGTCAGCAGTAAGCAGATGTCTGACATTTTACGTCAGCAGTAAGCAGATGTCTGGCATTTTACGTCAGCAGTAAGCAGATGTCTGGCATTTTATGGCAGCAGTAAGCAGTTGTCTGGCATTTTACGGCAGCAGTAAGCAGATGTCTGGCATTTTACGGCAGCAGTAAGCAGGTGTCTGGCATTTTACGGCAGCAGTAAGCAGGTGTCTGGCATTTTACGGCAGCAGTAATCAGATGTCTGGCATTTTACGTCAGCAGTAAGCAGATGTCTGACATTTTACGTCAGCAGTAAGCAGATGTCTGGCATTTTACGGCAGCAGTAAGCAGATGTCTGACATTTTACATCAGCAGTAAGCAGATGTCTGGCATTTTATGGCAGCAGTAAGCAGTTGTCTGGCATTTTACGGCAGCAGTAAGCAGGTGTCTGGCATTTTACGGCAGCAGTAAGCAGGTGTCTGGCATTTTACGGCAGCAGTAAGCAGGTGTCTGGCATTTTACGGCAGCAGTAAGCAGGTGTCTGGCATTTCCAGCAGCACTTATCTTGGTGACAACATCAGAGGATTAGACAAGAAAACAGTCTATGCCTACCTTAAAGCACTCCTTCTCTCACAATGTAAGGTTGTTTATGTACCTCTTGTCTAGAGATCTTGAACACAGAAACAGTGCTTTTTGTGGCTACTTTTACCACCTCTTTTCTAAAAGAACCACTGGTGCTCAGGTAATCTCTGTGGGTCTGGCAGCAGAAACTCCCAGTGATTAGCTGTTGTGGGCAGTAGCCAGTGTTGAACTGGGGTTCCTTGAGCCCACTGGAAAGAATAATTTTGAGGGCCCACCATCAGTCTATACAAAACATGCACACGTCCCCTCCCTAATTTCATTCCATCAGATATAGACATTAGCGGTAAGTGATTAGCTCTAAGGTCAGCTCAAACTTGAATAGCTTTCTGCTGGACCATATAAACGCTAGTTATTAGGGGTACATTGTTAAACCAGAGCATGGGCCCACTGGAGGCTCTGGTATTCTTGTCCGCCAATCCAACATTGGCAGTAACATATTTCCTACAGTGACAGCTGCATGAGAAATGTAGCATTATATGGAGCCCTTTTAAATGAATGGACAAGTATGTAAAACATGATGAGTCCTCCAGTGCAGGAGAGCACTGGGCTGGCTGGCTGTGGCCAACTACGAAGGAAGGGCATTAAAAAATTGACCCATTTGGGCATATGGGCTATATATGGGTAAACCCACTACTAGCATTTTATAGATTTCAGTGAACAGGCTAAGGAAGTAATATGTAATTATGCATTTTGTGTTGATTGTATTGTTATCAGGAGCTGTCACCATTTTTTTTATTTTTTATCATCGCTATGTTACTTGGGAATATTCTGTGAAAGTGTCACCGAGTTCTCCGGCAACTCGACTGCTGTTCAGTGCCAATCAGGTAAATGGGTCAGCTCCATTTCTTTGCTCTTCTAGGTGGCTGGGAGTGCTGCTGTACAGGAAAATCAAGGCTGTGGCCCCTTAATTTGTGGAGTAGTGTGCAGAGTTTTTGGCCCAGGGAAGGGTGTAGTAGACGTTTCCATTTCTGGCCGATCTTACAGCACACCTCACTATGCGAAGTGTTGTGGCTGCTGCTTGTATACACCCTCAACCTGGAAGTTCTGGTTGTGGGAGCATGGAGATTGAAGACTCAGGAAAATGCTCTGTATGAGACTAGACAAGGTTTACACAAATTACATGTTTTAGGATCCTGCACAACCCTTTTAAGGCCGAGTTCGCATCTGTGTTATATTATGTTCTGTCATAACAGAAAATAATGGATTTCAAGCTGTGATAGATCTGTGAAACGTCCGACACCAATATCACCCATTGACTTATAATAGGGTCCGTCAGGTCGACGCAGTGTTTTCTCCATCAAATTTGACAATCTGTGATGGAGGCTCCTGTGTGAATGTTTCCAAAAGCCTGGAGGGTTACAGTTTTCATCGGCTCGCTTATGCATTTCAGTTTATTTTCTAAAAACCTGTTCCTATTTTCTAGTGTAAAATCTTGTGTCGTGCACTTCCCGCAGGACACTCCTACAACCCCCTGCGCTTCACCACCCATTTACATGATGAACTGTAGGACTGTTCTCTCCACTTCTTTTTAGCAAATGCTTGAATTTAGTAAATTTTGCAGGTAACAAAAGGAGCATGAGAGGCATATTAAAATGTCATTGAAAAGAGAATTCTCAATGGAAAAGCCGCAACTTCACTGCCAGAAAGGCCTGAAGTCTCATGCAGCTTAATGAATTACAGGACTAGCTAACAAATTAAATGGATAACCCCCCCCCCCCCCCCAAAAAAAAGGAAAATAAAAACCAGCGTAGCTTGTGTGTAAAGCAAATGCTCATGTAAAATCCTCAGTAATTTGGAAATGGCATGTGGAACAGGCGACGGTTAGACTTTTGTTACATCTGCATTCATTGAACCCAGTAAGCTTTTATAACTGATCTCTGGAGAACCTGCTCCTGTAATTCTTCAGTGGATGCTTAATCATTCCACATAGCCCCTGAGACCTTGTTCTTCTGTGCTATAATGAGCCCCTTTAGCTTTGTTCGCCCGTTCTGCTAGAGTACTTTACTTTATTGGCAGCGTGCAGGTTTTTCAAGGCGTGAGTGAAAAACATCATGAGTGTTTTCTTACTGTCCTGCAGGGGGAGACAGCTTTATTGTGTGCTTGATTTATACAGGGGCGTTCTATCAGCACATCTGGTAGGGCTTCTTTCCCCACTGTATATTAGGGGGGGGGGATAATAAAAATGAAGGCGTGCCTCACCCTCTAGGTGCATTTTTTGGGGGGTGCGGTGCGGTTTGGGGGGGGGGGTTGGAGAATTTATCTGGAAAGCTTGAGAGCCGCCCTTAGAAAGGAAGGGAGAGATTTCTGCTGATATTACAATGCCTACCTCCGAAGCCTGGGCGAGGACAATAAAATGGGTCATTTGAATTCAGTGCATGTACTCTAGGTGACAGAGCAGGGTGCGTAGATTCATGAATCAGTTGACTCCTTTCCTTTATGTGTCTTTGCTCGGTGCTCTTGTTTGCTGCTTAACAATATGCACGCTCAAGTGTACGGGGAAAGAATAGAAGGTCTAATGTCAGAGTCTGATGTCAAATGAGGATTGTGGCATACAGATGAGGAAAGCCAAGGAGCATAGGCCATTATTTCTAACCTGTCTTTTCTGGCTGGTAGTATAGTCCTCTGTACATTTCGCACAATGAGGAGCTAACGTGAAAGCGCATTATGTGGAAAATTGCAAGCTTGCAGCATGTTATGGGGCTGGTTTTTCTAACAGATATATATGATACAACTTCACGTTGTATACATCTGCCACCAGACAAAAGCATACTAAATAGAGCTCCTTTCATTGGTTTTTACCCTGTAATAAAAACTAGGTTGTGTACAAGTACTTAAAATATTGCTGCCTGGAGACCCTTATATGGCTGGGCATGAAATCTCTGCGGCCCTTTAGTTGGCATGTGGCCTTCAACTTGAAATTTGCATTCACATTTCAGCCACAATTTCAACTTTTAGAAATCATTTTCCCAAAAAGTGAAGCAACCTTGAAAATGCACAATAATTAGTTTAATTGTGCTACTGTTCATGCCTGTGTTCACAGTTTTGCCGGCGGCTATTGGAAACCATCAACAAGCTTGCCTGCTATAGCCGTAAGAGCTCAGCTCACCTCTTGGTGGGACAGTTGATTTTACAGGCTTCTTTACAGTTTCTAATGTACCGTAAAATGCACACTCCCCAGAATACAATCTCTGTGCAGACTTTGGGTGTACAAGGAATGCTGGGAGAGTTCAGCTCCGAAGTTTGCATAATTGGGAATTGTACGGGTTGTAAATTTGGATCAGTGTGAGAAAAGTAAAGCAATGATGCATTAAAAAGGAAAATTCTTGCAAAGATAAATGATTTAAGGTGTAGGACTCGCTGAGCCACCAAAGTAATCTTGGGAGACCCTGTCAGCCCGATTGCCACCAAAGTGATCTTGGGAGACCCTGTCATCCCGATTTTGCCCTCTAAACCCACTGGATTATACTTCTAGTAAGTTTGTGTTGCCCCCAATGGTGTTCTCATGCTTCCTTAGACTTCAGAATAGAGTGAAAAATCGATTTATTCTGTTCGAATTCTAAAGAGCAACATCTAATCGAGGAGGCCAGCAACTTCTCCCAAACCAGCACATGGAACTTCTCCCAATCTGGTGGGTTTCTGAGGGCAAAATCAGGCTGATAGGTTCTCTTAACTTTTTGAAATCCCATTTATCAAGCAGCAGTGATTTTACATCTACACTTTTGCTGTCGTGTTTGTAGCTAAACTTCCCTTAGTCGGCTAGTTTTATAGGCATCTAAGATCATATGAAATAACACCTTGGCGAAACACAAAATGTCACTACAGATATCGTCCCATTCCTGGCAGCTCTAATCTTCCCAAGTCACTCCTTATTGTCTGTGAGAAGGAGCCCAGAGAGGCTTGATGTGTGATGAGCAGAAATATCCTGCGGGCAGATTCATGTCATGAAGGCCATTCACAACAGAAGCACATCACAAACCTATCTGGACGCAAGTGATATTCTGTTATTTGGAGCTTCACAGCACTCTCCTTGTCTTCCTGTGTTTACGTCATGTGAGAAATGCAGACACCAGACGTGGCGCTCATGCTTTTCCCACGTACTTTAGCTGGTAAATACCACCAGGTTAGCTGCTGCCATGAGCATGACCGAAAACAAACGCCATTAATTTTCAACGTGCCATGTGTAAAAAGTAGACTTTCTACAAAATCACAAATTTAAAGGTTGATTTTGGCCTCTTGCACTTGACTGTGTCTGTATGTGGGTCCGTAAAATAAACACCTTCCGTGGGCCCTCCACATTTTTTCCCATCAATAGAAATAACTATTCTCTATTCTCATCCACAGTGCGTCCCAAAATAGGACATGGTCTATGATTTGGGGAACGGCCACGCAGATCCCAAAAAATATGGATGTGTGCACGGCCCGATAGAAATGAATGGGTCAATGTGTTTGCAAATAATGTGGACAGCACACAGATGAAATATACAGTCATGTGCATGAGCCATTTTGGTAACTTTTTGCACCACAGTATTATTCTGTTTTTATATAACACTTTTTATCAGAGCAAGACAAATGAGACCGGTAAAGTTGTGTAAGGACCAGTTCACACTGCTCATAGTAAAAGCTATTTTAGAGGCATGGAATGTTTCAATACTGCACTTCACCCCTCACGAGGGTTAATAGCATGCTGCCCAGCATTTAAAAAATGTACTCCCCACCATGTTCCACTGGAAAATCTGCCCTAAATTATTAGAAATCCCCTTTTTTGAAAGGGGTTGTCCCTCAAAAGAATCTACATTTTTCCAACCAGCACTGATCTGATTACTTTTGTAATTGCAATAAAAATGTAGTGTAACCACTGAGTTATTCAATAAAAACGATCTGTACAGCGCCACCTGCTGTTTGCTTTTTTCCCTTGTTTTTCTGTCCACCTTATTAACATTGCTGAGGTGGACACACATGTTCAGTTCCATCCTTCAACTGCCAACAGCCGTATCTACTGTTAAAAGCTGACACAGTTACAAGGAGAGAGCTGCAAATCTGCAGCAGAAAAGATACACCCCCTGAGCTGTGATAGAGCTGCAGCAGGAAGGACACACCTCCTGAATGGGCGAATTCTGGATCCATTTGAGGTACATGTCTGGTTCTAGCATTGTTAGGACTCATGCACACGAACGTATTTTCTTTCCGTGTGTGTTTTTTGCAGACCGCATGCAGAACCATTCATTTCAATGGGTCTGCAAAAAAGGTTACTCTGTGTGTATTCCGTTTCCGTATGTCCGTGGTTCCGTTTCGAAAAAAAATTAGAAAATGCTCCATTATTGTCCACATTACAGACTAGGATAGTACTGTTCTATCAGGGGCCAGCTGTTCTGTTCCACAAAATACGGAATGCACATGGACGTCATCCATATTTTTGGTGGACCGCAAAATACATACGGTCATGTGCATGAGCCCTTAGAGACTGTCAAGTACTATATGACGTCAGATTTTCATTTTTAACCTTAATCATAGGTTAACCCCTTTGAGCAGGTTAGCATAAGCCTCACCCTTTTGTAGTCACAGGAGAATCCCCCAAAATGTAATGATGCAAAAGCTCCCAGTCTGTGCTCGTAGAGTAGCGGCAGTGTTCATAAGGCGAAAAACTGGACATGGGCCAGGTACTGTAGCTGATGATTTTTACAGTTTATTTTGATTATTCATTTAATGGCCAGTTCTAAGAGCTCCAAAGATCTGTTATAATGTGGATCTTTCCAGTTTTACTTTTTACAACCAGCAGTCGGCCAGAATCTGAAGTCTCGTGGTTCATCTAGCTGATTTTGTATTCTTCTCCTTGCTTTGTCTTGTGATGTGCATGGCAGTAAATGTTTATGGTGACATCAGTCTAAAGTACAGTGCATCCATTGACCGGTTGAAATCATATGTCTATGGCCAGCTGTTAGACAAAAGCTGCTCTGGTCTGAACCAGGTGCCCTAATGTCTCAAGTGCAGACCTTGGCTACAAACCAATAAGAGTCAATTGGGCAGTAAATCTGAGTGTGACAGCTGCATTGAGATTCACTACCAGACTTCTCGCATTGAAGCTCACACAGTCCTATAAATTGTGAGATTGTGTGTAGTATGGTAGCGTAGAAAGGAGGGTGCGTGGTTTGGTGCTGGAGGGTAAGCCCCAAATAATGGTCTGTTACCTGGGTCTCTTTCATGTGACTGTCCCGTTCCCCCCCAGCACACAATTTTGTAGGGTACTGTTATTATATTGAAAAGTTAATTCAGGTTTGAGGCATTTAAAGGGGATTTCCAAAGCCACAATTTTTACAGCAGGATGGGACTAAGCGCAGGCCCTAGGTGGCCGCGCTTACGGAAACAGCCATGCACTCCGCTATTTCTGTAACTCCCATTGTAGAGAAGGCGAGCTTTACAAACAGCGTAGATTTGCAAGCGACACTGCTTCTGTGACTCCCGGAGTTATGTACGCAGTGTAGCTTGTAATGCTGCATTGTTTTCTTAGCTCCCTTTCACTACAATGGAAGTTATGTAAACAGCGGAGCGCCTACCTGCTCGGCTATTTCCATAAGCCTGGCCACCGCTTAGTCCTGTCTCGCCATGGAAGTGGTGAGACGAGACAACCCCTTTTAAGATTTTGAATTTGCTTCTGAAGATGATCCTGATGAAATGGGGCCTCGTTTCAACTTTTGCTGTTTGGGCCCATAGTGACTTGATACAGCATAATAAGTAGATTAAAAAATAAAAATAAAAAATTATGGGGAGGGATAAAATGTGATCTGCTGCAGCCAATTTTAACCCAAAATGTTTAACCTCTTGTTACTGTTGTATATGAATGCTGATTATATTGACTTTTGGTTTGGAGATGTTCTTTTTAAGATTTTTTCTCCTGACTGTGTATGAGACTTGAGTGATGTACAAAATAATGAACCTCACAGTTGCGTCCTCCATAAAACCGTTGTGGATGTTGCACATGTCACCGGAGGCTTTAGTGTTTTAGGGCTCATGCACAGGGCCAATGTGCTGTCGTTCCGTGCATTGGTGACCGCAATTTGCAGTCCTCAATGCACGGGCAACATCCGTGCGGCGGCCGTGACGGATCGGAACCCATTCAACCTAAATGGGTCCGTGACCGTCTGCACCGTAAAAAAAATAGAAAATGTCCTATTTATTTGAGATGCGGAGGCATGGACAGAAACACCGCATCTCCCAGATTGCGGACTAATAAAGTGAATGGGTCCACATCCGTGATGCGGGGTACACACCGCCGGTGTCCATGTATTGTGGACCCGCCGTATGCAGGCCCCAATACCGCCACGGCTGGGCAACTGTCATGTGCGTGAGCCCTAATAAGGCTTTTCTGGAAGCCATGTTCTCGGATTAGTTTTTGATCTGGCCTTCCATGTTTGAAATGATAACATCACATTGTAACTTTCTCATAACGGCATGCTCAGACCTCGCCCACATGTTTGTGTTGGCAAAGTATAAATTACTCATGCAACTTGAAGTTTCCTTTTTTCTTTTGATACTTGACTGATTAAATATTAACACACCTTAACAGGTTCTGAAGACTTGTAAGAAGCAGGGGTTCACATAGTTGCTGAAAGCCATTCTGTAGGCACGGTGTTATCATTCGGGGCATAGATCCAAATGCATTCATAAGAAGGACGTGCTTGTGAATTCTCAGAGGTGATAAGGCATTAAGAAGCAGGGCTTTAGAAAATACAATGGGACTCATGTATGAAAGGATTGCTGGTGGGAAATGTTGCGATTCTCTCTTTACAAATAGTACATATACATATTACGTGCAACCAATTTTTTATTCTGCTCCGGTACGTTTTAAAATAGCAAAATGAATACATTTTGCAAATAACCTATGACCTATGTGTCTCTATAGAAACAGACTACAAACAAGCCCTGTGTTGTAGTCGTGTCCTACACTCATAAGTTACACCTTTCCATAACATACAGATGGGAGTAAATCAGGCCATAGCTGTCTACTGAACCAGAACAGACAGGTGGGAGGTAACATGGTGTTTTTCCTAAGGTACATCTGGCCGGGGTGCATATTAAAAACAAAATATGCTGGAAAAACCCTTTAAACCCATGATTGCACCTCAGACTACAAACTGGTTTTGGCTGTAGTCTATAACCGTGGAGACCTACGTCTGAAAAAAAATGTTTGAAGAGATGCATTGCTGCCTGTGACATTGCATTTATTGGTCATGTGACCTAGGCACAGGCCAGTCCCATTCAAGTGAATAGCGTTGAGCCTCAGTACGAAGCACAGCCACTATACAATGGATCGCGCTGTGCTTGGTAAGCTGTGAGGAGGCCACAGCGCCTCAAACAGCTGATTGGTGGGGGTTCTGGGAGACCCCCTTCGAGCTGATATTGATGACCTATCCTGAGGATAGGTCACCACTATTAAAAGGAATCTATCACCAGTGACCTCCCTATCAAAATGTTTTCATGGACACATAACTGTGGCTCAACTTATTAAAGCGCTGTTTTTATTTTGATGATCTGAACCTCTGTTCCAGAGCCATGTTTCTTAATATGCAAATTAGGCCTTTGGTGAAATGAGGGTGTCATCATTGCTGTTGTTGCACCCAAGCTCTACTCCTTTCTATGTCCAGCCCGCCTTTGCTGCTTTGAAGCTGCCTGGCCCTGTTAATCAAAGCAGTGAAGGATGGGCTGACCACAGAAATGAGAGAAGCTTGGGTGCGACAAGAGCAATGATTATGTCCTCTTTGCACCAAAGGCCTATTTGCATATTAAGAAAAAGTATAACTTGGGAGTGGAGCCACAGATCAACAAAAGAAAAATAGGGCTTTAATCAGGTGAACCAGAGCTACTGTATGTGTCTGTGCAAACATATTGATAGGGAGGTTGCTGGTGACCGATTCCCCCTAAACACCCAGACAACCCCTTACATTTTTTTGTTAGAAGTTAGATTGGAGTGCTAAAAAAAAATTGTTGCAAAAGTACATCGCCTTTAGTAGTGTTACTGGAATTTCTCAACCTTGACAAGGGACTGATAGAAAATCACAGACCTGTCTGTTGAGAATCTGTTGGGCTTTGTGACTCTGCCGGGATTTTCCTTTTATTAAAAAAAAAAAAAAAAAAGCTGTATATTAGTTTTGTTCCTTTTTAAGGTTTGGGAAGTGAGTGTCTATACAGCATCTGTAGATGGCAGCTAGTCTGTTCTAATTAGAAGGAGGAATATTACAAAGAGAGTGCGTGTGCTTAGTCCTAAAGGTGGCTTAGCGGCTCTTCAGAGCATTTTCCACCGGGGGACTATTGGCCCTGCACACTAACAAGAGTAATCGAGGAGATGGAGAAAGTATAGAATTGGATTCCATCAATCCTGCTTGATGTTCACAGCTGACTTCAGAAATGATTTGCTGGTCCCAGTAAGACAGGTGTCCTCATTATTATAAAAGAGAAGCATCACAAGTGTCAGCCCAGTTGGTGGTGGTTTCTCAGAGGTTACAGGTAGAGATGAGCAAATTTCAGGTTATGAAATTAGTTCACGCTTCGTTTACTGGTAAAAGGTGAATTGCGTTATGGATTCCGTTACCACGGACCATAACGCAATTCTATGACAGAATGCCTTTAGCAGCATTCCGTTACTCATTCCATCATAATAAAAGTCTGAAAAACGGATCTGTCCTGTTTCCATTATGCAGGGGAGTCCAGAATAAGGATGTCATGTCCCCCAAAAATTGTGGGTTTTTTCAATTTTCCCATTTTCCAGTACAAGACATGGTAAATTAAATGTTGCCGTTAAAAAATACTTATAAATAAACTTATCCTGCAACAAAAAAGCCCTCATATGCCTATATGAACAAAATATTTTAAAACATTATGTCTATTGCAATGTGGGGAGGACAAAAAAAGAAAATGAGTTTGCAGAAAGCACAACCTTTATATTGGAGTGTAGAGCCTGCACTAAGACCTGAGGCCTCATTCACGCGTCAGCGAATTACAGATTTTTGCTGCCTGTGTGACCGCGCACAGATCCATTGAATTCAGTGGGTATATGGAAAATACAATGGAGGCTTGCGCTACTTTGATCTTTTCCCCAGACCAAACAGGACACCCTGGAAATCCGCTTTTTGGGGTAACAGTGCCCGTGAAAAACAGAGGGCAAAACATGGAGATGGTCATGGATCCAAAAAGATCAATTTTTTTTCACAGATAGAAAACGAACACAGATGCGTGAATAAGGCCTGAGCCTTATTCACATCAACAGTCGACAGAAAAAAAAACAAATGTCTGATTATACTCATTGAATTCAATGGATCCGAAGACAGATCTCAGAGACGGTCCATGTACAGCTCTGAACGCCATTCATGGCCATCTCAGTAAACATACTTTATAAAAACCCAAGGAATCAGGCAAGGAGTAAATGGAAGCTGCAAATATAAGTAGTGTAATAAGGGGAGTATGCTGAGGTTTTTTTTATTAGTATTTTTATTATTTTCTTACTATTATTGAATGATTCAGCACAGGGAATCGTCAGCGAGCGATCTGGCAGTGGAAGGGTCCTAAAGGGATTCCATTGAGGTGTCAGGAGTGATTCAGACAGCAGCTTTATGGATCCAAGCAGTTAAACACATAAGCTTAACTCCAGTTTGCATGGAGGTCAGCAGGCTTTATTTCGGCGCAGGCTTTTGGAATGAAATAACATTTTAACAATGTAAGTCGTTACCTCAGAAACAAATGCACGGCGTGGGTTAGTGATACCCTCTGAGGAATGTCAGATTATGTAGCAAGTGAGTCCGACCCTCCAATCAAAATGCAAAGATTTGCATGTTGGGTCCTGTTATCTGAGCAACCGAAATCTGTTTTAATGCAAATCATGTGGAACGCGTTGACTACTTATGTAAATGAGTGTCTGTTCAGCCTGATAACATCAATTTATGGAGCATGGCGAGATTTCGCTTCTTTTATTTACCGTTTCTTTTAATCCCTGTTACGTTAGCGTAGCGCGGTCTAGTGAGATTTTACCATTTTACTGCGCCACATGCAGAATGTGATGTTCATACTGCACATGGACCTGGAATACATCGCTGCTGTTTACAGGATCGCACATATGATCATGCGTAGGACTTTGTAGTATCTATTACCCTCTAGTTTGTGTAATCGACAAAGGTTGAAAATACATGTGATGTTTTCCTACTGCTGCTTTATACCACGCACCGGCCACATGTAAGATGGAAGTTGTCACTCTGGAGTATTGGACAAACCTGTCAAAATAGATTAGTCGTCATGTTAAAGGACAGATAACACTCTAGCTATACTTCAGGGATCAGCAGGAGGAAGCACTCCGCCTCTTCCTCATTATTTTAAATAGGATTTCCAGGAGCAGAATATTGATGACCTTTATCTAAGTCACCTATATCTGATCAGTGGAGGTCTGACTTCCAGTACCGCTGCCAATCAGCTGTTTGAGGAGGCTCTGGTGAGCGCTGCGGCCTCCTCACAGCGCCATCCATTATATAGTGGCTGTGCTTGGTATTACAACCTGGGTAAATTCACTTAAATAGGACTGAGCCGCACTTAGGCCATGCGACCGATGAACGTGATGTCGCTGACCTACAAGGAGACCACAGCTTCTTCAAACAGGTGATTGGCGGAAGTTGGACCTCCATGGATCAGATAGTGGTGACCTATCCTGAAGATAGATTATCAATAGTTCACATATATAACACGGAAAATCTATGGGCTGAAAGCTGTATTCGTATATGTTGACACGTGGCAGACATTTCTGTAGCCAAAAATTGGTTTAATACAGAATAGGGTTGCTTCTGCAGCTAGTGCGATTTAAATTATTATTATTTTTTTTACTCCATGCATTAAACTGAATGGGACAGACACAATTTCTGTAACAAATCTGCCATGATATTACAGTTAGGGTAAATTCAGAGGTAACGGTCGTGCCGCGGATCTTGCATGCATTTTTGACCATGTGGCAAGAACCGAAAAATGACCACTACATCCCTATATACCTTTAGGGTGGCTGCTCACGGTGCAGATTTTTGTGCCGAAAATCTGCACCAAAACCCACAAAAAACTAAAATAAATCTATTCTGCAATATTTATCACAGTTTTGGGTTGGATTTTCATGCGTTTTTTCTGTTTGTTAACAACCCATTTGAAGTCTATGGGGAAAACCCCTCTACAGAAGGTGCAGAATCGCATGAACAATTGACACGATGCAGTTTTTCAAATCCGCACATCAAATTTCTGCCCCTATGAAAAAAGGCAAAAGCAAAATTAGTCTAATCTCACAACCTTTGCTTGTACTACATAACGCTGCGGTATTTCCGCACGAAATCCGCTCAGAAAAACCGTGCGCAATCCGCATTGCGTGCAGCCTTTCTAATAGTACGTCCAGATGTGGCTTAAACACTGCCGGTTTCACTGTGGCAAGTCTACAGCATTGTACAGTACCTGCATAGAGGATCCCGTGGAGAAAACCTGCAATGTAAATGGACCTCTTCTGCAGATGTACAGCAGATAACCTCAAGGGGTTAAATGACTTTTAGCAATAAGCAGTCAAAAAAAAAATTTCAACCATGTTGTGTGATCTGAGGGTTAAAGGGGTTATCCGAGACCTAAAACATTGCTTAATTAGCCCTAATCTAGTCCCTCATACAACTTCCCAATTCACTTCCATTTCCTATTTTGCCCCGTTCGCCCGCTCTGAATTGCAGTCACATGACGCGCCAGCCAGCTTCACTACATAACATCCGCTGCAGAACGTCGTCGGGTCCCAAAATACTCAGTGCTGACGTCGACGGAACCCCTTTAAAGATTATGTATGGCTGACAATGCACTAAAATTAGTGTTTCCAAAAAAAAAAAAATTATGGTCTTGATACCCAGCAAAGTCAATCTGACTTCATGCGTCAGTTTTCCAAATATACTCTATGTGCTATCAGGAACAAGGCCTTTTTTTTTTTTTTTTTTTTAGCGACCCTAATATACATATATTATTTTTATTTCTGCTCACAAGTGACTACAGCTTTTCTGTCCTATTTTCCATCTTTGCACAGAGCATACTTTCTGCTTTTATCCCGTTTTCATCAGCAATCCCATCTGCTGACCTTTCAGTGCAAACAATGGTAGGTTAAGACGTGGTGCGTCTCTTTTAAAACGGGGGGCTACAAATTAGAGAGCCCAGGCAGTAGGCTTTGTGAAGAGAATTACAGGATCTTCATTTGTGGTGTTTGAGTGATGTGGCAGATCTCATCTGTGCAACCATTTTGTATGTGTTGCTCAGGGACATGCAGATGAACGAGTGGCCGCTAATGCATTACTGAGTCACGTAACCTCCATCTGCTGTCCGTGGTGATCAGCCTTTTCACGGAGAAGAAAAAGAGGCTTTTTGTATTCTGTCCAACAAACACTCGCTGCTGTATATATTCTTTTTAGGCTTTTCTTTTCTGTGTGCTTAGCAGCAGAATGCCCATCCCTACCTACATCGCCTAGTTCAACATTGAGCACCATGAAAGGGTGAATAATTGTCCCGAAATGCAAATGACACAGACAATACAGTAACATTGTCTCCTCCGGGACAGAAGCCACTTTTTTCTAAGTACTGTATAATTTTACTTTGTTAAATAAGTGCTGGTTTGCCAATGTGTCTGATAACATATAGAATCATACTGGTTCATACTGGAAAGAATCCTATTTCTGCCTACTTTTACTAAAGATAGTAGTGTGTGAGATTAAGAGGGGGCATCGCTAAATCGGCTGCCTACAAATCTGTATATGGTGACAATAACCTTAGTCCTTCCTGTACAGGAGCTGGTTAGTCTTTACATTATATTCTAAATATTATAACTCGGCCAATCATTTATAAAGCACTGCAGATTAAACTGATCTGTTGTAGTAGGAGAAAAAGCCGTACCCATCTGAAGTACATACAGCAGCACTTAATGCAAGTAGGAGGACATGGTGCCTCCATGTCAAACCTCAGCTACAAGTCAAGGGTGGTGAAGGGTTATTCCGGCGTCATGAAATTGATGACCTGTTCTCAAAATTGGTCATCAATTTCAGATTCTCTTAGACAATCACATCAAAAGAAATAGCCCAGCTCACCATGGCAGAGCCGAGTCCCAGAGGTGCACAGACGGGCCCCGAGATTGGCTGTAAATCCCAAAAATCGAATCCAGCATTCAAATAAAACTACTTCTTTATTGTAGGGAAATTTAAAAAAAACAAGCTATACACTGACCCAGCAGTACCATTGCTTACGCAGTTCGGTAAGGATTTTTTTTTTTCTGCAGCATGTAAGCGATGGTACAAATTGTTTTTCGACACACTCCGACTCTCAGCACCTCTGTCGATCAGCTGTTTAACCCCTTTATTTTTTAAATATTTTTAAAAACTTTTTTCGATTGCATTTTTTAATAGTTCCCCTGGGGAACTTGAACAAGCAAACATTAGATTGCTAATCTCATAGAATCCAAAGCATTAGCGTAGGATTCTGAGAATTTTACTGTGTTCTTACAAAGACCCTGCATGTGGCCTATCTGCGGCACCCTCGGATCATTCAGGAGGACCGAGGCTGTCACACACACTATCCACCTTCACCGATCCCCCTAAGGGGGGCCATTGCACGCTATGGAGCGCTCGCTCCTGGGTTTTTGAGCTCCTGGATGCTGTGGTCACAAATTTACTGTGTGCAATTGGGAAGTGGTTTTAAGGGGCTGCAGCAGTAGTGTGGAATTTGCATCCTCTTCCATGTTTGCCTGCACAATGCCTACATTCTAGTGGGGGTGCAGTGTAATTACAAGTGATAATTACCATGTAGACAGTGTGCAGGTACACATTACTAGCGATGCAGCCACCTTAAAGAGGACCTTTCACTGGTCCACAGTTTATTAGGCAAAGTTATGTACATGGAGAGCGGCACCCAGGGATGTCCCTGCACTTACTTGTATCCCTGGGTGCCGCTCTGTTCGTCCTCTGTAGCCCCCGGTACCGGTGCTCGTGCTTCTCCAATTTTGCCCTGGGCGTCTCCTTCTCCCAGGGCTGGAGCGCTGGCCAATCGCAGCGCTCAGCTCATATCCTGAATATGAGCTGAGCGCTGCGATTGGCCAGCGCTCCAGCCCTGGGAGAAGGAGATGCCCAGGGCAAAAGAAGAAGTCTCCGACCCAGGCAAAATTGGTGAAGCACGAGTGCCGGTACCGGGGGCTACAGAGGACGAACGGAGCAGCACCCAGGGATACAAGTAAGTGCAGGGACATCCCTGGGTGCCGCTCTCAATGTACATAGCTCTGCCTAATAAACTGTGGACCGGTGAAAGGTCCTCTTTAAACAGCTAATCAGCTGGGGTTACGGGAGTCCAACCCCCACCTATCGTAGGAAAGGTCCTCAATATCACAAAACCATGATGCCCTGTTAAAGAGTATCTGTCAGGAGGAATAGCCCTATTAGGCCAGGTATAATGCCTGTTAGGACTGCCTATATGATTAAAGCCATGCCTGTCTTCTCCTGATTCATTGTGGCATCTGGGATAAATCAGTGTTTTGAACAATATGCAAACTAGGTCTTCCCTCCACCGAGGACAGGCCGTAGCCGCTCAGTGCTCCTTAGCTCCTCCTCTCTGCTTTCCAAGACAGTCTACCTTCCACTACATCAATCAAGTGACCTGGCGGAGAGGCTGAGAAGGAGCTAAAGTTTGCTCCAATTGGCTAAGGGCCTCCCTTAGTGCATTAAGCCGCATGTTGCTTATTGTTTAAAACTAAATGCCATCATGGATCATAGTTAGTTCCAAATGTGGCCTTCAAATCACAGGTTATATTTAAATGGGGCTTTTCAATGTAAAAAAAGGTAGAAAACCTCGCCATCTTAATTTTATCACTTTGCCAGCCTGGTGAAGGAGATGTTTTTGTATGGTATATTCTGGGGTATAACTATGAGGTGATAAGGTAGCACTCACACCCAGGCCCCAATGGGGACTGATACAAATTTTGTATTGGGCCCTAAGAGCATTACAGGGGTTTTCCGGGATTACTGTGGTTTTTAACAGATATGCTCATGTAGTTGCTCACCTCATGTACATCTTCTCCATGATATGTTCCCAGTTTGGGCTCTCCTGACCTGTTTTCATCATCACTCTGGTTTACATCTTGTATGTAGCACTTTCTGTTGCTGCATCCAACCAAACCCATAATGCACTTCTCCATCTTCTGCTCCTAACAACGCTCAGCTAGCTTATAGCTCCTTCCACCAGCTAGTTGCATAGACACTCCCCTATCACTGCCCCTGTTTCTGCTTTGACATGCCTACCAGACAGCTCATTAAAAGGAGTTGTGAGTTTTGTAATTGTATGTAATCAAAAATGTTCTTTATTTCTCCGTCCACGTCTCTGAGTTAGTCGCACACGCTCAGTTTAAATCTTCAACTGTCACCAGCGCATATCCTCTATTAGAAGCTGTGGCAGTTACGCGGAAAGAGCTACACCGGAAATGACACGCCCCTCCCCCTCAGAAAAAGGGGTCCTTTGTGCCTCAATCTGTAACTTTTCCCCGCTAGTGCCAGTTCTAAAAAAAAAGTGGTCGGGGAAGGGGACAGGGCGGGAGGCCAGTCTCATTTACCATTTTCTACACCCATTTTAGGCATGGAAAATGGTCTAAATGTAAGACAACTTCCTAGCTAGAAGTGGCGGTGGATCCGCCAAAGTTATGTAGAGGCTGGCGCCAATGCAGGGCTTAATTAAGACAGGTGTCTAAAACTCCGGTCTTAATAAATGTGCCCCCTAATTTTTATACATTCTCAAATTTATAGTACAATGCAATATCGTGTTATTTTTTTCTAATTGTGATCCACATTGCTTAGTTTGTGCCACAGAACCATTTTGCATAGAATTGGCACTGTGATCTGCTATATGGGCCAAGTGTCATTGTACCTTTCACCGTCATAGCATGTCTTATCCGTATTCGGTTTCCCGTCCCGCCACTACCCGCCCGAGCTTGGTGCTTTTGGCCTCCTCTAGGCCCCATCCTGATACTGATATGTCATCTGATTAGGTCTCTGGTTAATTTGCCCATGAAGCTAATTTATCTTAATGCACAATTGCAAATCCAGGAGTCGCTTTGCCGCTCGTTAACAGCAAGCATATCGTTTCAGAAACACTTGTCATTTTTAGGTCACAACTGACATCCTTGAATATAATTTACTTATGAACTGCATGGCGAGGCTCGTGGACGCTCGAGCAAGCGACATTTTCACAGCAGGAGACCAAATCCAAATGAAGCAGTCAGTTGCAGGTGCACAGCCATAGAAGGGAGCTATTTACCCCGGAGCTGGAAAGCCTGCGCCAAGAAAGCGAGTGCACACACACACTCTTGTATTTCTGCCAGAAGTATTCAGAGGGGGACCAAATAATGGTTATTCAGTTCCCTTTAATGAGATGCATTGCCCACTGCTCAAAGACTGAGGCGCTCTCTTTTCTTATGCTAATCTGGCACCATTAGAGCCTGCCCGTCTGTAACTTTTCTAGCCCTGTACTTAATCCATCCTGCACACTCAACCCAAAAACCAGAGCAGCAAATGGCAAAAGGGCGACTGCCTGCATGGGATCCATCTGTTGCGTAGCGCTACCATTAATTCCTGCATCATGCATGTGTACTGGGGTTTGGGGAGAATGAAGATTTCATTTCAATGGCTATGGAAAAACCATCTTGCAGCAGAGATATGAGGCTGTTGCTTTGTGTCTTTTTTCATTTCCCCTAAACAGCCTGCCGATGTCTTATTTATGTGTAAGGCGAATCGGGGAAAGCAATTCATTCTCAACTATTCCGCTGCTGATGGAGGCAAAACTTGTCTTAAGCGGGTTATTTATTAAGCTCTGAAATAGAATTTATTTCCCCAAACTGAATCCATTATTTACAGTCAGTGCCCGGCCTGTGCTGCCAGAGGAGGGAGTTCTGTGCTTGTGTGTGTATGCAGATTATATGGGCATATGTGTGCAGAGAATATCTATCTATCTGTCTATATCATATCTATCTCTGAAAGCTATTTATCTCATATCTGTCTAATCTAGCTATCTATCTCCTATCTAGATAGATAGATATGAGATAGCTAGAAAGACAAGAGACGATAGATATGAGATATAGATATTTCTCGTATCTGTCCATCTACGTCATCTACCTAATATCTATCATCTATCAATTAACTATCTATTCATAATCTAGCTATCTACCTATCTCATATCTATTATATATCTATCTATCTATCTATTATCTATCTATCTATCTATCTATCTCTTATCTATCAATTTATCTCATATCTCTCTATCTTTCGATCTATGTACCGTATATCATATCTGTCTAATCTAGCTATCCATTCTCTATCTAGCTATGTCTCTCCTATCTAGGTAGATATGAGATAGCTAGAAAGGCTAGCTGATAGATCTGATATATAGATATTTCTCATATCAGTCCATCTATCCTATCTATCTATCTATCTATCTATCTATCTATCTATCTCATATATATATCATCTATCTATCTAATTTTTCTATCATTATCATTATGTCTGTTTGCAGCGAGCCCCAGAAGTAGTGGTTGTGTCACAGTGTACTCCCTCAGACTGTTGCTCCCTGCGAATCTGTACAGTGGAAATGAAGTTTTGTAGAATGAGGCCAGAAGTAAACGTATATTTTTTTTTTGAAGTGCAACATAGAACAGAACTTCAGATACATCCAATAGCAGCAGATTTGAAGTGCAGTCTTCTGGTACCAGTAAGAATGATGGAGGCAGGTTGTTTGACAGGAGTTTAGCACTAGTTCTCCACTGGCCTTGCAGTAATCGGGGTGATGGGTGTCTTAGCTGTAGTCCCTCACCTTCCAGCAGTGTCTTAGATCAGGGATGCTCAACCTGCGGCCCTCCAGCTGTTGTAAAACTACAACTCCCACGATTCCCTTCTGTAGGATGATAGTTGTAGGCTGTCAGGGAATGATGGGAGTTGTAGTTCTGCAACAGCTGGAGGGCCGCAGGTTAAGCATGCCTGTCTTAGATGATGAATATAACTGTTCACTCTGTCTTCTCAAGGATTCTCTTGAGTCTCCATTTCTTTGATCTCTGTGGAAAATCTGTAACAAGAGCCCAGACGTGTGCCTCCTCTCTGCTCTGTAGCTCAACAGGAGCTCCCCCTTCTGCCAGGAAGCAAGACAATCCCACTCCTACCAAGAGGGGAGGAACAGGGTGGTTGGCCCTTTTCCTAACTAACCTTTGCCAATCATTCCTTACTGGTAGTTATGGCCAGTTACATGAAAAATACCTAATATAATATCTATCTGACTGTCTATCCATTCTTATCTCTATCTACAGTATATAATTATCTATCTATCCTTATCTCTATCTACAGTATATAATTATCTATCTATCTATCTATCTATCTATCTATCTATCCGTCCTCATCTCTATCTACAGTATATAATTATCTATCTATCTAATCACTCCTTATGTCTAGCAGTTACAGGAATATACTAGTTACAGCTAATGTTATTCTATGTACAATGTTATATAAACAGTATACCATTCTCCAATATCTTATATATTGCACATGCATGTGTAGCACTGTACCAGGTGTCATACAGTGACGTGATAAAGGAGGGCCTGTCAGGTGACCTGACATTCTGGATAATCTTTTCTGCCATTCTTCTATTATTCCTATTGAGAGATATGAATGAATTGCCAGCAGTCTGCAGTTAAGGCCCATCTGGCTGTTACCAGTTGGGGGGTGGTCTGGAACTGGCAGCACTGATTGGATAATGTCAGACTGTTCAGGGAAGCTCCCTCCCCCCAACTGGTAACACCCAGACGGACCTTTATTGCAGACTTGTAATTCATTCCTAAACTTCTCTAGCAGGAATAATAGTGGAGCGATACAACATAGCCATAGGAATAGATGCTTTAGAATTACTTTGGGAATACATGTAGATAATAAAGCAGACATGCCAGAAGAGGTGACAGCTCCCTGCCTCTAGTAGCCTTACATCTTTACCGGTCGGTATCATTGGATGGTATGATGTACATTTTTAACATATGATAAAATGTATTATCGCACTGATTTCTGTATCTCCTCAACACTGGCACATCTGGGATTGTGCGCTGATGTATAGTAGGTGTCTCTATTCTGGGAACATAGCCAGCAGAAAGTGCTGAATGAACCCTGGATGGAGATTACCGTCCTGTATAACATACAACTGAAAGATGTCATATTATATTAGGCTGTCAGCTGGCTCGAGAGATCATGATATGCACATAGTCTCAGGCTCTTCCTTCCACATGTGAAGGAAGTCACATCTTTAATGCTGGCGCATTTCTGGCACAGCTCATCTAAAGCAAGCAGCCATCTGCCAAGGTGACTTTTAGATTGCGTCTATGTCTGTGCCGTTGGAACCATGAATAAATCCTGGACACGAAGGCTACTTTCACACTGGCGTTTCTGGGTCCGCTTGTGAGATCCGTTTCAGGGCTCTCACAAGCAGCCCAAAATGGATCAGTTCAGCCCCAATGCATTCTGAATGGACGAGGATCCGTTCAGAATGCATCGGTTTGGCTCCTTTCCGCCCCGGAAGTAGACACTAAAACACTGCTTGCAGCGTTCTGGTGTCCGCCTGACGATGCGGAACCAAACTGATTCGTTCTGACTTACAATGTAAGTCATTGGGGAAGGATCCGTTTTCATTGACACAATATGGTGCCATTGAAAACGGATCCGTCCTCCTTGACTTTTAACGGTGTTCAGAACGGATCCATTTTGACTTTGTTCATGATAATGCAAACAGATCCGTTCTGAACGGATACAAGCGTTTGCATTATCGGTGCGTATCCGTCTGTGCAGATACAAGCGCAGGTCTGAAAGTAGCCTAAGGGGGACATTTACTAACAGAAATTCATCTATTTGTGCTGCAATCTGCAATTTTTCCCTGCTCAAGTCTAAAAAAGGGTCGGGGAAGGGGACAGGCCGGCAGAAAATGGCCTGAATTTAGGCCAGCAATGGATGCGCTGAAGTTATGTAGAGGCCTGCACCTCTTCATGACTTCACCGGAACTACTGCCAGCGCACAGGGTTATTAGGACCGACACCTTAATTACCGATCTTTATATCTGACCCCTTAAATCTTGTAAGGTTCATGTACAGATGAGTTTTATACCAATGAAAGAATATCATAGTGCCCTAACCTAGTATTCTGAATTAGGGACACCTACCACCAGATGAGGCCGTTCTCCAAACTGGATGGTGCTATCAGGCTATGTTCACATGTGACAGATACACACCTCCCTACTTTTGAAATGACAAGGAGGGACAATTGCAGCATATTTTATAATATTAATCCACGCCTCTAACCCCACCCAATGCATATCTATACTCGCCCTGTCCCCTTAGTCCCCCCACACAGAAGTTATATCTACACTGTGCCCGCTTACTGTAGTAATGCCCACTTTTTAGGGTTCATTTACTACATATATTGCACATGCATGCGTAGCACTGTAATAAGTGTCAATCAGTGACACAGTAGTTATGCTCATATTATGTCCCCCTGTCAGTAGTAATGCCAACATTGTTCCCTCTTTCGGTAGTTATGCCCACTTTGTGCCCTCCTTTCACTAGTAATGCCTACATTGTGTCCCCTTTCACTAGTAATGCCTACATTGTGTCCCCTTTCAGTAGTTATGCCTTCATTGTACCCCACCATTCAGTGAATATGCCTTCATTGTGCCCCTTTTTAGTAGTGCTATCTCTACAACTAAAAGAACATACTCACCTAGGCGTTCCTCCAATGGTTGGAGCACATCCTGCTCTCCCCAGCAGGCACAGTGTGGTCACACATCGCGTTGCTGAGCTTTGTAGGAGGGTAGGCTGATTCCCCGGCCTGCACACTCCTCCCACACAGCTCAGCGGCCCTATGTATGACCGCAGTGTGCCTGCTGTTGATCACTGGCAATTGAGTTAAATGGTGAAGTGGGGAGACAGATCCTAAGGAAAGTGAAAAATCCGGGGCTGTCCGTGAGGGTTGGGGAGTATGCACATATGCTGTGTATGCTGTAATTGATGAGGACGATGTTGCACTTATAAATGTAATGACCGCTGTGACACGGGTCATTAATGCCTCTCTATCCAGTGTCTAACATGGCTATTGCGCTCTATTAGTCCTCTGTCCTAATGCCACGTCTGTGTTATATTTGGTTTATTGCTGCGGGTTAATACCATAACATTGCTGGTCTGCTAGCTATTACATTTAATACACATCAGCTTTGGGAAACTAATATGATCTAAAGTCACGTTACCACCAAGCACAGTCATCTTATGAAGCATTTGCTTGTTTTTATTTGGATGGATCTAATTTGCAGCCAGCCCTAGAAAAGCCGTAGAGGGCAGCAATGTATAGAGGCTCGGCAGTATAGAAAAATATTTCCATGGCTATGAATTGTGAGGTCAAGGCCTGTGCTCGGTGTGATAATCCTGCATATGAAACTTTATAGCCTCCAACCATTGTAAAAAGGTATTGCATGTGTTAATTGAATACATTTGTACGTGCTCAGATAATATATGCAATTTGTATTGCTTTTGATCTTAGGCACAGGGCTGAACTAGAAAGCTAATCTCGAATGGTATGATCCAGGATATGTAATCCCATACTGCCTGAGCTGCAGTAGTGGGGATACATTTCACGAGAGTAGATACATCTTGTAATATTGGTGTTATTCCTGGCAGTGGAGAGTGTCCTTCATCTACTGCATGTGCTGTTTGCAGTGAAATATATACTGGTTCTGAATGACACTTTATAGGGACTTAACATAAATACCGTATATACACACACCAGTCAGCCAGAACATTAAAATCACCTACCTGATATTGTATGGGCCCCCTTTTTGCCATCAGAACATCTTTGACCTGCTGATGCATGGTGTCCTGTGGGATCGGGCACCAAGATGTTAGTAGCAGCTCCTCTTTTAAATCCTGTAAGTTTTGAGTCAGAACCTCTGTGTATCTATGCTTGTTTTCTAGCATATCGAGATCTGGAGAATTTAAAGGCAAAGTCAGGACTTTGATCTCTTTGTCACGTTCCTCTAACCAGTCCTGAACAATTTTTACAGGGTGTCAGGGTGTATCTTTCCTACTGAAAGAGGCAAATGCTATTAGGGAATACCACTGTCAAAATGTTTAGGTAGGTGGTATATATGTGAATATCAGGAACCAAGGTTCATAACAGAACATTGCCCAAAATTATCACTACTTTCACTGGCTTGCCTTCTTCCCATATTGTACCTCCATTATTCCATGCTCCAGTTCTGATCCTCATGTGCCTATTGCAGGCCAGCGATCAACATAGAAAGATGTTAGATCATCAGTACATTGCAGTGCCTATCATAAACAAATTATTATGAAAAGAGGGGCACACTATCTAAGAGTACACGAACTTCCAAGTACAGTGGATATAAAAAGTCTACACACCCCTGTTAAAATGTCAGGTTTCTGTGCTGTAAACAAATGAGACAAAGATAAATCATTTCAGAACTTTTTCCACCTTTAATGTGACCTATAAACTGTACCACTCAATTGAAAAACAAACTGAAATCTTTTAGGTAGACGGAAAAAAAAAAATATAAAAATTATATGGTTGCATAGGTGTGCACACCCTTAAACTAATACTTTGTTGAAGCACATTTTGATTTTTTTACAGTACTCAGTCTTTTTGGGTATGAGTCTATCAGCATGGCACATTTTGACTTGGCAAGATTTGTTCACTCTTCTTTTCAAAAACACTCCAAATCTGTCAGATTGCGAGGGCATCTCCTGTGCACAGCTCTCTTCAGATCACCCCACAGATTTTCAATCGGATTCAGGTCTGGGCTCTGGCTGGGCCATTCCAAAACTTTATCTTCTTCTGGTGAAGCCATTCCTTTGTTGATTTGGATGTATGCTTTGGGTCGTTGCCATGCTGAAAGATGACGTTTCTCTTCATGTCCAGCTTTCTAGCAGAAGCCTGAAGGTTTTGTGCCAATATTGACTGGTATTTGGAACTGTTCATAATTCCCTCTATCTTAACTAAGGCCCCAGTTCCAGCTGAAGAAAAACAGCGCCAAAGCATGATGCTGCCACCACCATGCTTCACTGCGGGTATGGTGTTATTTTGGTGATGTGCAGTTTTGTTTTTGCGCCAAACATATCTTTTGGAATTATGGCCAAAAAGTTCAACCTTGGTTTCATTAGACCATAACACCTTTTCCACATGCTTTTGGGAGACTTAAGATGTGTTTTCGCAAAATGTAGCCTGGCTTGGATGTTTTTCTTCGTATGAAAAGGCTTTCATCTTGCCGCTCTACCCAATAGCCCAGACATATGAAGAATACGGGAGATTGTCGTCACATGTACCACACAGCCAGTACTTGCCAGATATTCCTGCAGCTTCTTTAATGTTGCTGTAGGCCTCTTGGTAGCCTCCCAGACCAGTTTTCTTCTTGTCTCTTCATCAATTTTGGAGGGATGTCCAGTTCTTGGTAATGTCACTGTTGTGCCATATTTTCTCCACTTGATGATAACTGTCTTTACTGTGTTCCATGGTATATCTAATGCCTTGGAAATTCTCCTGACTGATACCTTTTAACAATGAGATCCCTCTGATGCTTTGGAAGCTCTCTGTGGACCATGGCTTTTGCTTTGGGATGCGACTAAGAAAATTTCAGGAAATACCAACTAGAGCAGCTGAACTTTATTTGGGGTTAATCAGAGGCACTTTAAATGATGGCAGGTGTATGCTGACTCCTATTTAACATGATTTTGAATGTGATTGCTTAATTCTGAACACAGCTGCATCCCCAGTTATAAGAGGGTGTGCACACATATGCAACCACATTATTTTAGTTTTTTTTTTTTTTTGTTTTCTTCCCTCTACCTAAAAGATTTTAGTTTGCTTTTCAATTGAATGGTACAGTTTATAGGTCACATTAAAGGTGGAAAAAGTTCTGAAATGATTTATCTTTGTCTCCTTTTCTTTACAGCACAGAAACCTGACATTTTAACAGGGGTATTTTATGTCCACTGTATGTAATGTTAAAACATTTATTGCACATATATCATAGGATGACATCCATAAAATTTAGACCATAAAACTAATGGTATAAAAATCATTAAAACCAAGTTTGGACGCAAGTCCTAATCCCTCTATTGATATCACTTGTATTATAAAGCACAAGTCTGCTGTTGATACCCCGGTACCAAAAAGGACAAGTCCTCCAAACATCCAAATCCAAAGACCAGGTAATAGTTTTCAATAGCGTCACTATATTGACATCCACTTCATAGATGCTCTATATGCAACAGTCAAATGTGCCACTCAGTACCGTTACTATCCTCTTATTTAATCACAGACCTATTGCACTTCTCTTGTCCCTTTGTATAACTGACAACATTCAGATCTCATCCAGATATGATTTCTTACCAGTCTTCTCCCTTTCCGATGCGCTGTCTCCCGCTTGTGTGCTTGTTGTCACTCACTCGGCATCCCACGTGGTATGACGAGTCTCACCATGGGGTCCCACATGACCCGGAAGCTGTACAGGGAATCAGAGGAGAGTGGCTGTAATGCTCCGTAGGCTGGTGCACTGGGTCCTAGTGTCCGGACACTTAGATAGTTACTTTCTTTTATCGGTATGTCACCAAGGGGATGACTGGCCGCTCAGCCTTCTTGGATCTTCAATATATGGATAATATCAACGCTTACTGTCCCAACACCAATTGATATTATCCAGATATTGAAGATCCAAGGCGGGATTAGGACTTGCGTCCAAACTTGGTTTTAATGATTTTTATATCATCTAGTTTTATAGTCTAAATTTTATGGATGTCATCCTATGATATATGTGCAATAAATGTTTTAACATTACTTACTTGGAAATCCGTGTTCTCTTAGATTGTGTGCCCCTCTTTTCATAAGAAATTGTTGTGGTTTTTTGTGGCTATAGGGTGGGCCAGTGAGGTGAGAACCTTTTCCGTTTTCGATAGGCACTGGAGGCACTGGACATTTGCATATCTTTCTATCATAGCCAGTCTTTATTTTTTCTGCAGTTTGTGCAACAGGCTAGCCATTTCTCCCCAAGCGCACTAGTGAGCCTTGGGCACTGATGACCGAATGTGCCACTTCTCTGACCCGGTGTAGTTTCCACATTTAATCCTTGACAAAGTCACTCAGATCCTTAAACTTGTTTTCTCGCTTCCAGAATATCAACTTCAATAACTGACTGTTCTTCACTTTCTGCTTATGGCTGATGAGTGTGTATGTGCATATATATATATATTCTGTATCTAAGGCATAATGCCTTTTATTCACAATAGAACACAGAACAAATATCAGATGTTGAAAAGTTTGCCTCATTCACACGTCAGTGACTTCCATCAGTAATTGTTAGCCCAAACCAGGTGTGCGTCGAAACACAGAACAGGAGAAGATCTTTCCCTTATATCTGTGGAGGCTCCACTCCTGGTTTTGGCTCACCATCACTGATGGAAATCACTGACCAAAACACTAATGTGTGACTGAGGCTTTAGAGTGAGTGTCTCTTAGAAGCAAAGATGGGCAGAGGTTCATCAATCTATGGAAAACTGCATCCAAAAATAGTGGAAAATTTCTGAAAAATGTTCCTCAATGTAAAATTGTAGAGACCTTGACTATCCCACCATCTACAATAAATAATATGTGGCTACTGGTCAATATTGGATTCTTGTGATCTATGGGCCCTCATGTGGCATGAACACAGTTCGCAATCCACAAATGCAAGTTAAAGCCATATCATGCAAAGAAGAACTATATGTCAACACGATCCAGAAACTCCTCTGTTTTCTCTGGGTCAAAGCTCATTTGAAAGGGACTGAGGCAAAATTGAAAACTGTTCTGTGGTCAGATGAATGAATTTAAAAATTATTTTTGGAAACCATGATCACCATGTCCTGCGGACTCAAGGAGATGAACCATCCAGCTTGATATTAGCGCATAGTTTAAAACCTTGCATCTCTGATGGTATGGGATTTCAGTAATGCCTATGGCATGGGAAGCTTACGCATCTGGAAAGGCACTTTCAATGCTGAACAATATATATAGGGGTTTTAGAACAACATAGGCTCCTATTCAGACACCGTGTCTTTCATTGAAGGCCACATCCATCGCAAGAGCATGGCTTTACAAGAGAAGAGTCCTGCAGTCCAGACCTTTCACCAATAGAAAGTATTTGGCACATCATGAAATGAAGACCCAGGACTGTTTTCTATCATCTATTGTCAATAAAATATGGGTTTATGAGATTTGAAAATCATTGCATTCTGTTTTTAATTACATTTTACACAACTTTTTTGGAATTGGGATTGCATATACATACAGTGTTTTTCACTCTATAAGAAACATTCCCCCCTCCCCCAAGAGTGCGTCTTATGGGGCGAATACTAATGAGTGTTTCCATTATGGAAAGGCTCATTAGTACAGGAGGATGGGGAGTGGTGAATGCTATGCTCCCTGTGCGGCTCTGTACTCACTGCTTACTGGTCTCCATCGGCCGCACACTGTGCCGTGTGGACGTTGGCACACTCTTTGACCTTGCGCTAGGTGAGGTTGGGTCACAGTGCGGCAGGAAGAGTGTTGAATGTCTGATTGTGGATCTTATTAACATTGGGGGTCTGATTAGGGCTCTGAGCTGATTTTCCTCCTGTAAAACCTAGGTGTATCTTATGGGCTGTTGCATCTTAGAAATCTTAGAAGACAAGAAATACAGTGTGTGTGTGTGTATATATATATATATATATATATATATATATATATATATATATATACACATACACTTACAGTATATTCACGAATATATATGAATATTTCTTTTCTGTCCACTGACCTTCCCTTTGTCCCTTGGGCTTCATAAGAGCACTTTCTAACCCATTTTACAACCTTATTTTAGGAAAAATAAAAACTATGCCCCTAACAGCTGAGTGGATTAATCCCAACACCGTGTCCATTTTAGCAGATAAATACTCAGCTGTCAATATACTTGATGGAGTTTCATACAAAATTCTGAAGAATGGTGCAGCGTCTCGTAACTCTACCTTGTTCTTTAGGCATGGCTATAAATCGCATTGTGGTGGTCATTGCTGGAACACAATCATGAAATAAATATGTCCATCAGGTTACAGAGAAAAATGTAATAGCCAGTAAAACTAGCCACAAAGATAAAATCTCTGGAGCCCTGATACAGTACCTGGTTCAGCCACCTGATACTTTACATTCTGCTGTCTGGGTCACATCACGCTGTATCAGTATACAATGCGGTAAATGTTTGGTTAGTACAGTAGCTTTTTACAGCCTAATTACTCTACTATGCACATTCTGTCACCTTCCACATAATATGATGTCTGTATTGTGCTGCTTGTATGGTTACACCTTGATGTCCTACTTGATAATCGTTCTTGTAAACTCTCTCATCATTAACTTAATTTCTTCTCTTACAGATTGGTCAGAGGCAGCAAGTTTTAGTAACTGAGGAATCTTTTGACCTTCAATATTATGTAGCCCACAATCGTTACTATGAACAGGTAAATGATAAAATGTGCACAACCTGGAAGATCAGATGGATATTTGCTAGCGAATTAAGACAGTATATGGTCATCTCAACCTCGAATGCATTGAATTCTCTAGCATTGTAGTTTTATCTTATCCCAAACCATAATCATTTCCTCCTGAAAGCTAAATATAAAGGAGAAAGAAAAGAACTTGGTCCAATAAAATATTTTTTGTGGTTTGTTAGATGTCATTTTTTTCACCCGCAAATAAGCTTTATATGTGATTTGTTAAAGATGTTGTAGTCTTTTCCTTTCCTTCATTACCAATCTCTTTGATTGTCTTAAAGAAACCTGTTTTTTTTTGGACTTTGACCTATAGGGAGCCACTTCCAAAAGATGGTGCTATCGAGACACTTCTCTTTCCCTTGGAGATACCTCTTTGCATATTGGTTAAGACTGTAAGGGGTTCTAAATCTTATTTGTGTGGCTTACGACCAAGTTAAACTATTCCACTCAAGGATGGTTCAGTGATTTACACAGACTCTGCAAGGTTTAAAGGGGCTTAGTACTATGTATTACTAGCTGTACATGTGCTGGGAATATTACATACATGCAGCTAGTATTAGGCATTATTAAACGATCAGCGCCAATGATTTTTCCATCACATTATACACCTCTGGTTTCCATGCAATTCAGCAGTGGTGGACGTGCTTGCACACTATAGGAAAAAGCACCAACCTATGTGCTCTCCCACGGTCCCGGCCACCATACTTTAACATGAACCCCAGTTTTAGACAACAAGAAAAAAAATTCTACAAATTAAAATTTCCATGGTAGTTTTAATGTTGTGGAGGGGGTCAATGTCACTAACTTTAATAGTCTGGGTTAAAGGGGGTTAATAGTTTACAGTCAGCCTCTTTTGACCATTGAAACAGCAATTGTGCATGTGGTCACAACATAGGAGTATCAACATGACAACTGCAAGTTACACTGTAAAGTACAATACAGTAGCTTCTGTGTAGTCCTCTTCTGCTTACTGGTCTGACTCCTCCCACTGGTGACATCATTAAAGGGCCTTTAGCTACACTAGTAGTGTTTCTGTGTATTTCCATGCTGAACCTAAAAAGAACTCACGCCAGCTTCTATGGCAGTATAGAACCTCCGTGCACAGGATTTCGCTCCAGTTGCGTGTAAAATCCAGTAAACAGTTCACCCAGCACTGAAGGGTTAAAAAGTATTTCCAGCCTTATCGAGGATACATGTTGAAAACCACTTTGCCATAATCCGTCAACGCGTTTCAAGTGTTTCAAGCAGTCGGGGAGATCTGGCACTGCTGGAGCACCCTGACTGTGGACCATAAGACGCAGACAATTTTAAGCAAGATTTATTCCTACTAAAAAAGTGAGTCTTATATTCCAAAAATACTGTGTATTAAATTAAGAAGTCCATCTTTTAAGTAGTTATATATATATATTATAAATTTTCTTTTTAAATGCTTATGTTTTAAGCTATGCTCACTATATGTGTGTGGTGCATATACAGTGTGTACACCAGGCATATACGTTGCACATTGACACCTATCACCAATTGTATGCGACAGAATAGTATATAGTGCCTGAAGTAAATTTAGAAAAAACACATATTTTTTTTAGCTTTAACATCACTTTATCTGTCTGCATATTTGGACTGTGTATATGCAGGAGGAGTTTTAAATTGAACCCTAATTACACTAATTTTTACAGCCTGCTTTTCATAAGACAATAGTAATTTGAAGTGCAGTTTTAATTACATCTATTAAATGTTATATTACATTACACTCCTCGAAACCTTACCAGCATTAGCTGATAACACTATGAATTTAGGAAAGGCAATAGAAAGCTGCTGTGTGGATTTATTTATTTTTTGTCTAAAATTTCAATGCGCCAGTGCTACAGACCCATGGGGGATAATTGTTAAAGCCACGTTGTTTTGGTTGATTGACTATGCGTTCACCCATGTCTACATTATAAAGTATAGACAAATTGATCTAAGTGGCTAGTTACAAATCATCTGGGTTGTAGCTTATGTAGCATTACATATGTAGCAGTAATACTTGGGTTCATATTTTATGTTTCATAATTATGCAAATGCCTGGTTACATGCATTAAGGATAGACCCAAGCCACTCTATGAACACTTGCTCCTCCTGTTCCTCTGAAGCCCTCTCTCTCTTACATTCATAGGGCCAAATTTCTGCAGAGTCATCTCGCCCGGCCCTGTCAATCAAGAAGGTGTAGGAGAGTCTGGCAGAATAAGCAGGAGGAGCAAATGTGCACTGAATAGCTTGGGCCGGCCGTCAGTGCATTAAAGCGGTTGTCCCACTTCACATTTTCATACTTACCTGCTGCAAGCCCGCAATTCACTTCCTGTATTATGGCTGGAGGCGGGCTTAATCTTGATTGAAGTCTTCTCCCGGCCGGGCTGCGCGCTGGACTGAACACGCATGCCACCGCGCATGTGCCATACTGATATAGTACAGTGCACGTTCGCCGTTCTGTACTATATCGCATAGAAAGAAGTCACCATGGCGCATGCGCAGCGGCGTGCACATTCAGGACAGCGCACGGACCAGCTGGGAGAAAAGGAGTCGTCTTCTGCGCAAGCGCGGCCACCGTGATTCGAGTGAAGAGCGGTGGCTGTAACCAGGGGGGACCAAATGACAACAATCAGGTAAGTGGGGATGAATTTCTTAAAAAGGGTGGGAATTGGGTAATTAAATATATTTACAAAAATGATCACTGTCGAATCATTAACAGATTTAACAGTGATCATCATGATGGGAATACCCCTTTTAAGCTCATTTGCATGTGGAGAAAATGTTAAGAAAAATAAGCAGATAACTAAGACAGATAATACAAGTCCTTACATATACCAGTCAGGATTAGCTGCTAAATACAGCTATTTTACCAGAGAAGTGGCCTTGATTGGTTGGATCTCAGGCTGAGGCATTGTATGTTGAGTCTAGTTTCAATGACGATGGGTCAGAAAAGATCGTTCTATGTTGAAAATCTTGTATCCTGAGGGATCACTGTAATCAATTGTATTGACTAACATATATAGTTATTTGTTTTTCTTCTTTTCTCGTATGTAATATTTGTTTTTTTTTAAGGTCCTTGTCCCGAAGGAACAAACATTCATGGGGAAAATGGTTGAAGTAGAAATTTTTGAAGCAGGAAAACATTATATGAAAGGACATCCATTGTCAGATTCCAAGGTGTATACTCCATCCATCGCACAACCATTAGAAAAAGGAAAAGTTTCTGGCCTGTCTGAGGTGAGTTTCTGTTCTCCATACTGTGTACAATATATTTACTGACGTTAAATGTGTGTTTTTTTTAGGATTAGGATTTATGTATATAAAATCTCACAATTAAAATATACAGTATGTCATAAAGAGTAACTTATATTTCACTTTTTCCATAAATCACCAGTACAAGAGCTGATAAGAAGCTTTGTAATATCGTATTACGGAAATTGCCCCTTTCTCTACTTATCAGACTCCTTTCTTCACCCTGCCTCTTATCACGTGGCTCTCAATTCACTGGTAAAATCCCTTGTCAGGGATGAAGGTGGATTATCAACTCACTTTAGGTATCGGGGTACAATTGTTGCCCATAGAAGTATATGGAGAGGAGAGGGGGAAAAGGAGGAGAGAGCAGCTGCAGAGAGATCCAGATAGACATATCTTGCTCTCTCTGCAGCTGCAGAGAGATCCAGATAGACATATCTTGCTCTCTCTGCAGCTGCTGAGAGATCCAGATAGACATATCTTGCTGCTTGCTGTTTTACTGGCTCACCATAGTTCTGAATTCACAGCTACACTGCTCGTTACTGCTTAATAGAATCCTCCACACTGCAGCTGCTTCTGAGCATAAATGATAAGTGCAGGATGTAAGATATAGTCTTAAGCAGAGCCACATAGCATTATAAATCATGATAATGTCGTGCGCTCTTGCAATTCCACAACGGAGGATCACGGTCACACACTGAGTGTGATTCCCGCGATGGACTCACTGGTGTGAAACAGCCCTTACACAAAGTCCCATCATGTTGCTGTTCTGATGGCTGGATGTATAGCCCTCATCTCTGAACTCCAGACAGCTCTCAAACATGCTTTCAAGCCATATTCTTATCAGTTTGATTAGAATTTAGCTATATTGAGTGTTCATGAACATGTCAATTACTTTCACTTTGTGTCCTCATCTTATCTCCAAATTACTAAAAGGTCATAAACACTTATTTAAGCCACATTGTTATTAGCAAGATAAGAACTGAGCTATAATGAGTGTTTAGGAGGTCAGAGATCAGGAGCCGTCAGCTGAGCTTCCTGATGGAACAGGATGAAAATTCAGAACCTGCTACTAGAGAAGAAAGTCAGACAGTGGTTCAAAAATTTTAATAGAGACCAATTGAAAAAATTATTTTTAGAGTACAATAATAAAAAACAATTGCCCCAAAGGTATACATAGCTTTTAAAGGGGATTGTCTCACTTCAGCAAATGGCATTTATCATGTAGAAGAAGTTAATACAAGGCACTTACTAATGTATTGTCATTGTCCATATTGCTACCTTTGCTGGCCGGAATCTTCTTTCCATCACAATATACACTGCTCATTTCCATTGTGAGGACCACCCTGCAATTTATCAGTGGCGGTTGTGCTTGCTCACTATAAGAAAAAGCACTACCTTTTGTGTGCTCCCACAGTGCTGATGGAAGAATGAATCCAACCAGCAAAGGACGCAATGTGGACAATCACAATACATTAGTAATTGCCTTGTATTAACTTCCTCTACCTAATAAATGCGATTTGCTGGAGTGAGACAACCCCTTTAAGTAAACTGGTCCTGTATCTAGATTATGCATGGATAAAATCTGTAGCTTCAGTTACTCCTGGAAAGCACTTGAGCAGGTTGAATGTCTGGCTGTGTCCCAGTAAACATGGTGATATTGAGCGTCCTCCTAAATATGCATCACCTGAAGGGTGCTTAGAAAACTCTTGGCAATATACAGTCTAGTCAACAGCTCCTTTCTGTATACGTATATTGTATGCGCTTTCTTCTTTTAACAATGCTGATGTTTTCCCCAGAGGAGATGCCAGGAATACTGGTTTACTTTTCATTCCGAAGGTGTGAATAGCATTGAGATTTTCTTTTTATTTAACATTTCTGAAGGTGAGCAGACAGGGTTATGCTTCAGATGTTCCCCGCCACGTCTATAAATGTGTAAATGAGCTTGTGCCCATCCTGAAGCTGCTCTACTCAGTGCTGGTGTCTCCTGCAAGATTTACCTTCTAGTATCTTCAGGATGGCTGTAGGATAGATTCAGCCAGAATGCACTGAAAAAAATAATAGCAATTTATAATTTATAGGGCTTGATGTAATGGGAAAACATTTCTCTTGACGGCCAATTAAACCATTCAGAATGGCTAAACGTAGAGGCGGAAAAAATGTCTACGTTCTAAAAGTAAAGAAATTACAGATGTAAAAAAAAGTCTGTGTATGTAAATGTTTATATAGTAGTGGACAGATGACTTCATGATCAGGCTATACAGGATGTGCTTGAGGCTACTTTCACACTCGCGTTTTGTGCGGACGGATCCATTCAGATTATACTGCCGTCTGCATCCGTTCGTATTATCTTTAACATAGCCAAGACAGATCTGCCTTGAACACCACTGAAAGTCAATGGAGGACGGATCCGTTTTTTTTTGTGCCAGATTGTGTCAGAGAAAACGGATCCGTCCCCATTGACTTACATTGTGTGCCAGGGCGGATCCGTTTGGCTCAGTTTCATGAGACGGACACCAAAACGCTGCAAGCAGCGTTTTGGTGTCCGTCTCCAAAGCAGAATGGAGACTGAACTGATGCATTCTGAGCGGATCCTTTTCCAATTAAGAATGCATTAGAATGCAAACTGATCCGTTTTGGACCGCTTGTGAGAGCCCTGAACGGATCTCACAAACGGAAAGCCAAAACGCGAGTGTAAAAGTAGACTAACGCGTGTTACCATGGAGACGCATAGCCCTGTATTGGTGCTGTAGGCAGAAAACAGTAGGATATTTTTAATCGAGAGCTATTGGAAAGTTGCTTTGGTTTTATTGTGAACCCACTGGAGCAATAAAGGAAATTGGTAGAGAAGGTTTACGCAGTCTACTTATGTAGTTGGTTGTATAACACCGAATAACTAGGTGGGTTACCGTTTGGGAGTCTGAGTGACCGTTCTGACCGAAATGAGGGAGGGAAATGCTCTTTTCTGCAATCACCTAGAGGAGGGATCAGCAACCTTCGGCACTCCAGGTGTGGTGAAACTACCACTCCCAGCATGCACACTTGCTTGACTGTTGTCAGAACTCCCATAGAAGTGAATGGAGCATGCTGGGAGTTGAAGTCTCACCACAGCTTGGAGTGCTGGAGGTTAGCCATCACTGACCTAGAGAACCCAAAGACCGAAACAGAAGACCGTGTCATGTGTTTTCGGCTGGGTGACTTACTTCTGGATTTTAGTAAGGCCAGGTTCACATGACCGTTTCGTTTTCCATTCTACTGATCCGTCAGAAGAACAGAAAACAAACAGAAAAACGTTTACTTTGAGCATCCATTATGCTAATTTTCATCCATTTTAGCCATCTCTATCTGAGATCCGTTATTTTAGACGGAAGAAAAACTACTTTCTGAAGAACTTTTTCTCCCGCCTAAAATAACCGATCTCAGACGGAAATGGCTAAAACAGTTGCAAAGCGAGCATAACGGCTGCTAAAAATAAAGGATTTTTTTTTCTGTTCTTCTAATACGTCAAAAGAGCTGAAAACGACAGTGTGAAGGTACCCTAAATCAGTCATTTTCACATTATTTACGTATTTCCGGACGTATTGCACTGGCAAACAGAGTACCAGGTGGAGGCATTATCTCATACAGGGCGTTTTTACGAACTGTGCCCTCCACACCCCTTTCACGTGCAGCCAGTAATGTCCTTAGTCCAATAATTAATTAAGGAAAGATGTGATCGTCAGCTTTTACCTTGGTAGATGTGGCGCGCTTCCAGGCCCCGTCTTACATTTCGACGAGGCCCGGCTGTAAAAGCTGATGAAGTGTGAAATGAAAATGTGTATCACATTTCTAAGCATCGTTTTATGATCTTGCTGTACTGATATGTTTGGGGCTACAAAAAAACTGTAGTCCTGGCTTTAACATATGGAAAAAAGACAGTTTGCTCAGCCATGTAATTCCCTGATTGTTTCTCGGAGCATTTCCCCCTCTTCTTTTACAATACCTGGTAAACAAATGTTAACAATGAGGGGGGAAGCTACAGATAACATTACATTTATTGCTGTAAATGTCACGGCTGCTCTACTTTTATAGGCTTTGGCAGACAGTAAAAGGGAAGACCTTAGATGAAATGAGCAATATGCCTGCTGCATACATCCATAGACTGGGCTGTACATTGAGGTCACTCAGGGGACACTGTGTTTCTTACTTTTATACAGCTCCGCATTACTGTACATCTGGTTTTAGACAATGTTGAACATTTTTCGAATGGCGATATTAAGTGTCAATTCATACATTCAGGATTTTAAGCATTTTTTTTTTAAATTGTGGATTCAACCAAAACCTGCTTAAAAATTGTCCAAAGAAGAAAAATGAGGCAGCACTCCAAGGACGTTGAGGGTGGTGGACCCATTTATTAGCCCGCGACTGGGGTAATAAAGGGGTCCGCCACACTCCCCTTCCTTGGAGTGCTGCCTCATTTTTCTTTGGACATTATCTGTGGATTCGTACCTGGAATCTAGGACGGATTGCACTCAATTTTACTTTTTAGGAAAGTGTGCTGCTGTTGTTTTTTGTCTGTGTACTGCTTAAAAATTGGATACATTCTGCATCCATGCGTGTGAATGGTGTTTCTGCAACCCAGGTCACACCAGGGTCGGACTGGCCCAGCAGAGTACCAGACAGTGGCGTAACTAGAAATTACTAGGCCTCACTGTGGCTAGTCAAGATCACTCTCTCAGATTAGGCCCCGCTCCGTCTGTCACTGTATATAATGTCCTATTATAATACTGTTGAGAGTCCCCCTCGTGTGGGGGCCCCTTCTAAGTTCAGACCCCAAAGCAGCCGCTTCCCCTATTGCTATGCCCCTAGGACCAGAGGTTCCTCTGGTAGGCCCAGTCTTTGAAGTCATAGTGGGTCACAGAGGTCCAGAAGAAAAAAACATTTGAATCACTTACCACTAAGGTCTATATCTACTGTATGATTCAAAACCTGTTAGACTGTATTGCTGATATAGGGGGTTGGACCCTGAGAATAATTTCCTCTGGTGGGCCCAGGGAACCGCAGTCTAACACTGGTTCACATACTATACTGCGGGAAAAAATTCTGTGAGAATGAAAAGCATGGAATGAGGCTGATCTCCATGCCGCTCTGGTACTTCAGAATGTACGTCCGAAGCAGACGTCTGAGCACCACAGAGTTCCTCTAAGGATCCTCTAGTAATTACATGTCGGATTTGCAAATCTGCCGCATGTACATGTACAGTCCTAGAGACATAAATCTCTTCCCCATGCCATGTATGTGACTCCTAAGCTTGTGGGCAGTGCCCTCTCCTCTTATGTATGTGTTACAACAATCTACAAGGAAAAATACTTAAAGGGGTTTTTGGGGATTTCTGGATAGGTCATCAGTATCTGATCCGTGGGGTCCGACACCCAGGACCCCCACCGATCAGCTGTTTGAGAAGGCACCACGGCTGCAGCCTTCTCTCAGCTCACCATGCCCAGCGCCGTACATTGTATAGCAGCAGTGCTTGGTATAGCAGCTCAGCCCCTTTTACTTCAATAGGCCTGAGCTGCACATAGGCCACATGACCAATGAACATATCACATGGCCTAGTCTAAACTGCGAGAAGGCCACAGCACTACTGTGAGTGCCGGGGCCTACTCAAACAGCTGATTGGTGGGGTCCGACACCTGGAACCCCCACTGATCAGCTGTTTGAGGAGGGCCCGGCATCAGATAATGATGACCAATCTAGAGGAAAACCCCTTTAAGATTCTGCGCAATTGTATTTAAACTTAAGAAACTTTGTGACATTGACCATGTGGATGTGTTAGCATGAAGTTGAGTTGTTTTCCTTCCACTGGAGCAAGTGCTCAGACAACTCTCAGATGGATCTTGACTTACCCAACCTTCACCAATTGTTAAACTATCCTAAACAAGCGTATACCCTGGTTTCCAGCAGAACATTTCATTCTTGCACCGCTGACTCCCTACATAGCATTATGAGGTTGTCAATTGTTGTATTATAACTAAGCAGATACGTTGCGATCCAGGACAGTACCAGGGTATGAGGGCAGTAGTCTTTGTATAGCAGTAGTTTTTACTACACATAACGCCACAGCTCAAACAGTGGATCTATATTTCAGATAGTAGTGTGCTGTCTCTTGTTCCAGTCTGCTGCTGCACAATGAGGTCACTTTCACATCAGCAGAGGATCTCGAAACTGGAATTAATCAGATCTGTGCCATTTAATACATCCAGATGCATGCGTTTTGTCTCAATCCGGTTGTATTAAATCAAAACTGCAGAAACCGGATCCGGTATGAAAATCATTGTAAGTCAATGGGCGCCAGATCCATTTATAAAAATGTTTTCCTCCTGAGGAACAGTGTCATTCTTTTCTATAGGCTTATCCCCACTGAGCACTGGCATGGCTTCTGGAAAAAGCAGACCCTATTTTCTAATCCTGGACAACCCCTTTAACTATCCCTTTCCAATATAATATATTAATGAGGGACCCTCTCCGTGGAATTGAATTCTCTGACTATTCCTGTGCCAGAGTCTCAAACGGTGAGCAGCAGAAAGCTTGGCTGTAAGTTGGAGCCAGACTCTTGCTGAATAAAACATATGGTCCAGGTCTCAGGTGAGGGCCCCTTACCGCACTCCTAAATTGAGGGAAATTAGGCATTTAAATAAGAATTTGTTAAAAGGCGGGAAACTCTGTTTAGCAGACTGGTGTACATTTCAGGAAGAAAGTTTCTGGACATATTCACACTGGAGAGCAGAAGACTATTTAGCTATCAGTAAATAGATTTGCACAGAGTGCTGAAGCACTAGACTGCCAGCGGAGTCAGCCTAATGGTTTTCCAATGTTTCCACTGCCAGGCCAGAAATTCCCCAGCCGCTACTAAATACATTCAATGGCTTGGGTAATTTTGAGACAAAATGTTAAGAGGAAAGCTGGAGTCGTATACTCCAAGGTGTCTTGGCACTGTCTTCTATAGTGCTTCACCGGGGAAGAAATAAAACACTCAACAAGGTCTTTACACTTACAAGCAGATTAACCCATTGAGTCTCTGACTCTTTACTGTCTGGTAATGTTATGTCAAGTATGTGTCCACTGTTTGGAAATATTCCCATTTCTCTGTTTGAATTCAGATCTGGAGCAGTGTTACATTTAAGTCTCCATTCACATTAGTGTCACTGCAAATCCATGGTGGCTGTTTTCAAACAGATCCTGATGAATTCTGCTGGATTCCATTGCGCTTAATGGGGTACTAGAGTAGCGCTACAGACTCCCATTGTGCTTGCAATCAAAAATTACCGTAACCCGGACAGAAAGCAAATAACATGGGTGTGAACAGAGCCTTCCATGTTTGTTTCCTGACCGTACAGGATCTACTGCCGATAGGCTCATGTAGTGGCTTACCTCATGTGCATATTCCCCATGCTTTTTTTTTTTTTTTTTATTGGACTCTCAAGACTCATAATCACCATGTAAACCAATCACTCCGGTTTACATCCTGTATGTAGCACTTCCTGTTGCTGCATCCCACCAAACCCATGATGCACTTCTCCTTTCTCTGCCATGCTCCTGACAACAGTCAGCTAGTTTATAGCTCCTCCCACCTGCTAGTTACATAGACACACCCCTATCACTGCCCCTGGCGCTGCTTTGGACATAACATCACAGGAAATAAGAGCTGTATGGACATAACGGAACAACGGAAGATAAAAATGAAAAAAATACATTACAGACTTAGAGCTACCTACATAAATGATTGGCTTAAAGGATGTTGATGCAAACAGTTGAGCACCTTTAACCTATTTCCGACCGCCTTACGATAATAAATGTCGGCAGTCAGGACTTTAAATATGGTGCCCACTCGCCAGTATGAGATTAACCATTACATCGATCGCATACAATTATCCCCTCAGATGCCGTGGTCAAATATGATGATGATGGCATCTGTGAGGATGAAAACTGGGAGCGTGGAAGCCTCCATCCTCCTGAGTGACATGAGGCTGCCGCACACTAGTTCCTATGGAGAGCCAGCCTGTAGGCTCCATAGGAACAGTATATTTCTCATAGACTCCAATGCTAATGCATTGGGTTCTATGAGAACAGCAATGTAATGATTGCTTGTTAAAGCTCTCTAAGGAAAGTATAAAATACTGTAAAAAAAAAATGAAAAATTTTTAAGTTTGACTCACCCCCTTTCCCCAAAATTCAAATAAAAATACATAATTTTAAAAATAAACATGGCTTATATTTGTCCCATACAGCAAACGGCAAAATGGGGGGGGGGGGGTGAGGCAAAAAGACCTATTTGCTGTTAAAAAAAATTTAACAAATAGTAAATCAGGTGAATCCTCACACAGCTCCATAAATATAAAAGTTAAAAAGTTATGGGGGTCAGAATATGATGAAGCAAAGAAAAAAGTATTTATCCCCAAAGGTTTGCAGCTCTCAAGCAAGTGGCGTGACAGACGCAACACCAGAGCCCTTGCTTTTTGCTTTTTATTATGCCCTAGTTTCACATAGTTTAGCAATGTGTCCATACTTGTAAACTGCTTCTATACGTTCTGCTATATGATGCTGTTTACGGTACACAGTCATGCAAGTAAAGCCGGTGCCAGGAAAGTGATGCCAGATTATCCGGCTCAGTAAATGCATTGCTTTGTGCTCCCATGACTAAGAGTCTGCAGGCAGTTGCACAGTTTGCTTTTATCTTTCCTATATAGTTGGACATTTTACTAGTGTTTGATGGTTACTTCTGCGTTAGAAGACCGTTACCGAGAGGGCATGATTCATGTGATCACTGACAAAGCTTGTAAATATATTCTATTTTTGGAGATGCTGTAGTCACAGTAACCATCAAAGACCCCTTTACTGTACATGCCTATTGCCTACATCAATGAGGATGGTGCTCTCAAGCGTTCCCATAATTTGGTAGAGTTTCCCCTGGTGTTACAGCATGTGTATCACACTGTGGGAAATGGAAATGAGTGCTGTCTCGTGGATAATGTCTGCGCATGTGTATATGTGCATTTTTATACAGTGGGGAAAATAAGTGTTTGATACACTGGCAATTTTGCATGTTTTCCCACCTACAAAGAATGGAGAGGTCTGTGATTTTTATCGTAGGTACACTTCAGTTGTGAGAGACGGAATCTTAAAAAACTCCAGAAAATCACATTGTATGGCTCCGTAAGAAGCATTTCAAGGTCCTGGAGTGGCCTAGCCAGTCTCCAGACCTGAACCTCCCTCTTTGGAGGGAGCTGAGACTTTATGTACTTAAGCGACATCCCTCCAACTTGAAAGATCTGGAAATTATCTGTATGGAGGAGTGGACCAAAATCCCTGCTGCAGTGTGTGCAAACTTGGTCAAGAACTACAGGAAACATCTGACCTCTGTAATTGCAAACAAAGGTTTCTGTACCAAATATTAAGTTCTGTTTTTCTATTGTATCAAATACTTATTTCATGCAATAAAATCCAAATTCTTTAATGTGATTTTCAGATTATTTTTTTAGATCCTATCTCACAGTTGAAGTGCACCTACGATAAAAATTACAGACCATTCCATTCTTTGTAGGTGGGAACACTTGCAAAATCGCCAGTGTATCAAACACTTCTTTTCCCCACTGTATAATATATAGTACTATTTAATTGTTGTAGGCAGGTGTGGAAAATGCGGCAAAGTAAGAATGCTTTAAAAAATAGAAGTTTTACTAGTTTTATCAATTAAGCCTACTTTCACACTAGCGTTAATATTTTCTGGTATTGAGATCCATCATAGGGTCTCATACCAGAAAAAAACGCTTCCGTTTTGTCCCCATTCATTGTCAATGGAGACAAAACATAACTGAACAGAATGCTCCAATATGCCTTCCGTTCTCATACCGGAGAGCAAACAGCAGCATGCTGCGGTTTTCTTTCCGTCCTGGGATGCGGAGCAAGACTTCTCTGACACAATAGAAAACAGATCCGTCCCACGTTGACTTTGATTGAAGTTCATGACTGATCCGTCTTGGCAATGTTAAAGATAATACAACCGGATGCAGACAGTTGTATTATCAGTAACAGAAGCGTTTTTGCTGAACCCTGCCTGATCCAGCTAAAACGCTAGTGTGAAAGTAGCCTTACAAATACAAAAGTGAATGAACAAAACAGAAATGTAAATCTAATCAATATTTGGTGTAACCACCCTTTGTCTTCCCAACAGCAGAAGTTCTTCTCGGTAGACTTGAGGTTTTTCCAAACATTTTGGAGAACTAACCACAGATCTTCTATGGATGTAGGCCTGCTCAAATCCTTCTGTCTTTTCATGTAATCCCAGACAGACTCCATAATGTTGAGATCAGGCTCTGTGGGGGCCATACAGTCACTTCCAGGACTACTTAACTTCTTGTTCAGAGTTTTTATATATAGATATAGATAAAAAGAATAGTGTTAAGCGAATCGAAGTCAAACTAATTGATTTTGATCCGAATTTCAGATTTCTAAAATCTAGATAGCCGCAACAGCCTCTAAGCGAGCAAATGGATAAGGAAAGTGTTTTTTTTTTTGTTGTTGTTTTGTTTTTTTGTTGTTTTTACCCTCATTAACACCTTAAGGGCCTCCATTTTAACATCAGATGCCACGATCAGCAATAAACGCAGCATCTGAGGGGTTCAATGATGGGGGACGGGGTGATTCCTATTCCCCATCATTGCGCCCGCTACTTACAAAGAAATGCAATTCGCTAACCAAGATATATATCTTCTCCCTAGGAAGACAGGGTAAGCAGTGATTTGACAAAGAACATGACTTAATAGGTATGCTGCATAGTTATTGTAGATGTTAGTTTACTGATCCATGCATTTATTCAGTGCATACATTCTGGACAGATTAGGTTACAATGAACAGATCAGTACTTCACAAATATACTGTTTCATAGCAGCCATGGAGTTGTATCATTGTAGTTTGGGCACGTCGAATCGACTTGTGACGTGCACTACCTATTGGCTGGTATTATATAAGAGCCGTAGCTGTCAGAATGATAGGGGAGCACATGGCCTTTTTGGAAAATTCAGTTTTTATCTCCTGCCCGCAGGCTATAGACTGCTGTTGACCGCCCACCCCCATCCATGGGTCAGCCATGTACAAGGATGCATTATTGTTCCATTTTGATGCCGGTATCAGTAAGGATACAATTTCCACTTGGGTTATAGTCGGTGACAATAGCATGATGATCATATATACCTCTTTCAGCCTAGTAACCATGTAAACAGTTGTGTTTTCCTGGGTAAATGAAATGCTTGAAATCCCTTTTATTCTTCGACTTGCTATTGTGATGGACTCCACAATACTTTTCACACTGTTATCAACCTCTGTCTTCTCCCTTTCATGCCGATATCTTTCTGTCTCCCTTGGTTATCTTTTGCTTAGTGCATTTGAATGACCGATACTTTCATTCTGTCCACTTGGTTTTTACTCACACAGTGCTTTGATCCATCCATACCGCTTGCCATAGACGGCATAACCTAAAAAAAAAAAGATTGATCACTTGTTTAATAAGAGACCTTTTCGAGTGGGCTAAAGTGCTCCCCTCTTCAAGACAAAAGAGGTCAGCAGAAAATTCTGTTTTATGTGCTGCATGAAGTCATCGTAAAAGCTCTGACCCTTAAAATGGCCAATGCAGAGATGTTTTCCTTTGCATGGCGACTTCATTTCCAGAACTATTGAAGTGAGAGGCCACATTAACCTGGGTGTACACGGATTTAAAAGGCAGATTTCTCTAGCTTTCATCTTCCTGTTAATGAAACATATGAAATCTTGAGGGAGCGTGTAATATGAACGTTCTGAAGATGAATTGTTTTTAATATAGTCTGTGCCATGTTCAGGATTTTTACCTCCTTTCTTGATTGTACAGATTATATCTTGGTACAGACTACATATTTATAGCAAAGCATGAAATGTTAACTGTGATTATTATAGTGAAATGAGGCTCCTAAACATCTGATGGCCACTCACAATTGTGAGCCATACCCAGTGGCGTAGCAGACTCCCAACTCCTCTAGCTACTTTACATCTGGTGGTAGAGGCAGAGCTTGCTAAGAGCTCATTTGCTTCCCTTCTTCACAGTAACTGTATAAATTCCTATGCCTTGAGCTCCCCCTAGTGGTGGCTACAGACAGCCAGCTTTGTAATAGAAGGAAAGCAGGCGTTTTATCAATGTATTTATGCCAGTCTTCTGGCGTGAAATATCTTGTTCAGAATGAGTGTCATATTTAGGAAGCACCTGTAGATGTCAGATAGTGTGGATGAGGCCATGGTAACTTTTTTGTAACAATTTTTTAAATTTTTAAGTTTTTTTGCTTAATAAAAAAAAATGAATTCACCAAAGTTATGACATGCTGAAATCTGGATCCATTATTCTATAGGAAGAAGCATAATAGAAATGTATAGATATGGTATACTGCAATTGTACTGGATAGTGATAGCCACGCTTTCATGTCTTTTATTCAGTTTATTCCATGTGGATTTAGTCTTCAGTGCATGAGCAATTTATTCCACGTGGATTTAGACCCAAGAGCCGTAGGCAAGTCACACTGTCAAACCAACAAAATATGTGCACCCACTAATATGATTCAGAATGTGCAAAATTGAATTAGTGAAAATGGCAGATTATTATTTGTGCCCAAATTCATTCTGATTGTACATTAGAGCGTTGGCTGGCAAACCCCTAAAATTAATTAACGTGTACAGAACTGGAACGTGTTGCTGTCAGTTTTCTTTTTTCTACCATTATTCTGATAAGACTTCTAGATATAGTTGTCAGACTTGGCATCTATTAAGTTGTTCTAAAGGTGAAGGGGTTGTCTAAATAAGTTATTTAATAGACTATATCTGCATAGCGCCACTTGCTGTTTTTTTTTTTTTTTTCCATATTTCTCCATCGACCTCCGTAAAATCACTCTGGTGGACACACATGTTCACTTCCATCCTTCTACTGTCGCCAGTTTTATCTACTGTTACAGCAACAGTTAGAGGGATAGAACTGCAGAAGAAAGGACACACCCCTTGATTTGTGATAAGTAGCAGAAAGCACTTTAGCCTGAGAGTGAACACGCCATCTGAGCTGCCAGCTTGAAGTATATCTAGCAGAGAAATGAATGGGGAGAGCTCTGGATCCATGTGAAATACAGGGCTGGTTCTAGCTTAGTTAGAAAGAGATTTTGTACTATATTATGTCTGATTTTCATTTTTTACATTAATCATGGGATAACCGGTTTAATTTTTTGGTGCATTAAATTATTAAGTGTTGCTATTGTTATGCATTTATGCATCTATCTAAACTATCGTTATGAATTTTTCATAATGCATAATTCTGGTGGGCTTGGTTCTACTTACACTTTTGATCCATCAGTAGATAAAAAAAAACCTCTACAGTAGTATGATGACCTCTGACACCCCAATTCTGCAAGCGTTCCCTCCAGGCAGTCGCCGGATAGCTAGCTGTTACATGCAGCAAATGTCCTCTGCAGCATGGGAAGGAGCGGTCTCTATGCCAGCGCTCATCCCCATGCAGGACAGCGGTGTGCCGGCAGCAGATCGTGATTACATAGCACAATCTGCTGCCAGCAGATCCAAATCTTTCAGCATACTGAAAGATCTGAATTGCCCAATGAATAGGCAGTCGGAGGCAGTATTAGACTCGCTAACGAGCGTTCCTCTGCTCGTCTAATATACCCTAAAGTAGACACTTCTTGAGTGTTTTTACTTCTTTCTTTCTTTTCATCTTTTGAAAACTTTCAAGACTAGAATATACATTTGCTTGGAGATGTGCGTATGGAATAATCTTCAGACCCTTATGCACTATACTTAAATATTTTACTCTTCAGCAGTTTCTAGTCACCTCTGCATATTACTATTTTACAGTCGAGTGTGATGAATTTTACATTCTCAAAGGAGCATTCATACATGATCATAGATGACTTTTTAGAACACGAGGGATCTGATATGACCATTATGTCTTGTGATATCATCATCAGGTCTTCATGGCCACTATTCATGCTTAGCTCCTGGAATTGAACATATAGATTAGTTTGTCAGACTGATTATGCTAAACCATATAACTTCATGAATTAATCTGCTTATGTTTATTGTGGAATTTCCCTCAGCAGTTTTTGATGGGCCTAATGAGTTCTTCTGCATTTCTTGTGTGTGTTTGTGTGTATGGGGGGGTCATATCTTCTCAGTTCAGCCAGTGGAGAATATTTACATTGTAGGGACACAATTCCCTAAATGGCCACATATTGTACACAGAGGAGAAAAAAAGTCCAAACCAGGGATCGGCTTTACCGATATTATCGGCCAATATTCAGGATTTTCAAAGTTATCGGTATTGGCATCTACCTTGCCCATATACCGATAACGAATCGCGAACATGGATCGCGCTGTATTAAAATCATTGGTGGCAGTGGCCACAGGGTCCCCTCTCCCCTCCTCTTCATTGGTGGCAGTGGCAGCTTCTGATCGGAGCCCCAGCAATGTAATCCTGGGGCTCCGATCAGTTACCATGGCAGCCAGGACGCTACTGAAGCTACATGGTAAGCTCCCTGCTGCTGTGTGCACAAAGCACAGGGCAGCAGAGAGAGTGTGAAGTCCTATTTACCCTAAGGCTGGGAACACACCTAGGCGTTTCTGAATCGCGCGTATAACGCGCGTTTTTGGATGCGCGTTTTTGTAACTAAGAAACGCGCGTCATACGCGGGATTCAGTGATTCTCCCCTATGGCATCATTGTCCATAGGCGCGTTAAAACGCCCCAAAGAAGCTCATGTACTTGTTTGGGCGTGGGGCGTTTTACAGCGCGTTCAAACGCGCTGTAAAACGCCCAAATGTGAACCATGCCCATAGGGAAGCATGGCTTTTCACATGTTGTGCGTTTTACAGCGCGTTTGAACGCGCTGTAAAACGCTTAGGTGTGTACCTAGGGTAATAGAGCTCTATCAGGGTGAATAGGACAAAGGATTAAAAGATCCCAGGTTCTACCCCTAAAGGGGGAAATAGTTATTAAATAAAATAAAAAAAAGTGAAAAAAAACACCAAACACCAAATATTTGATCTAATCTATATATCTAACATATAATGGCATCTCTTCATTTAACACCAGATTTGTGTAGAATTTTTTTTTGAAAATGCACAGAATATCAGTTTAAATTATCGGCTATCGGCCTGAAAGGTCACAGATTATTGGTATCGGCTCTAAAAAATCAATATCGGTTGATCCCTAGTCCAAACCTGCTGATCTGGTCAGGACTAGCAAATTTTATTGGTGGCCTTCTGACTCTTCACTGATAGGGGATGGAAGAATCGCCATGATAAATCTTATCGTATCTGATCTTTTGTTCCTTGGGAGGGAAAGTTCTGCTAGAGGCGTCTGGTAGCGGCTTATTCTATCTCTATTGAAAACACATATGAGCATTCCGGTATCTGGGGGAGTCAGGTGACGTAGCTGTCTGTCGAACCGGCGTCAGATAATGGCTGTCTTAGGATAGACACAGACAAGAAGAGTATGTGATCCATGAGAGGTCTGGGCATTGAACCTACAGGGAAATTTCCCAGCGGGCTGGTGCCCAGAAAGCCACCCAAGCCCTTTTCTTGGCTGCCAGCCAGGTACATAAAGATCTGAAGCTCTCAGCATTAATAAATGTAGCAGCATCGGGCACTTATGCACCCAGCCAGTGGCTGCAGGTGCCCTCCTGAATTAAACAGTATTGCCATCCTCAGAACTATGATAGAGTTTCATACTGTAGCTCAGGCGGCATTATTTTATGCTGCTATGTGGTATTGCTGGCCCTACCTACTTGTGTCAATTTGGACCCACTCACAACATGGGGCCACTTTTAGGTTTGATTCCAGGGCCACTTTAAGTTCCCAGTCCGTCCCTGATGTGAACCATGTTTTATGGTACTTCCTGACTGAGCACCCTCTTTATGTCTCACTAATAATTCACCATTCATTGTGAGTTATGAAACTTTTTAGCTCACTTCGTTTACATGAAATGTAATGGACACCTTAGAAGCTGCTAGCTGCTTTTAAGGTGGGGATGCACCTTCTCGCCTACAGAGCCCCTGCGTACCTGCCCGGTCTGCACATATAATAGGCCTGCCCCAGTTTGTTTGTTTCGTTACATCGTAATCCCCTATGGCCTTCGAGTCGTATTTAAAGAGGACCCGTCACCTCATCTGACATGTCTGTTTTAGTAAATGCTGGTATTGTTCTGGAAATAGCAATTCTAAAGCATCTTTTCTTATGCACTTTGTGCTGTTCCTCTGTTATTCCTTTTAGAAATGTATGATTAAATTGACAGCTGGGTGCTACCATTCCCTTTAATAAAGTAGTTGGTCCTTTAATACAGTAAGCACTAGTTATCAATTTATGCAAAAATATGTGGGAGAAATTACATGGGAATGGCAAAATGTATTGTACCTTTCTTGCCTCCATGTGCTGCTGTACAGGCTCCATTTGTGCTGTGCTGATAAACAGATATTTGCTGTTAGCACTAGCGCGTCTTCGGGGAGAATATATTTCTATAGACAAAGTGGGATGGAGCATGAGAGTTCTTTTCTCTGTCAGAGTTGTATGGAATACATAGGAAAAGTACAGGTTTGTACATTTGGATAGGTGCCATATTAGGGTTCCATACAACGTGTAGGTTTACAGAGCCTTAAAGGGATTCTGAGGGAATACTCAGTCTTTAGCACGTGCCTGCAACCTACCTCTCTAGAAGACTTACCTGCTCCCTGCTACCTCCACTGTGTCCATGTTCTGGTCCCTGGAGTGTTTATATCCAGTGCTTCATGGTCATATGCTCCTCTGCAGCCAGAGACTGGCTTCAGCAGCGACCCTCAATTTCAAGAAAAAAATATCACATTAACTGGGAAATGAAAAGAACACTTAGCTGGTGCTCTCTTTGCTATCCCTTCAGCTGCAAATCCACCGTTCCGTGGGCTTTTCTTCTGCTATCCGAGATGGCTGCACTTCTCAGGCTACCTGATGCATACTATCCACTTGCCTAATGGTAGTTTTCACCTGATTTCTGTTCCCTTTAGGGCAAGATAGCCAACCTTCTGATAAGATTCTTCCCATATATTTTTATTGGTGAGAGACCCTAATTTGTGATAGTTCACAACTCAGAAATGAAGACCACCTGAGGTTGCACTTCTCTTGCTGCCAGACTAAAATTGACTTTGAGCTCGTCTAGATACAAGTACTATTAGTACAGCGGTAAAGCATGTTTTTGACCTTCCTTTGAATAGACTTTGTCACCTCATACTTGTAGGGTCACATAGTACGGTTTCGTACGTCTCTTAATTACCCTCTCTGTCGCTATTGGACATGTTTTATGATCAGCCTGGATTCCTGCAGACATCAGGGTGTCAGAATTTGGAGCCACAAAGTAAGCTGTGACCCTGGAGCTGCCAAGCAGTAAATCACCCCCAGTATAATGCGCCTGGGATGTTCTTTACAAGGCCTTTGATGGTAACTAACAGAAGTACATAATAAAATGGCATTAGTCCGATCTGATTGTTGGATAATTAGTTTTGTTTTAACTGCATTGCCAATTTCTCTATGACTTGCATATACTAATTATTTCATATACAGTCTTAATCTCCAGAGCCCAAAGGGCTTTTAATAGTGTCAGTGACATTTTCTGAAGAGAATTTATATGGTATTTGCCTTTTCCATCCCCTGCAGCACTGATCATGGCTCATTTGTATTATTTCTAGTCACAATAGTCAAGGTCCTTAATATATCTCTAGTTATACAGATTGGAGTCGATGACTTACTGCCAAGATCCTGTGTGTTCTCTCACCTACAAGAGTCCTGGAATAAGAAGGTAGGTTTTGACTGGTACAGGGGATCTTGTAGGGTATTGAACTATAAAGCACCTCATTTCATCAGCAGGTTTTCTATGGTCTTCTAAAAATGACTACTTGTTTCATTTCTGTACCGTGGTCAAATCTTTGGTTGTACTGTTCAATATGTTGTGACCATTTCTGGTCACTACAAGCTATTAAAATGATCCCTTTACCAGTTGTGTTGTGTTGCAGGCTGTGCAGGAGCCACGGTACCTGACACTGCCCTGGAAATCCAAAAGAATGTCTTCAATTATCAGCCGTAACTAGGAAATTGAGCGATTCCAATAATAGAATTTGAGAAGTAAATTGTAATGATTAGTGTTGAGCGAACTTGTGGTTTCACAGTGGGCGTACAAGGTTCAGGTTATCTAAGGATTCCATTATGGATTCCGCTACCACGGACCATTATGGTCCGTGGTAGCGGAATCCATAACTGAATTCTTAGATAACCCGAACTAGAACCTTGTATGCCGAAACCACAAGTTTGCTTAACACTAGTAATGATGATATAGGTGATTACAATATTCCCACCAAAGGACAAATTTGTTGGGGAAAACTGTACAATTGGCAGGAGGCTCTAGCATCCTGTTGGGCCGCCTCTAGCCTGGATACCAGATGAGATATGGTTGAGCATAGAGGATTTGTATGATATCCTGCAGCACATTTGCCCACACATGTTGCTGGGCCTGTAGATTCTGCACACTCCTAGGTTATCTCCATACTCATACCTGACCATCTCAAACAGAAGCTGGATTTGTACCTAAAGATAATACGGTTCCAGTCCATAGCAGTCCAGGATTCTCGTTCATGACGCCGCTACAGACAAAGGTGATGGTTGGCTGTCAATAGCAGGACACGAAATATGTGCCTTGACATTAAAAATGCTTATTTTAAGAGCCTGCAAATGTTCTGGGCACAGGTGTGTAATGAAGGTGCCACCTGTGTCTTGATGGTGGACAACAAAACTGAGATGAGCATGAGCAGCTTCCAGAGAGTCTTTTTATGGGACAGTGGAGAAATCTTAAATGGAGTCTTAAAGAGGTTGTCTCATAAAAACAACACCATCCATATGTCCTCAGGTCAAATGGACCTCATAAATTTATGAGAATGAGATATAAGATTATACAGGTTTTCTGTAGGTACGTATGGCATCTTACCCAGCCGCTCACATCCTTTTTCTATGCTGATGGCAAGCAAATGTCTGCAGATGGGTCTCTCTGGTTTGTCAGATAACCCAAATCATTTGTCAAGGCTTTGTAAAGGATCAGACATTGGCTTACAGGGTTATTACCTATGGGTAGCGCTTGCCCTTCTGGAAAATGACTTGCCCTTCATGTTTGCCCTTCTGGAAAATGACTTTTATGCCTAAAATAATGTGAATTTGTGTCTATTTTGCTGGGCCTGCATTTGCAGCTAGACCAAAATATTGTCTTTTTGAAACCTCATCATATGGTTAGCTGTCACTTTAGGATCGTACACCATTTTTAGATTCGTTTCTCTTTTTTACATGAACAGAGTTCATACTTTAGTAACTTGACATATTGCGATGAGTGTTCTTTTCTGACTGCGGCCATATGTTATGTGCTTTTTTACAACTTGAGATTAGAGTATCTGCATAACATTTTGGAGTTTATTACGAAACAAAGATGTAGAGTAAAATAAGAAACTATTTGTAGTCATAATAAGTAAGTTGAAACTGCTGGCCCAGATGTCAGAGGGAAGATAAAGCGAGAGAGGATATGGTCTACTTGAATTAATTAGCGGCTGTTCTAAAATAGTGGCTGTCTAAACAGCGTGTGCACCCAAGCAAGCACTCTGACTGCTAATCCCCTGCATTTTTTTCCCCACACAAAAATCCTGCCTTCCAGCTAGTGAAAGACAGATGGGAACGGTAAGCTGCATATTACCTTAGAACAACTGGTCATGCGGGTTTTATCAAACATTGCTTGTTGGTGTCATGAGAACTTCAGACTTAGAGAGTCAATCAGTGCAACCATCAGTCACATCAATATACGAATGAACTAGTAAATGAGATCCATTAGTGGTATTAGCCGGGTGTACATTACCAACTGAGTGCATGTTACAGAGTACACAGAAACTTTAGCACCACTACTTTTGCCTGTTAGTCATTCTTCTATGGCTGAGTTTCTTTAGAGAGATGAAAGTAAATGTTTAACTTTAAGGGTGCTTTCACACCTCCGTTTTTACTTTCTGGCGTAGAGATCCGTCATCTGGTCTCTACGCCGGGAAGAAACTGATCAGGATTTTCCCCATGAATTCTGAATAAAAAGAAATCCGTTCAGGATGCATCAGGAGGTCTTCCATTCAGTATTGTAGCGTTTTTTGGAACGTTGTCAAAACTGTAGCATGCTGCGGATTTGTCTCCGTCCAAAAATCCGGGAGACTTGCCGTAACGCCGGATACTGAATTAATGACCATTGAAGTGCATTAATCCGGATCCAGAATTGAGCTAAACGTCGTTTCGTCGCATCGCTGGATCCGACGTTTAGCTCTGCGCATGCGCAGCAGCAGTTCCGATCAGGGCCCCAGTGTAAGCTGGTGCTCCGATCGGTTACCATGGCAGCCAGTATTCCGCAGCAGTGTACTTACCTGCGCTGCGGCCCCCCCCATTGATCTATGCGCCGCGGGGACCTGTGACGTCATGAAGGGGCGGCCGCAGCGCAGGTAAGTACACTGCTGCGGAGTACTTACCATGGCAGCCAGGACTTAAGTAGCCTCCTGGCTGCCATGGTAACCTGAAAGCATTTTGAAGACTGATCAGGATCCTGATCAGTCTTCAAATGCTTTCAGGCAACTTGCGTTCTGACGGATTCGGCGGTCCGGAACTGCCTGCCGGATCCTCAGAACGCAAGTGTGAAAGCACCCTAATAGTCAACACTTACTTAAGTATTTAGCTGAATAATTCATATTTTATGTTGTTGTTTTTTAAATACAGATATATTCTTTTTCTTATATAAAGGAGTTTTTCGGTACTGAGTATGGGACATCAATATCAGATTGATGGTTGTCGTCTGGCACCCCCACCTGATCAGCTATTTCAGGCATCCACCAGCTTTGGAAACTATACACTGGGTGGAAGGCTCCTTTCAACACCAGTGTACTGCAGCTCAGCTTACCTTGACTTGAATGGGAGCTGAGTTGCCATACCCCAACATGGTCAATACATAGGGGATGGAATCTTGTGCTTCCAGCTCCATCTATAGTAGTTTCCACACGCCCGATCTGCAGAACTCACTGCAGGTCCTATTCATGTCCGGTTTCCCAGATGAGAATAGCCCTTTCCATTGAGGGAATTAACAACATAATACACATGGACGATATCTGTAGTTCAAGGATCCATTTTTGTGAACAAAAATTTGTGCATGAAGCCTAAGGACCTGCATTTGGTTATTTATCATAGAGAGAGTCCCTGCAGTGGACCCCCATCTTAGAAGTCCACATGCCTTAGTAAGACCATATGGATACGGATTGTCTTGTGAGACAACTTCTTTTAGTCTAATTTTTACAGTAGTGGCGACTATAAATTATCTAATGCAACACCCATCTGTTTTTAGCCCTTCAGAACCATACCCTCTTATCGTATATGTCACTCACTGGGCAAGAATTAGGTTGAATGATTTCTTTAAAAAAAAAATTCAGCTACAATGAGGGACAAGATATGACTGAAGCCCATTTCTCCTCCTATTTTCCTGCTCTATACGTTAGGAAGGGTTCCCTAATTATACTCCTTTAGACTCCTCAATAAATAGTTTGCACTCCTGTATTAAAGTGCTTCATCTGGGGGGTAATTTAAACATTTAAGAGTAATATAAATGCAGCTTATTGGATAGGTGAGAACAGTATAGAATGGTATAGTTAAATGCAACACAACACTACTTTAAACACACAGCCCTGCTACATACACACAAAAAACACCATTCTGCTACATGCACACAAACGCGCTATGGTAAATACACAGAGCACTGCTATACACACACAGTCTTAAAACATGCACACACATAGACATGGGGTACATAATTTTTCTGCACTTCCCATCTGGCCCTGCCCTCGGGTTACATCAACGAAGATCCTTGAAGTACTCAGCTTTCACCTCAGTTACTGCAGCTTGGGGAGACCATCGGCCATTGTGTTTACTTACACATATGCTGAACAGATCGCTGTTGGCCAGGTAGATAGAGAAGTGTCCACACACACACACTATTCTCATTGATTCAGTAGAGTGCTGTATCAACACTCTTCTGGGTCATTAAGGAAGCAGTGGGTGGTCTAGACCACCTTGACTGCGGACTATAAGACGCAGGCACTTTTTAGGAATATTTTTTCTCGCTAAAAATTGTGCCTTATAGTCCAGAAAATACTTTTTTTTTTACTTGGCTAGGCAACTTAGGCTTAATCTGATATATCAATTATTTTGGTTTTATTGATAGTTTTCAATTCTTGAAAATGGGTCAAATTATATCTATGCAATCTTGTAACTAACCACTAGCAAAGCTTCTCTGTAAAATATGGAATCGGGTAAGGCATACGACTGAAAAAGAGGTTTTCTCCAAAGAAATTTATTTTTAGATGAGAAGTTGAAACCACCCTCATTAGTAAGGTAGCAGTTTGACATCCAACAGGGGTCTTTGAGTTTTACTGTTACCAGGTTTTTTATTTGATGCTTTCTATAAGTGAAAGATATGAAGATGAGATAGGATATGAAAGATGATTTTGCAGTGAGAAATTGTTGTATTATAACTGACGAAATTAAAAGATGATGAAGTTGGAACAGTTGTCTCTAAGCTGTAAAACCTCTTTTATTGAAGGGAACATAAAAAATAACCCAATACTATCGAGAGAAAAATGGCAGAAAGATCTGATAAATTAAAAAACTGACCATTGGGAGTTTATTGTAAGGGGCATTGAGGATTTATTTCTAAATTGAATAGCTATAATATTTCAGTGGTTCATACAAAGGGACTGAAGTCATCTTCCCAGTGTCCCAAATGTTGATTTGACCAGGCAAACCTGATCCATCTTTATTAGAATTGTCAGAGGTCAACGTTTTTGTTTTTTGCAGCAGGTTATTCATATCCCTTTTGATCCAGGGGTATGTGTACTGGGTTATAGCAAAGGCCTAAAGGGATCTAATATTCTGTATGTCAATATGGCTATATGGAGACTTTGATGTTGGCCACTTGTGGTGTTACAGGCTGGATGTCTCTCTTGGAATCCTACTTGAAGCTTGTGTAAATAAGGCCTCTAGTAACCGGTTTGAAAAAGTAATATATAATAATTTTTTAATATATGGACTAATTGGATTGTGAAATATCATCATGGAGAGAGATTATGAAGTTGTTTGCTTTGCTTTTTTTGTTTTTTTTTGGAAAATAATCTTTTAAAAATGTAATGAAAAAAACATCCATCTGTTTTTCAGCTAGCAGAACCATACTGTGATCCTAACTGCACTGTTATTAAGAGTTAGAAATGCCCAACCCTTGACATTGACTGCTGACCTCCTGTAATCCCAGGATCACTGTGTGTGCCTTAATAGAGGGAGCACTTTTGCCTTAACATGTTTGATGGGAATGTATCATCTAAGGTTTTATTTTTTAACTAACTAAAACAAGTTGAAATCTATTTTTAAATTGTAGATTTTTATTACTCTATTTTCTGTGTATGATTGTAGGGTGGCCATCTTGCCTGAGCTGCAGGGACATTGTTCTGCACATGCGCTATGTCCTGCTGTGGTTTAAATTTAGACATGAATTTGTTTGAGTAAAACTATTTAGCTACAAGGCCATAGCAACCATTTTTAGATACATTTTTACTAGTTCAAATTGTTATTTTTTTCAGAAATTGGTAGTACATTTGAATATAAAACTTTGGGGCATCTTACTTACCTTCCCATGGCCTTCAGTCTCCTTTCCCTGCCTGCAGGATGTTTGTAAGGCCACATTCACATCTGCGCTGTTAATTCGAGCAGTCTGTTCCGGAGTTTACTGTACCATGTTGCGCCGCTGGATCCGACTTTCCGTAATATATTATATTATATATTATATATATATTATAAAATACAGTTTTTGGCTGTGGTGTCTTTTGCCCGGCATATATGCTGGATACAGTGACCGGAACAGATTGCCGGAGTTGGGTCCTGGAGATGTGAATGTAGCCTTACAGCAACCACATGATACATGTTACTTATTTGTTACTATATACACATTATATATTATGTCAACGTGTATTAATATATGGCATTTTTGCTGAATTTAAAACTATAAAGCAAATAAGTAATTCAAGTTTATAACAGCAATTCAAGGTCACAGTTTGAGCAAGCTGGAGAGAGAGTTATGAAGGTGAGCTACTGCCCAACTTCATGTAACTCCTGTGCAGAAAGGACCTGTTGGGGAAAAGATTTCATGGGAAAAAGTACAAAATCCGTAACAAGTACATTAAATCCAGAGAGATTATCTGGGGCCCAGCGACTCTGTTGTACTGTAGAATGTGACCTCTCTGGCATTTAATGTCTAGCTGGATTTCACCCTCTTATTAGCTACTGTTAAACCTGGCTGAGTGTGAAATGAAAGAGGAGAAATGGGTTTCAAGACACCCACTGAAACACTCAGAAGTCTGGAGAATATCACTGCAAGAAACTTCCCAAAATGTCTTCAGGCAAGTTAAAAGAGAGAGCCGTGACAATGAGAAAAGATAACCTCTTTAGTTGCCCCATACTGTATGAAAGCAGCCTAGGCTTATTAACTTCTTGGTCTCAGCCTCTCTTGGAAACTCATTAGAAGCAGCTATGCATGAATGTTCCCATGAACTCTTACTGCCTGGGCAGAAAGTCACAATGACGAGTCCAGAGGAAATGGCCTGTGTCGTTTGTGCTTTTGAAGAAGCTGCTTGGTGCTTACAATCGACTGTAAATACAAATCGTAGAATTAGAAAGTGTAAGTGTGAACACTTCATGTTCCAGCTGATACGGATGTGCTCCACACTTGTATTAATTCTCTAGAGGTGTCTAAATGTCTGCTGAATGCTTCGTTATGTGGAATATCAATTCTCTTATACTTTCTAACCGTTCCCAGAACAAATACTTGTCTATGACCACTTACCCCAAGGTCACTTTCACACAGGAAGATAATGGTACGACAGAAATACATGCATTTTGTGTGGCGATTTTGAAAAGAATTTATTTTAGTAAATGTTTGATAATTTTCTGTGGGAAACTGTTGCTGAACCACAATAAAATATTCAGTGGAGATTTGAAGTATTGAGGGAGCTATAAGGGTTTTAAAGGTGTTTTTTTTTTTTTTGTCTTTTTAACTGGTGACCTATCCTCTGATCGGTGACTGAGACCCCTGTCGATTAGATGTTCAAGAAGGCACCTGTGCTCTCAGTAGCGCTGTGCCTTTCTCTCTGCTTACCAAGCATAGTGCCTTAAATTATATAGAGGGCGTGCTTGATATGGCAGCTCAGCCATATTCACTTCAATGTAGCTGAGCAGCTTCTAGGCCAGGTGACCAATGAACGTGGCCGCACATGGCCTAGGCAAAGCTGCAGAAAGCCGTGGCACTACTATGAGTGGTGCTGCCTTCTCAAACAGCTGATCAGTGGGGTTCCAGATGTCAAGCCCCCAACAATCCATAAGAGACTCTCAGAAAACTCCTTTCAGAAAGGCAGGTTTTAGATATGAAGCATGGTCATACCACAGAGTCTGCTAATGATTTATACCAGGGATGCTCAACCTGCGGCCCTCCAGCTGTTGCAAAACTACAACTCCCACCATGCCCTGCTGCAGGCTGATAGCTGTAGTCTGTCCAGGCATGCTGGGAGTTGTAGTTTTGCAACAGCTGGAGGGCCGCAGGTTGGGCGTGTCTGATTTATACAAACTATATGAGACTTGGTCCTTTTGACTTGTTGTGCCCAGTTTCTCTTATGATTCATTTGTTCTTCAGTGTATGGCACTCTCCATGTGAAAGGCACCGACCACTAGACTCAAACTATGTGGAACAAAACAAGGCTATTTATTCTGGAAAACAGCATTTTAAGGTTCTGTTGAGATATTCATCAGAAATGGCCTAATCTGAAGTGGTCTAGCTGTAAATATGCATTATTCCTAATCCTAACTCTGGCATGCATGTTGTTCAGGGATCCCCTGTGTTAACAATGGCTACAGCATCCATGGCTCCCAATATGGTGGCAATAACATGATCTACTCTCATGATCATCGGATGCCTACTCTTTTACCCTTGGCACTAAAAGCCTTCAGTGCCTGTGCAGATGCAGGAGATAGATTATGCTACATGTATCTGTGCATGTAATGCACCTAACAGCTAATATCTTGCACTAGAGGCCAATGAGTAGCTGTCACAGTATAGGGGAGGGCAAAACACCAGAACACACACAGAAGGAAATAGACAGGAGTCTAGGCCTCAAAGCTAAGGGAGAGGGATGGTGACCTCCTAGGAATCCCTAGACCTCTCCCTGACTCCTGCCAATATGAGTAGACCCTGAAGGTGGGAATACTCATACACCATAACCTAGCCCTGGAGACCCTGGAAAGCCCTAGGAGTGATAGCAGGAAATGAGACTACTGGATTCTTCCCAGAAGAAGGAACCAGCGTCTCCCTGAGGCCTAGAAAGCAAAGAACACAAGCGAACAACAAAATGCAAAACAAATTGCACTTGGCTTAAAGCAGAATGGAGGAGCAGGAGATCCAAAGGAACAACACACCAGCTCAATCAACTCCAGCAGGAAATATCAACCACATGGTAAGCAATGTAAGTCAGAACTAAATATAACGACTTACAAGCTGCACCTGACAAGAGGTGTGTTCATTACCAAACAACACTGCAAGAAGAAAACAGAATGACTGTCAGATAACTTTATGTGCCGCCAGTCTCTTCGATCTTCTCACCCCTCTCATGGGAAGGACCGTGGCAGTAGCTTGGAACTTCATCTTGTGTGTCTGGCTAAGGAGTGGCCAGTGTAAGGGACCCAATACAGTGTACCCTTCCAGCAGTGACCTGGTGTTCCCATAATGGAACAGAATACCGTAATTTTAGTGCATATGTGAACCCAGCCTTGCATTCATCACAGACATGAATTTATTGAAAGGAAACAATACTATTATAATTCTGGAGGCAGCTACCACAGTATCCAGCATTTCCAGTAGGTGATGGTCATGACTCACATTACTCTGTGTCTGTGCATGTGACTCTCTCCTATAGAAGTCTGTCACCTCCAGGCTAGTTCCTTATGGTTCATGTGGCATTTCTCTGAACTGCTGTTAACAGAGCAGCTCCTCAGTGAAGATGGGTACTCCTGTAATCATTTACAGAAAATACATAAAAGATCAGAAGATTAAAGTATGTCTTAGTATTGAGTTTGTTTAGTAAAATAAATGTAGGTGATACATTCACTGTGAGCATGTGGCCATTTCTTTCCCGAATAAGTGGATTACAATTAATAAGCTGATGACAACGATGGTCAGAAGAAGCATTGATCTGTATGCAAGTTACACTTTTTTGGAGGTGAAAGGTGCACGGTTAGTTCATATACAGTGGTGGTTGAACGTTTCAGAATTTTCTCTATTTCTGCATACATTTGACCTAAAACTACCAGTACATCACATTTTCACACAGTCCTAAAAGTAGATAAAGATATCTAAATCAAACAAATGCATCAAAAATATTAGACTGGGTCTTATATTTATTGAGGAAAATGATCCAATATCACATGTCTGTGAGTGGAAAAATGTGTGAACCATTACTTTTAGAATCTGGTATGACCCCCTTGTGCAGCAATAACCAACTAAAAATTTCTGGGAATTGTTGATTAGTCCTGCACATTGATTTGAAAGAATTTTAGCCCATTCCTCCATACAAAACAGCTTCAACTCTGTTATGTTGTTGGGTTTCCCCCCATGGAGTGTTTGCTTCAGGTCCTTCCACAAATTTCTATTGGATTAAGGTCTGGACTTTGAATTAATCGTTCCAAAACCTTAACTTTATCTTCTTTAACCATTCTCTGGTAGAAGACTTGTTGGCTTATGGTCATTGTCTTGCTGCGTGACCCTTGTTCTTTTGAGATTCATCTCATGGACAGATGTCCTAACATGTTCCTTTAGAAGTTGCTGGTATAATTCAGAATGTATTGTTCCAATCGCCTTCTGGCTTGTCCAGTTGATCTTTGTGCATTAATGTTCTTTTTGGAAAACAGCGATTTTCTCTTTGCAATCTTGCTATGCACTCTATTGGGGACGCATCACTGTGACATCAGGGGTGATGAGAGAAACCCTTGGTAGATTAAGGGAGCAGTAAACAGCGGGGAAGGACGGCGAGCATGGGCACCTTGAAAAGCAAAGCTCGCCCAGCTAGATATATGGGTATATTTACAATGTTTTTTCCATTTATTCATCCAGTCCATGATAGTCTCCTTTTAATATACCCACCAAGGAAGTCGACTTGATGCTCCATCAATGGGCTGTACCTAATTTTATATGGAACAATAAATTGAACAGTATACCACAGTCCTTTTTACTTTCCACGTTCAATCGGGGAGGTCTTCCTGTCCCTCATGTCCTACATTACTATTGGCGAACCAATCTGTAGTCTATCCTATTTTGGGCTACTCTGCAGGCCTACACCAAATGGACTGAGATCAAGAAACTGCAGATGGCTTTGGTTCGCCCAAACATTTTTCTTTGGTATCAGACCCCCATCCCTACGGATGTTCCTCTATTGAGCCTGATGACCTTAATGAAGCACATTTGGGACTTTTGCCCAAAACACTTCTCTTTGGCCTAATATTTTTGACTCATTTGATTTATCTACCTTTAAAATATGATGTAGATAGGTCAAATTTATGCAGAAAATTCAGAAGGGTTCATAAACTTTCAAGCACTACTGTAAACACACAGGCATGTGATGTTTTTATTAATGTTCATTTTGTAAGATCATTATATTATACACTGGGGAGATAGGGAATCTGAATTTTTTTGTAAAAGTGACTGGTTCCATATAAGATATCTGATGCATTCCTTATACCATGGATCTTGTGTAAAGCATTGTCGTGTGCATTGCTTTGTCCACCACTAATGTCGTCTTAAGGTTACAAAACGATCAGTCACTTATTGTAATCTCTTTAAGCATGTCGCGGCCATATTGCCACTACTAGATCTGTAATTAGTTCCACTTCACAGTTTTTGAGGTCCTGTCAGACAGCTCTGATGGCTCCATGTCCCAATAATTATAAAATAAATAAATGGTGAGCAAAGTGTGTATGTTTTATAGATTCCCCCCCCCCTTTACACATAATCTGCAAGATGACCTCATAAGACTGTCACGCTCCTATAATTCTCCCCTTATCGATTATCAATGAAAGTGAAAGAAAGCAAATCTTCCCTGTCATTGCTGTTAATGTTTTTACACCTTCCTCGTCATTCCTAATGCTCAAGCACATGCATCTGTTAGAAACGGTTAATGAAATAGCATTCCAGTTATTTGCCTTGTCACCTTGTACAAATTATGTACCCCAGTTATAACTAAGAATTTCATTAAAGTTGTGACCTACCGTATTTAGCATTGCCTTGACGGGGAAAAATTGTATTGACGCTGAGAGCAGGACTACTGTAGCTCTATGTATAGGTTTCCTGCCTCCGAAAGTTAGCTCCCATTCACTGACAGTAAACAATCAAATATCTTTGCTTCTGTGGATGAGCATGATTGATTATCTATAGTTAATGTGTGCATATATATGATATATATATATATACATACATACATACAGTTAGGTCCATATATATTTGGACACAAATTTAGTTTTTTTTACCTGTTACCTACTAAAACATATTCAAGTTTTAGTTAGATAATGGACATAAAGTCCAGACTTTTAGCTTTCATTTGAGGGTATCCACATTAAAATTGGATGAAGGGTTTAGGAGTTTCAGGTCCTTTACATGTGGCACCCTGTCTTTAAAGGGACCAAAAGTAATTGGACAATTGACTCAAAGGCTGTTTTATGGGCAGGTGTGGGCAAATCCTTCATTATCTCATTCTCAATTAAGCACATACGAGACCTGGAGTTGATTTGTGGTGTGGTGCTTGCATTTTGAAAATTTTGCTGAGAAGTAAACATGCGGTCAAAGGAGCTCTCTATTCAGGTGAAACAAGCCATCCTTCATCTGCGAAAGCAGAAAGAACCCATCCGAGAAATTGCTATACTATTAGGAGTGACAAAATCTACAGTTTGGTACATCCTGAGAAAGAAAGCAAGCACTGGTTGCCTCAACAATGCAAAAAGACCTGGACCCCCACGGAAGACAACAGTGGTGGATGATGGCAGAATAATTACCATGGTGAAGAGAAAGCCCTTCACAAAAGCAAACCAAGTGAACAACACTCTCCAGGATATAGGCGTATCAATATCCAAATCTACCATAAAGAGAAGACTGCATGAAAGAAAATACAGAGGGTTCACTGCATGGTGCAAGCCACTTTTAATCCTCAAGAATAAGAAGGCTAGATTGGACTTTTCTAAAAAAAAAAAAAAAAAAAAAAAAAAAATCTTAAAAAAACAGCACACTTCTGGAAGAACATTCTTTGGACAGATGAAACCAAGATCAACCTCTTCCAGAATGATGGAAAGAAAAAAGTATGGCGAAGGCATGGTACAGCTCATGATCCAAAGCATACCACATCATCTGTAAAACAAGGCGGAGACAGTGTGATGGCTTGGGCATGTATGGGTGCCAGTGGCACTGGGTCCCTACTGTTTGATGATGTGACACAGGACAGAAGCAGCCATGAATTCTGGGGTTTTCAGAGACATACTGGGTGCTCAAATGCAGCCAAACTGATTGGTTTCATAATACAGATGGACAATGACCCAAAACATAAAGCTAAAGCAACCCAGGAGTTTATTAAAGCAAAGAAATTTAATATTTTTGAATGGCCAAGTCAGTCACCTGATCTAAACCCAATAGAGCATTTCACTTTTTAAAGACTAAACTTCAGACAGAAAGGCCCACAAACAAACAGCAACTGAAAACCGCTGTAGTAAAGGCCTGGCCGAGCATTAAAAAGGAGGAAACAGCGTCTGGTGATGTCCATGAGTTCAAGATTTCAGACAGTGATTACCAAAACAGGGTTTTTTAACCAAGTATTAGAAATTAACATTTTATTTTTAATGAAATGAAGGGATTGAGTTTAAGCGTACGTTCACATGACGACATTTGTCGCGCGACAACAAGTTGCACGACAAATAGGGCACAACTTCACTGCAACATTTGTCGCTGCAATGTCGCGCGACAATTTTTATAATAGAAATCTATGGTATCGCATTGCGTTATGCTGTGACTGCGACGCGACTGTCGCAGAAAAATCCATCTTGTATGGAATTTTCTGCGACTGTTGCGTCGCAGTCGCAGCATGTCGCAATGCGACACCATAGACTATCATTATCAAAATTGACGCGTGACAAGAGTACAACTTTTTGTCGCGCGACAAATGTCGTCGTGTGATCGTACCCTAAGTATTAAAAAAATTGTTGCTTCCTGCGTTAGTAGGCTGTAATCAGGGGTCCCAGTCCCGAATCCGCAATTTACTTTATCAAACGAATAAAAGAAATTTTGCATTCTCAACTTGGGGATTAACTTTAAAACATGCTTTAGTCCCTCACATTTTTGTGCAATCATTTTGTTCAACCAACTGAATTAAAGCTGAAAGTCTGAACTTCAACTGCATCTGAATAGTCTTGTTCAAAATCCATTGTAGTAATGTACAGAACAATAATTAGAAAAATGTTGTCTCTGTCCATATATATATATATATATATATATATATATATATATATATGGACCTAACTGTGTGTGTATGTATGTGTGATATATATATATATATATATCTATCAGAGAGAGAGATAATGATAATATATTCCATCAAAACCTGCACATGTGCCTCCAGCCACTGACAGGGATGATACATTGCAGTACATAGATAATGTCATGTATTAGGCAGGGTCTACACGGCAGCGTGTTTCGCACCTTGAAGATCCCCACGACATCGCACTTAATGATTGTGAATGGAGTAGCAATTTAACATGATGGGATTTTAACTCAACAGTCACAAAAAATCTAACACTGTTGGATCTTTGGTTATAAGTCTCACAAGACTTTGCTGTCATCAACAACAATCGAAGTATCACGTGACTAGAAATTGGCTGTGGCTTTAAGTGGTAGCCCATCCTTTAGATAGGCCATCACTAGCTGTTAGGCTGGGGTACACCACCCGACACCTCCGCTGATCAGCTGTTCGGTGTATTTCCGGTGCTGGAGATACTATCAACATTGTGGCGGAGGGAGCTACTACATTACTGCTCCCATTGAAGTCACTGGTAGCAGTTGTGCAGTGACGAGCTGTCCGCTACAATGTTGACAGTGCTGTGTAGTTCCAGTACCAACTTCCGTTAATGGAGCGAGCTGCAAAGAACTGCTGATCAGTAGGGGTGTGGGGTGTCGGACCCTTGCCGATCAGCTAGTGATAGCCTATCCTGACGATCACTTAAAAAAGGCTGGACAGTCACTTTAAGGTTACTGTTTAGCACCTGGTGACCACTGTAAAAAAATAAAATTAATAGAAATGCCTCCCAACAACTGTAGTAGTCAAAAAGTGATATACAGGGCTGCCAGTGCTAGTAATTTCCACTGTGCATCGTTAAAGGAACAGAACAACAAATATAATGTAAGTGCTGGATTTGGGACAAACTGAAATGAATGGAGCTGAACAGACACCATTGACCATAATGGCGTCCATACAGCTTTGGGACACTGACCTTTATTTACTTATTTTTTTACCAGACCAAAAGGTCCTGCATGTCCTACTGTTTTGTGTGCTCTTTTTGAATCAATCTGCTATGGAGGCCCCTTAAGGAGCCTTCAAAACAGATGTGAACATAGTCTCACATTACGTGGTACCAATTAAAGCAACAAGTTTCCCCACAAAGAATAATCCCTCCTGTTTTGATGGATAAATAAAAATATTCTGGCTCTTGGAATACTGTGACACTAAACCAAATTATCGTTTATAAAAAATTAATACTGCTTAAAAGCCGATGATACAAGGATAGGTGACAGAAAAAATGCCATCCACGACCCACACAATTATGTTACCCCCGGACGTCGACTTATGAACATCGGTGTTTGTTTTTTTCTACTATATGACTGGACATGGTTACTTTAAGCAATGGTTTGGGCCTAGTTACACTGTGTACAGGGCGTTTGCTCAGTGGATGTAGTTCAGCCATTATATCTATTTTTACATTGCTACATAATTACCATCCATAATTGTGTGGGTCACTGATGGCGTTTTTTCTGTCACCTATCCTTGCATCGTGTGATTTTTAAGTAGTAGTACAAATTTTATTTTTTGTATGACATTTATTATATTTTATGGGTACGTTGTGGACTTGTATTTCCATGTAGGTTATTGGCCATGTATATTTAGGCAGTGGCAGAGTTAGAGGCCTGGTTTAGTGTAAAAAATAAATTTTCCATACCGCACTGCACTGCCTGCAGATCACTAGCCTAAGTAAATCCACTGATAGAGATGTTATCCAATAAAAATGGAAGCTAAGGGCTCCTTCACACAAGCATGTCCCTTGCAGGAATGACGCCCCGTGTGAGAGAGGGATCGTTCGGTCTGGACTACAGAAACGCCCGGCATGATCATGATTGATTATGCTGTGTGTCTCTGCGTGTATCTACAGAATTATGCTGACAGCTTTATGTTATGTTTTATCAATCATGATAATGCCATGAGCTTCTGTAGTCCAGACCGCACAATCCCTCTCTCAGACGGGCCGTCATTCCTGCAAGGGACACGCTCGTGTGAAAGAGCCCTAAGGCTGTGAATACTGCTTCCCTACACTAAAAACCTTTCTAACATTGTATATGCTGTTGAGTAAAAAACAAATTCTTAAAAATGCTGAGTATTTTAGTCACCTGAAGATATAATAAAATGGAGTTCACGGTAAGAGCACTATCACTACTTTGTTGACTAACCCGCCGCATGGTCTTGGTAAAGAAGGAAGCGGCTGTGATCAGGGCCGAGATTTTGATGTCAATGTGTTCCCTTTCATGCTCTGCAGTTAAAGTGTGAGACAAGAGCCTCACAAAGATGGGTGATCAATGAATAGCTATATAAGAGCCCACCAAATGTATCTCTTCTGGCAGTCAGGAGGGGAGAATTATTCAGAAAAATAATCTGAAATGCATTTGATCATAGAGTGACTGGTTTAATAATTTATAATATACCTTATTAGCAAAGCCTGGTGTTTATTTTGCTGCTGCCAAAACAAGATGAAAGGAGTCGTCTCCCCTCTTACAGAGGCAGAAAACGTGGTGTCGTTCTTTTATTTAGCGGATTAATATGGGATTTCTTTCCTGCTTATTTTCCAGTTTGTTCCATGATTGCGTTTGATTTATGTTTCCTTATTTTCAGCAATTTAATTCATTTAATGTCCTGGGTTATTTTATCTTGCACAGAAGGCACATAAAAACATCTAAGCCTTTCATGTGAGCCCACTGTTCTAATCTGAAGTCCAAAATTACCGCTGGTTTGTCATTCAGGGTAATTACTGCCAATCCCTTGCCATTACTTCCCTGTTTAGTCGCAAGGTACCTGCAGTGAGCCTTGAGATAGGAGCTTGCCTGTCAGTTCACACATCTAGCTTTGCTCATGTTTGTTTGCGTGGTTTTTGCTTCTGTGTGATATTAGAAGTCATGTGTGGCCATGACTCTAGAGGTGCATGCTTAACAGAAATCTGATAACTTGCTATACACAATCCCATAACTAAAATTCCAATATAGAAATAAGTAATTGAAGCCTTTTATATCTTTAATAGTAGATACAATATTCTAGAAATGGTGCGTGTGTAGAACAGAAATCAGTTGGTCATTCTTGTAATTCAAGCTGTCTACTTTGCATCTATGTTTTTCAATGTTCCACTAACAAAATGTTGCTGTTTTTGGTTTACAGCACCTGTACAGACCTGCTGGTCTTTGGTAACCTCCGCAATGCGGGAGGAGGTGCCCAATTTATGACTCCACCCCTCTGTGCGCCTGGAGTGAAATGTGCGCTAGTCCCTGATTGGGGTAGATTTCAAGCAGCATTTATGCCAGATTCCTGACACAAATGTTAGTGAATTTGCCAAGGATGATGGGCTGGCCGTTGCCACTCACCAGTGTTGAGGGCAGCATGAAAACACAGCGTATGACAAAATATTGGATGATAAATATTGGGAGTTAAAAAGTCGCAAAACGGGTTATTGTGACTTTTTTATGCCTAAAACGGGCTTAAGGATTGTTAGTAAATGACCCTCTTTGTATAGTCTGATTCAAAAGTCATATGTTACGCCTTTCCTTCTGCCCCCTTCTCTTGCTTGTCTATAGACAGTACAGGAGGGGGCAGAGAGAGTGGAGTAACATGATTATTTGTACCAAGAGACACATTAGTTTTCATGGGAGCTGTATACAGCAAAAAAAAAAGGTTTTTCTAAAATCATGACTATTTCAAACATGTTTAATTTTCTTTTCTCATGCACATAGGAGCAGTAAGTATGGTTACAAAAATGAAAATATCTTCACACACAATGGGGTGCCTCATAATCTTCAATTTCAAGAGTTTGTGTCTGATCCTATTAGAATTTTCCCTCTTTCAGCTCTCGCTAACCTATATAGGCAAAATGATACAAGTTTGGAAATGGCTTCAGTGGAATAATCCTGCTCTCCTCTGTTCTAGCTTGATAGAAATCTTGTAATATAGATTTAGTTTTGTGGCTCTTTTGTAGTGTCACACAAGGCTCCCCCCATCATGACATCTCTTAGCCAGCATTTGCGCTGGCAACTAATAAGGCATGCATTCTGAGCGGAGAGCACACTATTACCGCTTGTGAGGACAAGGAAAGTGAAATAATTTTCTATCAGACACATGACAGGCTTCTAGTGCCGGGTGACTTTGGTTCCAACTGAGAGGTTCTTTGAAATCACTTCAAAAACAGATCAGCCAAAACTCTGATCAGATGTATTCTCCCTCATATTAATATCCTTCAGAGAACCATGTTATGGGAAAAAGATTCTGTAATGTGCTTTGAAGTCTAAGACTGACTTGACTTGTGTATATTGTTACGTTACACGTACTGTTTCTTGTGCGTTTTATGTATATAGCTTTCTCTATAGGTAGATAGAGGAATAACCATCCTATAATCATATATTCCACAATACAGCATGTAACACAGTGCTTTTTATAAGATGATACAGAGTGCTGGGCAAAGGCCGAACCTGAGATGAATCATATAGTAAGGTCACCTAAGGTAAGCTTGTAGCTGTGCTCAATGGTGTGTTAACATAGAGTGAATCATTTTGGTACCGTAGGATCCGAATAAACTGGTTCATGAGGCAAGGCATATTTGAGACTGATTAATATTACTCGCCTCACTGGCTACCATCAATCTGGATTTTGGACCTTCCAAGCCATAATCAGGTTGGTGCAGGGTAGATTAAAAGTATTCTCCAGGCTCCTGATATTGATGACAAGATAGGTAATGAACATCCAAATGGTCTCCAGTGCTGGAGCTAGCATTTGGAATGGAACAAGAAACACAGCTCTGTTCAAAGTGCAGTGGCCATGCTGGGTTACAGCAGCACAGCTCCCATTGAAGTGAATAGGAACTGAGGTGCAGTAACCCGGCACAGCCGCCACACCTTGAATGGAACTGTGCATCCTGTTCCATTAAAAGTGCTAGTTCCAGTACTAGAGGCTGCAGGGAGTAGAGGATCAGTGGGAGTGCAGGGTGTTGGACCCTTGCCGATCAGATATTCATGACCAATCCTGAGGATAAGTCATCAGTATCAGGAGCCTGGAAAACCCCTTTAAGGTGTTAAGACTATGGTTGCCCTCACAGACAGAACTGAAGTTGTAATTGGGGATGTAGAAAACTAAAATAGAGAGACCCGGTATATTAGACAGAGTGGAACAGATATCACATTTACTGATGCTAAAGTCACAGTCAGTACAACCTGGTGTCACCTTTGCAAACATGGCCACTGCAACAAAACTGAAAACTGTTTCCATGTAAATGAAACCTACACGTTACCAAACTACAAGGACATGATTAGTTTAGAGTTCGGCACTACTGCCAGTTATAGTGCATAACGCCTCATCCAATAAGAATTGTTAAAGCTTATCGCTATCTTATTAATTCCTGTAATGTTAGAAGAACCTGGTGGGTGTCTTTGATGCTGCTGAGGAGTGAAGTCAGAGGAGATTTTTGTGTTTGTGACTGTAGATAGGAGACCTATCTCATTACACTTTTAGTCAGGTAGTGAAGAGGTCCACTATGAGTTCCAAATGTGCTGATTGTGACATTTTTATGTGATTGCCTGGGGACATTGCCTTTTGTTGTTTTTTTTTTTACTTTAAAGTCTTTTTTGGGGCTCCAGAGTCTGTCTGCACCATTATAGTTACACCCTATGATTTCCAGTAGAAGAAATTTGTGTTAGCGGTTTCAAGGCATGAATTCTACATAAGTTAGACACGATTTAAAAGAGTGGCCGATCATCAGGGATTCTATACAACCATACATGTCACTTGACTCCAAGATTTCAGTTCCTATTCCGATTACAAAATTAACTTATCTAAGAGCTTGGTACTGAATGTTACACTAGACGAGCCTTACGTTCCCAGTTTGCTTTCTCTTGGAAACAGCAAGCTTTCAAGTATCTAGGGGTATTAATCCCGAAGTCCCCTCATGACCTCTTTAAATTGAATTCTCAACCGCCTCTAAAAGGGTTAGACAGGACTTTTCGTGGCTGGGTAGGATCAACATCTTAAAAATGAATGTCCTTCCACGTTTACTGTATCTTTTCCAGACCATTCCTATTTATTTACCTAAGACCTTCTTTTTCCAACTGTCCAGATTGTTCTCTTCGTATATTTGGGCGTCCCGCTCTCCCAGAGTGGCTAGATCCACTCTGATAAGAAGAAAACAACAAGAGGGTTTGGGTCTTCTAGACTGTTGTTCTTATTTTATAGCTTCCACAATGGCTAGGGTGCTGGATTGGTTTCACCATGCGGGGAATAAGCCCTGGGTAAAATTGGAACTCTCCCTTTCTCCTACCCCGCTGACCTCTGTCCCATGGATCTGCACCTTGGCTACACCATCTCGTGCAGACACTCTTCCATTTGTCGCCAAACACTTGGCACAAATATGCAAGCTTTATCTGCCCTCCTCCCCACTGTTTACGAGGGATGCATCATTGACTCCCGTCCTAGGTAATTTTGATTTAATTCCGGCCCTGTCCTCCCACTCCTTCCTTACATTTAGTAGGAGCAAATCAGCTCCTATTCTGGAGATGGCTGAGCCTGGTTCCAGAATCTCAGCAATCTCCCAGAATGTCTTTTGAATACCATACAGAAGACTTTCTATATATCAAACAAGTCTTTCCTTGCTCTCCACAGACCTTTGACACCCTTCAAGGAACTTTGTGTCCCTAAGACCCCTCCTCTGAGGGTGATCTTTTTTATATACGGTCTGGTCCTAGACTCTCGGGGGTTGCGACCCCTCTCTTTTACATTGGGCTGGGAGAAAGAACTTAATCGATCTTTCCCAACAACAGCATGGCATAAGGCCTTCATTCTCTGTCATAAAGTATCCGTCTCATGTAAGGTCCAAGAAATCAACTATAAAGTCCTAATGGGATGGTATAGGGTCCCAGCCCTTCTGCATCGCCTTTTCCCCGTGGTCTCAGACCGCTCCTGGAGCTGTGGACTGGAGGAGAGGACCATGTCCCATATCTGGTGGAAGTCTTCTGTTCTCCAACCTTCTTGGTGTAAAGTGATATTCCTCATTCAGAAAATCACAGGAATAGTGATCAAAAGTTACCCTTCCCCCTTATTGCTATGTATGCTCCCTGGTGCTATAGGTTATCCTACTAGGGACCTAGTCAGATTCCTGTTTCTGGCCGTTAAAACGGTAATTCCTAGCCTATGGAACAGTATCCGACCTCTCTCCATTTTGGAGTAGTTTCAGGAAATTTTCCATCTGCAAAGGATCGAAGAACTGACAGCGGACTCCAATTCCTCCTCTGAAACCTATAATACTACCTGTAGGCCTTGGATAGATTTCCTAGCCACCCCAGAGTATCTTTGCTACACTTAAAATCTGGGACCCTCATTTCTTCCATGTTGATGGACCTTTCCTATCAGAAGCCTGATTGAGGAGCTCTGGGTGTCTGACCTTTTCTCGGGGACTAACCTCTATGATGATGGTGGCGGAGCACTATGGAGCTAAAGCGGTACTTACCTTGAGAGGTTCGCCTCTCTAGACTCATCCTCTCTTTGTCTTACATCTAGACAAAGCATTGGAGAGACTAGGAGCTACTGATTATTATTGTTTCATAGTTTATTTCTTTGTTTCTTTTCTTTCATTGTTTTTATGCTCTGAGGTTCTCCTCACTCCTATTCATGAGACCTAGCTGACAGGTCATTGACACAACACTGTATTCAAGGATCACCAGTATTTTGATACTGCAAGCATGTATACATTGGACAATGTTTCTGTTTTGATACCCTACATTGTATATTCCTGTACCTGCTACACTGTTCTTAATAAACGTTTGAATGAAAAAAAATAATAACTTGAAGTGTACTTGCAATTTTTTCTAAAACATTTTTATTGTACAAGTTTGCAGAAATTAGATGTAGTTACACAATGCAAAAGTAAATAGGCAGTAATGAGTGATAGATATCATATCAGGATAACAGGCCGAACTGGATGGACAGATGTCTTTTTTTGTCCTTATATACTATCTTACTATGTTAAAGTCAGGAATGATGTCATCAATAGCAAATCATTTTGCTGCGACTCCCTATTTTTTTACCCCCAAGCTCCAAATGAACAAAACATGTGTAATAAGATCTGACAGCATCATCATCTAAACTTCAGCTCTCCCTTACCTCCTTGGTGGTCACCAGATCAAAAAAATTTATCAAAAAACAAAAGTCACTTAAGCGTAGATATCAGCTCAGCCAACACCAGTTGTGTTTCCAACCAATGACGAAGAATACATTTCTTGTTACCAAAGCTGTTTTCTCACAATTTTCCATGTCATTATTGTATCCCATAACGAAACACTGTTTAATCTGGGTTGACAGGGCATTAAACTTTGTATGGAAAAGAGCCCTCAAATGCCAGATGACTACCAACTCTCAAGGTCTAGATTACAGAACCTATCACTCCCCCAGATCTAATCCCAAACATGACAGAATAATGCTGCTGCTGTAAATTGTACGCTCTAATATTGGACAATTAAATTCCGCTATTCCACTTGGATAACACTAGTTTACCCTAAGCAAGTCCTATTTTGTATGAAAACCTAAAAGAGCACTTGCTGATAAATTCATAGTAGACTGTTACGCCTTGAGCAGTGTACGACTTAGAGACTAATAGGGCACATGGCCCTTTAGCTTCACTACTGCTCACCTACTTTGCAATACCATTATCCAGCCTTTTGTCTTCCCTTTGGAGAAACTTTATACGCCAAGATGTACCTTCATAATAAGGTGTTAGTCCCATAAAACATTTGGTATAATTGTTCATTAGCGATATTTATTTAGGGAAACAATGTTATAGTTTATTGAGACTTTATATGGTATTTGCTTCAACTGGCATCACAATAAACAAGGCATTATTAGAACTTTGAGGCTGTGCAATGCTATTCAGTATTGAAATTTATAAATTTTGACTGCATCTAATAAAATGAGCTCATGAATCGGCACTAGTGGGGGAAAATATTGTTATAAATTTACGACATTGTTCACAATTACGCAGCCATCTCTTTTGTATAGAATCTAAAACAAATCAACACTATGGGAGTTGCAGAGACAAATAAAATACTCAATGTTCCTACTAATCATGGAATGCTCACATAATAGCCTTCCTGGAGGCAGCTGAATGGCATTTAAGTGTAATTTTACTCTTCCCCCTCTCCAAGCATAATGAACATTGGGCACTGATTGAATGAAATCTGAAGGAAAATTAATTTGCAGCACAACGCTAAGGCAAAGCTGTGAGTTTCTCCTCGAAACAGCACGACACAGACACTACATCCAAATCCACAGACAAAAACACTCTGCGCTGTCTGTCTTCATCACCCCACACAGATGCAGCATTTCTAGGAGGTAAACAATTATTAGCATGTTGAAGGAAAAGAATATCAAAGGCAAGAAATGAACAGACAGAGCTAATTGCTACTAAGAAATGCACAGTGTGATTTAGAGTCAATGTCATACAGGTGGAGGATTATGGGATTTAGCAAGGATGAGACTACTCCATTAACCATGTAAATGTTAATTCAAAAGCCATGTGTGTCCTCTGGGCTCTTAAGTTCCTTGCTTGGTGTTAAATTCTGAAAACAATGCTACAAGATTGGGCAAGTTCATTGAATTTTTAATATAACAAAAAAAGGAGTGTGTAGATTCTGGTTATAATTTAAAATGTTAAAAACTTATAGTATGAAATTAATATTTTGTAAGCCTATTCGTGTTACTGGCATTGGGCAGGCCCAAGACCAATCGAGACGCCTAAAAAGTTAAATTGCGATGGGCCTCAAAAATCTATATTTTGTACAGTTTATACATGGTTAGATAAAATACACTCGTTGACAACAAATTGCTCATCAAAAAGTAGTCATTGGACTTGAATGAAACTTTCTCTGTGAAAATGTAATGATGAGATATGCGATTACATTATTGGAGTGAAAGGATAAGTTTAAAAATTGTACAGTTGAAAGGAGGCTCTAGTGCCCTGTTAAGCTGCCTGTAGCCTGGATACAAGAGGAGATACAGTTGGGCATAGAGGCATACAGATTCCATATGGTATCCTGCTACACATTTGCCCACAGATATTATAGCTGGGACTGTATGAACCTGCACACTCGTAGATGGCTGAAGCTGGTGGCCCACTGGTTCCATAAAATGCTCGATTGGCAATACATCTGGCAACCAGGCGGGCCAAGGTAGTGTTGCAATCTGGCAGACACAGTCCTGGGAAACGCCTGCTGAGTTACAGGAAGCATTATCCTGTTGAAAAACGTCAATTGGAAGCGCTGCCATGAATCGGCGGCAGGCAACACATGCGGCGGCAGGATGTCCTGCACATATCTCTAAAGCTTTTAGTGTCCTCGTATCACGACTAGGGGTGACTGACACTTATGATGGCTGTACAGATCATCACACCAGCATTTGAAGGAGTGTGTCAGTCCACAGCAAAGACAGAATTGAAGTGCTGACCATGAGGCTTTCATACTTGAATCTGACTGTCATGGGATCACAGACAGAACCTGGATTCTTCGCTAAAGACAATACAGTTCCAGTTTGTGGGCGTTACAGTACCATGACTTTCCATCTGCTAACCGCCAGATAATGGCTTGATCAGAGCTGCTCTTGCTCATCAGTGGCTCAAACCTTCCTCTCTACTTGTATTCTATTTGGGCTGTCTGAAACCCATTTGCTTTGTGTGCGTGCCCTCGTGTAACCACTACTCCTTACAACTACTAAATGCCAGGTCAGAATGCCATAGATGGTGGGCAACTGGTTGAAATGACTATCCTGCTTCTCAAAGTCGGTCAACTGGGCTAAATGTCTTTGAGTGCATAGTAGAGGTATGTCTAGCAGTGAATGAGCTTTCAGCAAGAGGTACACTACCCAAAAGTAGCCTCTAAGAGCCTTTTTTATAGGGCAGCAGGGGAAGCACTTTTATACCCTATTGTGCAAGACCCAGTGTCTATTTAGACCACACCTGCAATCATTTACATATCTGCCTGAAACATAACTGCATGCAATTTTGTAGCAATCCCACATTTATATCTGAGTGCATTATTTTTTATGCTTTGCAAACTACAGTTGTCTGAGGTACTACTCATAATAAGCACCATCTGGATTTGGGTGGTGCTTGGTATTTCAAGCTTGTTTGGTGGTTTATTTGTGATCTAATGTTTGCTAATCCTTGATGCTAGGGATTTCTTTATATTGCTCATAGAGATCCTGTTGACAAAAATAAACATATATAGGACTTTGTATGTTCATTTGTTTTATAAATCTTTTTGATGGGTTGAACAGAATTCATAAAGCCTGATCTGAACTTAGTCTGACTGACTGATAGAAAATTGTTCTTGTATTTTCTAATTGATAGATGTGCTGGACTGAAACTTAGTGAAAATACTGGGTCAGGGCAGAAATAGGTATCATCTATGTGCTGTCTTCATCTGCATGGCTGTTCTGCAGATTATAGAACATGTCCTATTCTTGTCAGAATTGAGGACAACAATAGGCATTTCTACAAAGAAATTGTGGCATGCACATGGCCATTTATGTTTTGTTGATCTGCGGTTTGCAAACCATAAAATACATATGGTCGTGTGCATGAGGCCTACTGTGTCATAAACTGTGTAGTCGATGTAGCTTTGTTAAAATAAAAACAATCCTTTTTAACTTTTTTAGCACGTCCATTTGTAGGGTCTCTGATTGTCTATTAAAGGGAACCTGTCATCAACTTTATGCTGCCCATACCAACGGCAGCATAAAGTAGAGACAGGCGAGTTCATTTCAGCGGTCTGTCATCTATAAGTTCAAAGTAAGTTGTTGCAGAGAACCAACATCGCAATCATTGCAGACTGGGCCGGGAAAAGAGTCACGGCCACCTGAGGAGAAGAGTCATGGTTATTCATGAATTCTTGCCCTCCCCGCCCACCTGCTGATGACTGACAGTTTTCTACGTAGTTTTCTCCCTTTCTCTCTAGGAGAGAACTACCAGTTATTATCAGATGGGTGAGAGTGCAGGAGATTAGGAATAACCATGACTCTTCTCAGGTAGATTTGGCTCTTTTCCAGGCCTGTGCTGCAATGATTATGATGCTGGTTCTCAGCAACCACTTATTTTTAGCTTATGAATGACACACCACTGAAAGCATTGCTGTGACTAATTTATGCTGCCCTCGGTGAGGTGAGCATAAAGTTGATGACAGGTTCCCTTTAAATACAGAGTTGATTTGGGGATAATTCATATAAGATGTTTTATAATACTGAACTGAATAAGTATAGTTGACTATAATATTTATATATACTATTATTGTTTTCATCTTTGCTCAGTTGAAGAATTATGCTTTTTGTACATGTCTATCTTCTGAACGCACTCTGTAGCTAGCTGACATATCCATAATGGCGCTTCAGCACCTGTTGTGCAATTAGAAATTCACAGCCTCTTTTTGACATTCGTTTTTTTGAAAAGGCTGCAGATCAATGATCGTGTATTACAGAATGTGTCCATTTGCAAGCATATAACATGCTGATCACTTTCTCTGCAGGAGTGCAAGTCATTGCTGAACAATGGTTCCAGTTCAAGAGGGAAGCCCCCCGATGAGCGCAGCGAGGCCTTCCTGCGAACGTCTTGGGGAAAGAAAGAAGAACAGATGAAGATTGTCTACTTTCTTGTTGCTGTCTTCGCTGTCCTAATTGCTTTTCTAGGGGCAAAGTTGTATCAAACAGAAATTTTAGGAAATTAAAATGTTCTTTTTGAGGAGTTACAGGAGACATGGATTCTGACCAGTCAACCACAATATTTAGTGGAGAACGTATTTTATTTTTTTGCCATATTGTCGCTATACAGTATGTACAGGTATCAAATCTAGCAGACTATTTTTAAATCAAGAACTAAAGGTGTGTTTACACATAAAAGCTTCTAAAATGTATAAACTGCAAAAAACAAGTTGTGATTCATCATGGTAAACATTGGACAGCATTATGGCTTCCAGTATGACCACCTGACTATAGGGACTGTGTGTGCACTTGTACAGGTTTGCCGTGTGGATGGAGCCTTCTGGTTATTTGTAATATTGCTAAGAGTTAGAGAAGATTTGGGTTCCACCTCTGTAAATTATTGACAACTGGTATACTGGTTATCGTTACATTTGGTCAAAAACAACCCAAACATTTTTGTAACCTGCCATCTAACAATATTCACAGCAACACAGTGGGGCTATATATATATATTTTGTATTCGGACATGTATGAACTGTTCATAGTTGAGGAGGTCAACCGAGTGTATGACTTGATCCTCATATATAATATATATATATTAGTTTTTTTTTGTTCAGGAAACGGAGGAAACGTCATACTCTTTTCCTCTGGAGTGCTTTGTAAACTAGTGTGTGAGCCCTTTGCTCTAGTTTAATACTCACTTGAGCTTTGCCTGCTTTTTATTTGTTAGTGACATTTTAAGTGGTTTGGTTGTGTTATGAAGGTTGTCCATGAAGTCCGCATCACCTTTTTCTGACTGGTTAGCTTAAATAGACTTTTTTTCTTTTGCTTTCCGAAGTCCCATAGGATGTGAACTGTATAGTACATAAAATTCTGTTATTAGACTGTACCACTGTCCCTATTAAGGAAGATCTTTGCCTATATTCCGTAAGCCTGATAACCGGTCTGAAGACCAAATGTACTACAAGAATGAGCATTACCAATTTGTACACAAGATATATTTTATACTGATATCCCTTTTTACAAAGTCAGCATATAGGTTATACTTTGTCTTCTATCTACAGTCTGATACCAAAGCTTTTATGGAGTATTTTGTTTTTCCATCCTTTAACATTGCTTTCTACCAATTGAGTTTAGCTGTCACCATTTTACATAATCTTAGGAAGAATCCAAGGATACATGATTTTAGGATATTTTAATTATTCTAGTAGTTATTTTACAGTTCTCAAAGTTATGGTGTTATTATCAGCATTCATATTCTCCTGACTTCATTTTTATTTTATTTTTTCAAATTGCATGTTCAGTTTTTTTTTTTATAATTGTGTAAAGAGCAGTGGTTTGTGCAGCAATTGTTTTTATAAGTGTTTTGTATTGGTCATGAATGCCTTAGACCTTGTATGCACAGATTATTAGGGAATTTGTAATGGAATTGAATAGAGTATTAAGAAGCAGATAGGAAGTCATTCTTTTCACTTTATAGAGGTTAAAGGGGATCTCTGGAGCTTTACCTAAATTCGCTGTTTTAGGTAACCTGTGGAAGGTAGTTCCAGCAGTACTTAATCGTCCATCATGGTTTAAAGATCTCAGCTGTGATTACGTGACCGGCCAGGTGGCTGCAGGCTCTTCCGCTGAAGTCCCAACCGGGTGTGCTGCTGTTTCTTGCATGTACATTATGCAGCTAAAAAAAGGAAGACCAGGAATACATCTGGTGGAGACCTCAGCAGAAGAGCCTGCAACTAGTTGTGCGGTCGCATATTCACATTGGAGATCATAGAATCTGCGGCTCACCAGGAGCTTAAGTACTTCTGAAATTCTCTTCCTTCTATAGGTTAGCTAAATTTACAGTAAGTAAAGGCCCAGAGAACTTCTTTAAGGTAAGGTCTTAAACCCTTGTTTATTGGGATGTAACTGATTTTGTCACAGGCCTTGGTGTGAACAGAACCATACAGTTACAGTAGTGTTCTAGCTGTATTGTTTTATTAAGTAAATGCTCTGAGAAAAACTCATACTATGTTTTGCCTAGAGCAGGGTCTGAAGGGTGGGGCTCTCTCATTGCTGTTCATTGAATCCCTGTGTCATGTACTGCCCCCTCAAGAACGGCACTAGGCATAACCCTGTTCCTTTAACTATGCCCTTATGTCTTATAGCTGCATTTGAATTGTTGATTTGACTGAATGGTAATGATGGTATCCCGACTGAAACATGCAAACTGTAGAATTTTTCTGTGCACAAATAAAGATCCATGGACTACGAAGTGTGTGGTTTTAATTCACAAGAATTTCTTAGGAGAGTTGTGTTTTCAAACATATTGAAATAAAGGCAGGTTAAAAGAAAATGCTCCATCCTAGAACACACACACCAGAAAATACTAACCCTGATTAATTTTTTTTCACTTGGCTATGGCATCTCTGGGCCGTGCATGAGTTACCCTTCAGTATGTCTAACTGCTTTATATACAAGGCAATGTGATTGGATAATTGTGCACCATTTCATATTAGACAGATAGCAGTGATGTGCACTCTTATTTCCTCCAGATAATTAAAGTCTGTGGACCGCAACCACTGTTATAGTGTTGGTGCTTTGAATATGCATCAAGTTTTCTGCAATGTATTTACTCATTGTTTAATACTTGGAAGGTTGTATATTGAAATAAGATTGATAATCCTTGCATGTTCATGAAGACTGGGCTGTACATCTCACAATATTGAGATGGGGACTTAATGCCTTATATTTTATGCCGGAAACGGATTTGAATTCTGTCAGAGGAAAACAGAGAACTAGGTGAACGAATCTCAAAATAAGAGCAGAACATCCTAGAACTGTAAGGAATCGATGGTATGATCTACAGGAACTGATTAACAAGTACACAGTTAATAAATATGGCATAAAAAGTCAGTACCAGCCAAAAATCTGGAGCTACCTTACAAAGTATGTTTCTCATTATACCAGACATTTTGATCTAAACATCCATCCTTAAATCTATGTGCACTACATGTATTGCTAATTCATCTAGAATAAACGATTAAAGGGCTTCTGTCACCCTCCAAAAGTCATTTTTCATTTTTGGGCCTATTAAAATGCTTATTGTGCGATTATTCAATATATAGTGCTCTTACCTTTTTCTGTGGCTTAGTTTCTTTATAATATGTTAATTACTTCGCTAGCAGCAAGTAAGTCGGTTACTTGCTGGTAGCCGCCGCATCCTCCTTTCAAAAAAACGCCCCCTCCGGTTGATTAACCACTTCAGCCCCCCTAGCTTAAACACCCTTAATGACCAGGCCACTTTTTACAATTCCGCACTACACTACTTTCACCGTTTATTGCTCCGTCATACAACTTACCACCCAAATGAATTTTACCTCCTTTTCTTCTCACTAATAGAGCTTTCATTTGGTGCTATTTCTTTCTTGCTGACATTTTTACTTTTTTTGATATTTTACTTTTTTTGATGAAATTTTTGCAAAAAAATGATATTTTTCACTTTATGTTGGAAAATTTATCAAATAAAACTACATTTCTCTAAAAAATTTTCTCTAAATTTATTGTTCTACATGTCTTTGATAAAAAAATGCAAAAGTGTATATTTATTGGTTTGGGTAAAAGTTATAGCATTTACAAACTATGGTGCAAGAAAGTGAATTTCCGCACTTTGACTTTCTGAGCACCTGTCCTGTTTCCTGAGGTACTACAATGCCCAGACAGTAGAAATACCCCATAAATGACCCCATTTCCGAAAGTAGACACCCTAAGGTATTCACTGAGGGGCATAGTGAGTTCATGGAAGTTTTTATTTTTGTCACAAGTTAGCGGAAATGGATTTTTTTATTTTTTTACAAAGTCTCATATTCCACTAACTTGTGCCAAAAATACAATTTTACATGAACTCACCATACCCCTCACAGAATACCTTGGGGTGTCTTCTTTCCGAAATGGGGTCACTTGTGTGGTATTTTTACTGCCCTGGCATTTTAGAGGCCCCTAAACGTCAAAAGCAGTTTGGAATCCAAATGCGTAAAAATGTCCTGTAAAATCCTAAAGGTACTCATTGGATTTAGGGCCCATTTGCGCATCTTGGCTGCAAAAAGTGGCACACATGGGGTATCGCTGTACTCGGGAGAAGTAGGGCAATGTGTTTTGGGGTGTCTTTTACATATACCCCTACTGGGTGTGAAAAATATCTCTGTAAATGACAACTTTGTATAAAATTTTTTAAAAAGTTGTCATTTACAGAGATATTTCTCTCACCCAGCATGGGTATATGTAAAAATACACCCCAAAACACAATGCCCTACTTCTCCTGAGTACGGCGATACCCATGTGTGCCACTTTTGCAGCCAAGATGCGCAAAGGGCCTAAATCAATGAGTACCTTTAGGATTTTACAGGACATTTTTACGCATTTGGATTCCAAACTGCTTTTGACGTTAGGGGCCCCTAAAATGCCAGGGCAGTAAAATACCACACAAGTGACCCCATTTCGGAAAGTAGACACCCCAAGGTATTCGCTGATGGGCATAGTGAGTTCATGGAAGTTTTTATTTTTGGCACAAGTTAGCGGAAATGGATTTTTTTTTTTTTTTTACAAAGTCTCATATTCCACTAACTTGTGCCAAAAATACAATTTTACATGAACTCACCATACCCCTCACGGAATACCTTGGGGTGTCTTCTTTCTAATATGGGGTCACTTGTGTGGTATTTTACTGCCCTGGCATTTTAGGGGCCCCTAAACGTCAGAAGCAGTTTGGAATCCAAAGGCGTAAAAATGTCCTGTGAAATCCTAAAGGTACTCATTGGATTTAGGGCCCCTTTGCGCATTTGGCTGCAAAAGTGGCACACATGGGGTATCGCCGTACTCGGGAGAAGTAGGGCAATGAGTTTTAGGGTGTCTTTTACATATACCCCTACTGGGTGTGAAAAATATCTCTGTAAATGACAACTTTGTATAAATTTTTTTAAAAAGTTGTCATTTACAGAGATATTTCTCTCACCCAGCATGGGTATATGTAAAAATACACCCCAAAACACATTGCCCTACTTCTCCTGAGTACTGCGATACCCATGTGTGCCACTTTTGCAGCCAAGATGCGCAAAGGGGCCCAAATTCAATGAGTACCTTTAGGATTTTACAGGACATTTTTACGCATTTGGATTCAAACTGCTTCTCGCTTTAGGGGCCCTAAAATGCCAGGATAGTAAAAATACCACACAAGTGACCCCATTTCAGAAAGTAGACACCCCAAGGTATTCGCTGATGGGCATAGTGAGTCCATGGAAGTTTTTATTTTTGGCACAAGTTAGCGGAAAGTGAAATGTTTTTTTTTTTGTTTTTTTACAAAGTCTGATATTCCACTAACTTGTGACAAAAAAAGAAACTTTTACATGAACTCACCATACCCCTCACAGAATACCTTGGGGTGTCTTCTTTCTAAAATGGGGTCACTTGTGTGGTATTTTTACTGCCCTGGCATTTTAGGGGCCCCTAAAGCGAGAGAAGTAGTTTGGAATCCAAATGCGTAAAAATGCCCTGTGAAATCCTAAAGGTACTCATTGGATTTAGGGCCCCTTTGCGCATCTTGGCTGCAAAAGTGGCACACATGGGGTATCGCCATACTCAGGAGAAGTAGGGCAATGTGTTTTGGGGTGTATTTTACATATACCCATACTGGGTGTAAAAATATCTCTGTAAATGACAACTTTTTCCATTTTTTATACAAAGTTGTCCATTTACAGAGATATTTCTCTCACCCAGCATGGGTATATGTAAAAATACACCCCAAAACACATTGCCCTACTCTCCTGAGTGCGGCGATACCACATGTGTTACACTTTTGCAGCCAAGATGCGCAAGGGCCCTAAATCCAACGAGTACCTTTCAGGATGGCATTTTTACGCCTTTTTCTTCTCACGCTTCTGGGCCCCTAAAATGCCAGGGCAGTAAAAATACCCCAAATGTGACCCTATTTTAGAAAGAAGACACCCCAAGGTATTCTGTGAGGGGCATGGCAGTTCATAGAAGATTTTTTTGCCACAAGTTAGCAGAATTTTTATTATTTTTTTCTCACAAAGTCTCCCTTTCCGCTAACTTGTGACAAGAAGTTTAATCTTTCATGGACTCAATATGCCCCTCAGCGAATACCTTGGGGTGTCTTCTTTCCGAAGTGGGGTCACATGTGAGGTTTTCCACTGCCATGGCATTTGAGGGTCTCCGCAATCATTACATGTATGGCCAGCATTAGGAGTTTCTGCGATTCTCCTTATATGGAGCATACAGGTAATGAGATTTTTCCGTTCAGCCTCTGGGCTGAAAGAAAAAATGAACGGCACAGATTTCCTCATTCGCATCGATCGATGTGGATGAAAAATCTCTGCCAAAAAATATGCAAGAAAAAAAGAGGGGCCTGGCGATTGCCAGGACATAGGAGCTCCGCCCAAACATCCATACCCACTTAGCTCCTATGTCCTGGCAAGCGTGATTTCTCCATTCACATCGATCAATCGATCGGTGTGGAGGAAGACATCTTTGCCAGATTTTTTTATACAAAGTGTTTGCCAAAGCATATGAACTCCAACACCTCTCCTCAGCTCATATGCCTGGGCAAGCGTGCCTGTCCTGCAGAGGAGAAATCTCGTCTTGCAGCGCCGCATACACCGACTTCACGTGTCTTCTGACAGCAGCGCAATGCTTCTCTCAGAATTCACATCAGTGCTGCGGCGTTTTCGTCGGTTGGTCCGTTGGTCTTCCTGGAAAATAAAGGGTGGTTAGGGAAAAAAAAAAAAGAAGAAAAAACAGGCAGCAGGCACATGACTTGAACGTTGCAAACTTTATAAAACCGGAACATTGTAAAACTTTTATAAAACATGAACATAAAAACCTGAACTAACTCAAGATTTTTTTCTTGCTACCTGTTTAATTTTTTTTTTTAACCATTTCACTCTTTATTTTCCTAGCAGAAACCTCTCCTTTCCCATGGGACAATGTGTAAAGTGTAAATCACACAGAGATGGTGAGAAGTACACTATACACGTTATCCCAAGTGAAAGGAGAGGTTTCTACCGTTTCACACTTCTGCTGTAGCACACCAGCACCGTTCCCTATGTGTTAGGGTCTCTCAAAACCTAGTATCCTGAGAGACCCTTGAGCCTGAGTGAAAAAAACTACCTGTGTAGTGCTGTCCCTAGGTCCCTAAGTGTACCTGAGTGTGGTACTTCCGGAAACACTCTCCAAAGCATAGGGCAGGGTGGTCAGGACAGTCAGGACAGAAATAACGGGTGTCACGCCTTATTCCACTCCTGCCACAGACACGACATCTTTTCGGGGTGACGGTTGGGTTGAGGTACCAGGAAAGACACTGGGGAAGTGTCGCTCGTGTAGACGGCTAACTACACTGGTGGATGGGGCCACGGAACCTCCTGGATACAGGAGTTCGAAATGATCTCTTCCTGGAATTTAAGGAAGGATCCCGTTCTCCCAGCCTTACTGTAGAGAACGTAACTATTATAGGCAGCCAATTGAATCAAATATACAGACACCTTCTTATACCAGCGTCTGGTTCGTCGGGAAAGCAAATAAGGGGCCAACATCTGGTCGTTGAAGTCCACCCCTCCCATGTGGAGGTTATAGTCGTGGACTGAGAGGGGCTTTTCAACGACACTGGTTGCCCGTTCAATTTGGACTGTCGTGTCTGCGTGAATGGAGGAGAGCATGTAAGCGTCACGCTTGTCTCTCCATTTCACCGCGAGCAGTTCGTCGTTACACAGTGCAGCCCTCTCCCCCTTGCAAGTCGGGTGGTAAGGAGCCGTTGGGGAAGCCCCGGCGACTAGGTCGCGCGGTGCCACAGCAGCCAATCTGTTCTAGGAACAAATGCTTGAAGAGGGCCACACTTGTGTAAAAGTTGTCCACATAAAGATGGTACCCCTTGCCGAATAAGGGTGACACCAAGTCCCAGACTATCTTCCCACTGCTCCCCAGGTAGTCAGGGCAACCGACCGGCTCCAGGGTCTGATCTTTTCCCTCATAGATCCGAAATTTGTGCGTATAGCCTGTGGCCCTTTCACAGAGCTTATACAATTTGACCCCATACCGGGGCGCTTGCTTGGGATGTACTGTTTGAAGCCAAGGCGCCCGGTAAAATGTACAAGGGACTCGTCTACGCAGATGTTTTGTGCAGGGGTATACAAATCTGCAAATTTCTGGTTGAAATGGTCTATGAGGGCCGAATTTTATGGAGCCGGTCAAAAGCTGGGTGGCCTCTGGGACGGGAGGTGGTGTTGTCGCTAAAGTGCAGGAAACGCAGGATGGTCTCAAAGCGTGTCCTGGACATGGCAGCAGAGTACATGGGCATGTGATGAATTGGGTTCGTGGACCAATATGACCGCAATTCATGTTTTTTGTAATGCCCATGTTGAGGAGAAGGCCCAGAAAAGTTCTAAATTCGGAAACTTGGACTGGTTTCCACCGGAAAGACTGGGCATAGGAGCTTCCCGGGTTGTCGGCGATAAATTGAGTGGCATACCGATTTGTTTCTGCCACGACTAAGTCAGAGAGCTCCGCAGTGAAAAACAGCTCAAAAAACCCCAGCGCCGATCCTATCTGAGCTGTTTCCACCGAACTCCTGACTGGGCGGTGAAAGGGGAACTACTGGTGCGGCTGAAGTTGGGGGCTGCCAATCAGGGTTTGCCAGCACCTCAGGGATTCTAGGGGCTCTACGGGCCTGTCTGCGCGGTGGCTGCGACGGGAAACTACTGCACGTGCCACCGTACCAGCTTCAACTGCCCTTCTGGTGCTCGCCACTTCACCATGTTGTACGGCAGTGCTGGTAGAAGGTCCAGGACGGGCTGCGCTGCTGGTGTATGCCTCACCACGTAATCCGGCAGCGCCAGCCCCACTCTGCTGCCCTTGAAGCGGATCCTGCGTAACCTGCGGTCTAGCGACACGGGGCCGGGTACGCCTGGTTCTATCAGGGACCTCAACCTCCTCGTCCGAACTTTGGGTCAGACTGCCACTGCTCTCTACAGGTTCGTATTCTGACCCGCTAGATTCGTCAGATGAGGGTTCCCATTCCTCATCCGACTGGGTCAGAATCCTGTAGGCCTCTTCAGGAGAATACCCCTTTCTTGACATTTGGGCGTCTAAATTTAGGGGTATTCCCTGAGACTACCCAAGAAAAAAGCAAGCCTGTCTTACAATTGAGAGGGTAGCGAAGTACAGAAGCCGCTGCGATTGATAAAAAGATCAAAACTGATTTTTATCGCCGCAGCGCTTGTGAAGGATTGTGCAGTGATTACAAAAAAAAAAATTTTTGTCACTGCGGCGGGGTGGGCGTGGGTGAGACGCAGGTGTGGGCGACCGATCAGGCCTGATCGGGCAAACACTGCGTTTGGGGTGGAGGGCGAACTAAAGTGACACTAGTACTATTATAGATCTGACCGTGATCAGTTCTGATCACTTACAGATACTATAAAGTACAAAAGCTGATTAGCGCTACGCTAATCAGCGAACCAGTGACTGCGGTGCGGTGGGCTTGGCGCTAACGCTAACTACCTACCAAAGGGGCCTAAACTAAGCTAAACCTAACAGTCAATCCTAGTGAAAAAAAAAAGTGACAGTTTACACTGATCACTTTTTCCCTTTCACTAGATGATTGACAGGTGCTGAAGGGGTAATCAAGGGGTTAATTTGGGTGATGGGGGGCTGATCAGGGGCTAGTGTGTGGTGCTTGGTGTACTCACTGTAGAGGTGTGCTCTCTCCTGGGTCCAACCGACGAAAAGGACCCAGGAGAGAGCACAAAGCTCATTTAATCCATCATATTTACAAATATGATGGGTTAAATGGCTTGCGATTCGTTTTTTTAAAAGTCATCAGCCCGCCAGCGATGCCGATTGGCTGGCAGGCTGATGACCCACTTCATCTAAACTTTGTGCAATGCGCGATTTGCGCATGCGCGGCCGAATATGTGCGAAATCTCGCGTCTCGCGAGATGACGCACATCTGCGGCGCCCCAGAACAGCCCGACGGCCGCGAGAACGCAGTTGTGCGTTAGGCGGTCGGGAAGTGGTTAACAGGGCCAGCAAGCGCTCTCCTCCTCTGGCCCTTGATCAGCACTTCCACAGTGCGCCTGCGCCGATAACGTAACCTCTGCACCCGGAAGAGAAGACGTCGTCTGCGCAGGCACACTGTGGAAGTGCTGATAAAGCGAGCGTCTTTCTCTCAGAGCGCCTGCGCCGAATTAAGACACGTAAGGCGCAGGCGCAGGACTTGAAATGCAGACAGGGCCAGCCGGATAAGGAAAGCGCTCGCAGGCTCTGTCAATCAACCGGAGGAGGGGGCGTTTTTTTTAAGAGGATGCGGCGGCTTCCAGCAAGTAACCGCCCTACTTGCTGGTAGCGAAGTAATTAACATATTATAAAAGTGCGATTTTTAAAGAAACTAAGCCACAGAAAAAGGTAAGAGCACTATATATTGAATAATTGCACGATAAGGATTTTAATAAGGCCAAAAATGAAAAATGACTTTTGGGGGGTGACAGAAGCCCTTCAAGCAATTTTGTGAATTCTATGCGTATGTGTCATGGTGGGGAGTGGGGGAAACTCCCCACAGTATAAAGGGGACTGTAACTAGGCCAGGAAACAAGGAAAAGGGAGCAGAACACCTCCTACAGCATCCCTAAAACTGGCCCCGGTGTCCTAGCTGTATGAGCCGACCCAGATGGTAGGAATACTCACGAACCTCAGGACCCTGGAATCTCTGAGAAACCCTAAGGTAAGAAGACAGGGCCAGAGACCACCTGTTCCTCCAAAACACAGAGAAATCTGCATCTTCCAGCGGCCTAACAAAAGGGGAGAGACCTCGAGCAGCAACTGACAAATATGGCCCCTAAGCGGACAACAGATGCATGAAGGCTCCAGGTAGGGCTGCTCTTAGTCTTTAGGTTCAACCCTCCGGGAAACCAAAAGGGCCCACTTCTGCAGGCACAACACACAGGGGAAAATGTCTAGCAACCATGCTGTTCACAAACACCACACCGACCAGACATGGAACACCAAACTAGACAAACAAAAGTAGCCCAAACATAAACCACACCTAAACAACAATACAGGTGAGGAAGGGAAAGGAGACATAGGGTAACAACGAATGAAAAACGATTCCCAACTAGGGTGCCCTCACACTTCACACAAGAAAACATTCAGAAAGGAGCAGAGCTCCTTCGTTTACAAAGGCAGGCATACCACTGACCTCTGGCTCAACAACACCAGAATAAGAAGAGCCAAGAGGCCACACCCAACTCACCCAAGCTCACACCTTATCCCCGTGCACACCAGGAGGGAAGGAAAAGCCTAAAAGGGAAAGTACACACACAAGCAACATCAACACGTTGCCGCAGGCAACTGCATGAGTGGAAACCGTGTTACAGCACACACTACATAGGCCGTGACACTGCCCCCACATGCTACAACTACAATATGTTGCCGCAGGCAACAGCATGTGTGGCAACCGTGTCACGGCGCTAACCACAGGCTGTGACATTATGTCTCCGTGACTACAGACCACAAACAAGCTGTGTAGTCTGATTCTACGATTTCATCTGTCATCCTATGTTTTGCTAACCTACTTAAAAAAAAAAAGTTTCAAAAAAAGTATAGGACAGATGGAATTATGACTACAAGATCATATGACACAGAGGACGTATCGGACCAAATCGAAGGAAATAACTACAGCTTGGCATTGGTTTAAGAAATTAAGAATAAAGATTAAACATTTAAAAAAAGGTCAGCAATGCAGAAAGTCTCTTCAAGTGAAGTGCCAGAAACCATACAATGTCTAGTCCCAAAAAATGTATCAAAATAATGCTCATATTACAGGTTCATATTACAGGTTTTAACACATTCTTGTGTAAGTGCATAGATCACTTGTTGGCCATCATTATCATGAAAAATATATAAAAAATATATAATTTTTTTTATTGCAAAGTAGTTCGTAAATACAATAGAATACAATAGACTCGAAAATAGCTATGCTGTCAGGTCTAATTAATACACATGACGCAATTAAAAATAAGAATAAAAATGACCTTATTATTATAAGGGAACCACAGGGTTGTGGATATCGATACCTATAATGGTGTCTAGGTGTATCTGATGCAGCACGTCCGTAGAAAAGACTGCAGCCTATACACCTGTAACCACTCAGAGAGTTAAATTGTATCCACACTATTATTGTCAGTATGGAACAAGTGAAGATCCACCCTTGTAGGTTATCAGTTGTACATATAACTTTCAGGTCTGCATTCCATCTGTCTTGACTTATAACAATCTCTGAAAGACAGATATATGCGTTTTCTGGGCCAATAAGCCAATACTGGTGATTCTGATCCAAAGACTATTAATGAATAAGATGGAATGCAGACCTGAAAGTTATATGTACAACTGATAACCTACAAGGGTGGATCTTCACTTGTTCCATACTGACAATAATAGTGTGGATACAATTTAACTCTGAGTGGTTACAGGTGTATAGGCTGCAGTCTTTTCTACGGACGTGCTGCATCAGATACACCTAGACACCATTTTAGGTATCGATATCCACAACCCTGTGGTTCCCTTATAATAATAATGTCATTTTTATTCTTAATTTTATTTTTAATTGCGTATTAATTAATTAGACCTGACAGCATAGCTATTTTCAAGTCTATTGCATTCTATTGTATTTACGAACTACTTTGCAATAAAAAAAATTATATATTTTTATATATTTTTCATGATAATGATGGCCAACAAGTGATCTATGCACTTACACACATATAGAGTGCCGGTCTAATTCTTGAATATTATTTACATTGTTTTTCTGTAGGGGTGATACAGCCTATAGACCTGAGCACCTTGCCCATAGACACCAAAGAGTGAGCTATTCCCATCTAACTTTATTATTTAACACATTCTTGCCTGAATTGAAGCGGCTGATACAACTTAACATCTACCGTTTACAGTGACGGTGTGAATGAGATCTTGCCGTAAAATCACTGCAAAGAAACTCAAACTGGAGGAGAGCAGTAATGAAAAATACTTGGACCAGAAGACCAGCAGTGGACATCTTTTATTGTCTGACTAATCTACTTTTTTTTTTTCAACAGGTCGATGACTATAATAAACCTTCAGGTAGTCTAAAAACGATATCATAGATTGGAGTGCTACACCAGATGACATAGCATACAAAGTGAAATAACCTAAATCATTTGATGATAGGCCAACAAGTCCACATAGGGCACTTTGGACCATTCAGAGCATTCGAGGTACTTGACTTTCAGGAGTGAGATTGTAGATGTTGAATGTATTTTGATCCTTGGAAGTGAGTTGGTAAATCACCTGGCAATAAAGGGTAATGATTTTTGTAACTCTTAGAAAACATGTGAATTAGAATTGCCACAGTTTGGTACACTACTTATGCTGCTGTGCATAAACCTGTTTTTACTTACAGTAGTTTTCGTACAATGTGCATCTTGAGTTAAACACAAAGTGCTCATTTATTTCCTCTCATTGTACTTTGTAAATAGCTCTTCACAAATGACAGTTGTTCGGGAAAATTAAAAGCTGTGGTGGTGCTTGAGATTAATAGTAAGGGAGGGTGTACCTTTTGAGAAGCCGCACCTTTGTCACATCCCTGTCTTCATATCTCTGAACATTTGACAGCCTGCGTTAATTTAGTTTTACCTCTCGGTTCAGCTCCACGTGAAGAAAGCGAGAGTGATTTTTTGAATAACAGCAAGTAATATGTGATGTGGCAGCAACTGGCAACTCTGACATTGAGCTTGGCTGTAGCCATTACCCACAATCCATTTGTGCTTCTTGAGAAGCAATTACAATTTCACAGGTTGGAATTAAAATTCCCTGTGGTATGCAATAGAGTAACAGAGACTGTCAAAGTGATTTCAAGCTGCTAATCTCTCACTGTTGTAGGGGTGAAAATAGAGTTCCTCTTACGGATGCAGAGGTCTGACAACTTAAAAACTCCAGATCAGCTAAATGATTTAATATATGGCGATTTAGGCTAACTTCACCTACATTCACATTTTAGATGCAAAAAATCCTTTGGGCGGTATTGGTAGAGGACTATAGTACCAATTTGGGATGTAGTGGTGTACCTCTAGTTTTAAAGAAAACCTAAGTGCTTATAACTGTGAAGTTGTGTAAATCAGTTCTACATAAATACCTTTTCTTTTAAGGCTACTTTCACACTAGCGTTTTGGCTTTCCTTTTGTGAGATCTGTTCAGGGCTCTCAAAAGCGGACCAGAATGGATCAGTTTTGCCCTAATGCATTGTGAATGGAAAAGGATCTGCTCATAATGCGTCAGTTTGCCTCCGTTCAGTCACCATTCCGCTCTGGAGGCGGACACCAAAACGCAGCTTGCAGCGTTTTTCTGTCCGTCCTGACACACAATGTAAGTCAATGGGGACGGATCTGTTTTCTCTGCCACAATAGAAAACGGATCCGTACCCCATTGACTCTCAATGGTGTTCAAGATGGATCCGTCATGGCTATAGAAGACAGAATACAACCGGATCCGTTCATGACGGATGCATGCGGTTGTATTATTGTAACGGAAGCGTTTTTGCAGATCCATGACAGATCCGCAAAGAACGCTAGTGTGAAAGTAGCAATAACAAATAACAAGACAGACTTAGGCATGTCCTCCACTGCAGTGCATGTTGACTAATCTCTCCATTTTAACATCAGTTTGAGGGCTTAGTAAGACCGCAGTGTGCACCTGTCTTGTCATTTGTTATTGCTATATTGTTATATTGTTTATTACATCCACACAATTGCCATCTTGCGTAGGATGTCTATTGTGTTACTTGTGGTCCGCTGCGGGCATCCTCCACCGTATGCATTTTTGCCGGGGATCGCCATTAGCAACGGGCCACAAGCTCCCCTGTATATATATATGCACAACTGCATTTTTGGGTTGAGCACATCCTGCTTCATGCCACCTTTCAGTTGTTTCGGCTAGTCTGAAAGTAGCCTAAAAATCCCTTTGCATTAGAAAGATAAAACAATCGAATACAATCTGCAGTTGTCTTAATAAATGATCATCCGAAGGACAATACAATTCCAATGTGACTAAATTGTAATGCAAGAGAATATCCTTCTTGTTGCGTCAAAGCTCTGGATACCAGTAATATTTTGACTGGGTGAGGAAAGGAGGGGGAGAAGAAATAGGCTGGAATGATAAGGGAAGGTGGATGAGGCCGTAGATTATGGAGTGAAAAAGGGCATGAGGGGAAGTTATGGCTATAGCATCCAGTAATGGTATTGAGAAAAAGAACTGGTGACAATAGAGATAATGTGGATACACCATCTGGACCCCTCGGCATTACTCCTCCATGTACAAAATCTGCAAACATGGACTAAGACAACAAAATTTTACAAAATTTACTATGGTTTCTGAATTCCCAATAGGAGATCTCCAATCAGTAAATCTGGTCGGCTTTCACAGTCCACAGAGATAAAGAAGGATAACTGGTCGATTTCCATGAAGAGGCCAGTAGAAATCTGGCAGCCGTTAAGATAGGACATAGAAGTAGTTTTGAGGTATTCGGTATGGTTTCAGTGAGGAGCAATAGGAGGGCCTGCGTTCATTGTAGTAATATGTGACACAGATTCCTAACTGTCTTGACCACTTCAATCCAAAAGCGATTTACTTTGGGACAGGACCACAAGAGGTGATAACATGTTGCAATTTCAGATTGACATTTCCAGCATGAAGGAGTAGGATCTATCGATGCGCTGTATTTTTTCTGGTATCATATACCATCTAGCTAAAATTTTAAATCTATTCTGCCGTATGCGCATACATCTGGATCTGATTTTGGGGGAGAGTAACAGTAATTTGATATGGTCAGCTGATAAGGATGTCTGTTTCCCAAGCAATAATATAAAATAATTCTTTAGGTTCAGAGATAGAATAGGAAAGAAGTGTATTATATAGAACAGGATTTTTTTGGGTGGTCTGGTTTGTTGGACAAGTGTCACACACCACGTAATAGGTTTGTTTTAATCCGGGTGTTAGAAGAAAAAAAAAGCTTATAGGGCATGAGTGAATGAAGAGTAAGAGAGAAAATTTAGAGCAGGCGCATTTCAAATTTCCATCAGTTCATCCAAAGTCGCTAGAAGGCCGCGTTGAAGACGTGTTTGAAAGGAGGGTGTTTTTGCTTAAAACATCATAAGTGTGGGATGAAAGATCCCAGACCTGTATTAACCTTTTAAGGACACAGGACGTACCCGTACGTCCTGTGTCCGGTCTTTCAAGATGGCGCCCGCTCCTGCGTCATGCGGGCTCCTTAGCCGCGGGTGTCCGCATGGTTCTTGTAGCAGACACCCGCGGCTAATGTCCGCGACCAGCAGTGATGCCGATCGCGGACATTTAACCCCTCAGATGCCGTGGTCAATCCTGACCACGGCATCTGAGGGCGCACAAACCGAAAGTTGTACTTTCATTTTGCGCTCCGGCTTCCCCACGTGGTGATCGGAGGAGCCAATGCTATTGCATTGGAATGTATGATAATCGCAATCAAATGATTGTAAGTTATAGTTCCCTATGGGAACTATATAAAAGTGTAAAAAAAAAAAAAAAAGTTTTGAAAAAAAAAGTTTCAAAAAACATAAAAGTTCAAATCACCCCCCTTTTGCTAAAATAAAAATTTTAAAAATACATATCGTGGGTGTCGCAATGTGCGAAAATGCCCATAGTAGAAAAATATAAAAAAATATTCCCCACGTCAAACAGCAAAACGGAAAAAAGCGTCCAAGTGGCGGATTCGCTATTTTTGGTTGCTTCATTTTCCACAAAAAATTGCATCAAAGGTTATAAAAAAGTTATACACACCCCAGAATGGTATCAATAACAAGATAAGATTATGACACAAAAAATGAGTCCCCATACAGCTCTGTACATAGAATTACAAAAAAGTTATAGGGGTCAAAACATGGTGACAAAAAAGTAAAACTGATTTTTTTCCCACTTTTACATTTTTTTTTTTTACTATCAAAACGCAAGAGAACCTATACATATAGGGTATCGCCGGATTCATACTGACCTGTAGAGTAAAAGTAACCGGTCAGTTTTATCACACATCGAACGTTGGAATTTAAAAACCCGCAAAACTGTGGTGGAATAGCTTTTTTTTTTTTTTTGCAATTTCACCCCATTTGGAATTTTTTTCCCGCTTCCCACTACATCATATGCAATATTAAATGGTGTCGTTGGAAAGTACAACTTGTCCCGCAAAAAACAAGCCCTCATATGGTTATGTGAACCGAAAAATAAAAAGTTATGGTTTTGGGAAGGCAGGGAGCGCAAAACGAAAACGCAAAAAAAAAAAAAAACTCCGGTCCTTAAGGGGTTAAGGGTGAAGCAGTGGTGATGAGTTTCTATGTTGAGTTAATCAATCTCTATTTATTCCAAGTAGCATGTGAGAATAGTTGAGATAAGCAGGAACAGTGCTGGGCTGGACGGAAGGGGCGCAGAATAGTGGATATCTATTAGATCAGTGGGGTTCCTACGACTGGGAGACCGATCATGTAAACAGGGCCCCAAACCCTGTGGAGCTCCCCTTGAAATTTATGGAGCAGCTGGTTGCAATGTGCGTTGTCTCTCCATTTCTATGTGAGTGCTAGAGATAGTTGAGTAATGAATGAAGCGGCAGCTTGAATTCCAACCAGCCACTGTCATTTTTAGGGGGAGCTCCACAGGGTATGGGGCTCCTGTTCTCATGATCGGTGGGGGTCCAACCGGTAGGACCACTACCAATCTAATTGTTCTCCGCTATCCTGTGGACAAAGGATAACATTTTGTAACTAGAATACCACTTGAAGGCCAAACTTTACCACTGGAGGCAGCAGTGGTATTCTATAAAGCGCAGTGAGTAGATGGTTTTAACTCCTGCAACCATATGGGCTTCTAGGCCAGGGATTTTCAGACATACCAGGCCACTGGCACTTCACAAGCTGTAAGCCACAAAACTAAGAAACAGACCCCTTGATGGACTTCCTTCCGACAATCGTCTTCACAATTGAGCAGTGTAAAGGGAATTGTCAAGCATAGAAGAGCAGCATTGACCTGTAAAAAATCATCTCTCTGTATGGGGACACGCAATATTGTCTCCATACAGTTTTCTTGTTCCTGGGCAGCTGATTAAGCCAATCTACTCCACTGAAATTATTATTTTGGGTGCCATTTGAAAGACACAATCCCCCGGTAAAAGGGCATTTGCTCGTTCATTGAGTGATTGTTGGCACTAGAGATGAGTAAAGTTATGAAAAATTAGATTTGGCTGCTTCGCCAAATTTCACAAAAAAATTTGATTTGTGATGAAGCAAATTCCTGTATGTAGCGGGCACATTGATGGGGAACGGCAATCGAACCGACAACAGCCATTAAAGCCCTCAGATGCCATATTCATTGCCGATCGCGTCATCTGAGGCTACAGTTTAGGCCTTTCAGGGGTTAATCAGGGTGCAAAAAAAACACCTTATCCATTTACTTGCGTAGAGGCCGTCGTGGCCATCTTTATTGAAGACACCGTACATAATCTGGCTGATGACGTCACTGTGCCCAGCCAGCGTGCTGACGTGGTGATGTCTTTGTGTGCAAATGGGTGAGGTGAGTATTATTTTTTTTACTGCCATTTCAGGAAAAATAGATTAGTTACCACAAAGCACGAGGAAATTCAGCTTTGTGGCGAATTTAATTTTTCCTGAAATTCGGATAAAAGTCAATTTGTTTGGCTTCGATTCGCTCAACATTAGTTGGCACTTTTTACACAGGCCGGTTATTGGGAAACCAGCAAACTCTCATCCCCAGTAACTGGCCAGATTGTCAGTCCATGTAAAAGGACCATAAGTCCCTTAGTAACCATTGCTATACGTGACTTACCACTTCTTTAAGAAGGAAAGTTTCTGGAAAAGTTTCCACGTTTTGTATGCATAAGTCTAAAATGTACACAGTAGTGTCATTTGGCTGCCATAGTAAGCTGCACAGTATGTTGTGATAGGTAAGGGATGATTGGAATGACGCTTGTCTGTCTTCATCAAGTAAATATATGTTGTTTTTTTCTAGCGTTCAATCATGGTTTAGGGTTTTTAATGCATCGGTTAACAACACACAACAATAAATAACTCTCTGGAAAGAGATTAAATTAAAAATTCCAAGTAACCACAAATCTGCTTGAAATAGGCACAACAGGATCCGAATAGTAGCCAAGAAATTACTCTGTGAATATTTTAATTGATGCAGCCAGCAACTCCGAGAGTGTGGAGAGAAGCAAACTGCACATTTCAAAGTCCTGAAAACTACAATGAAAGCCCTTATATGGAGAAGTCCTCGCCGTCCACGCACATTTCTGCTGAGCCATGAAGTCTTAAAAGTTAAAAATAAATCTCTTATTTTGGTTTCAATTATTTGTTTGTGCGAAGTTATTCTTTGTGTATCCATAGAAGATCCTAGTATGCACGGCATGTAACGTGTGCTATGCAAAGCCGATAGAGCAAAGTTCCTGTCTCTGGCATTCACATCACAGATTTATCGATTACCCAGTATTCTGGATTATTGGACGCTCATAGAAAGCTTTGTATAGAGTGTGAAAATTTTGTTAAGCTAAAGGCGTCAAGGATGATAGTCCAAAATGAATTGCTCTTACAAAATCTACTACAGTGGCATTGTTTGGGTTCTTTATCCAGAGCAGACTCCTAACTGGTTCTCTCTGCTTAGGTGCCGCTCTCGTATTGTAATTTCCAGATTAAAGGAATTCAAAATGGACCTTTAACCTCTCCTGACTTGTCATTGCTCATGTATAACAATTCTGGAGCATCTTTTCATTTAAAAGGGTTTTTCAGCATTTTAATAGGTCATCTGTATATGATTGGTGGAGGTCCAACATCCGCCGATTAGCTGTTGTAGAAGACACTGGCGCTCCTGCGAGCATCACTGCCTTCTTGCAGCTTACCAGGCACAGTGCCGTACATTGTATAGCGGCTGTGCTTGGCATTGCAGCTCAGCCCCATTCACTTCTATGGGGCTTAGCTGCGCCTAGGCCATGTGACTGATAATTGTGTGATAATTGGCCTAGGGAAAGCTGAGAGAAGGCTGCTGCACTACTGCAAGTTCTCAAACAGCAGATCAGTGGGGTCCCGGGTGTCGGACCCCGACCGGTGAGATACTGATGACCTATCCTGAGGATAGTTCATCAGTATGTAAGTTTTGGAAAAACCCTTTAACTCTGTTGTGCCTCTTCCTCTTTATTTTGTGCATAGAATATAAATTTAAGTGCAGTGTTGTGCCGTACCCAGCTGCTCAACTTTTTGGTCCACCGCTACCAAATCCATGTCAGTGCTAAACAAATTTAGTGCAATGGTGTGTGATGTACTGAATCAGGAAATCAAAACTCCAAAATCAATCTACACCTAAATGGAAAAGTAATAATTATTATTATTATTATTCAGCTGATAAGGGGAAGTGTGAAAACTCTATTAACCACTGGCATTGTGTTTGTATTAAAGGGTAATCCCATGTTGTAAATTGTCAAATCTCTAGGGTCTGCCATCACTTTATTATCTGTGAGGGTCCAAACCTCTGGGACCCTTATCATTGCTGAGAATGAAGATGCTGGACACAAATTCAGCACTGCATCCCCTTCATTATTTTTTCCTGCATGTTGGAGCCCTGGCTGTTTGCTGAGAAGCAAGTGGCTGGCTGGAGTTCCTTATACATTCAGGTAGGTGGGAACACCATGCTTCAGGTAAAACTGCTAAAGGAGCACGGTGACACCTAGTAATATGTTATCAATTGGGAAGTTAACAACACTCATCGACTAAAAGTAGTTGTTGGAATGGAATGAAACTTTATACGTGTTAGTCTGATGATGACAAATATGTAAGTGATTACAATATTAGAGAGAAAAGGATATGTTTATTCAGGGAAAAACTGTACAATGGAAAGAAGCTCTAGGACCCTGTTGGGTTGCCTCTATCCTGGATGCAAGATGATATATGGTTGGGCATTAACCGCTACAGGACCGCCTAACGCAGGGATGCGTCCTGCGGGTGGTCCTGTAGCTCTGAGACGACGCATCGGCGCATCATCTCGCGAGAGCCAAGACTTCCTGTGAACGCGCGCGCTCACAGTGAAGCGCGTCTCGGGAGTTCTGCTACAGCCTGCCAGCGATGATCCATAGCTGGCAGGCTGTAGATGCGAATTAAATCGCATCAAACAGCTATATCAGATGCTGTTTTGTGAACAGCGTCTGATATAGCTGCTACCTGATCCTCTGGTGGTCCCATTTGCTGGGATCGACCACCAGAGGACCAGGTAACTATGTAAAGTTGCACCAAACACTACACTAACCCCCCCCCCATCCCCCCTCACCTATTAACCCCTTGATCACCCCATCTAGACCCCCTGATCACCCCCCTGTCATTGATCACACCCCTTGTAAGGCTCCATTCAGACGTATGTGTTTTGCGGATCCATGGATCCTCAAAACACGGACACCGGCAATGTGCTTTCCGCATTTTGCAGATCCGCACATTGCCAGAACTATATAGAAAATGCTTTATCTTGTCCGCAATTGCGGACAAGAATAGGACATGTTCTATATTTTTGCGGAACGGAAGTGCAGACCCGGAAGCGCGGATCCGTAATTCCGGATCTGTGCCATTCATTTTTTTTTTTTTTCAGCGCAGAGGCTGAACGGAAAAAAAAAATCTCATTACCCGTATGCTCAATATAAGGAGAATCGCAGATACTCCTAATGCTGGCCATATGTGTAATGATTGCGGAGACCCTCAAATGCCAGGACAGTATAAATACCTCACATGTGACCCCATTTTAGTAAGAAGACACCCCAAGGTATGTATTTCTTTAATGGACTCATTATGCCCCTCAGCGAATACCTTGGGGTGTCTTCTTTCCAAAATGGGGTCACATGTGGGGTATTTATACTGTCCTGGCATTTTAGGGGCCCCTAAAGCGTGAGAAGAAGTCTGGAATCTAAATGCGTAAAAATGCCCTGTGAAATCCTAAAGGTACTCATTGGTTTTAGGGCCCCTTTGCGCACCTAGGCTGCAAAAAAGTGGCACACATGTGGTATCGCCGTACTCAGGAGAAGTAGGGCAATGTGTTTTGGGGTGTATTTTTATATATACCCATACTTTGTGTGAAAAATATCTCTGTAAACGACAACTTTTAAAAAAAATGTATACAAAGTTGACAATTTGCAGAGATATTTCTCTCACCCAACATGGGTATATGTAAAAATACACCCCAAAACACATTGCCCTACTTCTCCTGAGTACGGCGATACCACATAAGTGACACTTTTTTGCAGCCTGGGTGCGCAAAGGGGCCCAAATTCCAACGAGTACCTTTAGGTTTTACATGGCGGCTCACAATTTAGCCCCGCCCAAAATGCCAGAACAGTAAACACACCCCACAAATGACCCCATTTCGGAAAGTAGACACTCCAAGGTATTCACTGAGGGGCATAGTGAGTCCGTCTGAGATTATTTTTTTTTTTGCCAGAAGTTAGCAGAAATTGAAACTTTTTTTTTTCTCAGAGTGTCATTTTCCGCTAACTTGTGAAAAAAAATGAAATGATACATGAACTCACCATGCCCCTCCGCGAATACTTTGGGGTGTCTTCTTTCTAAAATGGTGTGATTTGGGGGGTATTTATACCATCCTGACATTCTAGCACCTGAAGAAACATGACAGGTGCTCAGAAAGTCAGAGCTGCTTCAAAATGCCGAAATTCACTTTTTTGCACCATAGTTTGTAAACGCTATAACTTTTACCCAAACCAATAAATATACACTTATTGGACTTTTTTTTATCAAAGACATGTAGAACAATACATTTAGAGAAAAATTTATATAGAAATGTAGTTTTTTTTAAAAAAAATTTACAACAGAAAGTAAAAAATGTCATTTTTTTGCAAAAATGTCATTAAATTTGTATTAATGGTAAAAAAAAGTAAAAATGTCAGCAACAATGAAATACCACCAAATGAAAGCTCTATTAGTGAGAATAAAAGGAGGTAAAATTCATTTGGGTGGTAAGTTGTATGATGGAGCAATAAACGGTGAAAGTAGTGTAGTGTGGATTTGTAAAAAGTGGCCTGGTCATTAAGGGTATTTAAGCTAGGGGGGTTGAAGCGGTTAAAGTATACAGGTTCTGTATGGTATCCTGCAGCACATTTCTTCACAGATGTTGCTGGGCCTGTAGATCCTTCACATTAGTTTGGAGAAGCTGGTGTTCCAGCTGGGTCCTTAAATGTTCAATTGGCTATAAGTCTGGTGACCAGGCAGGCCAAGGAAGGGTTGCAATCTGGCAGAGACATTCCTGGGAAACCCTTGCTGTCGTCAAGAATTATGCTGCTAAAAAATATCAGTTGGAACTCTGTCATGAGAGGCAACACATTTGGCTGCCGGTTGTCCTTTACATATCTCTGAGCTGTTAGTGGCCCTCATATCACTACTAATGACAGACTGTTGTATGTGATGGCTCCCCAGATGATCACACCAGCAGTTGGGGCATTTTGTCGCTCCACCAGGCCTCCATACTCAAACCTGGCCATCATGAGATGCCAAACAGAACCTGGATTTGTCACTAAAGACAATATGGTTCCAGTCCGTAGCAGTCCAGATTTCTTGTTCATAACACCACTGCAAACGAAGGCGAGGGTGGCTGGCAGGACATGTACTGGACACCATGACACCACATTTCCTTCTTCTAAGCAGCTAGAAATAGTCCGTGCAGACACGGGGTGGGTATGATGAAGATGCCACCTGTGTCTGGATGGTGGAGAACAAAACTGCTCATGTTTGTCAATGGATCAAATGATTCTCTTTGCTAGTGGTTTGTATGGGCCATCCAGAGCCTGTTCGCCATGTGTGCGCCTCATGTAACCAGTGCTCCCAAAACTACTAACAGCTAGATCAAAATGGCCTAGATGGCACGTAATTCTGTTGAAACAACCATTCTTCTTCTCAGTGAAATGATTCACCCCCTTGAAAAGTCTGTCAAAATGTCTTTTAGCACGTTGTAGAGGTGTGCCAGTCATTGATCTCTCCAGGAGGTACATTACCCAAAAGTAGTCTCTGAGAGCCTTTTTGTAGGGCAGTGAAGGAACCACTTTTATGCCCTCTTGTGGCAAGACCCAGTGTCTAATCTGACAACATTTGTAATCATTTACATATATGCCTTAAGCATAACTGCATGCCGAGTTGTGCAGCAATCCAACATTTCTTTCTGGGTGCCTTTTTTCAGTGTGTATATTTGTCCCTTTTACAGAAGGAACTGTATTCATTAGAATGCTCAATACCGTGTGTATTCAAGTTCTGCAGTTCTGTATAGCACATTTGATGTGTGAGGCTTGTAAACAGAAGTCTATGGCTACGTGGCAACTTAGATGCATTCATGTCACACAACCAAAAACATTGGTGTGATTGTTTCTGTCATTTGATTTCATGGAATTACTTGATGGTGTGATTTTGGATTTGCAAGGAACATTAGACAGTTAGACCCCTTTCGCACGAGCGAACCATTAATTTCAATGGGTCTGTGTACATGAGCATTGGTTTTCACACATAACTTGTGTGTTGCATGAAAATCGCAGCATGTTCTATCTTCTGCGATTTTCACGCAACACTGGCCCCATAGAAGTGAATGGGGCTGCGTGAAAATCTCATCACATCCGCAAGCAAGTGCGGATGCGATGCGTTTTTCATGGATGGTTGCTAAGAGATGTTGTTTGCAAACATTCATTTTTTTTATTACGCGCGTGAAAAACGCATTGCACCTGCGCGGAAAAAACTGAACGTGATCGCAAACAAAACTGAATGTACTTGCTTGCGAAATCGCACATGTTTCACTGAACGCATCCACAACGCATCCGGACCTAGTCAACTCATGCTCGTCTGCAAGGGGCCTTAACGTCACAAGGGATTCCCAGTTGCTTGGGACTTACATATAAGTCTATGCTGGCAAAGTTGCATGTGACTTTGACCAAAAATCCAACAAGTTTGGTTTCTGATGGTCACAGTCACAATATGACCTACTCGTGATATCACAGTGCCACACTGAGATTTTGATATCATGTTAATAAAGTTGCAATGTGGCTTTAGCCTATGGTTAAGAGGTTTAAATGATAATCTTATACAGTTTACAATATACTTTCTTCATCAATTCTTCATGGTTTTTAAGATCTTTGCGTGCTGTTATTCAATAGGAACCTTGATTGTTAACTTACAATGGATAATATTCTCTCCCGGGGACTGTAGCAGAAACAAGGTGGACTCTCCAGATGCAGAATGTCAGTAAGGGCTCATGCACACTAACGTATGTATTTTGTGCCCTGCAAAACACTCATCCGCAAAAAATATGGATGATGTCAGTGTGACATCCGTATTGCATCTGGGTTTTTTTGCAGATCTATTGTAACAATGCCTTTGCTTGTGTTAAAAACGGACAAAAATAGAAATGTTCTATCATTTTTGCGGAATGGCCATGCAAACATATTGAAACAGAATGCCCATGGAATTATTTCAGTTTTTTTGCGGACCCATTGAAGTGAATGGTTCCACGTACAGATCGCAAAAAAACAGAACGGACACGGAAAAAAAGTACGTCCTTGTGCATCAGTCCTAAGTAAGTGGAGTTTGGTGAGTTTTTCCGCTATGTACTAGAGAGTTTATATGGTAGCTAAAGGTGCATTTACACTGCACCGATGAGCAGACAGTTATTAGGAAGGAAGCATTCCTTGTCGACAATTGCCTGCTCATCATTTGAGGTGAAGAGCTGCTTTTACATTCAATGGGGATGAGCGATTACTATTGCTGTTGCTCTTCCTCATACAAAGTCATTGTTTCTGGGCAGTAGAGTGCTGTTCGCACAGCACAATCTGCTGCCCAGAAACGATGATTGAGTTGTCTGCACCAAAGTTCATGTTACCCGATGAACTGCGGCATCTTTGCATGGGCAAATTATCTGCAACGAGCATTCGTAGGAACACTTGTTCCCGATAATCTGCCCGACAATTGGGCAGTGTAAATGAGACATAAGATGAGAAATATTGTAAAAGATTCACTAACTAAACCAGTTGTAATGTTTACTTTAAGTGTTAGCTGCTTTAATCATTGGATCTCACACAATGATTAATGCAAAGGACCAGACACTACTTTAGCAAGAAGGTGTGGACAGTAGGTTATTGAGTCAACATGGCATGGCATTGGCCTAATGTTCTGACTGCTACACAAACCCAATGTGTCGGTGCACTGCCTCACTGGCTCACCTGGTACTGAGCAGAGTATTATTCAATATGACTTGTGTCAAGGTTTCTTAAGAAGTTTTAAAATATACAGATTTCTATGTGTGAAAAATGTAAAGTTTGTTTGTCCCTTTGATCAAAATAGTCAGTGTTTTGGCCACACATCTTCAAGTCATACAAACCCACCACCAATACTTGGTGTTAATGCACTATATTTTAGCACCAAACGAGGCTCATTTGGATTTGCCAACTGTTCTTCATAATCTGTTGTACAAATAACTAATTCATGTAGTTACATGGATATTTTGATTGTAGAGTAACCAGTAAAATGTCATAAACAGTGCCCTTTAATTTGCAACTTTTTGTGCTGCTCATGCAAAAAGAGTCTTAAGGGTTAAGGGTCTTAACTGGAGATTTCAGAGGCAGTAGTGATGACCCAGGTGAAGTTAGATTCGCCGGACAGAACAGTCCCACTCATGGTGTGCCAAAAACATATCTCCATAAAAATCAGAAGAAGCATTTCATAGGTTTAGAGGACCTATAGTGCAAAGGTACGGTTATGTTTTGGGAACCCTACACTACATTATGTTATGCTTATTCTGAAAATGACTTTGGAGATGACAGATTCCCTTTTAATATTTAGAAATTCCTTTATGTTAGGAGAGTCCACTAAAAATAAGATGATCACAGCATGTGCTGCTGCTATTAAGGTGTAGGCTGCCTCTCCAGAGAGAGAGGCGCTGTAACCATTGTCCACACCAGGTAATTGATCAAAGTACCGAAAGAGGATCTCCATTAATTTAGTATGTTTTAATAGGATACTTGAAAAATTGATTTTCTAAATTCTTATATAAAGTACAACAATAAAAAAATCAATGTTTGTTTAGAATAAACATGTTTTTTGATTTTTTTTACCATTTTAGAAAAATGAGAAAATTGCCAAAAACACACTTCTTGTAATCGTTGCATAATATTAACATTAAGGACTTATATCTTTTATTTAAAATACTCTGTGCATTTTTATTGTGCCAGTCTGGGGAGGTCATAAATATGAGGAAATACAAATATAATCTATCTTTAAGCAATAGTTTAATAGTATTTGGAAATAAATCTTGTATTGCTTCACTTAACCATGGGTCATATGAGACGGATTAGTTATGAATAGATACATGCAAAATAAAGTTTTAGTCTTTAACCAAATATGGACTCAGAATACAAACCTTTGTTCACAAATGGCAGGACATGTAATAATATTAATTGTGTATTTAAATAGTCACGGCCATGTATTGATGAGTCCAAGTAATGATTCCACAGCTGTCTGTGGGTGGGGATGGAGATTTTGTTCAAAGATGTATTTTTTGTTTTACTTTTTACATTTCTTGCTCAAAAAATTATATCCAGTCAGAAATTGTCATTGTTGTAAGTGAAGTAAATTAAAGGGACTTATTTTAGGATTCCTAATTTTCCTTTGTCTCCCTGTGTGTGTTATCACAGCTTTCTCCAGATGGTAACAGTCATACATTGGTAGCACTTCTAAACCAATTCATATTTTCAGTTGTCTCACAGCCTTATTCCCAACATGAAGGTGTTGATTATTGTGTACACTTGTTTGATTAATAATTGTGGCGTGTTTTGTTCTTTCATGAATGCATTTGCATATAATTTTGTATATTTTGGAATATTGTAGAAACAATGGTACATCTTAAAGTGGTTAAAGTGGCATATTGCTGTTTCATATAAAATTAAAAAAAGCATGCTGTACCTACAGTGCTAGGAAAAAGTATTTACCCCTTCCAGGTTTCTTCCTTTTTCGCATCTTTGTCACACTTGAATATTTCAGATCGAAATCAACCAGTTAGGCCTCTTTCACATGAGCGAGTTTTCTGTCCAGGTGCTATTCATTTCAATGGGTCTTGCTTTCAGGAAAAATCACAGCATGTTCTTCTGCGTTTTTCATGCAGCCCTGGCTCCATAGACGTGAATGGGGCTTCTGGATACAATGTATTTTTTTTACTAATGGTTGCTAGAAGATGTAGTTACTAGTTAGTAATTCTTCAGGTTTCTTTTCATGCACGTGAAAAATGCATCAAAAACTGATTACAGCTGTGCAGAAAAAACTGAAACACTAAACGCTATCATAGACAACACTGACTGAATTTGCATGCAAAACCTTTAGTTTTTTGGGGTTTTTTTTGTTAGTTTTTTAATCAGATCCTGACACAAATCATATTGTTCATGTGAAAGAGGCCTTAGGGCTCTTTCACACTTGCGTTTTTAGGATCCAGCGTGCACGTCCATCGCAGGAAGTACACGCAGGTTCCGTAAAAACGCATGAAAACGCATATTTTCATCACGACGGATCCGGCTTTCCGGCTTTTATTCGGAAAAATGGATCCGGAAAACCGTAAGCCAACGTATCAGTTGTTTTTCCGGATCCGTCTTACGGATCCGCCTCTACCTAAGATCCGTCTTGCGGATCTGTTCCTATTACAGATCCGTCGTATGGATCCGGAAAAACAACGGATCCGTCATTTTCATCATCATCTGGATTTTCGGATCCGCTATTTAAATTTTTCTTATCTTTAAAATTAATAAGATAGGCAAATTTAGCTTGGTCTATAAAAGTCCAGACAATGTCACTTACCTCAGATGCTGCATTGGAATGTCACGTCACAAAGATGATGCCATAGCACGAATTTGCTTTTAAAGCCCTTATCCTTATTTCAAGATGGAAGGAATCGTGAGAGGGACAGACGTCGTCGTCTTCGGCACTATTGGGTCCATCCCTTGACATCGGCACGAGTTACGGAAGGAGCCTTTGAAGTCCTCTATCTGGAGTTGCGAAATTATACAGATTAATTTTTCAACTATTTACGGATGAGTACGGCGACATTTGACGACCTGTTAGAACGTGTATCCAATGGACTGTCGAGACAAGATACAACTTTCCGCCGGAGTGTGTCACCAGCCAAACAGCTTATGTTGACAATCAGGTAAATATATATATGTATGTATAGATTTATATATCTCTATATTTTTTTAATTTCTTTAATCAGGGTTTATTTGAGAAACTGTAAAAGTAATAATTTTTTTTACATAGTACGTATAGGGAGATATTCAAGTCTTACTAGATTCAAATTTTATGGCTACTGGTGACAGTTACACCTCGCTTCATTATCACTATCGGTTGGGTATCTCGACCATTTCCACTGTTGTGAAGGAAACTTGCAAAGTTTTGTGGGAAGAACTTCATGACGAATTTCTACCTACACCAAATCGACAGAAATGGCTTGAAATATTTTTTTTTTTTTTATGAAGTCTGTCAATTTCCACATTGCATCGGAGCGGTTGACGGAAAACATATTCGTATCATAAAGCCTCCAGGCACCGGCTCTAAGTTTTTTAATTATAATTATAAGAAATACTTTTCTATTGTACTAATGGCCATTGCGGATGCCGAGTACAGGTTTATAGCCGTGGATGTTGGAGTTTATGGCCGCACAAACGATTCTATGGTGGTCAAGAACTCTTTTATGGGACGGAGAGTATACAGTCACCAATTTAACTTTCCGCCACCTTAACCACTGCCAGGAACAGATGGTCCCCCTATGCCCTATGTCTTGGTGGCTGACAAAGCATTCAAGATGTCGGGGCAATCTTATAAAACCATACTCAAGTCGTGGTTTGGATGTGAGCAAACGTACTTTTAACTACCGTCTCACACATGCCAGAAGGATGGTGGATTGCACATTTGGTTTATTGGTTTCTAATTGGCGATTTTTTTCCAAACCTATCCAGCTAAAAATTGATACGGTAGATGAAGTAATAAAGTGTGGGGTTGTGATTCATAATTTCCTCCGCAGTAAAGAACCTTTTTTAATTCAACACATACTGGAGGACAGCCAGATGACCAGCATAACCAGCTTTCAACCAAGGTCTACTATAGCGGTGGCAGCCATGCGTGACTCATTTGCCGCCTACTTTTGCTCGGCTGCGGGAAGGTTAGACTGGCAGGACCATTATATCTAACGGACTATATTGTGTGTCTTGTTTTTGAGTTATGTTATATACTTTAATAATCTTTAATACATTTTTTTAAATACTGACATTCTTTGTAGTGTAATTTTTAAGTAAATTTGAGTAAATAATTGCATTCTCTCTCGCCGCTTGGGGAGCGACTCATTCCATAGTCGCTCCCCAAGTGGCGAGAGAGGATGTTGGGCCTTTATACCAGGCCCTATGTCATAGCATTCTCTCTCACCGCTTGGGGAGCGACTATGGAATTTTTATAAAACTTTAGAATATTATAAAATAAATATATAACTTAAAAAATAAAATGTTTAAAAAGTATAAATTTTCAAAGTTGGTGAAAAGATTACTGCAGCAAGGTAGGTTGGGGGGTGGAAGGCAGGCCATGGCGGGGTCCATCTCTGCCCTGTGGTTGTGTCAGAGTGGACAAAGAATGCTGTGATGAGGCAAGGGAAACCGAGGGAGTATGTAAACGGGACAGGAAATGGGAGATGGAGTTGCCCAAGCCAGAAAAGAAGGAGTGGTGAAAGTAGTAGGAGCATAGTAGTGAGGAGGAGATGGAGAACAGTGGTGATGATAGGGCTCGGGGGTTTGGGAATGGGAAGGGGGGCGAGGAGGTTTGGATGGGGGAAACAGTGGCATTGCTAGGGCTGGTGTCACACCCCCCAGCACAACACCCCCCCCCCCCATTAGCGATCTGTCTGCTTAGACCCCCCCCCCCACATCAGCTGTTTGTTTACTATCCAAACCCCCATCCATGTTATCGCTTGGGTTCAAATTATAGCACCCCCAACAGGCCCCCCCAACCCAACCCCCGGCGATCTGTCTTCTGTCTGCTTAGCACCCCCCCACACACACACATATTTGCATACAAATTTGCATACATATTATATTCTGTGCTATCCAGAATGCAGCACCACATACCTTACATCCAGTAACTTCTCTGATGCAGAGCTTCTCTTTCCTCATCTTCTCCTTTCAGACCAGACCACCATGATGATTTTTCACCCATCTCTCATCTCTGTAGTTTGACAAAAGACATCTTAGGTTCCTACTTTTCCATCATCCACCTGCCTACTTAACAACTCACCTGTCACCTTCAATAATAATAATAATAATGATGTGCACTAATTCAAAAGTGCTCCCGTTCAGTATGCCAGTGCAAAAAAACTCCCTCAGTGCCGCCAGTTGAGCTAATGTCCCCATAATGTGTGCAAGTATAAAATACCCCTATATAATGCCCTTAGTAAATGCCCACATAGTGCTCCTCTCCCCCATAGTGCCCCCATAATGTGCCAGTATTAAATGCCCCTTCTTAGTGCCCCCATAATGTGCCTATATAATATACCCCCATAGTATTCTTCTACCCTCCAACACCATAGTGTCCCCATAATGTGCCAGCAATGCCCCCAGTAGATTCCCCCATAATGTCCCCCATGTGCCAGTAGATGCCCCTATGTGCCAGCAATAACCCCCATAGTGTCTCCCATGTGCCATCCATGCCCTCAGTGTCCCCCATGTGCCAGCCATGCCCCCATAGTGTCCCCCATCTGCCAGCAATGCTCCCATAGTGTCCCCCATGTGCCAGCCATTGCCCCATAGTTTCCCCCATGTGCCAGCAATAATGCCTCAAAGTGTCCCCTTTATGCCAGCAATGACCCTCCCACCCCCATATACCTATTGGACCTCCCACCCAAACACCCCTCCAGGACCTCCCATCCCAACATCCCCACACCCCTCCCTAGATCCCCCCATCAGTGTCCTCCAGACATCCCCCCATCAGTGTCCTCCAGACATCCCCTCATCAGTGTCCTCCAGAAATCCCCCATCAGTGTCCTCCAGAAATCCCCCCATCAGTGTCCTCCAGACATCCCCCCATCAGTGTCCTCAACATATACCCCCCATCAGTGTCCTCCACACATCCCCCCCATCAGTGTCCTCCACACATCCCCCCCATCAGAGCTTCATATTAACCTGCTGTACTAATATTATGACTAAAAACCTCAGTAATAGTTTCCCATATATAATTAATTTATTTATATATATATATATATATATATATATATATCTCAGAAGTATAAATATATATTATCATACTTCTGATATACATGAATGCATAATTTAGCCTCATGATTTATTTTACATCAGAGACAAGAACACTAACCACTGAGCTATGGAGCTCAATGCTAAACTGTGCTAGAAAAATCTCATAGTAGTTTATCAGGTATAAAATGTATCATGTATTTATATATATAGTAATTACACATTTATTTTGTGTCATACATTTTTTTTACAAGTACTGAAAAAAAAAATATTAAATTATACTTCTGTTGTATAGGAATACCTATGACTTGATAAACTACTAGGAGGATTTTCTAGCACAGTTTACCATTGAGGTCCATAGCTCAGTGGTTAGTGTTCTTGCCTCTGATGTAAAAGGTTATGAGCTCGAATCCTGGTGGCAACTTTCAGAAATAGAGGCTAAATTTGATTAAAATACATTGGGTGTCCCCAAGCATACTAACAATGCTTGGGGATACCCCCTTCATGTTCATAGCACTGACTCCATATATGGACACAACCAGCCGGGATTCCCTGTACAGCATCGTGCTTTAGGCAAGTGCAGTGAATAAATTATCTTCTGCCGGCACTGGTATCACCCCATCAGTGGTGTCACCCGGTGCGGCCCGCACCCACCGCACCCCCCTCGCAACGCCACTGGGGGGAAAGGTAGTTTGGGATGGGGGATATGTGTGGGGTGAGGGATAGGTCGGGGCTGGGGGAAATGGAGCTGTTGGGGAACGGGTGTGGGGTTGTGTTTCACTTGCCTCACCACAGCGTCCACCTTCTCTCTGACCTCAAACACCTGGTCAGGCGTAAAAATCTTCCACCAGTGGATTAAGAGTTAACCAATACGCATTGAGCGGACCCTTGGTTGTAATCTGCGTTACAAGTTTTGCTAAGGTTAGAAACATCTTGAGCTTAACTAGTTATTAGGCTGGGCTTACATGTAGTGTGCCGTGTGCCCAATCCAAAAGGATTTTACTGCAAATAATTTATTGCCCGTTTGGATTTTACACATTGTATTTTTTTTAAATGTGTCACTTGTAAAACTGTGTGGCAAATAGACCTGTTATAAAACCACAAGTAATTTGCTGTTAAACAAATGGGGGCGGAATGCATCTCAAATGTATGCATATGAAAGTCTTTGACTTAGAAAATTTTGCTCATAATAAATTCCCCCATACTGTTTTGCCACATGGTAACCAGCCATGTGGCACACTTCTAGTACTTATAAAACCAGCCTTAGAACCAATTGGTGAACTGATGTGGAAGATTTGACAGTCGGTTTTGAAATTTTTTCGAAATAAAAATGGAAATCCATCATGCCATTGTGTCTGAATAACCTGGAAAAACTATTTGCTCATTATTATTATTATTATTTATTATTAAAGCACCATTCATTCCATGGCACTGTACATATTAAAAGGGGTGCAAATACATAATACAGACAATTGCAATAAGCATGAACAAGACGAGTTACAAACTGGTACAGAAGGCTCTCTACTGTTAATCTTCATGCCGTGTGTGTATAGAAAATGGCCCCATGTCCTGGACAGATGCCTCTAATCTGATCTAGTGTTAGTTGTCTGGCTTTTAGTCTAAGCTGATAATTCTCACCTGACTTTTGGCTGCAAGAACAATCTCATGTGTAATCTCTCCCACAGGACAGCTGAGGGTTTGAATCTTGTAGAAGTGTGAAAAGAGAGATTTTCCTTACTTTTTGAGAGTGAAAAATAGTTTTAAGTCTCAACGTTTTTGGATAAAAAGGGTTACCTTGTAATTGCTAGTTATTAGCAACAAGTTGTGATGAATTTCCTAGAGTTAACGTTGCGACCTGCAGTTAGGCTGGGTTCACACATACTAGTAGTATGATGTGTAATGCATTTAAAAAGTCTTCAGACCCTTTCACTTTTTTCACATTTTGTTATGTTGCGGCCTTGTGCTAAAATAAAAAATAAAAATGCATCACCAATGTACACTCAACCCATAATGACAAACTGAAAGACAATTTTTGAGATTGTTGCAATTTTTAAAAAAAAGGAAAAGCTAAAGTTTTGTTTCAACATAAGTATTTGGACCCTTTGCTATGACACTGAGAAATTTGCTCTGGAGCCCCCATTTTACTTGATGATCTTTGAGATGTTTCTATACCTTGATTGAAGTCCCCCTTTGATAAATCTAGTTAATTGGACATGATTTGGACAGACACACCCCTGTCTATATAAGGTCTCACAGCTGACAATGTATGTCTTAAGAAAAACCAAGACATGAGAAGGAAATAACTGCCTGCATAGCTCAGATACAGGATCATTTGGAGGCACAGATCTGGGGAAGGATAGAAACATGTTGGACTTTATAAATCTGAATTGGGACGAGCACACCTCCCACTGGTTTATGAGATTGAGGGTATGAGATAAGATAAAATAATATGTTCCTATTTATTCATCACGCAAAGGGTCCCTAATATAGCTAATATCACACATATAAAAACAATATATCTTATATCGCCAGTAAAAAATATATAAAAAATTACACATACATAGTTAATGTCATTGATACTCCAAATGTAGCTTATTGGAGAAATAAGGTGATAACCGCTAAGCAAAAGTTCCCCACCACATTCACCAAAAGTCTATTTAGGTAGTAGCATTAAAAGTTCATAAAAGTCCATGAAAGTCCACAGTACTCAATGTGAGCCTTTGATTTCTCAGCTTGAGGGGCCCTATTGATCCCAGATGTAGTATAGTTTTGTATTTTCAAAGTTGCATATAAGGAAACTGTCTTGCTGTATATCACTGTTACAGTCCTTTCATTATCCCTGTATCACCATAATACAATGCAGCACCCTCCTTTGCATAGCCTACAGCAGTACCTGTTTGTGTGAGGATCCCGGCTACACTGACTACCAGTGGCGTCCCATATCTACCTTAAGTGAGCCACCCAATATTTTCTTTTGCTTTCTTTAAGGATAGAAACATATTTCTGCAGCACTGAATATTCCCAAGAGCATAGTGGCCTTAATAATTCTTCAATGGAGGAAGTTTTGAACAACCAGGACTCTTTCTAGAGCTGGCCACCCCACCAAACTACCATCCCTACAGTGAAGCATGGTGGTGGCAGCATCATGCTGTGGGGGTGTGTGGGGCTAAAACTGGTCAGGGTTGTGGGAAGGTTAAACAGAGCAAAGTACAGAGATGTTCTGAATGAAAACCTGATCTAGAGCACTGGACCAAAGTTTTACATTCCAACAAGACAATGACCCTAAGCTCACTGCCAAGACAACACAAGAGTGACTTAGGGACAACTATGTTAATATCCTTTAGTGGCCCAGCCAGAGCCCTGACTTAAACTCAATTGAATATCTTTGGAGAGCTGAACATTGCCATCAACTGATGGTCCTCATCCAACCTGACAGCTTGAGAGGATCTGCAGAGAAGAATGGCAGAAATCCCTAAATCCAGGTGTGGAAACCTTGTGACATAATACCCAAGAAGATTGGAGGTTGTAATCGCTGCCAAAGGTACTTCTAAGTACTTAGTATGTCTGTCCCACTGTGTTCCCGAGAATACTTAAACTTTACATGGTCAATTGCCAGGGAAGTATTAGAAGGCTTTGGTAGACCAGGCGTTTAAACCGTACATATTACCGTCTGGGTGTGTGTACTGAATGTCCGTATTCCTGGCAGAACTTTCCAGGTCAACACAGTTATTTATTTGCCCACTGGAGGAAATGAGTTTCTCCATCAGTGATTACTGAAACTTGGACCAATCTTTTTTTTTAATTACTGCTTTTTATAGAAAGACATAAAACTCCTGACCCGCTGCTACACAGACAATAAGCTATTAGTGTTTTCTAGGTATACTATAACCAGCACCTTTTAAGCCTTTCTCTCTTGGCTACTACAGCAAAACTTCCAAAAAAGACCACAGGCAACTGTACATTGGGTGAACTATAATGTTAAAAAAATAATTTGAGCTAGGTCAAGCATGTATCCTCTGCCATTATTATTTGTACTAGCACTTTCATTCCTTTACCCTGTTCTCTGAATGAAACAATCTGTCTTACTGATGGTGTTCAAGGGGGCATTGTACCAGTGCCATTAGTAATATACAAACAGTATATTTAAAGCCTCACTCACCTGTTCACAGTGTTCCAGGTCCAGCGCCAAACTACTGTCTCTGGGAGATACAGGGTGCCATCTACATATACTGTATATCACTGCTGCTGGCCAATTAATGACCTAAGTAGGACCTGTGCAGGAGTGGTACATGACCGCTGTACCTGATGCGTCACCACTTGAACCATTGATTGGGCGGCAACTGTGACGTGCATGTAGATGGCATCCTACACTTCTGGTCCACCGCACAGATGGGTTTTCAGTGCTGGACCATGAACAATTTGAACAGGTGTTTTGTTTATTTTATGTATACATGCTAATCTGATTCCAAGGTGATGTGTCACCGATACACGTTAGAAGCTTACGTGGGAGAGCATGAGTTTGTAGCAGCCTATGAAACACCCTTAGCTCTGCATGCTGGAAATATGGAAAGCATTTGCTAACAAATGTCCATTGATGTAAATGGAAATTTATACCAGGATTATATTAGGGTCAGTAGTAGTACTTTACAGCCTAGGGGGGAAATTTATCAAAACTGATGTAAAGTAGAATTGGCCTAGTTGCTCATAGCAACCACCTTTCATTTTCCAAAGGAGCACTGAAAAATAAAAGTTGGAATCTGATTGGTTGCTATGGGTGACTAACCCAGTTTTGATAAATTTCCCCCCATGTGTATTAATCATCTGCTATTCTAGGATAAATGATGTTGTCAGCACCATGATTGTCTTTGACAGTAAGGAGCCTGTTCACCGCAGCCCATGGTGCCTGTTTAACTTGTGTACACTTACCATTTACAAACAGTAGGACTAATAAGTTCTTGATTGATTGTGAATAAAAATATTTTAATTGGCCAGCCAGTCATTGATAGTGGATGCAATTGGCTGACCTATTTAGTTTAAGCCTTCATGGATACTGCTTGATGAGGGGGTTGTCTTCTTAAAGAAGTATTTTTTGGAGAGCTTTCACTATATATAATTTTCTTACCCTAATGTATTCAAGTAAATAAATTAACTTTGCAAATGGTCTTCTCTAAATGTCCTCCCATTTCCTTTTACAGCTACTATGTGTACCTATGTGTCTCCACGGTAACAGACAACAAAGCAATATCATGTAGTCTGATCCTGCAGTCATAGTTTCTTCCACCCTTCCCTCCTTCTCATTAATATACATTTGTCAGGTTGGTTGTGTTGGTGTACATGACTGTTTGCTACCATAGAACAAAAAAAATGGACTATGTATAAGCAATAAAACATTTGAGAGCTGTTATGTTTTATTTAACACTGAGCTCTGTTCAGCCTTTGTAATTATAATTAGATAAATCCCTGTTACAATGTTATATCACACACATACAGTATATCTTACATATCTATCAATTTTCTGGCTGAATTTCAAGTACAGATCGGTAACACTCAATTCCTCATTTAACTCTGAATAATTAGACATGTGAAACGCTTTCAGTATGGTGGAGAAAATAGCTGAAATGAACATAGACTCCACTACGTTGTCTTGGATTCCATGCTCCTAGGCCGGAAATATCCATTTGGCCGCAGAAGATTCTTTCCAGAATTATTCCCTTCTGATTTTTCTCTCAATTAGTAGCATTCAATCTACAAATCATACGCGTGACTCAGCCTTTATTTCAAAAATAAGTAACATATGGTCGCCTTATTACTTTCTGAAAAAGAGCATTTGCGGATGAACATTAAAAAAATATACAAAGGATACTGAAATGACACAAGACTCGGCAAATCGTGGGATCCCACCCAAGAGCGTCCTACAACCTTAAGGTAGCAACCTGCAAGGAAATATGCAGTAAGTCTTAGGGCTCTTTCACACTAGTGTTTTTGTTTTCCGGCATAGAGATCCGTCGTCGGGTCTTTATGCCGGAAAAATCCTGATCAGGATTATCCCAATGCATTCTGAATGGAGAGAAATCCGTTCATGATGCATCAGGATGTCTTCAGTTCAGGACCGGAACGTTGTTTGCTGCGCTTTTTGCTCCGGCCAAAAATCCTGAACACTTGCCACAAGGCCGGATCCGGAATTAATGCCCATTGAAAGGCATTAATCCGGATCCGGCCTTAAGCTAAACGTTGTTTCGGCACATCGCCGGATCCGACGTTTAGCTTTTTCTGAATGGTTACCATGGCAGCCAGGACGCTAAAGTCCTGGTTGCCATGGTAAAGTGTAGTGGGGAGCGGGGGAGCAGTATACTTACCATCCGTGTAGCTCCCGGGGCGCTCCAGTGTGACGTCAGGGCGCGCTACACGCATCGATCACGTGATCCATGCGCATGGAGCGCTCTGACGTCATTCTGGAGCGCCCCGGGAGTCGCACGGACTGTAAGTATACCGCTCCCCCACTACTACTATGGCAACCAGGACTTTAATAGCGTCCTGGCTGCCATAGTAACCTCATAGCATTTCGAAGACTGATCAGGATCCTGATCAGTCTTTTAATGCTTTCAGGCGACTTGCGTTCTGCCGGATCCGGCGGGACGGAAGTGCCTGCCGGATCCTCAGAAAGCAAGTGTGAAAGAGGCCTTAAGCAGGTTGTCTGAAATAATTACAAATCTTGGGCAAGCTCTAAAATGACAGAACATAAAAAACATCTCATAGTCCTAGCGGTGCTGTTTTGGTTCTCCTGCAGCTATTTGTCTATAGCAGAAGCAGTGACATACCTTGTCCTCAGCTGTCTACTGGTGGTCAGGTGCCATCACTGTTCATTTTTGAGGTGCAGCCTTGTATGCATGTGCATTCAGTCAATATTAGTAATGCTTATCTAATACATTTGAAAATGAATACATAACTACATTACTGTGATATTATCACTAAATGGCTACAAGGTGTCCCATGTCCCAAACTGTAATATTTGTGTTTCATATCTGCTAATCTGGTACCTGGCTATTGTCCTGGATTAAGAATATTTACTGTATATTACATCTAATTGTATATAGTGTGAACAATTTCTTTAAAGGACATCTGTCAGCAGATTTGTACCTATGACACTGGCTGACCTGTTACTTGTGCGCTTGGCAGCTGAAGGCGTCTGTGTTGGTCCCATGTTCATATGTGCCCGCATTACTGAGAAAAGTGATGTTTTAATATATGCAAATTAGCTTTTAGGAGCAACAGGGGCGTTGCCTCAGCCTCAAGGCTCAGCCTCTCTGCAACTGCCACCTCCTCTGCACTTTCATTGACAGGACCAGGCGGTGATCATGTTTTCACTAGCTGGTCCTGTCAATTAAAATAGAGAGGGCGTGGCAGTTGCAAAGACAGCTCGGCCTCTAGGAGTCACTGCAACGCACTTGTTGCTCCTAGAGGCTCATTTGCATATATTAAAACATCATTTTTCTCAGCAATGTGGGCACATAGGAACATGGGACCAACACAGATGTCATCAGCTGCCAAGCGCACACGTAACAGGTCAGCCATCAGCCATAGGTACAAATCTGCACTTTAAGCATCTATTTATATTGGGTATCTTGGGTCGCAATTCATGATTTTCTGCATGATTCCCATGGAGACAATGATTATATCCCTACTGCTAAGCAGTAGTGATATTAGTACTAATAGAAGTGTAATTTTAAAGTGCTATAATTAGTAAAAATGTATGTATATATATATATATATATATATATATATATATTCAGCCTTGCTTTTTCTACCTTAGGTCTTTGAGTGTGCACTTGGAAAGTGATCTGCTTCTTAAGTAAAATCATGTGTTGGATTTCGTGTACTTTTATAACTTATGAGGTAGAGTCTCCGCAGGTCTCATACTAATGGGCAGCAATTGGAATGGCCAAAGGCCAAAATGCTGCTCTCACAGAACTGCTACTCCAGTAAAATGGAAACAGTGAGCTGGGAGATGTTTAACAAAATTATGAAGCACGACATTTGCTGACTGGGATTATATTTCTTGAAAAACTCCATCCAGATGTTTTATTTTATTGTACATTGTGGTTACAATTATGGCAAAGCAGCATACCATGTTATGTACTGTCATGCTATGAGGACATGATACTTAGTTCATAGATTTCTTTTACTGAATTATAATTATGGAGAAAGAACATTCCTAGAAATGCTTGTTCCCGATAATTGCCCTATGTAAATGCAATAATGATAACTTGAAATAGCAAATGCTTAACAATCAGGTGAATGCGTCATGTTCATGTATGCAGAAACCAAAATCATTGTTTCTGGGCAGCAGTTCAATCTGTTTAAACAGGGATCTGCTGCCCAGCAGCAATTATTCTGTATGGGGATGAGCAATCATAGTAGCGGTCGCTTGTCTTAATACAGAGGAGATAATTGCTGCATGTGAATGTAGCTCTCCTCTCACCTCCTCTGAAGTGCAGACAATTGTCAGAACAGTTTGTTCCCAATTATTGCTGCTGAGTCAATCCTTGTAAAGAAGAAAAACTGCCACCACAAAATGTAGTACAATCTGCAGGAATCTGGTTATAAAGCAGTATGAGGTGAGCAGATTGTATATAGTTTTAAGGGAAAGGATTCAGTAAAACTCTTAATTTATACATCAAATTCTCTGCTCTTTCTAAGCTCAATAGCCAAAAGGGTCGTCTTGTAAGTGTTTGACAGCTATCTGTGTATACACACTAACAGAGAATGCTGTCAATCACTGATGAGATGGCCCACTCAACAACTAAGTTCAGAAAGAGCAGAAAGTTAAATTTAATATTACATGTTTTACTGAATCTTTTCCACAAAACTATATACTGTATCAAACTGTTCAGCTCCTTCTATTCTCTACCATGCTACCTACAGATTACACTGCATTTTGTGGTGACAGGTTCACTTTTTCCGAAAGAAAAATTCTTAGGTTGTGAAAATCAAAGGAAATGGACCCACTGTGCTAATGAATGGATTTCTCTTGGGACTACTCCTGAGTTTGTTGTTTAGGCGGAACTTAAGTTTTTACCCTTTGACACCCGTCCAAGTATTTGGACTTTGCTGCAGGGGACAGGAAACTACTATTTCTTGGAGTAGTCTCTGTTCACAGGCTGCTGACCCAAGTGGCTCAAGAGACAGCGGTGCGTGGCACCAAGAGAATAGGCAAAAGTGTGGTCAAAGTGCAAGCTAAGGTCAGCACAGGCAAAGCTCTTGCAATATGATTTAGGCAATAGCTCAGGGCTGCTGGCACAGAGTCAATACAGTGATCAGACAGAGGTCTAGACATGTGGCACAACGTCAATACATTTATCAGTCAGGGGTCAGGCATGGAAGTTCAGAACAATACAATACTGAACTTTTGCATGACTAGAAAAACTAGGAATCTTTGCTCAGTCACCTTCTCACAGGGGAAAGTGCCCTATAAATGCCATGGAATGCTGTAAATGGCTGGGGACAGATAGCCAGTGTGAATACTGGTCTTTTAAGAGCCAGGAAGTGCATATGTGCCCATATATGAGCACCAGGAAGAATGTGGGAAGGATTAGTACTCCAGAGGCCGTGCCAACCGGGAAAGAGCAGATCCTGGCAAGTACAGACTGTCAGCATCACAGTATAACCAACCCCTTTGTTACCTTTTTTTTTGGTCCAGACCATAGATGTAATTTTCTGAGAAGAGCTGGTGCATTGATGTTCATCAGACTCTCATGATCTCTCCTCAGGACCTTTTCTTTTGGTCCAGACCATAGATGTAATTTTCTGAGAAGAGCTGGTGCATTGATGTTCATCAGACTCTCATGATCTCTCCTCAGGACCAAATCTCCTCCAATCTACTGAATAGAAAGTTTTTCTCTCAACATTCTTGACATGAAGTATGCTCTATATCTTGAACTCATCTTCAGGACCAACTGGAGTGGTAGCAGAGACTAAAGATCTGGAGTTGCGCACCAGCAGTTTGAGCGCGGAAACATGGAAGGAATAGGGACTGGAGTTAAGCGAACACCTGGATGTTTGGGTTCGAGAAGTTCGGCCGAACTTCACGAAAATGTTCGGGTTCAGGATCCGAACTCGACCCGAACTTGACCCCGAACCCCATTGAAGTCAATGGGGACCCAAACTTTTGGGCACTAAAAAGGCTGTAAAATAGCCCAGGAAAGGGCTAGAGGGCTGCAAAAGCGGCAAAATGTAGGTAAATTCCCTGCAAACAAATGTGGATAGGGAAATGACTTAAAATAAAATAAATAAAAATGAACCAATATCAATTGGCAACTTGGAGGAGGAGGTGGAATAGGAGGTTGGGGTGGCGTCAGGTGGGAATGCTATGGGAGTTGAAGTTCTCATCACAGCCAAAAAGTATTCATATCTGCCTGCAGTGCCACAGGCCTCACTCACAGACTGAGGCCAATGGCAACCATACATGGGAGTTGAAGTTGTCATCACAGACCAGAAGGAATCATGTCTGCCTGCAGGACCACAGGCCTTATTCAAAAATTCAGGCCCACGGGACCCACAAAGAGGAGACTTACAATCATGCCAAATCAGTATAGATTTCACCCAGCAGTGCCACATGCCTCATTTACTAATTCAGGAGGACCATGGCACCCGCAAGGAGGAGTGCGGTCCCGTAACAGCAACACAGGCCTTAGGTCAACCTGCAATGGAACAGGCCATTATCATTCATGTAGGCCCCTGATACCCAGACAGAGTAGAGGTCATTTGACAGTTAAGAGTTTAATGTCTCCCACCAAGACAACAAGCAATTCAATGAAATATAGGCCCCTGACACCCACACAATGGGGCAGTCATTTTACAGTAAAAAAAGTTTAATGTCTCCCACCAGTGCAGCAAGCGACTAAATGAAATATAGGCCCGTGACAACCAGACAATGTAGAGGTCATTTGACAGTATAAAGAGCTTAATATCTCCCACCAATGCAGCATGCGATGAAACGAAATATAGGCCCCTGACATCCAGACAATGGGGTGGTCATTTGACAGTAAAAAGAGGTTAATGTCTCCCACCAATACAGCAGGCGATAAAACAAAATATAGGCCCCTGACATCCAGACAATGTAGAGGTAATTTGACAGTATAAAGAGTTTAATATCTCCCACCAATGCAGCAAGCGATGAAACGAAATATAGGCCCCTGTCAACCAGACAATGTAGAGGTCATTTGACAGTATAAAGAGGAAAATGTCACCCAACAAAGCAACAAATGATTAAACGACATATAGGCCCCTGACACCCAGACAGAGTAGAGGTCATTCGACATCAAAAAGAGGATAATGTCACCCACCAAAGTAACAGGCGATTATCTGAAATGTAAGCCCCTGGCACCCAGACAGAGGAGAAAGGTCCCATAGCAGCAAAAGAGGCACCATGTTACCCACCATTGGAACAGGCCACTTTCAGTAATTTAAGCCCCAGCACCTAGACAGAGGAGAGAGGTCCCATAGCAGCAAAACAGGCATTATGTTACCCACCAATGGAACAGGCCACTTTCAGTTATTTAGGCCCCTGACACCCAGACAGGTCATTTGACAGCAAAAAGAGGCTAATGTCACGCACCAAAGTAGCAGGTGATTAGCTGAAATGTAGGCCCCTGGCAGAGGAGAGGTTCATTCAACTTGGTGTTGCCCCAAAAATAGTGGTACAAAAAAGAGGATTCAATAAAGAAGTGTCCTGGAGTACAATAATGTATGTCTGTTGTTCTATACCCCGCCACAACTCCTGCGCGGTGTGGGGCCTGTCCCCCAAACACATGAGTTTCAGAACGGCCTGCTGACGTTTACCAAGGGCTGTGCTGAAGTTGGTGGTGAAGGTCTGTGGCTTACCGTATGAGCAGATGGAAGAGGAGGAGGAGGCGGCAACAGGAGGCAAAGAATGATGCCCTGCAATCCTTGGTGGCGGAAGGACGCGCACCAAACAGCTCTCCGCCTGGGGCCCAGCCACCACTACATTTACCCAGTGTACAGTTAGGGAGATATAGCATCCCTGGCCGTGCTTACTGGTCCACGTATCTGTGGTTAGGTGGACCTTGCCACAGATGCCTTGCCTGATATGCATTAGGGTGATGTGACAGACTGATGGGCTTGGTTTTCAGGCGCCACCTGTGCGCTTTCTGCAGAAGACCGGGTGGGAGATAATGTGAACCTGCTGGATCCACTGTCGGCTACCCAATCGACTAGTGCCTGTACTTGCTCAGGCCTTACCATCCTTAGAACGGCATTAGGCCTGACCAAATATCGCTGTAGATTTTGGTGGCTACTGGGACCTGAGGTAGTTGGTTTACTAGGACGTGTAGCTGTGGCAGAATGGCCATGTCCTCTTCCAGCACCAGAGGGTCCACTAACACCACCACGACCATGTCCGTGTCCCTTATTAGATGTTCTCCTCATTGTTATCGTTCACCACAATAAGGAAAAACTTATTTGGCCCAATGTATAGAGTTCAAATTAAGGCCTTTATTTGCAGGCACCTAACACTATCTAGCTATCTATTTATGTACCGTATTACACTAATACAGGCACAACAGAAACCACAGATTTATGGGAATATCAATTTTAGGCCTAGTATGTAGGCACCGGCTGAAAGGTATCCTTTTACGGACAGAAATACACTTGGAGATGCACAATAGCGTGTGCAAATATAGAGGATTACACTTTCAGCACTTGTATTTAGACCTTAAGTGTAATATACCCTTTTACGGACAGAAATACAATTGGAGATGCACAGTAGCGTGTGTAAATATAGAGGATTTATTTTTCAGGCCTTGTATTTAGACGCTGACACGCTGAATGTAATATACCCCATTGCGGAGAGAATTACACTTGGAGAGGAACAGAGGAAAGCACAGATGTTTAGGATTTCTATTTCAGGGATTTTATTTAACCACAGAAAAAAATCTATCCTTTGATGTACAGTATTAAACTTAGCCAGCCACAGCTGGAACCCCAGATTTAGGGGATTGGTATTTTGGCAATTGAATTTCACCCCAGAAAAAAAATCTATCCTTTTATGCACAGTATTACACTTGGCCAGCCACAGCTAAAACCACTGATTTAGGGGATTGGTATTTTGGCAATTGAATTTCACCCCAGAAAAAAAATCTATCCTTTGACAGACAGTATTACACTTGGCCGGCCACAGCTGGAATCCCAGATTTTGGGGATTGTTATTTTGGCAATTGAATTTCACCCCAGAAAAAAATCTATCCTTTGACGGACAGTATTAAACTTCGCAAGCCACAGCTGGAACACTAGATTTAGGGGATTGGTATTTTGGCAATTGAATTTCACCCCAGAAAAAAATCTATCCTTTGACGGACAGTATTAAACTTAGCAAGCCACAGCTGGAACACTAGATTTAGGGGATTGGTATTTTGGCAATTGAATTTCACCCCATAAAAAAATCTATCCTTTGACGGACAGTATTAAACTTAGCCAGCCACAGCTGTACCCCCAGATTTAAGGGATTGGTATTTTGGCAATTGAATTTCACCCCTCAATAAAATATAGCAATTTATATTCTGTGTTTCAAGGTGTGACAATAAGCACAACCCCTGATGTAGGATATTGCAAAAAAAAAAAAGCCTACTATTGAACCCAAAAATGTATGTTGAACTTGGTGGCAGCTCAAAACATGTGCTGGTGCACCAAAAGATCACAAAATGGCCCCCGATCACCCCAAAAAAAAGTGACAGAAAAACGCTCTGGGCAGCCTAAAAACCAGTGAGCAATGAACAGAAGTTCAATTATTCACTGCTGTAGATCGATCACTTCGTTAAGGGGTTTTGCTGAGTCTTCCCTGCCTAATCTCGCCCTCACAGCAGCTGCATCCTATCCCTACACTAATCAGAGCAGAGTGATGGGCGGCGCTACGTGACTCCACCTTAAATAGAGGCTGGGTCACATGCTGCACTTGGCCAATCACAGCCATGCCATTAGTAGGCATAGCTGTGATGGCTTCTTAGGGCAAGAAGTAAAACGCTAGCTGATTGGCTGCTGTGCAGCCCTTCATAAAGCGTGAAGAAATCGCCGAACAACGGACCCGAACCTGATCTTTCTTGAAAATGTGTCCCGAACACCCCAAAATTCGGTACGAACCCGAACTATACAGTTCGGGTTTGCTCAACTCTAATAGGGACTACACAGTAAAATGTGAAGACAAAGTTTGTAGCAGAAAAAGTTGATTACCCAAGAATTGAGGAGCGAACTTGTAAGATGATATCGTCAAATTTATATTTATGGAGGACAGTCAGACTTTGTGTCCTGGGAAGAAATGCGTTGGTGACCTGCATCTCCGGTCAGCAGATCTCTTAAAGCGAGCAGTTGCCTGGATCAGGGAAGCTTTAGGGCTGTATTAGACCTGCAGAGGGTCTGCCAAGAGTTCGTAGGAACACTTATTAGCAATGATCTGCCTGTGTAAAAGTGCCGCCAATTACCCAATTCACGAGCAAATGGGCAGTCACTAAATGGGGTAAAAAAAAATCATCTTTTGCTGGCTGCAGATCATTCTGTCTAATCATTAGCTGCTAAAAAAAATTATTCTGTGGATGAGCGATGGCATTAGCGACCGCTTCTTCCCATATTGTGGAGGAGATTGCTGCATATAAGTGGGCAGCATGGTGGCTCAGTGGTTAGCACTGGTGCCTTGCAGTGCTGGGGTCCTAGGTTCAAATCCGACCATGGACAACATCTGCATGGAGTTTGTATGTTCTCCCTGTTTTTGCGTGGGTATCCTCTGGGTACTCCGGTTTCCTCCCACACTTCAAAGACATACTGATAGGGACCTTAATTGTGAGCCCCATTGGGGACAGTTAGATGCTAATGTCTGTAAAGTGCTGTGGAATATAGTAGCGCTATATAAGTGCATAAAATAAATACATTTAATAGCAGTGGTCTCTTTCACTAACGAGCATGCAATTGTTGGTACGGAATGCTCGTTTGCAGATGTAATACAGTCCTTAGTCTTCAACCAGATCTGGGGGAAGTCCCTAAGGACTTCCTTAGGGAAGTCCCTAAGGGCAGAATTGGCAGCTGATACCTCAGAGGAAACTTGAACAGGAATGTGGGGATCTTTTCTTTATACAGCGTCAAATGGAGAATAGCCAATTAATTTGTCAGAGTGGTTTGCCAAGAAAGTAAATAATTCTCCAGCACTTGGTTTATACTTTATAGCTGCCCATTAGATGGAGGATGATATTCAGACAAGAAATTCACCTTGCCATTCAGCAGTCGACAGATGGACCTCCAGAACCTGGATGTGAATTAAACTCCCTGATCAAAGACTATGTGCTGGGAAAAACCGTGCTGAAAAGAAAATGTGCTTGATGAATAGCTTAGCAAGGTGAACAGCATGAGGCAGACAGTCTGAGAACAAAATGAGCCATTTGGATAAACAGTCCACAAGTAGCCTGATCAAAGCAGAGACAGGGGGTGGAAGCAGATCCGTGATAAAGCCCATACCGACATGTGCTGAGGCTCAGCAACTTGGTCACCTGGGTCAAAGGAACGCATGGGAGCATCCAGGGGCATAGCTAAAGGCTCATAAGCCCTGGTGAAAGAGTTCAGCTTAGGCCCCCCTTCCTTCAGTGCTTTGTGGCTGGGAGCAGGGAATCACATAGCCTTTATGCTGCCTGAGGCAAATATTGAAACAGCACCCCCCATGCTAAATTCTCACCCTAACCCCTTCCCACCAGCCAGAGGTGTAACTTGTCCAGCACGCACTTTCTATAATACCGGTGTCTTTTTATGCAGCACAAGGATCTTTCTTTACCTAATCATTACCTGCTCGTTAGCTGCATTCATGCAGAGCGATGATTAGGAAGGTATAAGGCTACCATCGTTTATCCTCCATACCGTTTCCTTGCTTGCCAGAAGCACATCCTGATATGCTGTTTACTAAGGCTTTATGCACGCAACTGTATTTTTCATCCATGTGCTATCCTCATTTTTTGTGGGTACCACACTGACACATTACTTTCATTGGGGCCGTGGACATTATGTGCAGATCCATGTGGCCATTCCACAAATTACAGAACGTGTCCTATTCTTGTCCCATGGCAGATGAGAATAGACTGTGGAGTGAATATGGAAGGTATCTGTATTTTTCAGGTTGGTGGACCGAAATGCACAAGGCCTAATGAGTAGTTTATGTGGCACATGAAAGATTTGATCACCCAACAAAAGAGTGTTTGCTCATTACCAGGTTATCAGAGGCTATTAACATCAGCCACTTATCGGCAATGAGCATGTACCAAAGCTCATCCCTGCAAATTGTCCATATCCTTGGCCTATTTAAAAGGGTCTTTAGAAATATAAAATATCAGCCTTTCCAGGCAACTTAACATAATCTTTTCTACAATGCCATTTTCTTCCTTAAACAGTGCCACACCAGTCCACAGGTTGTGTGTGTAGTATTACAGCTCAGCTCCATTCAGTTCAGCACTGCCAGACAGGCATGCCATTGTTTTTGTAAAAATGCTGCCATGTTTATCTAATACGGGAAAACCTTGAAAAAGAGGAGAAACCATTAAGTGTGAAAAACATGCAATGACACGGACTCACTTTCCCTGTACTGTATGCATGCTATAGTTTACATTTCATTGGTTTAGAAGTTGGTGTCAATAATTCATAATTGTTTGGTAATATAAATGGGGATTTGGGACCATTACTGCTGTAGACCGTTAGAACTCCTCCGGTGCATTTATGACTATGAAGATTTAGGCCTAATTTGCATTCTATTGAATTCCATAAAGCTTTTCAATAAATGGAATACTTTAGGCAGAATAACAAGATATATCTCCTGAATTCAGGCCTTGGCATCAAATCAGAGGCCACAAAATTGCATTGATTAAAAGGAATTGACTGTCAGAAGTGAAGTTTTCTTTGGGGTAGAAATACTTTACAGTGTACATTTTAAGTAATGTTTGTAACTTCTGTCTGTTCACAGTTCATACGTAATGTCTCCTGATTGTATTTCGATCTTCAGTTTGGTTCTAGGAGAAGGGCTGGCACATCATAAAACAAAGCCTAGCATAAAGCTCCTTAATTAAGCTCTATGTAGAAAGGCACATGTCGGCATACATGGCAGCGATCCTGCTGAGTCTCCTTCTGATTAGCTAGCAAGTGCATCTGCTGCACACCCTATCCATCTGCAATAAAGGTCCATCAGGATCATACCAGCCTTTGGATCTTTTGGAGCATATTTAGATCAATGAGATGCAGTGGCTGATTTCCAGGTACTGATGCAACAATAATCACATTTAGGTTACGTAACCTTTGTCCAGTGTATATATTATGTTCATGTTCTGGTCCTTTGAAAATAACCATTTAGACAATGGCTTTCTGATGATTGGTAAGTAAAATAGATGGCTGTGGACTGGTAGTCTGGTCTGTTGCTCCCACCAACCTCTGTTTACATGACTGCAACAGTGGCCTTCTGAAGAGACATGTGACCACAGCAGCCACTTTTGCTGGAGCAGTTGTGATCCACATATAGAGACAGCATTTGTCAGTGTGGCATCTCATCACTTGCAATGGGACTCTCTCCCAGTCTACACAGCAAAGCTGAAAAGTGAAACCAGGAAATGTCGGCATACTGTGTGTTCCAGTGACTAGTGTGAAGATTGGAATAAACTGTGATGTATATACAGTGAAGATCAGGGCAGGTGTCCATCCTCTGAATATAACCAAGAATATAAATGTGAGCTGCCCTATGCTGGAGTATGTATTTTGGAGGATTGACATCTGCGTTCATTTATGGGATATAGTCTGGAGATTGTTTGTTTAGGAGGTCTGTAAAGATTTTGTCAGGACTGGGGTCTATATTTTTTCTGGAGTTCATATTTATTCAGGGGTCTGTATTCTGGGGTCTGGTCTAGGGAATTTATTTAGTCAGGGCTCTCGTCAGGTGTCTACTTTTATAATGGAGTATGCTGTGAGTTTATATTTGTTTAGGAGTCTGCATATATCCAGGGGTCTGCATTTATTTATGAAATCTAGTGTCTGGAGTTATTGTTTGGGTCTGTATTTATTTTTGGGTCTGATCTGAGGTCTATTTATTCCAGGTACATTCAGGGGTCTGTATTTTATGGGTAGTCTGAGGAATGTATTTATTTTGGAGTGATCTGGGATCTGTAGTTATTTTGTAGTGTCTGTTTTATTATCAGGTTTGTATTTATTCAGTGGGTCTGGTGTCTATTTATCCTGGGTTATGATTTCAGTTTATATTTAGGCCTTATTCACACGTCCGTAGTGTTTATGGATCCGCAAATTGCGGATCCATAAACACACCCGGCCGGCAGCCCCATAGAAATGTCTATATTATTGTCCACAATTGCGGGTAAGAATAGGACATGCTCTACCTTATTGCGGAGCTGCGGCCGTAAGATCGGCGGCGCGCTCCGCAAAAACTGATGCGAAGAGCACAGTGTGTGCTCTCCGCATCGTTCCGTGCCCCATTCACAGTCAATGGGTCCGCATGTATTCCACAGACGTGTGAATAGGGCCTTATTTAGGAGCTTTGGGGTCTGAATTTATTCTGGAGTGTGCTCTGAGGTCTGTATTTATTTTGGGTTCTGGGTCCGTATTTTGGAGTGGTCTGCAGTTATTCTGTGTTCTGTATTTTTTTTTCCATCTGTAGTCTTTATTAGGCCTTATTCACAAGATCAGTGTTTAGTCAGTAATTTCAATAGGTGGTTATGGGACAAAACCAGGTGCGGGTCAAAAATGCAGAACATGTCCAAATTTTTCCATTATACCTTATCTCTGTATAGCCGCTAATCTTGGTTTTGGCTCACAGTCACTGATGAAAATCACTGACCAAACATTGGCTGTGTGAATAAGACCTTAATTTTCGGGTGCAATGGAAGATGTATGCACTGCTTGTGTCAGAACAGCCGTTTGACGGCATGGCCTATTTAAATGTCAGGGGGATGTTAAGAAAAGTTTGGTCGATGCTTGTTATACCTCGTAATTGGCTGTTCATACAGCAGGATTCCATCACTCTTCGATCTTGATGGCCCAGTGACTGGCAGTATTGGGGCCTGAGGAGGTGAGTAAACCACTGGGGAACACCTACTTGACTCAGAAATTGGCCCATTAACCCATTTACTACCACTGTACCAGTTTTGTTTCCATTAGCCTCTTCTCTACCAATGACTTGATCACAAATTATTTGGAATTTATTTTATGGTTTATTGGTAGTGGGGGATATTTTACATACATTAGGGTATCAAAATGCCTTTTCTCAGTCCTGACAGCTGTAGCTGAGGATACATTTTTCCAGATCCTGGGAAACGTCTTTAATGAATTTGAGCTGGTTTAGCCTTAGGTATCATGTACATGGTTATAAAATGGCTCCATAAGATCTGCATAGAAAAATCACATAGAACCCAAAGGTCTATAGGCCTTGCTGCACTTTTGTGCGCTGTTGAAAGTCCCATTATAGACATATTCCTCCCTAGAAGCATTGCCTCTAGAGGGAATACCACATTCATATGGTGCAATACAGAGGCACCAAATGGTATTTATCACATGGCTTTATCACAGCTGGTGACAAATTGGAAAAAAATAACCAGGAGTAAATTTATTTCTTATTGGCCATTTTAGCCACCCAACCTTCATGATGACAAGCTCGCTCAAATAAAGTCCATAGGGGGCAGGGTTGAAATTGAAGATCTGACTGGATACCCTTGAATGTGAACACAGTCCTATCCTTTGTGAGTTAGTTTGTTACTGTTTTTTTACTGACTCTGATGGAGATTTATGCATTATAGCCTTTGCTTATATCTTGCTCCATCAGATTTGTCAACAGTTACTTGTATTTCGGTTTCCTCTTATCCTATAGTTTGTAGAATTCCAATCACTCTCCCATTACCAACTCCTTCGCTTCATTCCTGACTTTGTATCTCCTTGTGCGACAGTTTTTTCCTAGCAGCAAACTCAACACTAATTATTGACTACTCTGGGGAGTGCGCCCTTGGTATCCGACCAAGAAAATGTGATACTTTTCCTGTGTTGGTGAAATGTGAAGATTGGACAGATGTCTTACACTTAGCTGCACAGTTTAGCCAACACCTAACCGACTGCAATTTAAAGATCCACTTCTCCCATCACAATAAATTGTTACAACTGACAATTTGCTTATCGAAAAATGAATGAGTCCTACTCACTACGTATCAGTTAATCTATCATAAATGACAACATCTTTCTGAAATAAGAAAATTTATTTGGTACAAATGAGATGTCTTAATAGATTCTGTACTTTTGCTGTTTTGTATAATTAGTATTACTACACACCCTTTTGTGCACCATGTTTTGCTATGCTGCTTGGCTAATATGTAAGTTACATTTAGTTTACAATCATTAGTCTACAGTTGTTCAGACAGGTCATACACATCCAATAAAACCGAGCAATGGACGAAAGATCTTTCTAGGAACCTTTTTAAAAAAAATAAAAATATCTTTCTCTCATGTATGATTTTTATTTGAATGAAAGATTTCGTCCGACTATCAGATGAAAATATTTAACACAGCCGACTTCTTCTCAGACAATAGTGATCTGTCATAAGTCGGCTAAAATCAAATTTTTGCCAATTTCGATCAACTTTAATGTAAGGTAATGTGTATGGCCAACTTTTATGAGTACTGCTATTTTGTAGATAATGCAGTCAAGCATTGCTAGCAAGGTGTAGAGTCAAAGCCATCAGTGTAGTACCCAGACTTGGGGGGTACAGAAAATTGTTTATATTTTTATGTAATGCATTTTACTGTTTGTTTCCAGCCATTATTACCTGCAAGGAAGGTTGGCGAAGGTTGCAGGAACAGGGTTAACCACTCTATTCCCCCCCTCTTGGTAGGAGTGGGCTGGTTGTGCTTCCTGCCAGGAGGAGGAGTTTCTGTCCAGAGACAGAGTGAGCATGAAGTAACTTGCTGTGCTACTACTCCTGTTACAGATTTCTCCAGATAGAAAATACTTCATTTTAGTCGTCAAGTAAAGCAGAGTGACCTGCTACTTCTGCATCTAAAGGCACTGCTGTGAAGGGAGGGAATACAGCTAAGCCACCCTTCACCAAACAACCACTAGGGTAGTGTCACCTAAGTGCTAAATTGCCACCAACCAACCAGCCTCAATATCCCTGCTGGTGCCAGAGAAGAATTGCACTAAAGCTTGCTGCTACTGTATGGATTTCAAGTTCTATATTGCACTTAGTAAAAGGGACTTTATTAAGTTTAACTGTGGCCTCCTTCTTCAGTACTATCATTTTCACCAGGACATGGTGACATTACCACATCACATCAGGGTGGCCCACTACCAGTCCTATTTTGTACACTGGCTCCCACAGGGGCTCGCTGCAGGTCCTAAAGGGTGGAGAAGTAGAATATGAAGCCTTATACTTCTGGGGAAAAAAAAGTCAATCAATGTACTTAGGAACCACACCATTATCACCCATGTAAATAAATGGACAGCTACCTTCATCATCAATCATTACCATTAAATGGTTTCTATACTTTAACACCAATCTTTTACATGAATTAGGACATTTATCGGGGAGGAACGTTCATACAAGCGTGTGTTCCCGATAATTTTCCTGTGTCAAGTGACGCTCGTTCATTGGGTGAAAGCATCTTTTTATGCAGCACAGAAAATCATCTTTTGTGGGCTGCACATTGGCCTCTGTAAATAGATATGTGCTGCCCACAAATAATGAATCTATAGAGGATAAATGATTGGAGTAGTGGTCGTTTGTACGTATGCAGAAGAGATGATTGCTGCATGTAAATGCAGCTCAACAATCGGGCAATAATCGGGAATGAATGTTTTATTCCAGATCATTGCCTTGTACATCAGCTTGTGTATAAGGCCCCTTATTCTACATCTAAGTATTACCTTACTGCTGAATTAAAAAAATTGGAAACAGCTCAACCGTTTAGATGTACATAGTTTCTTTAGATAATATATATATATATATATATATATATATATATATATATATATATATAGTAGTCTCAGTTTCTCTTCGCCTCTGCATGCATCTGTTCGTAGGATAATTTTGTGTCTTCATTGCTGAGAATACGCTGTACATCAATACTTTTACTACATGCTTATATTTTGATTGAAGGTGCAGATGGTAAGATTTGGTTGGATTGCTGCCAACAATTATCTATCAATGTTTTACAAGTCAGGCAGAGATTAACGTTTAGTACTTTAACGTGTCTCTAATACAAGGGTTCGGGGATGCATTAAATTACCACCCATGGTTTCTTCATTTTCCTCTAGCTACTAATGCATCATATGTATGCAAGAAAGTGAATGACAGCAGCGTCTTGACATGCTCACTGTCTTAAAATACTATTAGAAAAAAAACATGTCTGGAATAATGATCATGTTTTTTCTCTGGGCTGATAGCAGTGTCTGAGCACAGAGCCTTCTTTATGTCTTTTATCCAACATTCATCATCGACAACCACACTGCAAGCTTTATGTTTTATCCATGTGAATCCAGGGAGAATTGTTCCGACTTCTCATTTCATAAGTAAGCTAAAAGAAAAATCACTCCACAATGTCCTCTTTTGTCACCCTTTGGAGCATCACTATAGGCAATGCTATCTTCAGGAGGAATGCATTAATTAAAAGCTGCATATGAAGCCAGAGTTCTCTCACTGCTGCTGAACAATCTAACTCCAAGTTCTGTCCTTTCATATACATCACTTTTCAGGGGAAGATGAATTTCTGCAGCATTTATTGTACTTTGGATACATGTTTTGGCTGTAGGCCAGGTAGTTTGTGCCCTGTGTATTTATTACAGATTCTGCAACAGTTGTATTGCTGTAATAGAAATTGTGAAGTCTGCTTGGAAAATTGTGATCCCTGTACCAGATACCAGAAAATCTATACATCGTATAAAGTCTTTGAAGTGATTCCAAGCACACGTGTACATACTGTTTTATCGAAATGTCTGTGGTTAAAGAGAATTTGCAAGAATGGGAGCGAGGCCCCACACGCTTTACCAAACCTGTAAAGGGAAGCTTACTTACCTGCTTCCTGGCACTGACTCCTTCTCCCCCTGGCCTGCGTTACTCCACTGGACTCCTCCAATGTAACAATCCAGTTCAACGTCGCGCAGCCAATGACTGGCAGTGGTGGGGGCCAGTGATTGGCTGTAATCTTGAGCGAATTGAGCTTCAGAACATCAATCCGAAGTCGATTTGTTCAAAAACTTCGATTTGATTGCTGTCTCCTTACGGCATTAAAATGTATTGGCTCCTTGGAGCCAAACTTAGTTTCACTCAAAGTAATGCGAGACTTCGGCATTCATTTAGGCATCTTTATAATTAGGAATCGAAGGTAACAGCTGGTACCAAACCCGACTTTGGATTCTTACTTTTAAATGTTTTAAAAGGTGCAGAAATGAATAACGAATTAATTCATCGAAATCTCGTGCGACTTTGGGTGAAACACAGAGCCAACACATTTTAATGCTGTACGGAGCATTAAACTTGAAGTGTTTGAAAGAATCGACTTCGGATCTATGATCCGAAGCTCAATTTGCTCAAGACTAATTGGCTGCAGACCAGATGTTTACATAGAGGGAGCCCAGCGGAGCATTGCAGAGGGAGCGGGGAGCCGATGCCAGAAAGCAGGCAATTAAGCATTTGTAGAAATGCTTGTTCACTATAACTGATCTGTTTAAATGGTGGCGGCAATCACCCCATCATCATTTCTGTGCAGCAGACTATGCTGTCTAAACCGAGATCTGCTGCCCCGAAACAATGATTTTCCATAGGGATAAGAGTTCATTTACCTTTATTAGCGGTAAATGAAGCACTCATGTCCACCGATGACCAGGCAATTATAGGGAACATATGCTTCATTTCCTATAATTGTCTAAAACATTGGTCCATGTAAAAGGACCTTTAGGCTTGTCTTAAATTTGATTCTTGATATCAATAACTAGTTAAAGTACGTTCAAACTTTATGCTTTGACGAGTATGTGCAAATTGCATCACGTTTAAAAAAAACTCACCTTATAGAACCATATTTAGAAATATGGAGAATGACAATGAATAAATACAGTACAATACATTGGTACAATAACTAACATCTACAGGTAGCCAGATGACCTCATGGAGGGTTTTCAGACTGGTACAGTAACAAAATGCCTAACTGGGTTTGAATATGTGATTATAAGCGATTCACATGGTAAACGGTATTTGGAGCAGATGTTCTGAATTTTTTTTTTTCTTTTAATTCTGGTGGGAGTATGGGCAGGAAATCTATACAAGTAGCAGTTTTTAAATATGTTATACAGTTTTTTATTTTCTACGTGTAAGGAGTTGTGACTCCATGAGCTGCAGTTTAAATATTGGAATGTGACTCATTCAGTTCCTCCAATACATTTTGTAAAGTGTGGTTTCCTTTGTAGTCTTCTTTGCTGATGCAATTCAGGCAAAATTGATGAGGGGCTCAATAACAATGCAACCTGCTCTGGCAAGAAGGTATGCACTGGAAAGATATATGGCCGTTTTGTTTTGTAAGACTTTGCATTACCAAAGATAGAGAGCTTCATTAGTTTCAAGCTGAACATTTTTTGCTCTTTCTATTCTTTGTCCCAATAGCATCCCACTCGGCCATTATCTTTAGAACCGGACACAATGGCCACATCACACACCCTGCACCGTTATCTCTGACTTGGGCTTTCATCCACTTCATCCTGGCTGGTGACAAATAACCATCCTCATCATGGAGCATTGTTGTGCAATTACAAGGCAATCATTTAGGGAGATTTGCTTTCTATTGCTAACACGGTTTCTGCATTTTTTAGTGTCTGCTTTTAAATGATTCTCTTTTTTTTCATTATAGCAGGAACTGGCATTATTCTGAGAATATTCCATACTACATCAGGTTTAAACTGGAATCTCCTGAAATGAAGAACAGTCATCTTTGAGTTAACAGCATTTTAGAACTCACTGTACTGTGCAGACTGGTATATATCAGGAAGCTGTTATTATAAAGAAGAGCAGCTCTATTAGTTTATTAAAGGGGTTATCCAACCCCTATTATGCCCCCCAAAATGGCCGAGCCCCTCATACTGGTTATCCGTTGCAAGGATCAAAACAAAATATCAGGCCGCAACGGGAACAAGCCTCCCTAGCATCACAGGTGACGGATGTTTTGATCTGCGCAACGGGGAAAGCAGTGGCAATGCAGGCATTAGAAGCAATGTGAGTGCCGGGGTGCAAGGCAATTATAACCTGTATGAGGGGCCTGGGCATTTTGGAGGACATTATAGGGGTTGGATAACCCCTTTAATGTATAAACCAGTACAATGGACTGGAATTTCCTGTGTTGGCTAGATGCAATATGACAGGCTATTTTTCCTAAATTCATTCCAACCGTCCCATACTATACATGCTAGGTTTGGCCGAGAAAGCATTTGTTGTTAATGGTGAGAAAGGAATAAACTAAAAAATTCCTTTTTTTGCTCCATTTTTTATTTTTTACTGTGTTATTCTAAGTGGTAAGGTCACGGGGTATTTTTATAGAGCAGATTATTACGAACGTGGCAATATCTAATTTGTCTACTTTTTTATTATTTTAGTTTTACAAACTATCATTTTTTGAAAAAAAATTTGGGGGGTGTCTCAAGTCTGAGAACCATAGTTTTTATTAGATTGTCAGTGGCTAAATGGAATAAAAATTACTAGTATAAAAGTTATCCACGTACAGGTGGTAACCCTTATCTAGCAGTGGGTGCATAAGGTCCCACACAATTTACCCGCTAACACCCAGAGTGGGAGGACATTCTGGGGGTTTAATACGGGAATCTCACCCCTCGTATACACGAAACTTGTAAGTGTACCCTGAGGTACTCTCACAAATTTTGTACAGCTTCACTCCATACCTCGCCTGCTTTGAGGGAACATACTGGAGGCAACTGAGTCTCCCCTTGAAAGCAATGAGAGACTCATCAACCGCGACCTCACTTCCAGGTACATAGGCCTCCACAAATGTGGCCCCAAAGTGATCGATGACCGGCCGTATCTTATACAGACGGTCATAGGCAGGATCACTACGGGGAGGGACATGCTGCATTATCTGTATAATGCAGGCATTTCCGGAAGGCCTCAAACTGGGAACGTGTCATGGCCGTAGTGTAAAGTGGGGTCTGGTAGAGGACGCCCCTCCCTCCAGTACAGCCTGGCACTGGGTTTCTTGACTAGGCCCATGTGTAGCACGAGGCCCAAAAACGTCCTCGGCTGCACTGACTGGCGTCCAGCCACCGGACCTAGGCAAAAAAGAGCCCGGTGTTGAGCAATGAACTGTTGGGCGTACAGATTTGTTTGCTCCACCATCATATTCACAAAGTGGTCACTGTAAAAAAGACTAAAATAGTCGTATTCAGTGAAGCCCACTGTGGGAATCTGGATTCCTGGTTGACCAACAAAATCAGGAATCACGGGCTGAAAATTCTCTGGGGTACACTATGCAAGTTCACCGGTAGGGGGCTCAGGTGAACTTATCTGGTGGGCCGGAAAGCTAGTATGAGTCCCAGAGCTGCTCGTACTAGGGTGGGCCACAGGGTCCCTAGCATGGCGGTCTCCTGGCTCTACCTGGCGGCGTCTCTGCCGACTTGGGGGCTCATCATCATCGCTAGATGATGAGGAGGACACGGATGACAAAAGGAATGTGGGGTCATCCTTGTCCTCACTGGGGCTCTCGGACTCGGAGGCAAGCTGGGTGTATGCCTCCTCGGCCTAGAACATCTGGTGAGCCATAGGGGAGTGTGTGTGTGTGTGTGTGTGCGTGGAAACCTTTATTCAGTGTGGTGTGTGTGGGAGCACGGATGTTCCCGGACTTTTCCCTAAACGTAACAGAAAAAAAAAACTTTAAAAAAAAAAGCCAAAGAAAGTGAAAAAAAATAATCAAACTCGCTGATCAGGAGTCCGAAGCTGACGGCTGACAGCGAGGTGGGGTGGGCGATGTGCTAACAGTGGCCAGTGGCCGGACGCTAAAGAGTGCCAGCCACTGCCAGCGTACACAAAAAATAAAATAAAAAATGTGTGTGGGGGGTGGGGGCAAGCTGCAGCACCCCTGGGGGAGTCTAGGTTCACACAGCTGTGCTGTGGACCCCAGACACCCGATCAGGGTGATGCAACAGTTAACTTTTTTTTTAAACTCTAAACTCTCCCTAAGTCTCCCTGCCTGACCTAAATCTTTCCCTAACCTGTCCCTAACCTACCTGCTAGTGCCAGATGGCACTTTGGAGGGTCACAGGGGAGTGTTGGGGTGCTGGGCTCTGAAGATCCACGACGTACTGTTCCTCTCCTCGCTCCCGGACGAAGTATGGAGCTGTTAACCCCTGCCCGGCTGTGCAGCCATTCGGATTAGATCCTGTGAGGTGATGTCACCATCACCTCACAGGATCTAAGGATGGTGAATGGTGGTTGTATTATCACACCATCGATCATCATCGTATTCCGGGTTATCGGGTCACCGGATAACCTGGATAACCTGGAAACGCAGCAAACCGCAGGTCTGAATTGACCTGCGGTTTGCTGCGATCGCCAATACGGGGGGGTCACAGTACCCCCCTTGGCATTGTCACAGAGTGCCTGCCGAATGATTTCGGCAGGCACTCTGTTACGATCATCCCGCACAGCGGTGATCGGAACCACACAGGACGTACCGGTACGGTACGTCCTGTGTCCTTATGTATCAGGATATCAGGTCGTCCCGGTACGTCCTATGTCCGTAACAGGTTAATGTCCAGTACGGATGAGTGAACCAGTTCAGACCGAACAGAGTTTGGTCCAAACTTTGCTATTTTTCGGACAACAGACGAACCCAACAGCCGAATACTTTTAGGTTTGTTTTGGATGAATCTACAAAAATTGCCATTTTAGTGTACATGTCGGTGGGAAAAAAAGCACTAGGGAGGAAGAAGGGTTCTCACATGACCCTGAGAGGAAGTAAAGGAGAGGGCTTGCTCTCATTGGCTCCTAAGCTGACACACAGCCCGGATGAACCTATCAGTGCTGCCACAGGCAGGCAGGTGCCTTAGCAGAACGCCATTCTGTGCTGGACTGTGAATGCATGTGGTTGGGTGTTACAGTGTCTGCCAGAAAAAACGATCTTAGGGATTCAGGGAGAGTGAAAAAATAATCAGGGACAGTCTGAAATCAATCAAGCATATTGCCAGGGAGAGTGAAGCTAGGATTACAAAGAAGAAGGGAGTGTAGAATAGGGAGTCAGGGAAGCTGACAGTCAGGGAGGAATAAGTGAGGAGCTGTGGCTGCTGTGTCTCCTAGCAGAATTGGAGCTTCAGACCTCAAAAGCAGCTACCTAAAATCAAATACTTTCATATTTTCCCCCCATTTTCACAGAAATACTTTTTTGTGGGGTTTAATTCAATTAAGCTGCATATATAAGTGATTTCTGCTCGGTGTGGCAGTAAGCTACCTGTGTGTATTAAGGTGAAATAGAGCGTCAAGCCTCATTTGTCCGTTTACATATGTTTTTGGGGGGGTTACATTTAATTAAGCAATATATATATATATACACAGTATCTCACAAAAGTGAGTACACCCCTCAAATTTTTTTGTTTATTCTTTATTTTAATTTTCAGTTTTATAAACAAAGTACAAGAGCGGACCCATGGGATGCAGCCCAAGAAAAGCCACTTTCAATAAAAGACAATGCACACGCCATCAAGTATTCCAACTCGAACATGTAATATAGGGTAACATTATCACAAACATGACACCCTTTCAAGTAAACCAATGAATCGTCCTGGGTAGTTCCCGATAAGGGCCACCCATCACATTTTTATAAATATTTAATTATATCTTTTCATGGGACAACACTACAACACAACAAGATATGACACTTTGATACAATGTAAAGTAGTCAGTGTACAGCTTGTATAACAGTGTAACTTTGGTGTGCCCTCAAAATAACTCAACACGCAGCCATTAATGTCTAAACCGCTGGCAACAAAAGTAAGTACACACCTAAGTGAAAGTGGCCAAAGTGTCAATATTTTGAGGGCCACTATTATTTTCCAGCACTGCCTTAAGTCTCTTGGGCATTGAGTTCACTAGAGCTTCACAGATTTCCACGGGAATCCTCTTTCACTCCTCCATGAAGACATCATGGTGCTGGTGGATGTTAGAGACTTTGTGCTCTTCCACCTTCAGTTTGAGGAGACATCCTTGGCCAGTCCAGCACCTTTACCCTCAGTTTCTTTAGCAAGGCAGTGGCCATCTTGGAGGTGTGTTTGGTGTAGTTATCAAGTTGTATACTGTCCTGCTGCCCAGTAACTCACAAAAGTGATTACACCCCTCACATTTTTGCAAATATTTTATTATATATTTTCATGGGACAACACTGAAGATATGACACTTTTATACAATGTAAAGTAGTCAGTGTACAGCTTGTATAACAGTGTAAGTTTGGTGCATTGAGTTGGTGCTCCTCTACCTTCCATTTGAGGAGACATGCTTGGCTAGTTCAGCACCTTTACCTTCAGTTTCTTTAGCAAGGTGGTGGCCATCCTGGAGGTGTGTTTGGGGTCATTATCATGTTGGGGAGGGGATCATGCTGTGCTTCAGTATGTCACAGTACATGCTGGCATTCATGGTTCCCTCAATGAACTGTAGCTCCCCACAGATGGCAGCACTCATGCAGCCCAAACCTTGACACTCCCACCACCATGCTTGACTGTAGGCAAGATACACTTGTCTTTGTATTCTTCACCTGGTTGCTGCCACACACGCTTGGTACCATCTGAACCTAATAAGTTTATCTTGGTCTCATCAGACCACAGGACATGGTTCCAGTAATCAATGGCTTTATTCTGCTTGCATTTAGCAACTGTTTATGGGCTTTCTTGTGTATCATCTTTAGAAGAGGCTTCCTTATGGGATGATAGCCATGCAGACAAATTTGATGAAGTGTACGTCATATGGTCTGAGCAATGACGGGCTGAACCCCCCACCCCTTTTATCCTCTGAAGCACTCATACATCTATTTTGAAAAGACAACCTCTGAATAGGATGCTTAGTACATGCACCCAACTTCTTTGGTCAACTATGGTGAGGCCTGTTCTGAGTGGAACCTGTCTTGGTTAACTGTTGTGTGGTCTTGGCCATCGTGCTGCAGCTCAATTTCAGGTTATTGACATTTTTCTTATAGCCTAGGCTATCTTTATGTAGAGCAACAATTCTTTTTTTCAGATCCTCAGAGTATTCTTTGCTATGAGGTGCCATGTTGAACTTCCAGTGACCAGTATGAGAGAGTGTGAGAGTGATAACACCAAATTCAACACACCTGCCCCCCCATTCACACCGGAGACCTTGTAACACTAACGAGTCATATGACACCGGTGAGGAAAAATGGCTAATTGGGCACAACTTGGCCATTTTTACTTAGGGGTTTACTCACTTTTGTTGCCAGCAGTTTAGACATTAATGGCTGTTTGTTATTTTGAGGGCACACCAAATGTACACTGTTATACAAGCTGTACACTGACTACTTTAAATTGTATGAAAGGGTCATATCTTTAGTGTTGTCCCATGAAAAAATATTATAACATATTTACAAAAATGTGAGGGGTGTACTCACTTTTGTGAAATACTGTATATATTACATGATTACTTCAGCAATACTCATGGTGTGGCAGAAATCTACCTTTATTAAGTTGAAATTGAGTGTCAAGTCTCAATCATCTGTTTACGTGTATTCAGTTTCCATGCAGTTGAAATTCAAATTCTTTTTTGGGGGGTTACATTACACAAAGTAGCATATTTACGTGATTACTGGATTAATACTGACATTTTCTCAGACCTCAGGCTGATTCCAATGAATGGCGGTGCCCCATCTTGCCACTGTTGCTGTCTGTCTGTCTAACTACCATCATGTTCTCTCATGGCCAGCATCATGGCACTTATGCCACTTTCCAACCATCACATTCTGTACAGCTGCTGCCTTCTTCATCATGCCACTGCTGCGACCTGCCGAACATCATCTTCCGTAAGGCCGCCGCTGCCTCACCTGCTGCTGCTCCTTGCTTTTAATCTCCTACTGCCACCACCATTATAGCAAAACATCTACCGCCACTATCACTACTACTACTACTAATACTATTGCGACTACTACCTATAGACACCCTTGTATGTTCCATGCTGCTGCCGCATGCCACTATATCCGTACCCTTTCCACATCCACACTGCACCAATGCTCCCAATTAAAAGGGACAATTTTTTAAGGCTTGTTCACAATGATCCACTTTTTCTTCTGACGATCAATACTGTGTGGTACAGGCAGGCATCCCGACCCTGTCAAGGCTTAATTTTTGGACGCTTGTTCCCCCAAGCCACTTTTTCTTTTTTTGTGTGTGTTTAAACACCATCAGCCCCTGATAAGGGACAATTTTTGGAAGCTTTGGAATATGAAAAAGCATAACACATGTGACAACGCGGTGTCTTTTTAAACATGCTGTATGTTAACGCCATCAAACGTGTGTTTACCCATAGCTATCTATGCCAGTGTCAATCAGACATCATTTACTATTGCTGTCATTGGGTTCCAGAGCTTGGGGTGTGAAAAAAAATCATAAAACATGAACGAAAAGAGATAAGTTTTACTAAAAATGATGAGTCCTAGGAGGCTAGAGGGTTTTATATACCAGCTTTCAGGGCAATTGAAGCAACTTTTGTTCAGCCTGAATCAATTCGTGTCCGAACCAAAGTTTTTAAAATATTCTGAAACTAATATTTACTGGTTCGCTCATCTCTAATGTCCAGCAATCATGCTTTTAGTTAAGGCATTCTTGTATGGCACAATTTGGTAAGTGTCCTATTAGTCTTGAATGCAGGGCCGTTGCTGCGGTTTCCATTACTCTGATAGACATGATATGGGAATGCCCAATTATTGCTGCTTCTTGGACTAAGGTGCATATTTTTCTGAACAATAAATTGGGTTTACTGGGTGTGTGCTCCCCTGAGAATAGCTTGATAGGTTTGTTCAATTACCTCATTCCTACTAAATACTGTACAATTTCTGTTCAATGTTTTAAGCAAGGAAATCCATCCTTGTAAACTGGAAACCCCCTAGGAAACCTATCCCTCCCTGAATGCAACTTATTGATGCAACTTTACCTGTGCATAAATTAATGTACATGGTGTTGTAGGTCCATGCACGTAGGCAGGGTTGGCAATGACATGTCACAGGTGTAGCACATCACTGTTCAGCAGTTTAAAAGTCCAACACAGTTTATTTCTTAAACTGTGGCATCAATGTTAAATCTTCACTTTGGTCCATCCTCAGAAACATAAATAAACAGAAACATAAACAAAAGAAATATCTACCCATCTGGGCTTTAACTATACAGCATCATTACCTCACCTAGGTACTTGGCAAATAAACTCAGGCTCTCTTTAGCCAGCGGCTCTTGCAGCTTCCAGGCACAGAGAATGGGTATTTCAGCCCTATATGTACAGTATTGAGCCCAACAGCTACACCTGGGATTCCTTTAGAACAGGACAAAATGTTGGACTGGAGTGGGGAAGGGAATGGCAGGTCCCTCTACCAACCTACCCACCTTTCCATAAAAATCCAGGCCAATAAAACACTTTAAAATATGGTGTGTCAACAAACTATACTTTTCTGAAACTACCCAGCTTTCCTGGATTCTTTTACCTCATTCACTTGAGCATTCTTGGTGACATATACACCACCTCCATACTTTACAAGCCACATCTGTTTTGATAAGATCTGGGGAACTTGGCCATCAAGCCTGATTGAAAATTGTTTGGCGCTGCGGTGTGAATGTTACTGTATGTGAGTGGGTTGTACCAGTTGGAATCCTTTTCTAATTGATACGGATCATCACTGTGGAAGGCACTGATTTATTTTTTTCTTTTCACTGACCTCTGTTTTGTAGCTTTTGCACCCGGGGATCTGGTAATATGGTACAGGATGAATGGAATTGTTTTCCATTGTTTCTCATGTTTACCAAGGTATTTGAAAAAAACTGAAAAAATAAAAGCTTTAAAAAAAAAAAAACATGCTCGGTATAGCAGCATGCATATAATGAGCACTGTGCAAACTACAGTCCACTGCAGGGACAGTCAAACAGGATTGGTTGGGAACTTTTCATCACCTTCAAAGACTAAAATCTATAGTGTTTAGAAATGTGCCAATAACTTTCATTTATGTACAGGTAACTGTCCTAGGAATATACCTTTGCTTAGCATTATAAGCAGGTATATGGCAATTTTGAAACTATCTGTATTAATAAGTAAAATCATTGTAATAATGTTGACATATCTTGCATGGTTATAGAACGTCTTGCCTGTTCACAATTGTCAGATTATACCTTTAGGCTTCAGTGCCATGGTTTTGATCATTTTAAACATACACTATCAGCCTATAGTTAAGATGACTCAGCTGTATATTTTTCTTTCGATGGAAAAATTGTTCATCCATGAAAGCCTATGATAAAGGAAATCCGTTACGAATAGTCAGTGCAAAGAACCATGAACTAGTCTTTCACACGTGGCATTGGAGATTTCTATATTATGCTTAGCATGATCATTCAGATACAGAGGTTCAGTGTTGTTTTGCTAAGATTGATTGACTCACACACACAAAAAAAGGATATCTGGCATTTCATCGTTTCGTAAAAGACTTTTGGAGTCTATTATTTCCTATTTTCAAGTTGTCAGCTTGCAAACACGAAGTTAAATTTGTAGAGAACCCACCACAAATTTGTAGCGGAAGTCATTGCAATGCTCAATATATCTTAGAAAAAAAATAAGATGTTATCTGTGTGCTAATGCACTTTTGCTTTGCATTTGAAAAGGGTGCTATCAAGTACTGAATAAGCAATTCCGAGGTGCTATTGATTGCTCTGTAGCAGAATGGCTGTTTCTAATCTGCCATATCATTGTCACCTGAGGCCGCTAGAACCCATCAGCTGCCAAGCTTGAATAGACCTCTAGTTATATAGTTCAATTTATGTAGCAAAAGCTATTGCATTTTCCGCAATGTTATACAGAATATGGAACGTAAAAGCTGCCTATTCAGTGAAAGGACTTCTGTTTAAATGTTGCTTGAGAGTTGTATTCTGAAGAACCATCATTTCCAACAAAGGAAATGTTTAGTAAATGGGCTTATTTAATTTCCTCATTGGTGTACGTATGTCAGAACTACATTCAGGTTCTGTAGACTATGAGCTTCTACGCTACTTGAACATGAGTATCTAGAATCAATCTCTAGGCAACATGCGACAAGATTTTGACACAACAAATTATACTTTTTTCTGCCATCCAAAGATAAATGGACTTCTATATCTTCATGCTTACACTAAACTGAAAGTGGAAATTTTGTTACCCCTCAAAAAAGCTATTTTATTGCCTTTATTTATTTTAAAGAGCATCTGTCAACCCTACCAGACATATTACCTAGTAGGGTTGTTCCTGCAGATTAATATGATGCCTGTCTTGGAAAAATTGGTTGTGATGTCTTAGAGAAAAAATGTATTCTCTATGGATGTGAGGGCTTCAGTGCACTGAAGAGCGTGGCCAGCAAAGGAACACTGAGAAACTCAGGTGCACTGAGAGGCTAGGCTCTGCCCCTCGGTGCACCAAAGTCAAATAAGGTACAAAATTGGGTACTGGTTTATACTGTTTTTTTCACATACAGGGCCCCTAATCTCCTGGAGATGTTCTTGAGGTGCAGACGACAAGAGCGTGCAAGTGATTAGAAATGAAGAACAAAGGAAATATCCAAATCAAACATGACCCCAAGACTGAAATTTAAATATCAAGCTTAGCTGAGTTAGTACATGGGGGAAAGAAAAGAAAAGAAGTTCAGTTTTTGAGAGGTTCAGTTTTAGACACAGAGAGGACATGATGTTAGAGATCGCTGCCAGACAATTACTGGTGTTTTGGAGTAAAGCAGGGGAGATGTCAAGAGATAATTGGGTGTCATCAGCATAGAGATGAGGCCAAAAGCCAAATCTACTGATAGAAGAATCAGTAGAGAATAGTCGCCATTCCTTTTTGCTGTCAGGAGATCGTTAGACACTTGAGTAAGGGCAGTTTCTGTAGACTTTTTTTTAACTGCACTAGCGCAAAATTTGTTTGTGTAAGTGCTGTTTATTAAAACTTTTCCAAAAGGGGGTGTGGGGAAGAGGCAGGACCGGTGTCCCCACCACATTTGAGTTAGATATTATTACAGGCACAAGGACTGCTGGATGCAGTGCATAATTTATCTAATTTAGGCTACTTTCACACTTGGTTAGTGTGATCCGGCAGGCAGTTCCGTCGTCGGAGCTGCCTGCTGGATCCACCTATCAGTGTGACAACTGACAGCATTTGTAGACGAATCCGGATCCATCTACAAATGCATTGCAAGAACGGATCCATCTCTCCGCTTGTCATGCGGATGGATGGATCCGTCTTGCAGCCTTTTTTATGGTTCTCCCGGTCTGCGCATGTGCAGACTGGAAAGACTGATCCGTCCTTCAGTTGTTTCGCAATGTCGGATCTGGTACTAATACAAGTCAATGGGCATTAATGCCGGATCAGGCATTTTGGACGGACATAATAACGCAGCATGCTGCGGTATTATGTCCACCGAAAACGCCTGACAGTGACTGAACAGAAGGCATGCTGATGCAAACTGAACGGATTTCTATCCATTCAGAATGCATTGGGATATGCCTGATCAGATATCCTTGTAATCATAATAAGTCATACAATACATATATTGAGCACATTATTTATGGTGATTGGTAAACGGCGTAAATAAAAATGGGGCAATTTTTTCTCCTACTTTAAACCATAATAAAATAGAAATTTAAATTTCACTTATGCTTATGGCAAAAAGCCCTTTTGCCGTTATGGGATCTTGAAATTCCTGATGACAGCCCGGCCAACATGGGATGTTTCAGCAAATATCACAGAGATAAGTGCAGAGAGGGGATAGTGAGACTTGTGCAGTTGTAACTCTATGGCTGCACAGTTCTCCATATGATTTGGAAGAGCTATTTAGGAACACTTTGCCTGATCATTAAGAGGAGAGTTCAGGGAGTCTGCACAGGAACACACTTTTCATGAGGAGGGTAGCCTCTGAGCGCTCAAGATTAGAGAAAACATTGCTATTTAGGGAGTTTCTGGGTACCCAGAACCCCACCCCTCCCTATGTACCCTCCTGATCTGCAATTAGAATGATGATAAAGTATGGATGGTAGAGACTTTGATGAAGTGTTTGTTATGAGCATGGTAAGAGAAGCTTTTAGCTCAGTTACCATTCACCTGTAGTGTTGGTAAGTTACTTTTCTAATATAGTGAAGAGGGCAATTTCTCTTAAGCATACAGCATTATTTTATGGTATTTCCATCTGAAATGGGTATCCAGACAAGCTTAACCTTTTCCTTGGCAGAATCTGCTGAGCTCTTAATGACTTCAGATATATTACATTACAATGCATTGTATCAGCACAACTACAAAAGATATGAAGCAGCTCCATTTGATTTATAACGACTTTCACTGAGTTTAGAAGAAAATAATTAAGTGACCATTGTAATGTAATGGTATCCTGTATTGCTTCCTTAATGTTACCAGATTACATTAATCACAAATGTCAGCAGTGTCATAGATGACTTCTTAACTTCTGACAAAAAGCCTTAATCTTGGCCTTTTAAATTCCAAGGTCAAGGAGACTGTAACATTCAGAATAATTATTAGCATTATTTTACATTGACATTTCAGCCCTGTCTGGAGTTTAACGTTCTGCCCGGGCAATGAAGACAGATGTCATCTTTCCTTTCACTGGAGGGATTTGCCCCAATTAAAGCTGACTTTAAGAATATTTGAATCGCTCTACTAATTTGCTGTCTTCTCTTTTTTTTATATATATGGAAATAACTTCACGAGAAAGGGAACTTTCATTAGATGCATTAAAGATTTACAGTGACAAGAACAAGCAATTTTTAAATTCCTTTTCTCCCTCTGGGCTACAATAATCAGGGTTATTCAGTGAAAGGGACAAGAGAGTGATAGGGCAGAAGGATACATGTCATATTGCATGACGTCCTAAACATTCACTTTTCACTCATCACAATGGAAAGGTCACGTACATAGAAATGTATTCCTGCTGTCTTGTGTGAGCTGAATCCTTTTCAATTGGAAAATATTTTAAGGGGTTTCATTACTGATTTGGAAATTTAAGATATGGGTCTCTAGAGATAAAATAAGGATTATACATTTTGGATTAAATAAGTAATTAGAAATATCACAAAAAAGGTTAAGTTCATTTAACGTCATGTAATGTTACATACTGTACAGCTTAATGAATAGGAAACTGGTTCTTTTTTCAGTGTGTGCTATACTAGACCTGTAAAGACTGGCCTACATATGCTTTAGGTCATTTGACCTCTATGTATAACTGATCTTTGGGTTTGTCTGTAGTTTCTGTTGCTGTTGACGTTCTCCTACAGTTCCTGTCAATTTTTGTGATGTTCTTAGTGTCACTGGGGCATACTGACTGATAGGAATTAGAAACCATAGTGAGGTTTTGTTCAGAGTGCATGGCTAATACTAGTTCAGTTGACATCTAAAATAGATAGACATATATCCAATAAATTACTACCTGCATGATGTCAGTATACATGTGAACGTGCAGCTTCATGCATGCAGTATTTTCTGATGAGAAGACAAGCTACTAAGACATAATGTGGACATTTACAAAGCTAAATGCACCTGGATTCTGGCTTGATATAGGCTATAAATCTGGTACACATGCTTTACACTATATTTATTATGTATTTTGGACATCTTAGGCTCATATGACAAGTTGAGTGGCCTGATGAGGAAAGAGGCTCAATGATGTGCCAAAGTAAGCAAAAACGCACCAAGCAAAGTTTTGGTGCAAAGTAAGCCAACCAATAAGGTGGCATGAAGTCAGACAGAACGTGTTAACAGAAGCAGTGAATTTATCATCCAGTGTAACCACTTTAATAAATTTGGTACATTGTTACAGTCTAAATATTAGACAGGGTTACTGAATTTTATGTATCAAAACAACCTCAGGGTACTTAGCAGGCAAGTTTAGATTTCATTTTAAAAACTGTATTGAAAATAATGTAAAGTGGGTATTTCCACAATCTACATGTATCACCCATCCACAGACAGGATAGGTGTCATCTGATCACTAGGGACCCCAGGATCCCATGGGATGACTGGAAGGGGGAGTCCTGATCCACTTTTTCTTCCTCTTACATGAGTAGTAAAATGAAATTATCAGTTAACTGCTGCACATACAGTATACTTAGCCATTACACTGGGACATGGAGTTCTGCTGAATGCCATTATACAATATTCATGGATTAAATCTAAATAATGTTGAGTAACTTGTTGATTCTTACTTTACTTTATCTTTTACAGCTTCTAACTGCATAATATTTATTAGACTATTTACGCAAAATTCAGAATTCTGCTTATATTACCAGAGACCAGTGCACGGTTATCTAATCCAAATTTTAAGAGTATTGATAGCTCTATATATGAATGGTGACAGTATATTATTATTATTATTATTATTATTATTATTATAATAAAAAGGGGTTGTCCCATCTCAGACATAGAGGACTTATCACTAGGCGCTGGCTTGGCTATTTGCATCAGCCCCATAGAAGCGAATGGAGTGATAGCTATGCTTGCCCAGTGCATTTCCCATTCATTTCAATGGGACTTCCTAAAATTGCCGAGCGTGGAGCGTGGACTAAGCCCTTACTCTAATGATAAAATCTGAGACTCTTAGCCAACACATTCTGATCAAAAGACATCTGTGCCCACCTACCCAGTGCCAAGGTGGTCTCAGTTCAGGAGTCTTTATGCATTTATTTTCAGGAGCGCAGACCCTGCACTTATAGTGTGTTGCTCCTAGTTACCTCTCTGTGCAACAGCAGCCAATGAGAGGAGGAGCACACACTTCTGGGAGTAGCGTTCATGTGCACTTTTGCCCCACCTATCTAATAGGTGATCTTGATTAGGTGGTACATATAGCTTCTCCTCTCATTGGCTGCTGTTGCACACAGAGGTAACTAGGAGCAACACACTATATGTGCAGGGTCTGCGCTCCTCAATATAAAGGCATAAAGGCATAGGGAGGTTTAGCGTAGGACCTGCCTGAACTTAGACCACCTTGGCACTGGGTAGGTGGACACAGATGTGTTTTGATCAGAATGTGTTGGCTAAGAGTCTCAGATTTTATGATTAGAGTGAGGGCTTAGTCCATATGTTATGTTTGCATCTCATATTATAGTGCATTATTTTCAGTGACTTTCTAAATGTAGCCATGTACATCCGAAACAATCACTATCATATCGTGCAGGATGTTTTATATCTATTTTCTGGGATTTGTTTAACTTGTCTTGAAGGAGTGGCACCTTCGTGTGTGAATATGCTTCTTTCCTGTTCCTGGGAGTAGCATTTATGTGCACTTTTGCCCCACCTATCTAATAGGTGACCTTGATTAGGTGGTACATATAGGTGTGTGTGCTCCCCCTCTCATTGGCTGCTGATTCACATAGAGGTAACTAGGTGCAACACACTATATGTGCAGGGTCTGCGCTCCTTAATATAAATGCATAACGGTATAGGGAGGTTTAGCATAGGACCTGGCTGAACTGAGACCACCTTGGCGCTGGGTAGGCGGGCACAGATGTGTTTTGATCAAAATGTGTTGGCTAAGAGTCTCAGATTTTATCATTAGAGTGAGGGCTTAGTCCATATGTTATGTTTGCATCTAAAAAAATAAAAGAAAAAAAACTAAGTAAAAAAAGAAAAAGAAAAATAATCATAAAACAAAAATGCCAATGGCAACTAAACTGTCACCATAGTTGCCCTATTCATGCAAAACTATAAATATTTTATGTTGAAATAACCCATACAAAATAGGGAACCCATTTTCAATTTATGTTGGTGTCAGTTTTCATATTTAAAAAAATAATTTTATATTTTACAAAGCTCTATTTTAATACAGAGCTCCATATGCCCTGGAAAGACTAGATTTAAATGATACATTCTGACTGCCTGAAGCCACCACTAGAGGGAGCTACCACATACTGTTTATAGATTGAACTTAGTAATAACACAGTATGAAGTCCAGGCCTAGGCATGGCCTAGGAGTGGCTGCAGAAAGAGTGTTATGTTTTAAACCTATGCCTATACAGGGCATTTTAAGTTATCAGTAAATTAGAGCTGTGACCCCTGCAAATGTATATTATGAAAGTCATATTTTTAGATATTATTTAATTAAAAAACAAAATAGCGGTCAAGAAAGAGTAAACAATGCCCTTTAGGTTACACTAGCTGGAAAAAAAGTTCTGCATATAGGCAACCATAATATTGCTATATAGATCAAATTAAAAGAAGACTGACATATAAGTCAATATAGATGAGTAGTAAGAGTCTACAGAACATAATGTACTATGGTAAAGCCATATGGTATATTGCTATACACTGGAGCTTAGGGACTCTTGTCGTTGCTGTTTCTCATTTTAGAAGGGAATTGTGAACTTGTGATTTAAGAGAATATTTCAAATCCCTGCACAGCTTTAACATTCAACAGATTCTTCTGTTGTCATTTTCAATTCATTGTGTTTCCCTATGGAATATCATGCCCTGTAAGCTGTCCTGACCTTCAGAACCTCTGTCACTTGGTGGTAGACGGATGTACCTTTTGGTGATCACCAAGCATCTAGGATTGACCTCTTGCTATATGTTAGCATACTATGTGTCACACATCTTCACACACAAAGATTTGGACATGAGCAATAAATCCACAATTTAGGTGTGTATTATATATAATGCTACTTTTCAGATGCACTGGCTTTATAATGACCTGTTGTAGGTCATATACAGAGAGAATTCATAGAGCATAGTTCAGATAATAAATGCCTGCACTTTCAGCATTTACACTTTTTATAGCAGGTGTTTTGTTAAAAAAAAATCCTTTAAATTATTTATTTGGAAATGTGCACGAATCTTATACGATCTGTCATGATCTTTCTTTTTTTTGGAATTGAAAAGAAAATGCAAGTTTTATCAGCCCTTCCGTTTGTTCAACTCTGTATCACTATCACTGCTTAGTGGCTAAAAGAGGTTTAACGGGTTGTCTGGGTGTTTAATATTGATGACCTATCCTCAGGATATTGCCTCAGTGTGGGTCCAACTCCTGACATCTCCATGATATGCTGTTTGAGATGGTTGAAGTTCTCCTGTGAACACTCCTCTGTGGCCTCCTGACAGCTTACCAAGCATAGTGCCATCCATGGGGTAGCGCCTGTGCTTGGTCTCAGCCTTATTCACTTGAATGGGACTGAGTTGCGCCTAGGCCATGTGACTGATGAATGTGACTTCACATGGCCTAGGAAGAGGCTGCAGCACTCACCTGAGTTTTGCCATCTCCACCGATCTGATATAGATGACCTATCCTGAGCATAGGCCATCAATATCACAATTTCAGACAACCTTCTTAAATACTCAACTGCTGCATTCGCAAAAATCTTGATTTGACTGTGACATGTGAAAGCGTCCTAGAGGTCTTGCTAGATAGAAACCCAATCTCCAAAAACTAGATATCACATAAACAGGGCCTACATTGTTTTCTTGCCCTACCCTGTTCGGAGGAAAAGTAAGTATGGGTATACCAGGTTGTTTGCGTACCAGCCTGCCATCACGGTGACATAGCTTGGCATTACTGACCTCGGCTCATGGTAATTAGCAGTAGTACAGGTGTAGAGCTTGAACCTGCTGTCATCTGCTGTATAACCTATCAAAACTAGCTCATTTGTGGCATTCTCCCGGTGCCCCTTGTCATCACTCCAAGCACAATTAGAGGAATAAATCTGCAGGGTAATGCTTATAATTATGCGCATTTTAGTCATATTCATCTATGCTGTATCAGCTAGCACAGTTTGTGCCATTCAGTGCTTCCGATGTACATGATGAAAAGCAAATAATTTTCACCTGTATAAGGGTTTAATGAATCAAACAGAAAATTTGCATGCGAGCCACGGATTGAATCTTGCAAGTCCCACAAATTCGACTTTGATTAATCGAGGCTCTGTACCTGTAGGCTATAAATGTCACTTTTAAAGAGATGGCCACATTTATAATCAGAGACGTATGTCAGAGCTGCAGGATAAATGTGGCTTAGGAGTTTTACATATTTTTTATTAGGGTATTCTATAACTATCAAATTATGATCAATCCAGAATCACTGTACGCAGGATCTGTTCTGCATGCAGGACTCGCTGCCGACAAGCTGAATTGTCTGACTTTACAGGCTAAGCTGATAAAGTAGTAAACCTTTTCTTCTTCATTAAATCTCTCTATAATATGCGTGCCGCCTGGTTTACATCTTTTATCAAGATAATAAAATGGTTGGTAGCTGCAAATTAGTGGAGCCGCACTATGGTGGCTTTGATAAATTATCACTCTAACTAGATGTCAGGTGATTTCTCGGAAAAAAAGTTCAAGTTGACATTAGTTGTCAAGCAGCAGAGATATTGTCATCTTTTATAGTAGGATGAAGATTTTGTTACTAAAAGGAAGCAAGTGCCTTAAAGGGGTTATCCCATGTAAAAAATAAAAATCGGGTATCATATATTAAATGATAATCTATTTCTAAAAAATCTAGACCCAGCCCTGTACCTCACATGGATCCAGAGATCTCCCCATTCATTGCTCTACTAGATTTATAGCAAACTGGCAGCTCAAGGGGAGATTCTGTTCTGCTGAAGCTAAGGGGGCGTGTCCATGTTCTCCCTATCACAACTCAGGAGCTAACTGAAGGATTAAACTGAGCATGTGCGGCCATCCAGTGAGCAGGAAAAATAAATAAGAAAAAACAAACAGTAGGTGGCGCTATACAGATACATTTTATTAAATATCTCAGTGGCTATGCAAAATGTTTAACTACATTCAAATACAAAAGTATTCAGATCCATGTGCTGGTTTGAAAACTGTAGAATATTTTTCATGAGACAACCACTTTAACCCTCATATCCTAAGGGAATTAGGATACCCTTATTTTTGACTCTATACTGACAGGGAGCATTCCCCAGGATTGGCAATATTCAAAAAGGGTCCAAAAACAGAGCCCGGAAACTATAGGCCGGTAAGTTTTACATCTGTTGTGGGTAAACTGTTTGAAGGTTTTCTAAGAGATGCTATCTTGGAGTACCTCAATGAAAATAAGCAAACAACGCCATATCAGCATGGCTTCATGAGGGATCGGTCATGTCAAACTAATTCATTCAGGAGGTAGGTTCTAGACTTGACCGCGTTGAATCTATGGATGTCGTATATCTTGACTTCTCCAAAACATTTGATAATGTACCACATAAAAGTTAGTATATAAAATGGGAATGCTTGGACTGGGAGAAAATGTCTGCATGTGGGTAAGTAACTGACTCAGTGATAGAATAATTGAGTCAGGGCTTTCAATATCTAAAAGATATACCCCACTGCCTGCAAATGAGACCAATGAATCCAACTCTCACCAGCACTACATTAGACAATTGCCTACAGATACAATGCTCAAATATAGCGTATACATCCAATGTACGGTGCAAAGCCCATGTCAGTGGTAACCAGCATCATCCAGAGCTATTATCAGGTGACAATTATAATGTACGAAGATATTTTTTAACGGCAACCGATTGACTGATAAATTCAACCTTCTGCGACATTTGCATTGTTTATTTTATAGTAAATACTAACGTGACAATCCCTGTGATGACTACATCATTGAGTAGACTATTGTAAATGGAGTCTGTGTTTTGCGAATGTCATGGAGGTGGTTCGGAGTTTGATTTGTGGCTTGGTCCTTCCTCTAAACTAACATGTTGCAGTCAATTACATTATGTTAGGAAATTACTAATTATGCACTTCTCTATTATGACGAGTAGTTCCAGTGGCGAGGACCAAGGGAAAAGAAAAGCAATGCTTCCTGAAAAAATGGGAGAATCATTGCAATGAATAGACAAGCTGTATACTGCTTTTTTCTCTTACAATGAATATCAATGGAACAGAATGAAGCAAGCCTTTGTTTGTTTTTGCTGTCCATTTGCAGTACCCCATACCTGGGGGTATCTGCAAATGCTATGTTAATGTTATGCCATGTTTTGTCAGTACACCAGTATAAAGAGTGTGGTAAGGTGCAGGGTGCCGTCGTGGATGGCAGGTATGTGTCACCGAGGTTCATAGCCTCGGTGAGGTAAGAGCCCGTTTTTGTTGATGTCAGCAGCAGCTAGTGCTACTGACAGAGTTTAAATAGCATGGCTGCAAAGCCGATCCGGGCCGGCTCTTACCGGGAGCAGCTAAAGTGTAGGGTGGGTGGCTGCTCCCCACGACCCAGTCCTGGTTTTGGGCTGGGTTTAAAAGCTCAGCCAGCTCAGCAGCTGGAGCTGTGATTATCCTGGAGCTGCTAACAGGGCTGAGGAGTTCTCTGTCCTGGAGGAAAGAGCTCAGCAAGGAGGTGCTTTGTTCCTGGCTACCTGAAGCTGGATTCTCCTGCGGCTGGGCCGACAGCGTGGTGCGAACCTGCACCTACACCTCCCAGGTGACTGAACCTGTGTTGGCCTGTTTTTGTTTTGCCACGTTATTTCCGTTGTGTGTGAACTGTCACCAAAGAGACTGTTTTTCATTTATGGTGTGCAAGTGTGAATAAAACACTGTTTGTTGCACAATCTGGACTCCTTGTTTTGCCTCTAAACTGCACCCGCACCGCTGTCTACCAGAGCGACTCCCACATTTGGTGTCGGATGCGGGCATGCGCAGTGAGGCTGGCGTGAACGCCGAAGTTTTGTTTTTCTAAAGTGCATGGAATATATTAAGCCAGCAAAGCTGCAAGCAGGAGTTTCTGGCAACATGGAGGCTGCTGTGAAGGCTCTCATAGAGGCTAACGTGCAGCAGCGGGAGACCAACCAACTACTGCTACAACATGTGATGGCGTTACAGGCGGCAGGAGCGTCCCACCACGTCCATGATGCCCGGAAGCGGTCCGTGCGGCGATCCCAAAAATGACCCCCGCAGACGACGTTGAGACGTACCTGGCGGTTTTTGAGAAGGTCGCCGTGAGGGAAAAGCTACCCCGTGACCAGTGGGCCAAGGTGGTTGCTCCGTTCCTGGCATCCGGACCCCAGCAAGTTTTTTTGATTTGGCAGACGACCAGGCTGCTGACTATTCCACGGTGAAGGGGAGATCCTGGCCAGACTGGGGGTAAACGTGTTGGTCCGGGCTCAGCGGGTCCACCAGTGGGACTTCAAAGTGGCTGAACCCGCCAGGCCGCAGTACTATGAGTTGCTGCACAGGTTGCAAAAATGGCTGCAGCCTGAGGTTCTAAGTCCGACTGCTATGCTGGACCGGCTGCTGGCTGACATGTTTTGGAGGGCCTTGCCTTACCCCTTCAACACTGGATCGGCCAGGTATCCCCCACCGATGCCCTTGAGATGGTCGACCTGGTGGAGCGATATGAGGCCACCAGAAACCTGCAGGGGGTTCTTTTGGGAGGGGCCAGTCAAACCCCGGAAATCTCCACCCCAGTCCGCGGCCGGCCAAACCCGCCCGGGATGTACCTCTTGCAGATCCGTCCCCAGTGGTCTGTTGGCAGTGTCGGGAGCCTGGACACATAAGGGCCAACTGTCCACAGTGGGGGAACCCATGGAGACTAATTATGGGTACCGGGCTTCCATGTATGCCCGGAGACTGTGTGCGACCGGCATCCCGGGACAATAGACAATCGTCATCTGTGCCAGGTGCAAGTCGGGGATAACCTGGCAGTGGCGCTGTTGGACTCAGGGAGCCTGGTAACCCTGGTAAGTGCTGCCCTGGTACAGCCCACCCAGTATACGGGCCGGACAGTGGGTGTGGTGTGCATACACGGAGACTTAAAGGACTATCCCACTGCTGTAATGTCTCTGTCCACGGCGGTCGGCACCTGGACTTGTGAAGTGGCGATCTCCACAAAGCTGCCCTATGAACTAGTAATTGGGAGAGACTTCCCTGGTTTTCCGTCACTGTGGCCTGAGATGAAAGTGACTAATAGCCCTGAGACAGGGGTAACCCTAGCAGAGTGGCCTGATACCCCTGGAAGGCCAGAACCCTGGGAGCCCGAGTCTGAAGGGCCAGCGGTAGGGGTGACCACTGCTGCAGCGGTAGTGGGGGAGACAACCCCACTGAGTGTAATGGTGGGAGACACGGAGGACTTGCCACCGGGACCTGAGTTGGCAGACCTCAATGTCTCCGGGGAAAATTTTGGGACCAATTTGGGACCGCACAACACCGGGACCAAACCCTAACCAGGGCCTGGGAGAATGTGCTGGAAATTGATGGTAAACCCCAGAAACCAGGGGCTGAATTAATGTTCCCACGATTTATTGTTCTGCAGGATATGTTGTATCGGGTGAACCCAATCCGAGGTGAACCTGTTGAACAGTTGGTGGTGCCCACAGCGTATCGCAAGCTTGTCATGGAGCTTGCCCACCAACATGTTCTTGGGGGACACCTGGGGTGGCAGAAAACCCAGGACCGCATACTGCAGCGGTTTTATTGGCCCAGTGTGTTCAAGGAAGTAGAAAATTATTGTAAGTCCTGTCCAACCTGTCGGGTAACTAGCCCCCAGCCACATTTCCGTAGTCCTCTGGTACCTCTGCCAATTATTGAAGTACCGTTTGAGCGAATTGCTATGGATTTAATTGGGCCTGTACCAAAGTCTGCTAGGGGCCACCAACACATTCTGGTAGTTCTCGACTATGCCACTCGGTATCCGGAGGCGGTGCCTCTGCGACATACCTCAGCTAAGCTCATTGCCAAAGAGTTAATGGAGATGTTTTCCCGTGTGGGCCTGCCAAAAGAGGTTCTGACAGACCAAGGGACCCCTTTTATGTCCAAAGTAATGAAGGAACTGTGTAAATTGTTGCGTATAAAGCAGTTACGGACGTCCGTTTACCATCCGCAAACAGACGGTCTTGTTGAGAGGTTTAACCAAACTCTAAAAATATGTTAAAAAGGGTGGTGTCTAGAGATGGGAAGGACTGGGACCTGCTTCTGCCCTATCTCATGTTCGCAGTGCGAGAGGTACCACAGGCCTCTACTGGGTTCTCGCCCTTCGAACTGCTTTATGGCAGACACCCTCGGGGCCTGTTGGATATCGCCAAGGAAGCATGGGAACAACAGCCTGTCCCCCACAAAAGTGTCATTGAGTATGTCGCCCAGATGCAGGAACGGATGGAAAGGGTGTTGCCCTTGGTCCGGGAGCATATGGAGGCAGCGCAACAAGCCCAGAGTAGGGTGTACAACCGTCAGGCTCGGGTACGGGACTTCAATCCGGGAGATCGGGTTTTGGTTCTGGTACCCACCCTTGACAGCAAATTCCTAGCTAGGTGGCAGGGCCCCTATGAGGTGATCGAGAAGGTAGGGGAAGTGAATTACAAGGTACACCAGCCAGGGCAGCGCAAGCCGGAGCAGGTGTACCACGTGAATTTACTTAAGCCGTGGAAAGATAGGGACGCGGCCGACGGCCACAGCCCCGGCCAGGGCTTCTAGGTGAAAAGGGTCCAGCCCCACAGTTCGAGGCCTGTGAAGCCGTAACCACGGTAAAAATTGCAGACAGCCTGTCTTCCAAACAAGTTCAGGAAGTCAGGAGTTCCTCAGTCGGAACACGGATGTGTTCTCGGACCTCCCTGGCCGCACGTCTCTCATCCGACATGACATCGTCACTGAGCCTCAGGCCAAGGTCCGGTTAAAACCATACCGGGTACCCGAGGCTCGGCGGCGGGCCATCGCGGAGGAAGTGCAGTTAATGTTGAAGCTCGATGTCATTGAGGAGTCGAAAAGTGAGTGGGCCAGTCCCATAGTCCTAATACCCAAGCCGGATGGGACGTTGCGGTTCTGCAACGACTTTCGCAAGTTAAATGAAGTATCCAAGTTTGACGCGTATCCCATGCCCCGAGTAGACGAGCTTGTTGAAAATTTAGGACAAGCTCGTTATTTTTCTGTGCTGGACCTCACTAAAAGGTACTGGCAGGTACCCTTAACGGAGGTGGCTAAGGAAAAAACCGCGTTTGTTACCCCGCAGGGCCTGTATCACTACAAGGTGTTACCCTTTGGCCTGCATGGCGCCCCCGCCACTTTCCAGAGGTTAATGGACATAGTGCTGCGACCACATCGTCGGTACGCCTCGGCCTACTTAGATGATGTAGTCATCCACAGCACCGACTGGGAAAGCCATTTACCCAAGGTGCAGGCGGTAGTGGATGCCCTGAGGAAAGCTGGACTAACCGCCAATCCAAAAAGTGTGCGATTGGGTTGGAAGAGACCAAATATCTGGGATATGTAATTGGGCGGGAGTCATCAAACCTCAGGTAACTAAGGTAGAGGCCATTCGTAGCTGGCCCCGACCGGTCACCACCAGGCAGGTAAAGTCGTTCCTGGGGATTGTAGGATACTACATGAGGTTTGTGCCCCACTTTGCCACAATAGCAGCGCCATTGACAGACCTGTTGAAGGGGCGAAAGTCTGGGAGGGTTAGCTGGAGTGAGAAGGCGGAGGAGGCTTTCTCTGCGTTGAAGTCGGCCCTGTGTGGGTCCCCGGTTTTGGTGACACCCGACTTCAACAAGGAGTTTGTCGTACAGACCGACGCCTCGGAGGTAGGCCTCGGTGCGGTACTGTCGCAGGAGGTCAACGGGGAAGAACATCCCGTTGTCTTCCTGAGCCGTAAGCTCAGTCCCGCCGAGTCCAGATATAGTATAGAGGAGAGGGAGTGCCTGGCTATCAAGTGGGCACTCGAATCTCTCCGCTACTACCTGTTAGGGAGGAGGTTCCGTCTGGTGACCGACCATTCCCCCCTCAAATGGATGAGTCAGGCCAAGGAGAGGAATGCTCGGGTCACCAGGTGGTTCCTATCCCTTCAAAATTTCAAGTTCTCCGTGGAACATAGGGCAGGTCGCTTGCAGGGAAATGCAGATGCCCTTTCCCGCGTCCACTGCCTCACATGTGTCCACCCCTCAGGGTTGAACAAAGGGGGTGTGGTAAGGTGCAGGGTGCCGTCGTGGATGGCAGGTATGTGTCACCGAGGTTCATAGCCTCGGTGAGGTAAGAGCCCGTTTTGTTGATGTCAGCAGCAGCTAGTGCTACTGACAGAGTTTAAATAGCATGGCTGCAAAGCCGATCCGGGCCGGCTCTTACCGGGAGCAGCTAAAGTGTAGGGTGGGTGGCTGCTCCCCACGACCCAGTCCTGGTTTTGGGCTGGGTTTAAAAGCTCAGCCAGCTCAGCAGCTGGAGCTGTGATTATCCTGGAGCTGCTAACAGGGCTGAGGAGTTCTCTGTCCTGGAGGAAAGAGCTCAGCAAGGAGGTGCTTTGTTCCTGGCTACCTGAAGCTGGATTCTCCTGCGGCTGGGCCGACAGCGTGGTGCGAACCTGCACCTACACCTCCCAGGTGACTGAACCTGTGTTGGCCTGTTTTTGTTTTGCCACGTTATTTCCGTTGTGTGTGAACTGTCACCAAAGAGACTGTTTTTCATTTATGGTGTGCAAGTGTGAATAAAACACTGTTTGTTGCACAATCTGGACTCCTTGTTTTGCCTCTAAACTGCACCCGCACCGCTGTCTACCAGAGCGACTCCCCACAAGAGGTATGGTTGGTAGGGGCAGGTTTAATCACCCTGTTCCTTTCCTCTTGATAGGAGTAGATGGTTCTGCTTCCTGCCTGGAGGGGGAGTTTTAGTTTCGACAGTGTGGAAGAAGGAAGCACATTTAAGAGTTTCTACTCCAAGGGCCCTAGGGACCATCGAGTGATCCAATACTTCTGTGAGACCACTTCTCCAGAGAGACTGCAGTAGCTCCAGGAAAACAGAAGAGCTACAGCATGATATATATAGAGTCAACTGCAGTGACCAGCAAGCCACAGTTTTACAGACCCTGCTGTAGGTGAGGGAATACAGTTTGGACAACCATCACCTAAATAGCATTCAGGCCAGACAAACTACAAGCCTACATTACACAGTGGACACCTACATCCACAAGTGCCAGCTTATACCTCTTAGCCAGAACTTCAAGAGAGAGACATCAGCAAGGCAGCACATCAGAGAGGTGCCATTAAACTGACACTTTGCCAGCCACTATGACTTATCAGCTGGGGAAAGAAATTTCACTTTGTACCAATTACTGCTGGTTGTATTGCAAGTTATATTTTTCACTGAGTAAAGAGAGGATTATAATGTTATCCTGATCCTTCAAACCCCTGGAAGCAATGGCCTGAGGGAGTACACCGTGACACAACACCTCATCAGGGTCTCTACCACTCACTACCTTTGCACTGGCTGCTCAGAAGTATGCTGCACTTTCTTCTTGAAAATAACATCTGTAGGACATAAACAGTTGTTGGGTATACAGTAGCGCTATGCCAGGTATGACAGTTCCCAACAAATCCTGCTGGATCCCATTGACTTATAGTGATGTCCATCAGGTTTCTGTTAGATCTCCTTTTTCAATGGCAAGAAAATTGTGGTCAGCATGTGTATGATTTAAGCACATGGCTAGTTAAAAATTCGGTTCGATCCAAATTTATTCGTGGTGAATTTAATTAAAAAACTGCTATTTCCTGGCTGCTGAAAGCCTTTATAGTGGTGTAGTGGTATAGCCTTGCAGTAACACGCATAGGGAGTCTGCTTTGGTAGTGAAATAATACTGTGAGTCCGTATGACATTCAGATGACAGCCGTCGCTCTTAGAATCATTGCACACTTCACTTATTTGGGCAGTCACGGGGCCAAAACTGACCAAATAACTCAAGTATGAACTCGGCCTTACAGGTCGAGGTTGGCGCCAAAAGGAAGCGCACTCCTTTTACACCGTCGTCAGCTGATTCCACATAGATGTCTACATAGATGTCTATTAAACGCTTATACAAGCAGAGCTCCAAGACAGATGGGAGAGGGTGTCAGCATTAAGTTTGTGTTAACATCACTGATTATTTTGCCCTTCCTCTGATCCGTCAGAACAATAACCCCCAAAAAACGGATCCTGTCTGTTGAGCATCCGTTGTCACTCGGTCAGCATTTGGTCAGCAATCCATCATAATTGCTAATGGCAAAAAAAACACGAGTGGATCCAAAACAGAGATGACACATGAATGGAATATTTGCATGTCTTCTGTGTTTTGTACCCACTCCTGCTTTTGGCTACCAAATCACAAGCCAATTCTGATGGGACCATACTGGCCTTACATCTGCTACACAGACAGGATCAGTTGTGCGTCTCATTTTTCTTTCCTTCTGACAGATCAGAAGAAGGGTCAAATAAATGATGATGTCAGCCAAGCCGAAAGGCAAAATAGTGGCCCAGTCACGAAGTGGGGAGGGTGGGAACAGCATGAGAAGTCTACACAGTGGCCCTATGACATAGTTGTGAGGCGGAAGCAACATGAGGAGACCACAGAGTGGCCCAATGACAGTGTGGAGGTGGCGGCAGCATCAGGAGGCCACAGAGTGGCAAGGTGACATAGTGTGGAGGTGGCAGCAGCATGAGGAGACCACAGAGTAGCAAGGTGACATAGTGTAGAGGTGGCAGCAGCATAAGGAGACCACAGAGTGGCAAGGTAACATAGTGTAGAGGTGGAAGCAGCATCAGGAGGCCACAGAGTAGCAAGGTGACATAGTGTGCAGATGGCAGCAGCATAAGGAGACCACAGAGTGGCAAGGTGACATAGTGTGGAGGTGGCAGCAGCATCGGGAGGCCACAGAGTAGCAAGGTGACATAGTGTGCAGATGGCAGCAGCATGAGTAGACCACAGAGTGGCAAGGTGACATAGTGTGGAGGTGGATACCCAAAAACATATAAAATACAAAAAAGAACGATGTGGGGACATATCTGAAACCAATTTAAAAACTCCACACCTATATAGTACAAAAGAAAACTTAATTAAATGTCCACAAATAGTCATACACTGTTACAAAGACAATTATAAAAACATTGAAGATAGGTGCTATGATAGACAATGTACCCCACCAGACTCCAAGTTGGCAAATGTGATGTTATTACATATCACCTTTGCAATATTAATAGTACTGAGTCCAGCAAGCTGAACCCCTAAGCATATCCTATATAATATATATACCCAAACAGGGTTGATGTTAGAGGCCAACAATCTATAAACAATAATGCTAAGACAATGATCTCTGTGTAATATGGAATTGATCAGACTCAGACATCAAGATAATAGATCTAATGTAAAAGGGAAGCGGCTATATTTCATCCGGTCCTAAAAACCATGATCACATTACAACAGTACAAAAAGAAAGGCACATAACAGTTAAACACATACCAAGTCAGAGCTAGAGGGGGCTTGAGAAAGAGACCATTGTCTTAGCATTATTGTTTATAGATTGCTGGCCTCTGACATCAACCCTGTTTTGGCATATATATGGTATATACAGTAGGATATGCTTAGGTGGTTCAGCTTGCTGGACTCAGTACTATTAATATTGCACAAGTGATATGTGGAGGTGGCAGCAGCATCAGGAGGCCACAGAGTGGCAAGGTGACATAGTGTGGAGGTGGTAGAAGCATCAGAAGACCACAGAGTGGCAAGGTGACATATATATATTTCAAATATATAAAATATATTTTTATTTTTCCACTAATACACACCACAAAAGACTTTAGAACATATAACTGCACTGCTGAACGGCATATATATTTTTTATTTTTCCACTAATACACGTCACAAAAGGCTTTAGAACATATAACTGCACCACTGAACAGCAAATATATTTTACTTTTGCCACTAATACACAACAGAAAGGGCTGTAATTTAAGCACTTCACCAGACAACGGCTAATAAACCCTTTTTTTCCACTAATACAAGACAAAAAATGCTTTAGAACATATAACTGCACCACACAAGTGCAAATAAGACGTAGAAATATTTCCTTGTAATAAACCCTGTTAATGGCTGTATCAAACAGCGCTTGCACCCCAATAACAAGAACGGTTTGCTGGAATTACAGAGCTATATAATGGCAATTTGGATCCCCAGTCAGTGCAGCAAGGTGTAATAGGATTGTTCCTATTACACAGGCTGTAACCTCCCCTACTAAACCTTGTTCAACATAAATGTTGCAGAACCATTTCTCCCTATCCTTTCCCTACACCTTGAGTAATATTTCCCTGTACTTGTAAATCGTTTTTTTTAGTACAATGACATTTTTTCTAACACTGTCCCTAGCGCCTGCTGACGTCTCTCCCTGCTCTGAGTACACTGTAAAATGGCAGAATCTAAGATGGTTCCCGCTATTTATAGGGCTGTGACATCACAGGGCTGGCTGGCTGCCGATTGGCTGCATGCATGGCATTATGGGTGATCCCGCCTTCCCAGAGTTCGTGGCTCCATGTCCTCACATGTGCAGCAGCCATTTTAGGAAATAATGCGATTCGTTACCACGAATCGTGAGGAAATTCGGCTTCGGTGCAAATCGAATTTTTCCTCAAATTCAGATCGAATTCCACTTCGTCAGCTTCGATTTGCTCATCTCTAATCAATATAGCACAAACAGCAGCAACTCATTTCCCAATATATTATGTTACAATTTGTTTTTGAGTGTTGATCTCAGACATAATGACTTTTTGGGGGCTTGTGTAATCATTCACATGGACGTAAAGTTGGCCACAGAGGTATGATTTTCACCCTATAAAACAAGTGATCGGTTTTTCCTTTGCAGCACAAACCCTTCAGGAAATGCCACACTCACGCGCAGCTATATGTTATAACATGATCAACCATTACTCTCCTTTCCATGTATTGCCCAAGATTACCCTTTTAATGCCTTTCATACCTTTTATTTCTTGACCTGATAAAAGCAACCAACATCTCTGGTTCAGTAGTCCATAATTTAAGATACAGTATGTACCCTCTTTGACTATAAAGGCTTTTGCATGCTGGGAGGGTGACTCAGGAGAACCTACAGAATGAGATTTTTACTTAATATCTCATAACAACCCGTTCCACCCAATTTATGTGACTGCAGGGTCTATTGCTAATTTGTATAATGTTTTTGTTTTCATTGTAACCATATGTTGCTTTTATATTATTCTCCTAGTTTCGCTGGCTGATCTTGGCATTATTGTATAATGACCTTTATCATGTACCATAAGTGTTGTACCATACATAAAAAAATGTAATACATGTATTAATAAACTTCCAAAAGTCAAATGCAATAGTTACCCTGTGGTTCTTTTTCGATCTGGAAAAGGAGTTGCTGTAGCATCAGGAATCTGAGAAGCCAAATTCACTGAACACAGCTAATCAAATTAGTGTATAATCAACCTTAACTGACATTAAAGCCAGCAGCTGCTAAGAAACCGCAAAATTCATAAGAACTTCATTAAATCCACCAGTGATTCTTATTTTATCTCCCACCATCTCCTTTTTTAAGACTGTCACTGTTTACTTGTCCTCTGTTCTGGATAAGGGTATTTCTTTTATCTAACACCTTCATCTGATACTATCTGTCATGTTGTTTTAACCCTAGAGCAGGAATTCATGTGGAAATTCCACTTTTATAGCAAACAAAAAAAGAAAAAGAAAAAAGTTGAAAGTGTTCAATGTGTTTTTTCGCTTTAATATATAATCGACTCAACTACCACCATTGTGAAGTAGGCCTCAAATGTGCCACAAAACAGAAACAAAGAATAATACTAGTGAGAGGAAAGTTATCAAGAGGGAAAAGAGAGGATCTGGCAACCAGTCTGATTTAAGATCTCATTTTTCCATTGCCTGAGTAGTTCCTATAGATTTAGATCTAGATTTAATACATTTTTTCCGTGTTTCAGTGTAAATGTTTTTTAAGAGGATTTCTACAGAAAGGTTTCTGTAACTCTTTATTCATTGGTCTTCCCCTCTTAAAACACTTACTTCTACAAGCTATGCTAAAATGCAGCAACCAGGCTCATTGATCTGACCATTCGCTATTGCGATGCCTCCGCCCTGTGCCAGTCATTGCACTGGTTGCCCATACAGTATAGGATAGAATAACTGCTCCTTCTCACCCCCAAAGTTCCCCACAATACTACACCTCCTCTACATCGCCTCCGTCGTCTGTGTCTACCATCCTTCTCGTGTTCTGTGCTCTGCCAATGATTTATGACTGACATCCTCTATAATCCGAACCTATCACTCATGTCTCTAGGACTTCTCTCAAGCTGCACCAGTTTTCTGGAATGCATTACCCAGGATAATCAGGTTAATTCACAACCCTCCCTCAGTATTAGGTGCTCTTTAACAACACATCTTTTTAGGGTGGACTATCACATTCTCTAATCTAATGGTGGGTTTACATGGGCCGAAGAGCAGCTGATTATTAAGAAGGAAGCGTTCCTTCCTGACAACTGCCTGCTCGTTTAGTGGGGGTGAAGCGCTGCATTTACATTTAGCTGCATTGTTTCTGGGCAGCAGATTGCTGTTTTGACAGCATGATCTGCTGCCAGAAACAATAATTAACTAGCAAGCAGTAGCAACAGTTTCACTTTCTAAATGTTTAACTAGTTCATCTTGTGATCGGCTACACTTTAAGACGGGCAGATTGTCAGTAACGAGCGCTCGCAGGACTGTTCGTCCCAGATAATCAGCTCGCTTCTCTTCTCCATTCATACCTCCACTTCAACATCATTTCTCAGAACCTGATCCATCGTCGAAGAGTATCCACCACACTCTATGCCCTCAGACGCCTTACAGATCGGCTTCTGACTGGCTCATGCAGCTTTACATTTATTGCTCTATTTTGTTAGGATGGCTGGACCATTGTTAAAAACAAGCATTTTTTACCTTTTGTGAGATTGTAAGCTCATGTGAGCAGGGCCCTCACTCCTCTTGTTTTAAATGTTGATTTGTTTGTTACAATGTATTGCATGATTTGGTTTGTACTTGAACTCCCTGATTGTAAAGCCCTGTGGAATATGTCGCCATTATATAAAAAAAATTAAAATTGCCATGTATTCATTAGTAAATGAACAGCCATAGCTAAAATCTGAAAAGAGAAAATGGAGCATATTAGGCTACTTTCACACTGCCGTTTCTGGGTCTGCTTGTGAGATCCGTTTCAGGGCTCCCAAAAGCGGCCCAAAACAGATCAGTTCAGCCCCAATGCATTCTGAATGGATGAGGATCCATTCAGAATGCATCAGTTTGGCTCCGTTCCGCCACCATTCCGCTCTGGAGGCGGACACCAAAACACTGCTTGCAACATTTTGGTGTCCGCCTGATGATGCGGAGCCAAACCGATCTGTCCTGACTTACAATGTAAGTCAATGGGGACAGATCCGTTTTCATTGACACAATATGGTGCAAAAAATGGATCCGTCCCCCATTGACTTTCAATGGTGTTCAGGATCCATTTTGACTTTGTTCATGATAATGCAAACGGATCCGTTCTAAACGGATACAAGCGTTTGCATTATCGGTGCATTATCGCTGCACAGACGGATCCGGACTAAAGACATATGTGAAAGTAGCCTTAGTTGTCACCTGTGAATTAGTTTCTTGGAAAACTGTCACTTTGTTTCTTTCAGGACACGGTGACAAAATAAATGACCATTTGTTTTTTTACAAGCTAATTGTGAAGATCCCCTGCTGTTTTCTACTAGGCCATAGCTGGTCTGACTGGTCTCCATGTCAATGGAGTAGCAATGTCATAAGCCACTTGGGAAACAGTACAACTATAATCTGCATTATAAAAATTATGATAAAAGTTATTCTCTTACTTTGAAAAGCGACAGATAGATAACTCATACACATATATGTTTTCCTCAATTTTTTATAACTCAAGAAGAGATAGATTTAAGGTTACTGATATCTCCCTGCTTCAAAATGAGTCAATAGTGATGTCAAACAGTAAAAAAAAAGTATATCAGATGCTTGGCTGCCTAGCTGGAGGTATAACCAGTAGATAGAGAAAGACATTCACTAAGACCAGTTCTGGAGTACTGTGTTCACTTCTAGACAGCTCACCTACAAAACATATGGATAAAATATAACTGGCCACAAAAATGATGAGCATAACACTTATCAAGAAAGAATTAAGGAACTTTTACATGCCAGTCTTAATGTCTCCCCTACTTTCATCAGATGTGCCATGATTAATAGGCACATGCCACTTAATATTTATCATGTATCTGTGAAGGTCCATGCACCAAAGCAAAGATTTATACCAGCAAGGCAGCTTTTGAAAATTTCTGCAATAATTGATGCCAGTTTCCTGGCGTAGATTATAATAATATGACGGGCCACCAACGCTGGCCCCACACCAAAATGTGCCACACCAGTTTTCTGGCGCAGAGGGGAAAATAAATTTCCCCCTACATTTTTAAAGCCTTAAGGAAAGAAGGAATAGGTGGTGACGTGATCGAAAGCTTTTAATTTGTTAAAATAGGGTTTAAAAAAGATTCAGAATGGAAGTGGTTTTAATAGGAAAACAAACACGAGATGGTGCAAAGATCAGAAGCAATCTCAGAAGATATTTGAAAGAGTAGTAGATGCTTGAATCAATCTTCCAGCAGATTTGGTTGAAAAATCTATATTAAGTGAATGTAAACCTGGGATAAACATATATCTATCTTAAAATAAAAAATAAATAAAAAGGAATGCTCCAACAAAGCATGCTCCAATAAACATCTGACCCTTAAAGTAAACTAGAATACACCATTATCTGCCCGCCAAAACTAGCTGAGGGTGTGCTGTAGGCAAAACAACACAATATACTAAACATTACAGTGGGTCTAGTTGTCACATGTGATTTTATTGCTGGTGGAACTCTACTTTCTTTAAACTATATAGTCAAATATCAATAAAAACAAACTAAACAATCACACAATGAAAAATGGTAGAAATATTGTGCTGCCAACGGCTTGTTACAGGACTACTGAAAGCTGAACCTTCATACTGGTATATAGGCTTAGACCTCATGCACAGAAGCGTGTGCGTTCCGCCTATAATACGATGCATAATACTGAATGTTTTGGTGCCATGGTGTGCATAACCCTATTGAAATACTTTTACATCATGTTCTGTATATGTGTGGCTCTGATCACCAAATTTTGTTCACATAAGAACTTTACTTCACCCATTGAAAATAATATCCATTTTTTTTTATTAAATAAAGTAATATGGTAGTAATTAGAAAAAATTGGCAAAATAATTAAATGCAGAATTATAAAAAGTAATGACTTGAGCACATTCAGGAGACAATGTAATTTGTGCCACCACACAGCGATTACTGGACTGCAGAATATTATTCCTTGGTTGTAGGATCGTGACTTTATGTTTGGTGCTTCTGTGCGTTAACATTTATTTATGTCGAAAAATGTGACTAAGGCCTCTTTCACATGAAAGAGTTTTCAGTCTGGATGTGATGGGTGTAGTGAATGTGTAACATCCTGACTGAATCCTGACCCATTCATTTCAATGGGTCTGTGCACACATTTTTCATGCATCAGCTTTGCTTCCAGGAAAAATTGCAGCATGTTCTATATTGTGCGTTTTTCACACAGCCCTGGCTCCATAGTAGTGAAAGGGGGTTGTGGAAAAAACAGATGTCATTCTGATGCAATGTATTTTTTTTACTGATTGTTACTAGAAGATGTAGGATAATCCGGACAGGAAAAAACACACTCACACTGAACGCAATCTCAGAAAAAAATGATTGAACTTGTGTGAAAAACCATCAGTTTTAACCTGAACAGATAGTGACACAATCCATGTTGCTCATGTGAAAGAGGCCTAAAAGAAGTTACTGTCTAACTAACAAAAACACTTTTTTTTTTTTTTTTATAAAACAAGGGTCTACAGTGGTTGAGGTGTTCATTACAGTGCCAGTCACACTGCCCAATCAGTGCCAGCAAAATTTTCCAACTGCTAATCTGATGACTACAAGACACCAAAGACCATCTAATTCATGGCTGTCAACCCCTGCTCCCTAAAGCACTTCTTGGGATGGAGGGCGCAACTCAGGGCGGATTGGCCATAAACCTTACAGGGAAATTTCCTGGTGGGGTGATGCCCAGGTAACCGCCTGAGCCCTCCTCACGGCTAGACAGTGGAAGCTTTTGGAGATGTATTTTGTGCTGCTGGCGGCAGTAGTTTGTGATGGACTGTGGTATTTGGTTCTGTTGGGATGGTATAATGTGCCATAATATGGTATTGCTGGCCCTGCCTTCCATCAATTTGGACCTGACTAGCAAACGGGGCTACTATTAGTATTTTTTCCAGGGCCACTTTAAGGTCCCAGTCCACCCCTGGCACAACTTCTATAGCCAACCTCTGTAGCCATTTATGTGGTTGGATTTCAACTTACCTAACCATACAGTTGTTAGTCCAGTAGTGCTAGATGTCGAAAATGACAGATAGGGATGAGCGAATCGACTTGATTAAACATCCGCAGTCGATTCGAATAAAACTTCGTTTCAATACTGTACGGAGCGAGTGCTTCGTACAGTATTAGAATGTATTGCCTCCGATGAGCCGAAGTTATTACTTCGTGAAGTCTCGCGAGACTTCGCATAATAACTTCAGAAATTGATTTATACTGTTAAAAAAAACATTTCCCGAACTCGGGTTCGGTTCCAAGGTACCACAGACTTTGCTGAGATGAATGTGCCTTGATGACACAATATGGACTTGCACACATGCTGCCAATGCTGGTCGCTTGACTCTTAGAAAGCACAAGGGAAAAATTGGAGCTGCACAAACCTCCTAAAATATTATTGTCTGCCTTTATAGTTATTACAGGAGAAATTCTAGAAAGAACACAATTTAATACAAGAATCCTACAACTCACTACAACTACTGCTTTTGCAATAAATAAACTAACAAATTGTTCCGAACTGTTGGGCCCAAGAGTACTTGGCACAGTTCTTACAGCTGTCTTCCTGGCAGCATGCTAGAACACTATTCACTGTCAATCTGCTGTTTAATGACTATCCTGACTTCTTGTCTGTCTGTAGAAAAATCTGGTTTATAATTAGTGTATCCTGTCTGGATTATGTTTACAGCTATCAGCAATCACATTGTAAATGTGGCTAGTTTAGACTGACTCATTCATTATGATTGCTGGAAGTACGTTTCAGCTTCTTTTTTTTTCATTTAAGGAGGTAATTAAAAAGAAAATCCTAACCTGTTGACCTTCATGGACCCTTATATATGTAGGAAAATGAAGTACAGCTGTGTGAAGAGGAAAGTTAAAATGTCATATGGAACTAAAATAGCAATTTTCTAAATTTGTTGAAAACTATTAAAACTATTGTATGCAGTTACTAAGAGTAATGCAAATATAAAATCATATTTACAGCAACAATGAAAAGTTGGATTTATCGGTAAATATGCTTTCTGTGCTCCAATGAATAGCAAAATCACAGGAAAAATTTACCAATTTTTTTCAATGTGAATTTAATTATCTTTTGCCTTATTAACCTGATAATCGAAACCTGATACTACTGGAAATCTTCACTGTTCTGGAATCATACACTTGTACTAGCCTGTCTAATTTCATGTCTTCATCCAATGAGACTCAGATCATATATGAGTAAAATAAAGAAGTCTTATGTTACAGTGGAGGCATGTGGTTGCTGCTGCTTTGCTCACCTGCTCTGTTGCTCCAGAGTTCAACAGAGCGCACCCGCAGGGCCCTTTTCCCTACTTCCTGACCGATGGGCCGGCCTCCAGAGTACCTCTGTCCCTCCATGCAAACTGTGGTTTGCTTCTTACTGTCTAGGCCTCTCTCTCTGCCCGTAGGGTACACAAACCCTCCGGCTCTTAAAGAGCCAGTGCATGCCACCTAATCTTAACCAGCCAATGGCTTGCTATCTTGGGGCCTCCTCCGGTTCTTGTCCATTACTGTCCTGCAAAGGTGTGCTGTTCCATGTTCATCTGCCCATATCTACCCACTTCTGCCTGCTTCTTGTGCTGCCTGGCCTAACCTCTGCCTGATCTCCATTCTGACCCTGAACTGCCTTCCCTGATCTTGGACTATATTTTGGATTGCATAACCTCTGCCTGACCTCGGCCTGTTCCTGGTCATGGTTTTGCCTTATCCCTTAGTGTTCCAGATCGGGTTTTCTCAGACGTTACTTGAACAGAGACAGCTCCAATATATAGAGGCCTGGTAGTTCCACTGCAGCGAAGTCCAGATCGTTGTATATGGTTTACAGAGTGAATACCAGGGGCCCACTTAGATAAAAACTTTAGGAGTAGCCCCAAGCCAAATCTGTTTAAGTGACACATCAGAATCACATCCTCTTTGTAACATCTTGTTGGATGATCTCCATGTAATGTTCACTGCTTATGCACCTATGAGATGTTACTGGTGGCACTAATGGGATCTAAGGACAGGTGGATAGTAGACATGGGAAGAGTAAAGCTTTGGTGTTATGTTCTATCAATGACTGTGGTTCTTGGGATTTGTTCACGACCACTTGTACCTCTTACTTTTCTTGGGGTCCTCTTAGAAGGCCTCTTAGGGGCTATAATGGGTGCTGATTGATAAATGATAAACTAATTTGTTGTGTACTTATTTTAAAAACTCTCATACTGGTCAATGGAAACTCCCTGAGGAATAAATGATCTTTCATTCTCCATTCAATTTAATTATGTAGGTAGCAGATCCCGTTTACATGGGGAAATGTTCTGCCGACCAACGAGCATTTGTATGTTCATATAAAAGATCTGATGAGGGACCAAAACAGCATATGCTCCTTTGTTGGCTGATTGCTGCCCTGCTTATACTAGGCAATTGGTCCATGTTACTTGTCTGTCCTTTGAAATTGGAAATTCAAGCAGATACCCTTTCACAGCTTTTCTAAAGTCTACATGGCAAGCCTCATATTTGTCCTATCACAAAATTGCAGAATTGGAGGAATACGATCATCACCTGCTTTACAGCGAGCGCTAGCAACAGGTAACAGGATTTTTTCGCCACCGGCCGGGGCGAGCTCCAGAAGAACGACACGACTTTTGACACAGAACCCCCGCTGCACCACTTTTTTATGTCAGTGCTGGGACTGCTGCCCATGATAGATCTGCGGTGAAAACTTTCATACCAAGGTATTTTCGATCGAGTGTATGTGATTTATTCGCAAGAATCGCTCTGGGAAGTGCAGGAGGAGGTCTGTGCATAGAGAGGTTACGCGCGGTGTCACTTACTTTTATCTGTGGTTTCACTCTAGCTATATAGCAGTTACGGGACTGCTAGGACACTGCTGCGTTATATTATGTGTTTAGCGCCAGTGGACGAGCAATAACTTTATTTTCATATGAAGCCTTTGATGGAAGAAACAGATCTGTAGCCAGAGGAGTTTATCTGAATTGGAGATTTGCCCCAGACTTTATTCAGTGAAATCTTCTTGGTTTCTCTTGGCACCGTGGTTCATAAGTATCCAATCAGTTGAGTAGAAGTTTTTAGTGGACTCATCTGATTATTTGGTCTTCAGCAGCTTGCAGGCCTTTCTACAGAACTGCTGACTCTGAAAGCCTAGAACTACAAATAAGTTTAGAATAATTTGGATGTCTAATCCCGGTGGTCCAAAGACAGCTTAATTACAGTTGCTGTCAGAGATAAAGGATATTATTTCTGGAAACACAGCAGGCTTTTTATTAAACAATTGCACCAGCTGGAGACAAATTATTGCCTTGATTTCCAACGACCATTTGTAAGTCTAATGCTTTCATCTCAAAGGGACACAAATGTTTGTTAAAATGGAAGTGCTTGTATTATGGTAGTGCAGTGGTCACTCAGACCAGTGTAATTACGAGTACAGTGGTTAGCGGCTGCTGATGGTACTAAAGGGCTGTTATTACATGGCAGTTAAAGCTTAAGCCCTACTGTTATTTTTCCCCCTGTGTCTGACTTCCGTGAATGTCACTGAAGGTAGAGTCATAGTAAATGCAGCAGATGTCTTAGACAAAGCCCTGACAAGTGTGGCATAATAGCACCCTCCGCGCTCCTAACGGTTTTCAATATTCTTGTCATTTTGGAAGTAATTGTCAGACATTAAGTGTTATTTCTTGTTTCAAGAAATGACAGATTAAGTACAAATAGTAATAAGAAGTAAAAAGAAAAATGGTTTAGTAACATCTGATAGAAATTACAATGGTTGAAAAGCTCACACTATATAAATATATATATGTATATATATTGGTTTATAAATATATATAGTAACACTTCTATTCACGTGCGCAGTAGGGGCCACGTCATAAACTGGGTATATATTTTTACATTTAATTGTATGGGTTTTGCTCACCTTTCTGAACTTGCATGAACATTTTAAACATTGGAAAATGGGAAAGAAAAAAATGTTCCTACTTTGGCAGCGTCTTTTAATATTTGCTGAAATAAAGCAATATGTTTAAGATGGTTTGCCTACGGTCTCGTTTCCCGTTATTTATATTATGATCACTCGACATAAGCAAAAACCAATTTCATTTGTCAGTCCTATGGTTTGACAACATCCCATCTTGATTTTCACCTGTCCCCCACAACGGATGGGGTAGGTAAAATGGCTCTGCCCCTAATATAGAAGCCAGTCTCAGTTCTCTCTCTGTGCCTGTTGCTCTTTGCTGCATGTACAGTAAGGAGCAGAAGATAAACGGGGGGGTGGCATCGAACAGCGACTCAGAAAATAAAGCAGGCTTCATTTTCTAACATGAAACGCTGTATTCTAAATAGTGATTTGTAAATCTGCGCAAAGGGCAATTTGGTCTTGAGTGAAGCAGGACTTTAAAAAGTACCTGACATCCCTTGTTGGTCATTAGTAAATTACTTCTCCAAGAAATAATAATTTGCAACTTGGTTTTACCATGGGTGTTACCTTCTTGTCAAAAGGGTTTATCTCTACATGGGCTAGCTCCCCAGTTCGCAGTTTATTCATAGATTCTTTTGAGATATTTCAGAAAATACTAGAACTAACATAGAAGGAGAGCTGATATGTTCTCTTTACCTATCATCAGGTTCTACACTCCCTTTAGTTACCAGTGGGAGCTCATAATTTGCATTTAGAATGATTTTTATTGAATTTTTCAATTGTAACAGACATGAAATTTAGAAAATAATAAAAATAAAAATTGATAATAATGTAGTTGAATCAATAACAGTTTAGCTGAGTCCTGAGGTCGCATTTCTTTTGTTGCGACTCTGGACTTATATTATTAGTTTACAACGTTAGAAAATAGGTTAAACAAAGTTTGATTAGGACCTTTTTGTGTGAGGAAACCTGAGAACCCATAGGAACTCACATGAGCATGGGGAGAACATACTCCTTTCAGATTTTGACCTTAGTCAGATTCATATCCAGGACCCTCATGCTGCAAGCCAGTAGTGCCAACTAGTAGAGCTATTGTATCGCAAAAATCCCTAAAAAATAGTATCATTTTTGCACTAGTTTCTTGACACGCCTGCTTTTCATTCCAAAATGATTACTTTTCTCTCCTGCTGCATCCAGCATTGCTCTCTGCTTCTGCAGTGCTGACATCATATTCTTAGCTGCAAAAGTGACATTCCATACACACCAGGTCACTGTACAGCCAAACTCTGCCCACAGCAGTATGCACCACATGACTGCTGAGACCAGTTATTGGCTGCAGCGGTGAAGTGGTGTGAGCAGGGCATTGCCACTGCAGCCAGGAAAACAAACATCGGCGGGATCATCGGAACATAGAGCAGGAAGTGGCAGGGGAGTAAATTAGTGAGCATGGCTCCCTTGTTATTTAGTACCTTTACTGTTGGAAAACATTTATTTTAACTTGGAAAACTCCTTTAACATGCACACTCGATTTGGTTCAACAAGATACATTAAAATTGTAAATTCTCAAATACTAAAATAAGTATCAATCATAAGTTTATATTACATTTTTTTTATTGTAAAGAAGAACTGTAGAGAAAATTTAAAATGTTATACCTAGTCCAGGGCCCGATGGGATAGTGCGTGGTGACAAAAAGGTTTTCTCTTTTATGTCTTTCAAAACCACCTTAGACCCTGCACAAAAAAAGTATTTGCCCCTCACCAGCTTTTAAACCATCAGGACTGATCACTGTCCTTCTGCATAACCCAACTGCACTTGAGCTACACAAACTGATAGTCAGAAAATTCTTCTTAAAGATTTTCTGATAGACAGCAGACTTGATGCTTCCATCAATTATGATCAATCATCAGGTCTTGTTTTCTAGACATGCTCTGTGACCTGTGCAGAGGCAATTGTACAAGGAAAAAATAGATAAAATTTGACAATCACCTATTGTGAATGGGGGAACCTGTCTTCTCTGTCATTCTAATCCTGCCTGGAACGATATCACTTCTGTGTATAGATAAGCAGGTAACTGTGATCTTTACAGACCAAGAAATGGCGGCTATTATTACTCTTAGTGGCCAGTGCAAAAGCTGCAGGATTTTATGGTTTTTGTTTAAATACACAGTAGATATTGGCATGAAAATTAAAGATAACATCAAAAATTCTTTAAAAATTATAAACATAAAAACGTGATTTGAACAATAGGTCCTTTTCTGAGGTTACATTCCTTTTAACTGAGGCAAGTGTGACCTGCAGCTCTTTAGATGTTTGTCTTTTGTGACCTCTTGGATGAGTCGTTGATGTGCTCTGGCTGAAATGAGATAAGTATATTGTGGATTACTTGATAAGCAGGGGCGTAGCTATAGGGGGTGCAGAGGTAGCAGTCGGTACCAGGCCCAGGAGCCTGAGGGGGTATTAAACTGGTATTATAGTGGTACAAGTGCATGCTGGTCAAGTTACACCTCTGGCTGGAGGGAAGGGGTTAGGTCAGGAATGTGGCATAGGGGTCGGGGTTGTTTCAATTTTTACCTCAGGCAGCATGAAAACTATGTGCTTCCCTGCCGCTGGCCGCAAAACACTGATGAAAGGGTGGGCCCAAGCTGGACTCTTGCACCACGGCACATGAGCCTTTAGCTACACCCCTGTTGATAAGATTCTCAATATTTGGCATGGATACTGAGCATCTTATTATCTTAATTTAAGAAAAGGGTAGCACATTGCATTTCCCTGTTTTGGATAACAATGCTCACATTAACAACAGAAAAATAAATGCAGAACTCCATCCTTACAGTAGAAGTTGTGGCCCTTTATTCACAAAATAAATATTCACTGAATAAATGCAACATTTCACTTCATGTCTGATTCCGTCTCAATCAGACATGATTATGAAACTTTGCATTTATTTGGTGAATAAAAGACTACGGTTTAAACTGTAAGGATGGAAAGTTCAATTTTTTTTTTTGCTATTAATATTTTATTGTTTGGACATTTGGGAATCCTGATATTGAAATATGAATTGTCCAGAAAGCTAATTTTTATTCCTATGTAAAAAAAATAAATCCAATATTATACTGATCCTGGGTTTTACTACCTTACTCGGTTGCATGCACAAGCTCCAGTCTACCAGGGGCCACGCAATTATGTATTTTCAGTCCATCTATAAATGTATGGAATGAAACAATTTAAAAACTCATGCTGTTAAATTGTATGCACTTTATGTATTCTTGTGTTTATTGCTGGAAAATATCATTTTTCTTCCATTGAGTTGGTTCAGAACACAAGCTCTGTTGTGAATGTTTTTCCATTACTTCATGTTAAATGGCCTTGTCTCATTACCAAATCATTATGCAGGTCAATAAGAGGAAGTCTTATTTACTGAACTACATAGGTTTTATTATTCTTAGTAACTTGTGGCACCTGCTTCCAAATATCCCCAGTGGCATGTAATAAGAAAAGAAAAGTTGTTGACTCTTAGTTGTAAACTCTACACAAGTCTACCTACTGTAGTGATGTGTACAGTAAAAGTGTTGGGAGGCATGTATATCCCACCCAGATACCTTAGCTGGGTGAAATAACTGAAATCCAGAAAGCTGCAGTGGTTTCAACAAAGTGTAGTTTGCTGAGACAGTTTTGTCTAGTCTTTGCTCTGGGCTGGATTTCATGTGGAATGGGGGGTAGGTTTGGTAGTGGGATCTGACAGTCCACACCCTTCCACTACATGTGTTGTCTTTTGCTGGAGGTGATCACAGGTAAGGCCTGCTGCTGTAAAAAAGGAGGGATAAAACAACCCTCTGTGTATAAGTCTGGGGGGAGAGGAAGTAACCCTACAGAGAGAGAAGCCTGGGAGGCTTGTGTGGTCACTGGCAGGTGGGCTGCTAGACCGTGCAGCTTAGAGAAACCGCTTCTCTCCCCTGGACTTATGCTCGGCGAGCTGACCTTCTAAGGGTGGGAGCCTGAGACCCTGTGTGTAAGCTGTGCTTAGAGGTGAGTCAGCGAAAATAACTTTGTATTAGGTTATTTTGGTTTGGATTTATGTTTGTGCTGGTGCTAAAGTGCCAAAATAAAGCACCATTTGGACTTGAACACCGTTGTCAGAGGAGAAATCTGTGATTGCGACGCCCTGAGAGAGAACGATCCCTTACACTGCACATTTATTTAAAGTGAATGTACTGTCAGAAAATGACCTTATTTAAGTCAAGGTTTATTGTAAATACTCTCCTCAACATTGAAATTGCAAAGCCAATAAGGAAAAGTCATGGAATTATGGAAATCACAGGATCAATAGACATATTAAAAATATGCAAACAATAAAAATTGGAAACAAAATATTTGAAACATCTTGATTTATTTAGTATTGAGTATGAGCACCACATGCAGAAATACATGCACAGTGGCATGTTATAAATGAGGTTATTAATTGTTGTCTGAGGAATGTTCCACCACTCTGAATGTACTTGGGTACATAAATCCTCAAGATCTGCTGCTGTCAACTACCTTTGCAATTGCCGACCAAAGACAACCCAGATGTGCTTGATGGGAGACAATTCAAAGGATGCTGAGGGCCATGGTAGCACATTTAGGCCATGCAGGCTACTCATAGTAGCACGAGCAACATGTGGCCTGGCGTTAGCCTGTTGAAAAATAGTTTTTGGGAAACTTTAGAGAAATGGTCATACCACGATCAATGTTTCCATGACCAGTTCAATTTAATGCCAATCTGTTGTCTGAGGAATGTTCTTGGAAAAATCTCCAAATAGTCCATATTTCACACTGGCCACTTCAGCAAACGCAATGGGATAGGTTTAGTGATCCTGTATATTATTTAGACTAGACAGTCTAAAGCTGCGCCATATTTTTCAAAGTGCCTCATGGTGGTTGCTAAATTTGATGCATCTTTAGACACGTTTGTGTATAGTATTGGTTGGCTCACTTTTGCCACAGTTTTGTTTAATCACAAATGAAGGCAAATTCATTCTAGCACATGTCACTTAATAAATCTCCCTCAATAGGCTGATATTTCCTACTCTTTGTAGATCACTTCTTAGATTTACTGTATAGATAGGCACAGGATGGGGAGACTGCCGTAACAGCTGTATTGTACTGCTGTACACTAGATAGGGTACAAGAGCATAAATATTTATCATATACACAGACAACTGAAAACTCAAAAAGCCCACATGGTCCATCTAGTCTGCCCTTATATTATTTTTTATTTTATATGTGTATCCCAGGCATGTTTAAATTCGCTTACTGTAGATTTCCAACCACATCTGATGGGAGTTTGTCCCATGCCTCAACTACTCTTTAGGTGTAAAATAATTTCCTGACATTGGTTCTGAATTAATCCTTTCTCCAATTAATTTTAGATTGTGCCCCCTTGTTCTTGTGTTGGGTTAAAAATACTTCCCTTCTGACTGTTATTTTTGCCTTTAACATGTCGTGGTCCCCATTAGGCCAGACCTGTGAGATCACCGTAGACCCATTGCCACATTAGAGTTTTAGCGGCTTCCAGGTATTTCTGTATTTTGAAAACCATATGCCTCTGTATTAACTAACTGATTTCCTTAAAGCTATAAGTAAGAAATAATTATGTGTTCATGCAACTCATTCACACTTACTTCAGTTTCCATGATTACCATTGTAGACAGAACATAGTGATATCATCCAGGTACCTCAGGGTTTATTACCATGGTGATGGTGACTTACAAATTCTGTTCTATCCATTCAGCAACATCAATATCCTTCACTGTTGCTATCACTACCTTTTGCAAATTTGTTTACTTCTACATAATATAAAAAATCAAAGATTTCAGACAGAAACACATTGATACCATGAAAAAAAGAGAAATAATAATAAAAAATTATATATATATATATATATATATATATATATATATATACTGTATATATATATATATATATATATATGAAAATGGAATCCAGCTTCTTATGGAATAGAAAAGGTTCTTTATTGGCTCATCATATAAAATCCACCAAAGTCACAGAAAATGACATCAAAGTGACACGCTGGGCTACAGAATCCAGCCCTTCATCAAGACATGTCTTGATGAAGGGCTGTGTTCTGTAGCCCGAAATGCGTCACTTTGATGTCATTTTCTGTGACTTTGTTGGATTTTTATTCCATATGAAGCTCGATTAAATTTTTTCAATAGATACTTCATAAGGTCCAATTCTGGTCTCTTTTCCGTGCCTCTTGGATTAAAGGTAGAGGTGAGAGCTGCAGCCATTTGAACTATTGCTTGTAGATATATATATAAAGAGAGAGAGCGAGAGAGATAGTCTATCATCTGTTTATCTATCTATCTATCTATCTCTCCATCTATCTATGTATTTGGTAGTGTCCTGCTCTACATATTGACATATGTATTAAATTGATCTCTCAAATCTATACTTTTTCACAAGGAGTCTTAGCTTCAGGAGACAGTCTGACGCGGAACATAATTACAGTCAGTGATATCTGTCCTTTAAATTTATATGTAAGGGTCAAATTGGCATGGGAAATTCAATTATAGCAATATACAGGCCTCAATCATTTAGAAGTCAAGCAGAAGCTAAAGCTTATGCGTAATAAGAAGTCCTAACTTGGCCTCTTTAAAGATGCTAATTTAAGGCAATGCAAATTTAATGAAGGCTGATTAGAAAATTGAAAGTGCATCTCAAAGCGGAAAATTAGGCTAATCAATAACTTAATGTCATGGTCTAAATTAGTGGTACAATAGTTGTCAACGGGATAGACTAACTTAGTTTATGACGTGGTATGAATGTATATGTAGACTTGATGTGCTGCACCATTTTTGTTCATCATAAAAAATATTAAATTTTCTATAGATTTTTACCTGGTTCATCTGTTTAGTTGGATTTATACGACGGAAATCCATATTTTTTTGTTTCTGCTGTTTTCCTAGTTTTGTCGTTGCCAATATACCTAGTTTATTATTTTCCACCTGGTCTTTCCACCCATATAGACCCCTGCACTTATTTAGGAAGGGTCTGTCAACCAGTTGTGGGCCACTGCTTAGGGCGGATCGTGCAAGCAGGAATGGACAGTGGAATAGGCGAGTTCAGGGTTCACTGATTCCTCTCTGACACATGTACTATATGATGTCTTATTTTCATTTTTTACCTTAATCACAAGATATCCCTTTAATATGGATTTTTTTAGTTGATAAAACTATTGTGTTCTCTATAAACTCCTACCCATACACATACATGCTTGGTTCGGGCAAGCGTGTATGCATTCTGAATGAGGAGAGTAAGCTGCTAGGCACCTCTGGTGGTGACTCATCTCCCTTGAAAACATAGGGTTGGGCATGTTGAAATTGAATATGTCCCAGCCATTTTCCTCATCATCTGCCTAATGAACATCAACCTAACATCCAATACACATTAGATGCTCAACTGGTTCCACCAGAATTGTCGGGTTTAGCCAAAATTAGTTTAATTAGTATGGCTTACTTAAAAGAGATCGCCAATGATGATTTAAATTGCTAAAGACAATCTTTCCTAGAATGTGGGCAAGACTGGGTTGCAGCACACTACGTTCTGGCACCTGCATATACTGCACATCGGTGAGTGTTTCACTCAGGCTGCTCAGCCATGATTGGCAAGATCACATCATTACCATCTATCCCCCCACCTAGACAGCTCTGCAAGTAGAGACAACAAGTCCTGCTAACATTCTAGGACAGATTGCCTGCAGCCATTTCAAACCATTCCCAGAGAACCTCTTTAAGAGCCAGGCTGGCACCCAAGCACAACAGTTACAATAAGTCCACTGTATGGTCTATTCACTGCTAGTATAGAGCATGTTTACTTAGACTGCAAAGTCATCTCTCTAAGCACAAAGTTCTCTGGTATCTAAATATGCCTGGTGCTGACACTGGCCCCATGTTGGCGGGTTTGGAAAGTTAAGTTGAAACAATAGTACTGTTACTGAAAAAGTTTCCTCAGGTAGATAAATAAAAAATGGGTTAAAAAAATGTTGAAAATGACAAAGAAGTATTACCATCACCAATCCCCAGCCACTGCCACGTCAAAGTTTATCCAGTCCTTGCTGCTCTTAATACTTAAGTCCCTTAAAACTCCTTTTAAGAGAGTTTTATTTTTCAATCTAGGATACTGAAGCCAGATTCACTGAATTAAAGTGGCCTAAATGGGAGGAACTGCTCAAACCCCTAACATTGTAGCGTGTTTCTAACTGGGGGAGCAGCTCCTCTGCATGTGGTCTGCAGCTAGCGGCCATCCCCAGCAAAAAATGCATACAATGGAGGATGCCGGCACTGACAACATGCACGACAAGAGCATCCTACACAAAATGGAATAATGTGTGGATGAAAATATAAAAATACATAATTCAAAAAGGTGCACCACAATGATAAGCAACTGACAATGCTGGCTAACCCCTCAAGCTGATGTTAAAAGCTGAGACTTTCGCCAACATGTTCCAGTCAGGAACATATCGGAGCCCTTCTGCACCAACGTCATGGTATCTCAGCAGGCATTAGGTCCTACCACTAGACTACCTATGGTGTGTGCACAAGGTCTGAAAGGTGCTGAGATCCAACTCACAGCCAGGCTCCCAAATACCTGCATAGTAGGACCACTAATGCAATGTGAGTTAAAATGAGGCTGCAAGCCCCACCTATAACAGACCATCTGACAAATCTGTCTTATATGTATTGAATGTGCCATTGCTTCTGGCTGGTAACATTCTGTTGCACCTGGTAGCCTGTGTCACATGGTCTGTTATGGGTGGGGCTTTTAGCCTCATTTTAACTCACATTGTATTAGTAGTCCTACTATGGAGGTATGTGGGAGCCTCGCTGTGAGTTGGATCTGAGGAACCTAGCAGATCTGCTTCACACACCATAGGTAGTCTAGTGGTAGGACCCAATGCCTGCTGAGATACCTTAAAGGTGGTGCAGAAGGGCTCCGATATGTTCCTGACAGCTTGAGGGTTTAGCCATCATTGTCAGTTGCTTGTCATTGTGGTGCACCTTTTTCAGTGAACTAGGATACTGAAGCAACTAATTCATAGTTGTTACTAACCTGTGGGAGGAAGATCTTTTAGACAATACTTACCCATCCCTTACTTCACTTATGCCGCTGTCCACACTGCGCTCGCGCAAATTGCAGGCTCTTCCACCTGGGTCCCAACTGGAGGTGGTCACTTCTTTTCCTGTTCACCTGCATTTTCTCTAATGCAGCTGAACAGGAAGAGAAGCGCCACATCCAGTTAGGACCCAAGTGGAAGAACTTGCAACTTGTGCGAGCGCACCATGAACGGCACCATCAGCGGAGCTAAGGACAGGTAAGTACCATCTAAAAGATCTTCCACGAGTTGGTAACAACTGTACATTAGGTGAACTAGCTGGAGAACCTCTTCAAATAAGGACTATGTGCGAGAAAAGGCATAAAAGATCCCTGTCCACCTGTTGTGTGCGCATGTTCCTATACTTCTAATTCTTAGCTATAGACCGTGTCGTTCAGAGCACAGCCATTTCACTGTGCACCTCATTTAAGTACTGCTATGACTGCCTTTTTTTAATTAAGTCAAGCATAAAAGTGCAATTGTTTCTGATAGCTGCAGTGTGATTGTAACATGATTTATGTAGAATATAGAAGCTAAACCTTTTACTGCAGAGACAAATATTCTCACTTCACTAATCAGCCATGCCATGAACACAAAGCTCTTTAATTGGATGCAGAATATATAATGAGTTATTACATCATTCTGTTAATAAGAGCTTTGAGCTCTTGAAACCTGAGACACGTTATCACTTAGAAGATATCACATTTCTTCACTGCTATAATAATAATGTCCATGGCAGTCCCCTCTTCAAGGTGGGTCAAGACCACTTTGCGGAAAGGCCAAGTCAATAAGTCAATGCTAAGTGGGGAAACTTCATGCGTATTTATTAATTTGCAATACAAATATAATTCATATAATGTTTAAATGAATTAATAGAATTAAAGGGGTTGTGCAGTGTCAGGATATCGATGGCCTATCCACAGGCTAGGTCATCAAGTTCAGATCCGGTGGGCTTCAACTCCTGATACCTTCACCAGTCACCTGTTTGAAAGGGTTGCATCTGTGATGTGAGCACTGCATCCTCTTCCATGTATAACTGCACACTCTCTTATAGTGGCGGTCAGGGTAACTACAACTAGGTTGGGTTGTGGCACTCGTGCAAGTGCTGTGTCCTCTTCAATGTTTGCCTGCATGTGCATTCAAGTGGATGGGATGAGCAGTTGTAGTTTCCACCTCTGCAAATTAGACGATGCAGTGCTCACACCAGCAATGCAAGCCCTTCAAACAGCTGATCGGTGGAGTCGGACCCCCGCCAAGCTGATATTGATGACCTATCCTGAGGACAGGTCATCAATGTCACTATAGCACACAACACCTTTAAGCATTATATGATGCCAACCAGTAGCATTAAAATGTTTCTGTACATTAAAAAAGTATTCTGTAGTTAATAAAGCTAGAAGTAAGAAACCGCTGTTGTGCTGTAAAGAGCAGTTTTACGGACGGAGTCAACTATGTCTCTGATATTCAAAGCTTGGGAGAATACATTTATAGGAAATGGTCTAAAAATAATATTTGTCAGGCACTTTCAATAATTTTTTTAAATTGGAAATAAATGGCAATGAGCAGTGCTTGACCTGCCACTGTGTTCATTTCTGGGGACCCTTCAAGGTATGGTGACCCCATTCTTGTTATCAGTCCTAATAGAAATTACAGGTGTTATCCCATGAATAATGTAAAAACTATAATCCAGTATCGTATAGAGCACAACAATCTTTTTCTAACAAAGCTAGAACCATCCCTGTACCTCACATGGATCCAGAGACCTCCCCATTCTCCAGTTGCTCTACTAGATGTCCTACTTTAGTGGGGGAGTCCTTTCTGCTGCATCTGGTGACAGTTAAAACATGGAAATGAGCATATGCGTCCGTCTCAGGAGGTGGACAGGAAATTTACAGAAACTGCAAACAGCAGGTGGACCAGGGGTGTACTTGGGAACTTAAAGTGACCCTGGAAAAAACCTAAAAGTGGTCCCATGTTGTAGGTAGGTAGAAAGCGGTTGATAGAAGGCGGGGCAGCACATGGGCTAGGACAACAGAAGTAGGCAGGGCCAGCAATACCTTAGTGCAGCACAAAATACAGCCCCAGCAGAACCAAATACCACAGTGCAGCATAAAATACAGCCCCAGCAGCAGGGGCGTAGCTAAAGGCTCTTGGGCCCTGGTGCAAGAATTCAGATTGGGCCCCCCTGCCCTTAGTACTTTGTAATTGGAAGGCCACAGGAGGAGAGAAGGCGCATATAAGTCAAAATGAAAAACTGGTGTCCCTTTTCCCAGACCAGGATGAGTGAGGTCTACTCACCTGGTATGGTTGCACTTGTTATAGTGCAACCTTTTGGTGGAAGTTGGCTGAGGATTCAGGGAGGGGGGGTTGGTGCTGCCAAAAGGTGTCCACGTGAACCACGGGCGAGGGCCAAGTCGCCACTTTGGTAGAAATTAGAGAAGGATGACCTCAACTGCACTGTTTCCGTGCAGTGAGCAAATGGACGAATGGCGCAAATCACAACCCGGATTTGGATACAAGGTTTTTTTTTGATAGACGACGCGTTTTGGGGTGCTCAGGACCCCTTTATCAAGTCTGTATCCTTATTGCCGTCAGCTTGTTAGCGGATCCCCTATGTACTCCTAGTTGTCCTAGTAAAGCTGAAGAGAGGGAGAGGCTTAAGGAGTATCCTAGTGCAGCGGCGCTTCTATGCTCCCTGCAAAAAAAGTGACATTTTGAAATTTCACCTCTGATTTGCTTTTATTCCTGTGGAATACCTAAAGGGTTAACAACATTTCGAAAATGGGGTCATTTATGGGTTGGTTCTTTTATGTAAGAACATAACCATAGCAAAAGCAGGTGCACTCTGCGGCAAAACTAAACCCTCACACTGATAAAATAGAGGGGTTAGTTCGACATATCCTACTAGGAGGACATGTCTTAAGCTCGGACACCACGGCAAGGTCCCTCAAGTAGCCCGAGGCCCTACCACTCAACCTACCTGTGCCGTATGAGCGATACCAGGAGCCGTTGGGCATTACGGGAGCGTAAGGCCTGACTCACAGACAGCTCACCAGTGACCTCCAGCATGTAACAATGCTTGCAATGGGAGGTGCCTGTGAGCCCCACCCGAGACCGGTTGATATGGCCCAGAGCCTCCCAGGTGCACCTGAATGTAGCCTGTAGATGAAAAGCAGGCACATTTAAATTGGAGTTTATACACCTCTAAACATATTATACAAACCATTAGAAAACGTGGTGTGGTGTTTAACAAGCAGGATATGCTCAACCCATATGCAGTTTTGCATGTATCTAGGGGAGCACATCCTGCACTTGTAGTCCGTTGCTAGGGGCAATCAACAGCAAAAAATGCATACAATGGAAGATGCCAGCAACGAACTACAAGTACCACAATAACCATCCTACATACGATAGCGATAATGTGGATGTGGAGAACAATCAAAAACAACCATAGCAAAAGCAGGTGCACTCTGCGGCAATACTAAACCCTCACACTGATAAAATTGGGGGGTTAGTTCGACATATCCTACTAGGAGGACATGTCTTAAGCTCGGACACCACGGCAAGGTCCCTCAAGTAGCCCGAGGCCCTACCACTCAACCTACCTGTGCCGTATGGGCGATACCAGGAGCCGTTGGGCATTACGGGAGCGTAAGGCCTGACTCTGAACAGCTCACCAGTGACCTCCAGCATGTAACAATGCTTGCAATGGGAGGTGGGAGGTGCCTGTGAGCCCCACCCGAGACTGGCTGATATGGCCCAGAGCCTCCCAGGTGCACCTGAATGTAGCCTGTAGATGAAAAGCAGGCACATTTAAATCGGAGTTTATACACCTCCAAACATAATTTACAAACCATTAGAAAACGTGGTGTGGTGTTTAACAAGCAGGATATGCTCAACCCATATGCATGTATCTAGGGGAGCACATCCTGTTTGTATAATATGTTTGGAGGTGTATAAACTCCGATTTAAATGTGCCTGCTTTTCATCTACAGGCGACATTCAGGTGCACCTGGGAGGCTCTGGGCCATATCAGCCGGTCTCGGGTGGGGCTCACAGGCACCTCCCACCTCCCATTGCAAGCATTGTTACATGCTGGAGGTCACTGGTAAGCTGTCTGTGAGTCAGGCCTTACGCTCCCGTAATGCCCAACGGCTCCTGGTATCGCCCATACGGCACGGGTAGGTTGAGTGGTAGGGCCTCGGGCTACTTGAGGGACCTTGCCGAGGTGTCCGAGCTTAAGACATGTCCTCCTAGTAGGATATGTCGAACTAACCCCTCAATTTTATCAGTGTGAGGGTTTAGTATTTCCGCAGAGTGCACCTGCTTTTGCTATGGTTATGTTTTTGATTGTTCTCCACATCCACATTATCGCTATCGTATGTAGGATGGTTATTGTGGTACTTGTAGTCCGTTGCTGGCATCTTCCATTGTATGCATTTTTTGCTGTTGATTTCCCCTAGCAATGGACTACAAGTGCAGGATGTGCTCCCCTAGATACATGCACAACTGCATATGGGTTGAGCATATCCTGCTTGTTAAACACCACGTTTTCTAATGGTTTGTATAATATATTTGGAGGTGTATAAAGTCCGATTTAAATGTGCCTGCTTTTCATCTACAGGCTACATTCAGGTGCACCTGGGAGGCTCTGGGCCATATCAGCCGGTCTCGGGTGGGGCTCACAGGCACCTCCCACCTCCCTTTGCAAGCATTGTTACATGCTGGAGGTCACTGGTGAGCTGTCTGTGAGTCAGGCCTTACGCTCCCGTAATGCCCAACGGCTCCTGGTATCGCCCATACGGCACAGGTAGGTTGAGTGGTAGGGCCTCGGGCTACTTGAGGGACCTTGCCGTGGTGTCCGAGCTTAAGACATGTCCTCCTAGTAGGATATGTCGAACTAACCCCTCAATTTTATCAGTGTCAGGGTTTAGTATTGCCGCAGAGTGCTGCTGCTTTTGCTAGGGTTATGTTTTTGATTGTTCTCCACATCCACATTATCGCTATCGTATGTAGGATGGTTATTGTGGTACTTGTAGTCCGTTGCTGGCATCTTCCATTGTATGCATTTTTTGCTGTTGATTGCCCCTAGCAACAGACTACAAGTGCAGGATGTGCTCCCCTAGATACATGCACAACTGCATGTGGGTTGAGCATATCCTGCTTGTTAAACACCACACCACATTTTCTAATTCTTTTATGTAAGCCCCACAAAGTGACTTCAGAATTGAATTGGTCCTTAAAAAAAGGACTTAAAAAAGTTGACTTTGGAAATTTTCTTAAAAATTTCAAAAATTGCTTCTGAAATTCTAAACCTTCTAGCATCCTAAAAAAATAAAAACACATTACTAAAATGATGCCAACATAAAGTAGACATGTGGTAAATGTTAATTAATAAATATTTAATGAGGTATCACTATGTGTCTTAAAACAGAGAGATTCAAATTTAGAAAACTTTTGGATTTTTTTTTATAAAGGTAAAACATATTGACTCAAATTTACCATTAACATGAAGTATAATGTGTCACGAGAAAATATTTTCTGAATGGCTTGGATAAGTAAAAGCGTTCCAAAGTTATTACCACATAAAGTGACACATGTCAGATTTGCAAAATTAGGCCTGGTCAGGTAGGGGGTAAATGGCCCGGTCTGGAAGTGGCTAAAGAAGCTCTAATTTTAAAAGTGTCTTCTCAGGATGTCTTGCTTTTAGAATATATTCTTTTATTATGTTATAATAAACTTTCTTGATTGAATTTTTTCTCCTGGTTGATATCGGAAAGGAGTCTTCAGTCTTGTCAGGAAAGTAACACACCCATGGTTTGTATTGTGGGTTTGCTGAGCCCACGGGTTGATGATAGTTCAATCAAAATTGGAATAAGTTATGTGCTATACCAGTGCAGGAGGCTCATTCCTGCAGACCAGATACCAGCTTTGGTGTAATGCTTCATGTATCCTCATGAGGCACTACACTTGCGGCTGGTGTCCCCAATAGACTGAAGTTAATCGTTAGGGGCCCTATCAGCAGGACACCTTGTGAACCGGTATCCATCTGGAAACTTTATCAAAAAGGATTGTCCAAATTGGATAACTTCTTTAATCACTCTATAAAAAATAACATAATGTTTAGTCATTTTGAAATGACAAATCACAAACAGGAAACATATAGACATATTGTATAGAATTGCAATAATTAAAACTAAATAGGATTGTAATCTGAGCATTTCTATTTGATTATTGTATTCAGAAATGAGGCAGATAGTGGTATAATAATACTTATAGAAATGATTGATAATGACGCATTAGTCAATGCCACCAGCCTTAATAATAATTGAATGTAGAGAATGATGTGAATATTTCTATATGAAGAATGCATCCTTGGTGTAACAGTACCAGCTGGTTGTATTATGCCCATTACATTGAAAATCACAGCTGTCAAATATTATGTATTTTTTTTAACTAAATATTACTTATTCCACCCCCTTAGATCCTGCAGTCTAGTCTTCAATACCTCTTTAATAATTAGGTTCTTTTTTACTTGTACTTTATGGTCAGTGACCTCACAGCAGGTCATCTCAAGCTTTATCTACCTGGGCCCCACCAGTAGTTTGAGTCAGTACCTAAAAATATGCATCAATTTGTCTCCTGAAGCCAGTATAACAATAAAATAAGCAGAAAACGAGCTTGTTATGTCCACCTACAGCAAGGAAAAGTTCTATACAGGAGGAACATTCAGCAAACGATCAAATTTGATCACTTCTTTCAAAATTCTCAGCAACACCTTATCAATGAATAATGAGCATCTGACCCCCACATGCAGTTTTAGAAGCATTGCCTTAGATTGCAAGCTCAATGGGTAGCATTCTCTTACTGTTTCTTACTGTAGAGTTTGAATTAGTTTTCTAGTAATAATTTATAATGTAGAAAGCAGGGTAGAGATAAGTGAATCGATTTTGAACGTATCAGATTCATCAATTTGATCAGTGGGGGTCTGGCCCCTGGCACCCCGACGGTCATTTGTTTGAGGAGGAGGCCGCGCTGCTTCCTCTTTATCACACTACGTGTTGTGTTCACCTTTATCAGTGACGTAGTGTAATGACAAGTACTCACTCCATTCTAGTCAACAGAGCGAGTACTTGTAATTACACTCATTTCCGAGATGACGGGCAGTGTAATGAAGAGGAAGTAGCACACTCATGGAGCGCTGCCTCCTCTTCAAAGAGCTGATCTTCAGGGGGGTGCGAGCTGGCAAGTGTTGGATCCCTGCCGATGTGATATTGATGACCTCTCCTGACGATAGGTCATCAATATGAAACCCCTGCACATCCCCTCTAAGGATTTATGAAGGGAATTTTTAAAGTCAGTTTTGCAGAAGCCTGTGTTGGCTGTGCGGCACGATGTTTGACAAATACACTTTTGAGTCTACACTTTTGTATTGAGAAATCATTTCACGTTCTATTCCAGAGTTCTACTGACCCACAGATATGTCTTAACACTTTTGCTCGCTCGCCTCTCTCACAGCATGCAGTCTCAGTTGTACCCCATCTCCTTGTCTTCTATTTAGTCTTTTTTTTTTTAAGTTTCATAACATTTACAGAGAATGTGCAGACAGGAAAAAGGAAATTACAGTGGAAGCAGGGGCGTAGCTAGAAATGACTTGGCCCCATAGCAAAAAAAATTTATGGGCCCCCCCTACCGGATCTCCCATGTGTGCTTTGCAGATCTGCAGATCCACAAAACACAGACATCGGCAATGTGCGGACCGCACATCTCCAACACTATATAGAAAATGCTTTTTCTTGTCCGCAATTGCGGACAAAATAGGACATGTTCTATTTTTTCAGGAATGCAATTGTGGACCCGGAAGTGCGGATCCGTAATTGCGGATGCGGGCAGGACATAGTGTAGGCAAGGAAGATTCAACTGTCCATTAATATGGTATATTACAACGTTTACATATGCTATATACTGTATTTATCCAGAAATATAACTCTGATTACCATAAAGCTGTGATGTAATTCAATTTTTTCTCTGATCTCACCACATTTTGAATTTTTTTCCAGCTTCCCACTACATTGTATGCAGGGAGTTAAAAATTAAAACACAAAAACTGAAAATGGCCCAACAATGAAGTGGTTAACTCATTTCCAGAGAATAAGTTTAGATATCTTCTCATATGTTATTAAAAGGGGTTTCCCACGTTAAACATTTATGGCACGTCCACAGGATTCAACATACATGATAGATGTGGGTCTCTATCTCTAGAATGCCCCTCCTGAACCAAGCTTCTAGATGTGGCGGCCAGGGATGATCGAAATGGGCTGTGCTACACTGTTTTCGTAACTCCTATTCATGGAAGCTTAATAATGTAGTGCAGCCAGCTCAGATGCTTTCAAAGTCTAGTATGCTTGAAGCATACATCTAGACATATGATCTAATGATATGTCATGGACACATGGTAGTAAATTCCACTGTTGAAATTGATGATCTAAGAGCACTACTGATTTCCAGGATTTCTGTTACTACAGATCTGAGGCATTTAAACCAATGACACTTTGCTTACAATGATGAGTCAGATTTCCAGTAACAGAGATCTGAGTAGCGCCAAAGGCAGTCTTGAAGACAGTGGTGGTCTGAGATGATAGACTTCACACATTGCTCAGCAGAAGACATCAGTCAGATCCTTAAAAGAGAGGCAGGTATAAAGGATCACATGTTACAATATGGAAATTGTTGCTACCAGTGAGGACACCAACACTACTTAATTCCAGATAGCCGCCATCATTTTGAAATCTAAAGAGAATACAGGTCCTTTTACAAGGGTCAATGGCTGGCCATAAGGAAAAAATCACTGAAATAAAAGGGGCCTAAACACTGTAGCGTGTTTCTAACCGGGGAGCAGTTCCTCTGCATGTGGTCCGCTGCTAACTGCAATCCCCAGCAAAAATGCATACAATGGAGGATGTCGGAGCAGACCACATGCACCACAAAAACATCCTACACAAGATGGAATAATAATGTGTGGATGGAAATATAAAAATACATCGTCCATTGTATGCATTTTTGCTGGGGATTGCAGTTAGCAGCGGACCACATGCGGAGGAACTGCTCCCCGGTTAGAAACACGCTACAGTGTTTGGGGTTTTGAGCAGTTCCTCCCATTTAGGCCCCTTTTATTTCAGTGATTTTTTTCCTTATGGTTAGCCATCGGCCCTTGTAAAAGGACCTTTATTCTCTTTAGATTTCAAAATGATGGCGGCCATCTGGAATTAAGTAGTGTTGGTGTCCTCACTGGTAGCAACAATTTCCATATTGTAACATGTGATCCTTTATACCTGCCTCTCTTTTAAGGATCTGACTGATGTCTTCTGCTGAGCAATGTGTGAAGTCTATCATCTCAGACCACCACTGTCTTCAAGACTGCCTTTGGCGCTAGTCAGATCTCTGTTACTGGAAATCTGACTCATCATTGTTAGCAAAGTGTCATTGGTTTAAATGCCTCAGATCTGTAGTAACAGAAATCCTGGAAATCAGTAGTGCTCTTAGATCATCAATTTCAACAGTGGAATTTACTACCATGTGTCCATGACATATCATTAGATCATATGTCTAGATGTATGCTTCAAGCATACTAGACTTTGAAAGCATCTGAGCTGGCTGCACTACATTTTTTTCTATATATGTATTGAATGTGCCATTGCGTTTGGCTGGTAACATTCTGTTGCGCCTGGTAGCCTGTGTCACATGGTCTGTTATAGCTGGGGCTTGCAGCCTTATCCTACCTCACATTGCATTAGTGATCCTACTATGGAGGTATGTGGGAGCCTGGCTGTGAGTTGGATCTGAGCACCTATCAGACCTTGTTCACACACCATAGGTAGTCTAGTGGTAGGACCGACTGCCACATTGAGACACCTTGGCAAAAGGGCTCCAATATGGTCCTGACTGGAATATGTTGGCAAAAGTCTTACCTTTTAACATCAGCTTGAGGGATTAGCCAGCATTGTTAGTTGCTTATCATTATTGTGGACCTTTTTCAGTTATTTATTTACTCTCCATAAGGAACACAGATTGACGTTAGCTTGAAGGGCTTCACCCGGGGAAAAGTTTCAATTCGATTTGCTAGCCCTCTATTTAAATACCCTTGCTAAGGCAGCGTAGCTTCATGGCACCCCAATTGGCACTCCAAAACATTATGTTCAATTCCCGACAATCGGCATCTCCTCGGGCCATGTAAACCTGTCTTATACTGTAAACTCTTGTACTTGTACATGCTGTGCAGTCATGGTCAGGTGTATGGAGGGCTGAGAATGTCCTAGTGCTAAATGGGTACAAGCAAGTGCAAGCCTGCCCCCCTCGCTATGCCCCTGTCTGTGTTGCCCGGCTCTAGTTTCATATGACTGGCTTTCTCCAGGGCATTGTATCTAGATTACGGAAAAAATTTAATGAGTGCTGGTGGCATTACTTTTAGCAACAATTTACATACTGAACTATGTGACCCTCTAGAGCTGCTTTTAAGGATTTCACTGCAGTGCTTTGTGCTGTTTAATGAAAAATCGGTAGACATCACCTAGAACTGCAATGTTCTCATCAGGTCTATTTCTTTGTGCAAATGTTAGTGTTGATAGAACAGATAATAGCAGCAAATGATTAGATACATCCGTGAAAGGCTCTGCGCTCCCTCTACGATGAACTCAATGTTAAGGTTTAAACAGATATTTTTCCATTATTTATTGTGTAGAAGAAGATGAGATTCCTTCCGACTATTTTGCCGGATAAGCACAAAAGTGTATGCAGCATGGAGTGATATAGGGACAGGACACATTTTTTTAATCAGTCTGTCTCTGAGAATGGAGGCAGACAGCTCACACTGTGAGCTGCTAGAATATTTTTAACCTTATGGTAATAGCATGTGCAGAAGGAGGGAAAAAAAATCAATTTGCACTTCCGCCCCCCCTCCCCAATGATCTTGTCAATATGAAGATATCAACACTCTACAAAGTGTTTAATAAAATTGTTGTTTCCATGGAAATGAAACAATTTCGATGTCATTTAAATGAAATAAAGCCTGATAAGACTTTATTTGTAATTATTTTTTAATTGAACGGCTTGAAATGAAATCTTTATTGCTGGACCAAAATCTTGTCTTAACTTGTGTAATCACAGTTTAGATAAAAATCTGAACCCTGTAACCTCTCAAGGGCATGGCAAATTACTATGATGAGCTTTATTCAAAAGTGCCTTCAAAAAGCTAAGTGTGCTCTGCAGTCACCCACAGATGAATTAATGAAACAAATTGCAGCTCAGCTCATTTGCATAATGATTATGTAAGGGATTGTACATGAAAATGGCAAAACCACGAATTCTGGAACAAAAGAAATGTCATCATCTTCAGCAATCATAGAGAGATTGCTATAAGTAATGTGCTAATTGCTTGTGTTATTGTAAATGGGGGAAGGAAGCATTGTCTGGACTCTGGTTTCTGTGTTAAGTGCTTTCATCAGAGATTTTTTTAAGAATTTGAAGTTAATGGACCAAAATAAGTCCAAGGTGTTTGTACAAGGGATTATTTTGGAGCTGTAGATAAGATTTTAACTTCACACCATTCTATGACTTACTTGGGAGACCATTCAGAGATGTCCCTACTCCCTAAAAGTGGATTTACACAGCCCGATATTTGGCCAGATTATTGGGAATGAACGTTCCTGCAAGCGCTCATTCCCAACAATCAGCCCCTCTAAATGTGCCACTGGTCACCCGATGAACAAGCAAAATGCTTGTTCATCCGGTGAACCTGCCAATTGTGCAGGCAAGGGAATTATCTTTTCTGGGCAGCAGATTGTGCTGTCTAAACAGCGATCTGCTGACCAGAGACAATGATTCTATATAGGGATGAGCGATCGCAATAGCGATACCTTGTCCTCATACAGTGAAGGAGATCACAGAGGTCTCCTTTACTGAACAAGCAGCAGACTGCCGGGAAGAAACGCTTCCTTTCTGACAATCGGCTGCTACTTGGCCCATGTAAACCTGCCTTTCGACTGTAAACTCCTGCAAAAATAATCAACAGAGACTGCTGCTGTGTAGTCATGGTCAGGTGTATACAGGGCTGAGTGGGTACAAACAAGTTGCAATAAGGGGCACAAAGTCAGTAGGTGCGGCAACCAACAGTAAACCCAATCAAAAGTCAGCAAAGTGGCCAATTCAGGTGTGTAGTTTCTACCACTAATAAATAGACAACAGTCTTTTCAGACGAAGGGCAAAGTTGTCAAACAAGAGTCCAACTCACAAGGCCATAGACCTTACAGGGAACTTTCCGAGTGGGCCGATGCCCAGGGGGCTGGCCAATAGCAGTTTTTAGGGATGTATTTTGTGCTGCTAACAGTATTTTGCACCCCCTTGTTCTCTTCCCATGATGTGGTCATTACCAGAACCTGGCTGGTCACACATGGGCCCAAAAATGACACGAGAAAATGCCAACATCCTGGTGACAAGGACGACCACTTTCATAATTTAAAGGGAATGTGTCATCAGAAAATAACCTATTGTTTAAATCATGTTTATCTGTTTAAATCATGTCTACATTTAAACAAAAACCATACAATCCTACAGTTTTCACACTGGCCACTAAGCCTAATTATAGGCGCCACTTCTTGGTCTTTAGAGATCACTTTACTGCAGTTATATATTATTCTAAACCTGCCTATAATGATAAGGAGATATCACCCCTATGTATAAATAAGACAGGATCCATCATTCACAATAGGTGACATCACAGCTTATCAGCTCCCTCCTGACCTCTGCACAGGTTACAGAGCATGCCTAGAAAACTCTCCCATAGAAGACAATGAGTTCCCCTCCTGACCATTGTGTCTACGGACCCATAGGGCTGCCATAAAGCAATTTTGTTAATGCTTTGTAAATGACGTTAAGAACAGTTCAGGCAAGATGGCCGACCCCATAATAGTTTCCAGGAAATAGAATAAATAAAAGGAGATGTACTGCTATCTCGGTTTAACTGGCAGAGACAATTTTTGGTGACACATTTCCTTTAAAGGCTATGTACACCTTTGGGGCTAATTGTGTTTTTATTATTGCATTGTACTCATTTTGAGCTAAAAGTAATGTTTTTAATTGGTCTTTATTAAAAAAAATATGGTGTCCTTTTTTCTGTACAGAGCTGACATGCTCTAGTAGCACCCTTTAGATTTGCTGTCTTTTCCTTCAGACTAGGAGCAGACAACTCCTTATCTCTGACCTTTTAAACACTGATTAAAGCTCAGTTATTATCTTACTGATAAGAATGTGGCTTAAATAAGTGTTTATGACCTGTCAGTAGTTTAGAGTTAAAGGGGTTGTCTCACTTCAGCAAGTGGCATTTATCATGTAGAGGAAGTTAATACAAGGCACTTGCTAATGTATTGTTTATATCCCTATTGATTCCTTTGCTGGCTGGATTCATTTTTCCATCACATTATACACTGCTCGTTTCCATGGTTACAGACCACACTGTAATCCATCAGTGGTGGTTGTGCTTGCACACTATCAGAAAAAGCGTAAGCCTCTCTGGTGGCTGGGACCATGGGAGCGCACATAGTCTGGTGCTTTTTCCTATAGTGTGCAATTACGACTGTCTTCACTGTGTTCGATGGAATATCTAATGCCTTGGAAATTCTTTTGTATCCTTCTCCTGACTGATACCTTTTAACAATGAGATCCCTCTGATGCTTTGGAAGCTCTCTGTAGACTATGGCTTTTGCTGTGGGATGCGACTAAGAAAATTTCAGGAAAGATCAACCGGAGCAGCTGAACTTTATTTGGGGTTAATCAGAGGCATGTAAATGATAGCACGTGTATGCTGACTCCTATTTAACATGATTTTGAATGTGATTGCTTAAATCTGAACACAGCTGTGGGGGTGCAACCACGTTATTTTAGTTTTTTTCCCTCCACCTAAAATATTTCAGTTTGTTTTTCAATTGAGTGCTACAGTTTATAGATCACATTAAATGTGGAAAAAGTTCTGAAATTATTTATCTTTGTCTCATTTTTTTACAGCACAGAAACCTGACATTTTAACAAGGGTGTGTAGACTTTTTATATCCACTGTATGTGCTCTCATGGTACATGAACCAAAGGTGTGTAATTCTCTGTCAATCTCGGTGGTACCATATTTTAGGCCATAAATGCGTGATTGGGGATAAATCTGGAGACCAGGCAGGCCAAGTAAGTCTTGCAATTTGGAGGACATATTCCTGGGAAAACTCTTGCTCTGTTTGACTGCGAATTTTCGCTAAAGACAATATGGTTCCAGTCTGTAGCAGTCCAGGTTTCTCGTTTGCTACACCACTGCAAGCAAAGGTGATGTGGCTGGCTGTAATTTGCACTGTGACACCAAATTACCTTCTGCTAATCGCCTGGATATGTTCAGCCAGAGACAGGGGTGTCACCTGTTTCTGGATGGTGGACAACGAAACAGTGGGAACTGCATGTACTTGTCAATGAATCCAACGAATAGAATGATCCCCTGTACTGGTGGTCTGTCTGAGCTGTCCAGAGCCTGTTCCCCGTTTAGGTGTGCCCTAACATGAGCACTGTTTCCATCACCTACTAACAGCCAGGTCAGAACGGCCTATATGGCATGCAATTCATCGAAATGACCATTCTACTTCTCTAAGTCCTATAATGCGCCCCCTCTCAAAGTCTGTCAACTGGGCACATAGGGAGTCATTTATTATACTGAAATACGCTTATATTAGGCATATTTCAGGTGCAGATGGCGGCGCAAAGGTTAGGAAACCGCCCTACATTTAGAACTGGCAGTGGATGCGCTGAAGTTATGGAGAGGCCTGCGCCTCTTCATAACTTTGGATCCTCCACCAGCTATGGGGCTTTATTAATGTGCCCCATTGTCTTCGAGTGTGTCCTAGAGGCATGTCTAGCAGTCAACAATCTCTCACCAAGAGGTAGACTATCTAAAAGTAGCCTCTGAGAGCTTTTTTATGGAGTAGCAGGGGAGGCACTTGCAAGATGCAGTGTCTAATCAGACCACACCTGTAATCATTTAATTATCTATCTGCCTGAGACATAACTGCATGCTGAGATTTGCAGCAATCTGGGGCAATCTGCAATCTATCTTGGGGCATTATTTTTTTTAGGCCTCTTTCACACTTGCGTTGTGAAGATCCGGCATGCACTTCCGTCGCCGGAAGTGCACGCCGGATCCGGCACAACGCAAGTGAACTGAAAGCATTTGAAGACTGATGAGTCTTCAAAATGCTTTCAGTGTTACTATGGCAGCCAGGACGCTACTAGCGTCCTGGTTGCCATAGTAGCAGTGGGGAGCGGGGGAGCAGCATACTTGCATTCCGTGCGGCTCCCGGGGCGCTCCTGAATGACGTCAGAGCGACCCGCGCGCATGGATCACGTGGCTTTCTGGCATACAAAAGTCCCAAATGTTGTGCAAATGGCAATTTGCTCAAACATTTTGACAACCTTTTGCCTTTCTACGTTGCTCTCGATGCTTTTTTAAAAACCAAGTGGAGATTAGTGCACCTCAAATAATTTACTATAAAAAAAATGACCCCTGCACTTCTTGATAAACTGATTGCGTCTTATGGTCTATAAAACAGAGTTCAAATCAGTGACACTACCCTCGGTCAAAAACATGACACATTTAATAAACATTCAGGTTTGAGTGCAGTCGCAAACATAAAGTATTCCAGTTTCAAGCAGTGCACAGCTCTACTTTTCAGATCCACAAACGCTTGTATAAAAGATATAACTGAGCGGCACTCACCACCGGAGATCCATAAAACGGTATCTTCACAGTGCTTCCTCTGGCTACCTTTAGGGAATTGTGTTACCACCTACTTTTCACCTGTGTTGCAGGGGGAGGGGAAGGAAAATCCGCCCTCAAACTACCTCTGACACTGAAACTCAGTAGGAGAATCACAATGCCCCATCACAAGAACGCCATAGATGTGGCAATAAGGTAAGGACATTCATAATTCATATATATTCACGATATTCACAACAAATAATAATAATACCACCGGAGGTGTGATCCATATTCTTAAATAAATTAGTTTAAATCGTTCCTCTCATTTAATCCAAGTCCTCCCATTGCGTCGGTCTGTATAATAAGTCTAGCTTCCTTTTGTAGTAAAACGAGGTGCCTGTCGCCCCCCCCCCCCAATCTGGGGAACGGGACCATTTCCACACCGGCAAATCTCAGACAATTAGCATTGCCTCCATGGTTGTCACGGACATGATTGATCAACCGGGGGCAACCCTTTCCTGTCTGAATCAAATTCACATGTTCTCTAAACCGTTCAAACACCGGTCTCTTTGTTTTGCTGATGTAGAATGACCCACAAACGCAGATCACCACATATACCACAAAACACGTCCTACATGTGATAAATTGTTGTATATTAAAATAATTATCTCCAAAATGAAGTGTTTTACCTTGGATCATGAAACGACAAAATGAGCAGCCGCCACATCTGTGATTTCCCAATGGTTACCTGGCAGTAAGCCAGTTGCCAGGGGTTTCACCCATGTATCGGCTGCTCACCAACTTATCTCTGAGTGTACAGCATTTCCTGAACGCCACAATAGGTCTATTTTTGACCATATCTCCCAGATCCTGTTCCTCTTTTAACATATCCCAATTTTCAAAAATAATTCTCCTAATATGATCAGCCATTGGAGTATATTTGAAAACAAACACAAATCTCTCCTCTCTATTTTGACTCCTCCACTTATGACCACTGCTCTTCAGTAATTGATACTGCGTGAAATTTTGCGCTCTATGTTTGGCCATTACCAATTCCTTCCATGGATAACACCTCCTAATAAACTTATCCCTCAAATCATTTGCTTGCTTATTATAACTCTCATCTACGCTGTTTATACGTCTCAATTGTAAAAATTGGCCATACTGGAACAGCATTTTTAACGCATGGATGATAACTCCCATGGTGGAGTAGGGCATTGGCTGCAGTAGGTTTACGATAACCTTCAGAGTGAATAATGCAATTTTCCACCATGACACGAACATCCAAGAATTCAAGGGATAAACCCCCAAAATTCATTGTAAATCTCATGTTCATGTCATTGGAAACATTTAAAAATTCCACAAACTGACGACATTGCTCCATAGTGCCTGATCACACAATGAAAATGTCATCCACGTAGTGCAAAAATAGATGCAAGAATTTATGAAGTCACTTTGTGGGGCTTAAATAGTGGAAACCACCCATAAATGACCCCATTATAGAAACTACACTCCTCAAGTTATTCAATCTGCCTGAGACATAACTGCATGCTGAGATTTGCAGCAATCTGGGGCAATCTGCAATCTATCTTGGGGCATTATTTTTTTTAGGCCTCTTTCACACTTGCGTTGTGAAGATCCGGCATGCACTTCCGTCGCCGGAAGTGCACGCCGGATCCGGCACAACGCAAGTGAACTGAAAGCATTTGAAGACTGATGAGTCTTCAAAATGCTTTCAGTGTTACTATGGCAGCCAGGACGCTACTAGCGTCCTGGTTGCCATAGTAGCAGTGAGGGGGAGCAGCATACTGCATTCCGTGCGGCTCCCGGGCGCTCTGAATGACGTCAGAGCGACCCGCGCGCATGGATCACGTGATCTATGCACTGGGGCGCCCTGACGTCATCCTGGAGCGTCCCGGGAGCCGCACGGAATGTAAGTATGCCGCTCCCCCGCTCCCCCTACTCTTTACTATGGCAACCAGGACTTTAGCTAAACGTCGGATCCGGCGATGCGCGGAAACAACGTTTAGCTAAAGGCCGGATCCGGACTAATGCCTTTCAATGGGCATTAATTCCGGATCGGTCCTTCCGGCATGCTTTCAGGATTTTTGGCCGGAGTAAATCCGCAGCATGCTGCGGATTTTGCTGCGCCCAAAAAACGTGTCAGTACTGAACTGAGGACATCCTGATGCATCCTAAACAGATTTCTCTCCATGCATGGGGATAATCCTGATCAGTAGCTTTCCGTCCTAGAGACCCGAGGACGGATCTCTAGGACGGAAAGCTACAACGCTAGTGTGAAAGAGGCCTTACATTGAATGTACAACATAATGTCTGTCCATAATACACTAATGGCTGCACAACATTTCACATACAAACAATAGAGCTGAGAAATGGAGATCATTCTAAATTAAAGTGGTATTATACCTACTATACAATGAAAAATAGAAGCTCTTTGCGCACATTTTTGATAAAATGTGTGTCAGGCCCAAAGCTGTAATAGTTAAACAAGATATACCAATACAATTCACACATAGTGACATATTCTCCATGTAAAAGGTAATAAAATGAAAACCCAGCGTTCTCCTGCATACTTTATACACACAAAACAGTATGGGCTTCTGGTAGGAAAAGAGCAGACTTTCTTCAGCTTGCATTTTTTCAATTCAACTCACCTCAAACTCTAAAAATTCAGGTGTGAAAACCACAATTCAATGCTAGCAACAATTCTGAAAGACTATGCAGGAAAAGCTGATGTTTAGGCTACATTAAGTATTTTGCTGTTTTAAATCATACACTACTCACAAAAAATTAGGGATATTTGGTTTGTGGGTGAAATTTCAGGATGAACCTAAAATGCACTCTAGCCTTTATAGATGAACGGAATGTGACCTTCTGTAAACTTTTGAATGCACGTGTCCAACTGTTCAATGTTTCAGTACTTTTTGCACAACTTGCTGTTCTGTAACAGGGGGCTTAATGGCAAAATTCAAAACAGGTGTTTGATCCATGAATCTTCCAATAAATTTCCTGTTTTAATTAGAATTGGTATTTAAACATTCCTCCTCATCATGCTGTGCACATTTTAACATCATGAGACCAAGACGACACCTAACAATTGATCAACAGTACCTTGCTATTGCGAGGCTTCAAGCAGAATGTTCTCAGACGGAAGTGGCCACTGAGCTTAGAGTGTCAGTGTGTCATCAGCAGGTTGCAATAGAGACACAGAGAGACTGGAAGAGTCACAGAAAAGCATAGAAGTGGACGTCCTTTGGCCTCATCCCACACTGATGACCACTTTAATGTAAACAATGCCCGGATGATGAATGCCAAACAACTCCAGGCACATTTAAGGGAGGTGAGAGACACCCAAGTGTCATGTTCGACCAAAACTGTTTACATAAGCATGGTCTGCATGCTAGATGACCTGACCACACCACCAGGCATAGGTGTCATCTTCTTGCATGGGCCAGGGAGCATCAAAGCTGGATGAGGGACCAATGGGCCTCAGTGCTCTTCACTGATGAAAGTCGATTCACACTGAGAATAAATGATGGCCACTAATGATGTAGGAGACATCAAGGAGAGCGCTATGCATCAGCCACTGTTATCATCAGACGGGCCTTTGGTGGTGGTGGTGTTACAGTGTGGGCAGGTGTGTCTTGTCAATATAGAACTGCCCTATACTTAGTAAATGGTACAGTAACAAGCCTATACTACTTGAATAACATTATAAATCCAGCCATTGTGCATCTGTATGAAGAACACAGGCCTAATTTCATCTTCGTGGACAACAATGCGCCAGCTCATCTTGGCCGCATCATCAGGGAATGGCTGCTGGAGACTGGGGTACCTCAAATGGAGTGGCCTGCACTTTCTCCAGACCTGAATCCCATTGAAAACCTATGGGATCAGCCGAGTTGCCGTTTAGAGTCTCGTAAGTCTGTACCCCAGAACCTCAACCTTCAAGAAGAGTGGGATGCCATGCCTCAGCAGACAATAAGTCGACTTGTAAACAACATGAGACGTCGTTGTCAAGCTGGAATTGATGCTCAAGGACACATGACTAGTTATTGAGACATTGACATTTTTGTAGGGGTATATCCACCACTGTTGTTGGCTTTTGTTTCAATAAATTGTTTGAGATAAGGAAATCACAATTGCATGCTTTAAATTAAATGCCCTACTTTCATGATAGTAGCGTGAGCATTTTATGTTTTCCATAAATTTCACCTGAAAGCCAAACATCCCTAACTCTTGGGGAGTAGTGTTTTACATTTCCATTTTCTATGCGTAGAAATTGAAGTTTGAAAAAAGCTTCAGCACTATTAGGTGGTGAACATTTTTTTTCCGATAAGGCCATTGAGAGAACACTGCAATAAGGCTTTCATCACACAAGTTTTTGTGGGCCCATGTGTTTTTGTAAAAAAAAGGTATTTCCTAAAAATTATGGGAGTCATTTTCAAAGATTGTACGCCAGCTTTCTGGCATACAAAAGTCCCAAATGTTGTGCAAATGGCAATTTGCTCAAACATTTTGACAACCTTTTGCCTTTCTACGTTGCTCTCGATGCTTTTTTAAAAACCAAGTGGAGATTAGTGCACCTCAAATAATTTACTATAAAAAAAATGACCCCTGCACTTCTTGATAAATTGATTGCGTCTTATGGTCTATAAAACAGAGTTCAAATCAGTGACACTACCCTCGGTCAAAAACATGACACATTTAATAAACATTCAGGTTTGAGTGCAGTCGCAAACATAAAGTATTCCAGTTTCAAGCAGTGCACAGCTCTACTTTTCAGATCCACAAACGCTTGTATAAAAGATATAACTGAGCGGCACTCACCACCGGAGATCCATAAAACGGTATCTTCACAGTGCTTCCTCTGGCTACCTTTAGGGAATTGTGTTACCACCTACTTTTCACCTGTGTTGCAGGGGGAGGGGAAGGAAAAATCCGCCCCTCAAACTACCTCTGACACTGAAACTCAGTAGGAGAATCACAATGCCCCATCACAAGAACGCCATAGATGTGGCAATAAGGTAAGGACATTCATAATTCATATATATTCACGATATTCACAACAAATAATAATAATACCACCGGAGGTGTGATCCATATTCTTAAATAAATTAGTTTAAATCGTTCCTCTCATTTAATCCAAGTCCTCCCATTGCGTCGGTCTGTATAATAAGTCTAGCTTCCTTTTGTAGTAAAACGAGGTGCCTGTCGCCCCCCCCCCCCAATCTGGGGAACGGGACCATTTCCACACCGGCAAATCTCAGACAATTAGCATTGCCTCCATGGTTGTCACGGACATGAGTGATCAACCGGGGGCAACCCTTTCCTGTCTGAATCAAATTCACATGTTCTCTAAACCGTTCAAACACCGGTCTCTTTGTTTTGCTGATGTAGAATGACCCACAAACGCAGATCACCACATATACCACAAAACACGTCCTACATGTGATAAATTGTTGTATATTAAAATAATTATCTCCAAAATGAAGTGTTTTACCTTGGATCATGAAACGACAAAATGAGCAGCCGCCACATCTGTGATTTCCCAATGGTTACCTGACAGTAAGCCAGTTGCCAGGGGTTTCACCCATGTATCGGCTGCTCACCAACTTATCTCTGAGTGTACAGCATTTCCTGAACGCCACAATAGGTCTATTTTTGACCATATCTCCCAGATCCTGTTCCTCTTTTAACATATCCCAATTTTCAAAAATAATTCTCCTAATATGATCAGCCATTGGAGTATATTTGAAAACAAACACAAATCTCTCCTCTCTATTTTGACTCCTCCACTTATGACCACTGCTCTTCAGTAATTGATACTGCGTGAAATTTTGCGCTCTATGTTTGGCCATTACCAATTCCTTCCATGGATAACACCTCCTAATAAACTTATCCCTCAAATCATTTGCTTGCTTATTATAACTCTCATCTACGCTGTTTATACGTCTCAATTGTAAAAATTGGCCATACGGAACAGCATTTTTAACGCATGGATGATAACTCCCATGGTGGAGTAGGGCATTGGCTGCAGTAGGTTTACGATAACCTTCAGAGTGAATAATGCAATTTTCCACCATGACACGAACATCCAAGAATTCAAGGGATAAACCCCCAAAATTCATTGTAAATCTCATGTTCATGTCATTGGAAACATTTAAAAATTCCACAAACTGACGACATTGCTCCATAGTGCCTGATCACACAATGAAAATGTCATCCACGTAGTGCAAAAATAGATGCAAGAATTTATGAAGTCACTTTGTGGGGCTTAAATAGTGGAAACCACCCATAAATGACCCCATTATAGAAACTACACTCCTCAAGTTATTCAAAATTGATTTTACAAACTTTGTTAAACCTTTATGTACTCCACAAGAAAAAAAGGAGATCACATTTTTAAATTTCACTTTTTTGGCAGATTTTCCATTTTAATTCATTTTTTCCTGTTACTTATCTAGGGTTAACAGCCAACACAATATTTATCACCCCATTGCAGTTTATAGAAACACCCCACATGTGGTCGTAAACTGCTGTATGGGCACACAGCAGAGTGCAGAAGGAAAGGAACGTCATTAGGGCTGCAACGATTAATCGATGTTATCGCTAATATTCAATAACGGGATTTGTTGTCGACTAATCCGATTATCAAATAAACGGCCGATTCGTTGCTATGCGGGCTGGAGCGGGTGGTCAGGCTTATGCAGCTTCTTCGTCAGAATCCCTTACCCCTCGTGACTTCCAGTGGAGGAGCGGGGCTGTACTATGGCTTAGCAGCGGAGGAGGGGAGGGCCTGTTGCCCCCACTGAGAGCACATAGGGGCGGAGGAGGGGGTGGGCGCACTGTACCACCAATGATTACTAACGTCTTACATTACAAATGCAGGTGGCAGAAACAGATTGCCGGCACCCTGCCTCTGACAGCGGCAGTTAAACACTCAGGTGGGTAATATAGGGGGCACCAGACAATGCAGGGGGGCTGGGTAATATCAGGGGGCCCCAGACAATGTGGGGGGGCTGGGTAATATTAGGGGGCACCAGACAATGCGGGGGAGGGGGGCTGGGTAATATCAGGCGGCACCAGACAATGCGGAGGGCCGGGTAATATCAGGGAGCACCAGTCTTTTTTACATTCTAATGCAAAATTTTTATAATTATGCAACTCCTAAAATTGTTTTAATATGGACTTTTTTTCAAGTAAAATCATATAAACCCCTTTTTTGTAATTTTGGTGTTTTTCCCGATTAATCGATTAAGGCTTCATGCACACAACCGTATGTGTTTTGCGGTCCGCAGACCGCGGATCCGCAAAACACGGAAGATGCTCCGCTTTCCGTTCCGCAATTTGTGGAACGGAACACGGGCCCTTGTAGAAATGCTTATTCTTGTCCGCAAAATGGACAAGAATAGGGCATGCTCTATTTTTTTTGCGGGGCCACAGATCTTTTGTGGCCCCATTGAAGTGAATGGGTCTGGCTATTTTGAATATGGAAGTTGAAGTGAATATGGCTATTTTTATAGAGCGGGTTGTTATGGACACGACAATACCAAATATATCTACTTTTATTTTTCCTTTGTTCCAGTTTTCCATAATGATGGAATTAAGTATTGAAGTATTTTGAATAATAAAGTATTTTTGAAATAAATCATGTTTTTGTGTCTCCATTTTCTAAAAACCATATCTCTTTTATTTTTTGGGCAATTGTCTTGGGTAGGGTTTCATTTTTTGCGGCATGAGATGATGGTTCGATTGGTACTATTTTAGGGTACATATTACTTTTTTATCATTTGGTATTACACTTTTTGTGATGAAAGGTGACAAAAAATAGCATTTTTTAGCACAGTTTTTATAAAAAAAAATATATTTTTGTCCCACTTTAGAACTTCAACTTTACAGGGTCTGATCCCTATTTCAATGCAACACAATACATCTGTATTGTACTGCATTGACTATCAGTGTATTACACAGTGTAATACACAGATAGTTTGCCTATGAGACCCAGCCTGGGGGCTGGGCCTTATATGCCTCCGTACATGCTGGGCCCCAAGGCATTTGAATGGCTTGGGGCTGCCATAGCAACCCTCGGGTCCCCGCCACCGCAGTGCGGGGACCCGATGTATAAGAAGAGGGAGCGCAAACCTCCCATATGCTGCATATGAGGGGTTAATTTACTGGCATCGGTGTTATCAGCAATGCTGGTGGATGCAGCAGGGATCTAGCTGTCAATAACAGCCGGATCCCTGCTGCTTATTGCGGCACCACGCATGGGGGGAGAAAGGTCCGCAGGACGAGAATGCTCGTCATGGGGCAAAAAGTACCAGCCATTTAGGATGAGCATTCTCGTCCTGGGTCCTTAAGGGGTTAAAAGATAGTAGCCAAGATCAAAGATAACTCCGATCGTGGACATTTACAACCCTGCTGTCAAGAAACCATCTTGAAAAATAAGACCATAGACAAAAACTGATAAAGAGATACAACTACGGCTACTCTGCACCCACCATACAAACACCCCATCCAAACCCTAGAAAATAGAGTGAAACAGTGTCACAGACTAACAAGGCTGTGTTAAAAACAGTGACGCCCAAATTGATTTGAATAGTATTAGTAATATTAGTATTAGTAATAGTATGGTTTTTGTACCTTTTTATAAAATATTGTAACATACATACAAATCCATATATTTTACTTCTGTCACATTAACCTGGATTCTCAGGCTCTCAGTATGAAGTTCTTTGCTGTTCATAATGTTATATCTATTACTGACAGAAACTAATGGCATTATATGGAATTTTTCTATGGATTATAACATTATGAATGCGTCTTTGCATAATTTCAAGCAAATCAAGATAACTGAAAAAAAAAGCATGTCACAGATGAGTCAGGGGAAGATTGTAATATAGGACATGATACATTAATGAGCATCTACTGCTTTACATTGCAGAAACTCATCAGCGTCTTGAAGGCTTAAAGGGAACCTGTCACCAGGAAATTCACTGATAAACCAGGCATGCTGCCTTGTAGGGCTCACTCTGCTGAATATAATGATACCTCTCACTTGGTGATCTGTTGCTTTATTGTGGAGAAAAAGTACTTTTAATCCATATGCTAATGAGCTGATTGGAGTCCAGTAGTTAATATGAGTCCAGCATTTTTTCTATTCAGAGCTGTAGCCACTCCCCTATTCACTTCTTCAGAGGTAAAAGGGGCGTGGTTTAAAAAAATGACCTGCATTATAGCCAATACAAGCCTTGCTGCCTTTCACTTTAAAGCCTAACTGCCATACCCACGGTGATATGTCCCTTATCAGCCATCATGTGTTTATCACCCCATGAACAAAGTAGCTCTTATTATAATTACTAACTTCAATAGTATATTCCTCCTCCTTTTTTAACCTTAGTAATATAATACCTTAGCATTACCTGTTATTCATTTTCCCGCCAATTATTATAATGAATGAATGATGTAATAAACCACGCCCCTTTTACATCTGAAGTGAATAGGGGAGTGGCTACAGCTCTGAATAGAAAAAATGCTGGACTCATATCAACTACTGGACTCAAATCAGCTCATTAGCATATGGATTAAAAGTACTTTTTCTCCACAATAAAGCAACAGATCACCAAGTGAAAGGTATCATTATATTCAGCAGAGTGAGCCCTACAAGGCAGCATGCCTGGTATATCAGTGAATTTCCTGGTGACAGGTTCCCTTTAAGTGATCTAGATTGTAAATATGATTCTTGGGTGTACTGTTTAGATAAAGGGTCAGATGTGATCAAATTACATATTTTACATTGCAACTAGGGATGAGCGAATCGACTTCAGATGAAACATGAGAAGTCGATTCACATAAAACTTCGTTCTAATACTGTACGGAGCAGGAGCACCGTACAGTATTAGAATGTATTGGCTCCGATGAGTCAAAGTTATTGCTTTGCGAAGTCTCGCGAGACTTTGGGTAATAACTTTATAAATTAATTTGTACTGTAAAAAAACATTTCCCGAACTCGGGTTCAGTTCCATGGTAACATTCGGAACCGAACCCGGGTTCGGGAATTTTTTTTTACAGTAAAAATTAATATATGAAGTTATTACGCAAAGTCATGCAAGACTTTGTGAAGTAATAACTTTCTAACATTCTAAGGCCCCTTTCACACGGGCGAGTTTTCCGCGCGGGTGCAATGCGTGAGGAGGACGAATTGCACCCGCACTGAATCCGGACCCATTCATTTCTATGGGGCTGTGCACATGAGCGGTGATTTTCATGCATCACTTCTGCATTGCATGAAAATCGCAGCATGCTCCAGTTTCTGCGTTTTCCACGCAACGCAGGCCCCATAGAAGTGAATGGGGCTGCGGGAAAATCGCAAGCATCCGCAAGCCCGTGCGGATGCGTTGCGATTTTCCCGCATGGTTGCTTAGCAACGGGACCCGATCTCTATTATTTCCCCTTATAACATGGTTATAAGGGGAAATAATAGCATTCTTAATAAAGAATGCATTGTTAAATGAAGAGGAAGGGTTAAAAATAATAAAGTTAACTCACCTTAGCCACTTGATCGCGTAGTCGCGATCTCTCCTCTCTTTCCTGCAGCATCTAAGATCTAAAGACCTGTGATGACGTCACATCACATGGTCCAATCACATGGTCCATCTTACCATGGTGATGGACCATGTGATTGGACCATGTGATGTGACGTCATCACAGGTCCTGTAGATCTTAGATGCTGCAGGGAAAGAGAGGAGAGATCGCGACTACGCGATCAAGTGGCTAAGGTAAGTTAACTTTTATTATTTTTAACCCCTTCCTCTTCATTTAACAATGCATTCTTTATTAAGAATGCTATTATTTCCCCTTATAACCATGTTATAAGGGGAAATAATGAATTCTCCAGAAGACCCGAAACCGGACTTCAGTGATGAAGTCCGGCTTCGGGTTGGGTACCAAACATGGCGTTTTTTCTCACGAGCGTGCAAACGTTTGCACCCGCGCGGGAAAAACGCGCATATTCCCGCAACGCACCCGCCTCTTATCTGGGCGTCAAACATGACGCCCGTGTGAAAGAGGCCTAATACTGCACAGTGCTCCTGCTCCGTACAGTATTGGACCAAAGTTTTATGCAAATCGACTTCGGATGTTTTATCCGAAGTCAATTCGCTCATCCCTAATAGTCATTGTTGGACCACAATTAACATCCAAACATAATATCTTTTATTTTACTCCAAAATCTTGGTTAGCATCAGTAACTTATTTAGCTAATTTACACCGTTGTTTGCAAAGTGTATAGTTTTCAAATTTCCCCTCCTGTATGTGTTGTAAGAGGGTGCAAGGTATCATATGCGATGGCAGGTACGTGTCACCGAGGTTGCTGGCCTCGGTGAGGAGAGAGCCGGGTTTTTTGTCTGCAGCAGCTAGTGCTGCTAGACTCTGTGACTTAGTTTGGCTGCAAAGCTAATCCGGGCCGGCTCTTACTGGGAGTAGGTAAAGTGTAGGGTGGGTGCCTACTCCCCACGGTCCAGGCCGGACTTTATCCGGCCCCTTTAAGGCAGCCTCCTTAGCAGCTGGGGAGGTGATTATCCTGGAGCTGCTAACAGGGCTGAGAAGTTCTCTGTCCTGGAGGAAAGAGCTCAGCAAGGAGGTGTTTTGTTCCTGGCTACCTGAAGCTGGATTCTCCTGCGGCGGGGCCGACAGCGTGGTGCGAACCTGCACCTACACCTCCCAGGTGACTGAACCTGTGTTGGCCTGTTTTGCTTTGCCTCCTTGTGTCTGGCCTGTGTGAATTACCACCAAGAGACTGTTTCTGTTTATTTTTGTGTCAGTGTGAATAAAACACTGTTTGTTGCACAATTCTGGACTCCTTGTTTTGCCTCGGTACTGCACCCACACCGCTATCTACCAGAGCGACTCCCCACAGTGTATAAAGAAAAAATTATGTATATGAATTAATAGTTTTACTGAGTAATGCCAGCCTAGCAGTATCTGTATGCCTGATTAGTGTAAATGTTCAAATAACAATACAGGTAAATCTAAAGAGCTGCAGGTTTTCCACTATGAAATCTGCAGCAAACCTGCATTTTGTAAGATTTGGACATCAATGTTGTTGCAGCAGATTTTCCGCCATAAAATATGCCATGCATGGCCATACAATTATGGTTACCTTAGATCTGTATCAAAAGTGGACCTGTACCTTTATATTGTCTTTTTAAATCATTTTCTGTTTTCTGTTTATTCTATTGTGTGATCCATAGTTGGTTATACTGTTTTCACTACACAATGTACTAGTGGTCTCAGCATGTATACAGCCACAGACTCCCATTTCTTGTAATTTTGTAACAACGTGAGAAGATGGACATCCCATGGATATCTCTGGCAGTCCCCTAGAGAATGAATGAAAAAGTATTATATTCAGCTGCTTCCAGCATGACTCCATGCAAGATACTGGTTCCACTTTCACGACTCCTTACTGACATAGGAAATCATCCGTTAACCTCTTAACTACCTCCTTGTACAGGTACGGCAATAGTTTCTTTGAGTGAGCGAGTGCCATAGCCACCAGGTGGATGCTGCTTTACAAAGCAGACACTAGGAGGCAATGTCTGTGATTGGTGATAATCCAATCACAGACATTGAACCCCTTTGATGCTGTGGCCAACTGTGACTATGGTATCTGAGTGTTTTTTTTTGCAGAGAGCACAGGACTTGTGGGAACTGCGTGGCCACCCCTTGTGGATATATCGAGGGAATCGAGGGAGCTGTTCCGTTTCTATGGCAGCTTCAGCCCTCTGAAGAATCTGATTCCTGCCTATTTTTAGATTAAAAAATATAAAAAAATACAGTCACCTCCATATTAAAAATAAAGATTAATAAAAAAAGATGAAAACAAATTGACAACAAAAAAATAAGCATCATTGCATCAGTAAAAACTACAGATATGAGCCCTTAAACAGCTCTGTAAATGTAGAACTTTAAAATAGTTATGGGGGGGGGGGGGGGAGGTCAGAATATGGCAATGCAAAATGCAACAAAAAACTAAGGAGGAAATTTATCAAACTGGTGTAAAGTAGAACTGGCTTAGTTGCTCATAGCAACCAATCAGATTCCACCTTTTATTTTTCACAGCTGCTTTGGAAAATGAAAGATCGAATCTGATCGGTTGCTATAGGCAACTAAGCCAGTTCTACTTTATTCTACTTTGATAAATATTCCCCTTAGTTTTTTAAATTATTAATACACAAGAAAAACAATCGAAAAGTGATATCACTGTAATCATACTGACACGGGCAATGGGGGTAACAGGTCAGTTTTACTGCAAAGGCAATGTCATAAAAATAAAAAACATATAAACCTATGGTGGAATTGCATTATTTCCAATTCCAGTCCATTTGGAATTTTTTCCCAGTACATCATATGCAATATTAAATGGTACCAGAAAGTGTAACTTGTCTATCAAAGTGAACAGAAAAAGAAAAAAGTTATGACTCCGGGAAGGCAGGGAGTAAAAAATTAAAATTTGAAAATGGAAAATCACTTGGTCCTTAAGGAGTTAATGTTCTTTTTCTCCATTATGTAGAAAAGCACAAAAGAAAGATTATCATTGAAAACAGGGCCGGGCCGACACAGAGGCTGGGGAGGCTCCAGCCTCAGGGTGCTCCAGCCTCAGTGCGCAGGCAGGGGCTGGCCAGAGGGAGAGGGACTGACAGGGGGGAACCGCTCAGCGCTCCCTCCTGTCATTCCCTGATTGTAGCGTGACCGAGCTCTGTCCAATCCGCAGGTACAGAGAGCATCAGTCTCCTGTACCCGGCCGGACTGACAGGAAGTGCGCACACAGTTTGCGATTCAAGTCAGTCGGCTCGGTACAGGAGACAAAAGCTCCTCCTCCTGTACCCGCGGAGGCGCAGACCATGCAGAGCTCGGCCACGCTACAGCAGAGGTAGGAGGAGAGGAGGGGGAGAAGAAGGAGCATGACAACATGGGGGTGGGGGCAGAAAGCATGACAACATGGGGGGGGGAAGAAAGAGCATGACAACATTGTGGGGAAGAGAAGAAAGAGCATGACAACATGGGGGGGGGCAGAAAGCATGACAACATGGGGGGAAGAAAGAGCATGACAACATTGTGGGGGAGAGAAGAAAGAGCATGACAACATGGGGGGGGGGCAGAAAGCATGACAACATGGGGGAGGGGAGAAAGAGCATGACAACATGGGGGGCAGAAAGAGCGTGACAACATGGGGGGGTATAAAGAGCATGAAAAGATGGGGGAGAATGACAGGGGGCAGAAAGAGCATGACAAGAAGAGGGGATTATGACAAGAGGGGGAGAATGACAAGAGGGAGAGCTTGACAAATTACTATGTGGGGCACTGCTGTGTGGTTGAGGGGGTGTGGGGACATTGCTGTGTGGGGGCAGTGTGGCGGACATTACTGTGTGGGGGGCAGTGTGGCGGACATTACTGTGTGGGGGGCAGTGTGGCGGACATTACTGTGTGAGGGACACTACAGTGTGGAGTGGCATTATACAAAAGCTCTGCAGATGCAACTCCCATGTATTGGGTCACCACAATTTGGGTGGTCATTCACTAAATGAACCCTGTTATGGGGAGAATCTGTGGATGACACATATTTGTCATCCACAGACAAAACAGGGTTAATTTACTGAATGACCACCAATAAAAGAGGTGGGGGTCACATATGCTATTTCATAATGACAGCAGGGCCCGTGCAGTGACTGTATTCTACTACACCCCCGACCCCCCTACCCCCCTGCTCACTGGATATAATCTTATTAACTATATGACTGTAGTAAATCACTACAGTTATATAGTTAAGATTATATACAGTGGGGGGGTGTAGTAGAATACAGTCACTGCACGGGCCCCGCTGGCGCTGTCATCAAAAAAGCAGATACAACCCCACAGCCTCACCCCTTGTATTGGGGGTCATTCCTACACGGACCCTGTTATGGGGAGGGGGGATCTGTGGATGACACATATGTGTCATCCACAGATTCCCCAATAACAGTGTCGTCCATCACAGATCCCCCATAGCAGTGTCATCCACAAGTTGGAGGGGGGGTGGGGGGGTGGGCGCACTTGGGCAGCTCAGCCTCTGTTGGTGGTGGACCTTGTCCCAGCCCTGATTAAAAACGTGTCACCATAATGCAAATCAGTTGGGTAGGTGGCAGTTTGGTGGGCTAAATCCCGGTGACAGGTTTATCTTGAGTAGTCCTTGGAGTGGTAAGACTATGAGAGCTCCAGCATGCTCAGCAAGAGGTTTACAGGGAAGACCAATAAAACTCATTCGTTACAAGGGTAACTAATCTCCTGCCTTTAGATATTGACCATCTTTCAGGTTATGCACTTCTGTAATATTTTAAGATTAATTCAAATGTAAGCTATTTGGCAAGTAGTCTGTGACCGAAGGAATAGTGCCGCGAAGGGATGTAATATTCATTAACCTGACCATTCATCTATTTTTATATGCTATTAGGTGCAGCCTTCTGCCATTCATCAAACATTTCTTTTCTAAAAGGGAAAGTCTCTGTGAAATTCTCTGCTATGTTCAAAAGATGGAGCAAGAAAACGAAGGAAGCAAAGAAGATTCAGAACTTCTGAAAGTGACCTCGCACACAAAGGTGAGTACCACATTTACACTACTGAAAGATGACACAATGATCTTTCCAGAAACATTGCTTTCATTTAAAGTTTTATCACATCTGAATATCATGAGGACTCTTCTGGTTTATAATTCATTTAATCTCGTCATTTCAGCTGCTTATTGAAAACTAGAAATTACCGTATTTTTCGCCCTATAAGACGCACCAGTTTAAGGAAGACAATAAGAATTTTTTTCATTAGACCTAAGGTCATTCCAGCAATCAGACCCCCAATATTAATCAGACCTCAGCTGACAGCCCAAATCAGACCCCCCAATGTTAATAAGACCCCAATAAGACCTTAGATCAGCCCCCATGCCTCTTATCATCAGCCCCCTAGGCTCTTATTATCAGCCCCCTAGCCTATTATCAGCTCCCAGGCTCTTATCAGCCCCCTAGCCTCTTCTAAGCCCCCTAGCCTCTTCTAAGCCCCCCAGCCTCTTCTAAGCCCCCAGCCTCTCATAGGTCCCCATCCTCTCATCAGCCCTCATGCCTTGTACACAGGAGCAGGCAGTGTGAAGACTTAGAGGCGGAGCAGGCACCAACGTTTTTGCTGCAAATCTGCTGGCCGGTCACTATCAACCAGCACCAGACAGGGCCGGCCAGTCTCTATCACCCTACATCAGCTACAGCAGACCTGACCCTACTACCCAGCGCACGCCACGGCTAATCCCCACCAGCAAGCACGTGCTGCGGCCGCCAGGCTCTCCCTCTTCAGGTAACTTGAATGTCTGGTACATCGCAGGCTGCTGTTCCTATGCAGCGCAGCATGCAATGTACTGAGCATGATCAATGCGCCACACATTTTATATTTCTTTGCCCTGTATTCACCCCATAAGACGCACTAGCGTTTTCCCTCCATTTTAGGGGGAAAAAGTGCGTCTTATGGGACGAAAAATACGGTACATTACACTTGAGGTTTCTTTATAGGCCAAAATTTTGATTCTTGGAAAGGTTACATCAGTAAAATACCTCCCAACTGCCCCAGATCTGGTGGGACAATCCTGGATTTTGTCAGCTGTCCCACTGTCCACGGTCCAGGGATGACTAAGGTATTTCCCAATTTCAACTGTATCTGCGTTGTGAGGACACGGATACAGTTCAATACAAATGTGAAGCAGGGAGTCTTCTGTAAAGGTGGCACTGGGTGGGTATAGATAGGCATTTGGGAGGAGTTAGAGATGTGGCTTAGTGTTAAAAAAAATTTTTTACACAGCATGCTATGCATGCCGCTGCTATTGTTCTTCCTTGGGCTTGTCATAAGTTGGGAAGTGTGCAGTAAGTATATATTCCATTATTTTCTACCAGTTCTTGTTTAAAAGGAATCTGTCACCAGAGACCTCCCTATCCAACTGTTTGCATAGACACATAGCTGTGGTTCACCTGATTAAAATGCTGTTCTTCTTTTGTTGATCCAAGGCTTCATTCCTGAGTTATATATTTTATTATATGCAAACTAGACCTTTGGTGCACTGAGGGCGTCACTATTGCTGTTGTTGCACCCAAACTCCCAGGAGGTCGCTGGTGACAGATTGTCTTTAAGTTTAAGTTTAAATTCTGTCAGAGGCTTCTTTGAATAGTCTATAAACAACTACATTTTAATACAGTATCTTACAGACTTTCTTAGTACTTACTAAGGAGCAATTTTATAATTCCAGTATTTTAAGTCTCATGTGGCAAATGTCAGAGAAAATTTTCGTTTAAGGCCAGGGGTGCTATATTTCTAGCAGCAGCCTGTAGGCAGAGCTCACAGATATGATAACTGCATATTAAGCATCTGGCAAAAATACAGCACTCTATGTTCAAAACTGACATTTGTGTTACGTATCAAGCCCATCGCGTTCCCTACTACAGGTCAGATTGGAAAACCTCTGCATGTGATGTGATGCAAAAGTTAATGCTGCCATGTGCAAAGCTGCCATTAAGGCATTGCAGTAACCAGAAAACAAACAGAGTAAATTTATGGGTTGTCGGTAATTACAGAGATGTCAACCTTGGAGGGCTGGTTCCAGATTAATGCAGGGACAACATGCCAAAAAATCAAGTGGCTTACAGCACTGCCCAGATGTACAAAATTATTGCCATGCAATGAGTTATATATCCATACAATTGGAGCCGCTGATGTATCTAATATGTATCAGAGTAAGTACTGCCGACGAATATACCGAGCACATCTGCACACATTCTGTAGTGGCTAGGCCTGGTACTGCAGCTTTCTGCAACTCAGTCCTATTCACATGATGGAGCCAGGCCTGGTAAACAATGAAGGGGACACAGGATTCAGTGGGGGTGCCGGGGGTCTGACCCAAACCATCTGATAGGCCAGAAATATCAAAGTCCTGGTAAACCCCATTAAAGGGGTTTTCTGGGATTTTGATACTGATGACCTATCCTCTGGATAAGTCATCAGTATCTGGTGGCGGTCCGACACCCAGGACCCCTGCCGATCAGCTGTTTGAAGAAGCATCAGCGCTCCTGTGAGCACACCTGCCTTCTCCGTGCTTAACAACCACTTCAATGGGGCTGAGCACGATTCCAAGCACAGCCCCTATACAATGTACGGAGATGTGCTGGATAAGCACGGATAAGGCTGCGGCGCTCACAGGAGTACCAGTGCCTTATCAAACAGCTGATCCCCCACCAATGGGTCCCCCACCAATCAGATACTGATGACCTATCCTGAGAATAGGTCATCAGTATCGAAATCCTGGAAAACCCCTTTAAGTTTCAATAACCCAGAGCAATGACCAATTAGCAGTAATCTTTAGAAATGATGCAGATAAATAAAAAAACACTTGCCCTTTAGTCTAGGGCTACATGGTGAAATGTGTTGCTTGACAAAAAAGGGTACAGCTATACATGACTTCTTGTCGCTGAAAAGTCATGTAACATTTTTTTTACACAGTTGACTATCATTACTAAAAATGTTTTGCGACTTTTCAGCAACAGCATGTTGTGTGACACATGACGCTGTGTAGCCCTAGTCTTATTAGCGCAATAGTAATTAGTAAGCATAAAAGTGACCGATGAGCGACACTGCAGTTTTATCGGGTTAATTTTATAATACTTTTAAATATGTATGAATATATTGTCTGCCATTAAACTCCCTGAATCCTGGTAATCACAGTCATGTTTAACAGTTAGGCCTGAGGGAGGCAGAGGTACAGCAGTGCCACAGTTTAGAGTCACTGATGTATTTCACTGGTGAACGAGCTGTCAAAGAATGTTGTCAAAAAAGCCTAAAATATAAACTCATAGGGAAAGTTGCTTCGTACAGAATATTATACTTTGGGGCAAAGAAAATATTAAGACAGAGACTCAAAGTAACAAGAAAGACAACAAGATAATCTCATTATTTTATTAGCCTATGGAGTAAAAAAGAATACAAAATCATCAATACTTCTAAGGCACTGTTCGGAGCATTATTCGGGCAGGTGTATATTCCCTCTACTTTACCATCCAAATTCCAGATGTAATACCCAGACCCCGCATGGTTCTACTGAACTGCTAGCACTACAATACGCACACGTGAAAGAGACTTAAGAACATACACATTCGTGTCACATTATTATGATCACTAGCTGACACGCAGAGTGCAACCGCTGTGTTCAGCACTGACAGTAGCTAGATGGTTTGGGAGTGACTCAATGATGTCCTAGTAGTTTTTCACAGGTATTTGGAGCATCCCACAGCTTCTGGAAGGGACATGGGGGAGAATCCATAGAGTGAACAAAATGATTGAGGTGGTCCCACAAATGCTCAATAGCAGGTGCAGACTGGTCATAGTCCCTACAGGGAAATTTCCTGATGGGCCGATGCAGAAGGGGCCGCCTAGGTCCTCCTCGTGGCCGATTTTAGGTGATTTTTTTTTCAAGACACATTGTACTTCATGTTAGTGGTAAATTTGGGTGGCTATGTTTTACCTTTATTTTTTTTTATCCAAAGATTACACAAAATTTGGAAACATTAGCAATTTTCTAAATTAGATTTTCTCTGCTTTAGTAAAGATAATAATATCTCACAAAATAGTTTTTTTTAATTTACTTTCATATATCTACTTTATGTTGGCATCATTTTATATTGTACCATATTTTTCATCCCATAAAACGGGGAAAAACTCTAGTGCGTCTTATGGGGTGAATACAGGGCAAAGAAATATAAAATGTGCAGTGCATTGATTATGCTTGGTACATCGCAGGCCGCGCTGCATAGGCACAGCAGCCTGCGATGTACCAGACACTCGAGTTACCTGAAGAGGAAGAGCTCGGCAGCTGCAGCGCGTGCTTGCTGATGGGGATCGGTCGTGGCATGCGCTGGGTGGTAGGGTCAGGTCTGCTGTAGCTGGTGTAGGGTGATAGAGACTAGCCGGCCCTGTCTGGTGCTGGTTGATATGGACCGGCCGGCAGATTTGCAGTGAGAACATTGGTGGGAGCGCGGGAGCAGGCAGATGAGGGGCGGAGCAGGCTTTTTCTGCCACACATTCCTGCTCCGCCTCTTAGTCTTCACACTGCCTGCTCCTGTGTACAAGGCATGAGGGCTGATGAGAGGCTAGGGGCTGATGAGAGGTTGGGGGGCTGATGAGAGGCTAGGGGGCTTAGAAGAGGCTAGGGGGCTTAGAAGAGGCTAGGGGGCTTAGAAGAGGCTAGGGGGCATATGAGAGGCTGGGGGCTGATGAGAGGCTGGGGGCTGATAAGAGGCTGGGGGCTGATAAGAGGCTGGGGGCTGATGGGAGGCTAGGGGGCTGATGAAAGACTGGGGATGATGAGAGGCATGGGGGCTGATCTGTCTGAATGGAGGTCTCATTTATATTGGGTCTCTTATCGGAGGTCTGATTGGGAGTCGTTCACTTTTGGTCTGAGCTGAGGTCTTATTGGGGTTTTATTAACATTGGGGGGTCTGATTGGGGCTGTCAGCTGAGGTCTGATTAATATTGGGGTTCTAATTGCTGGTCTGACCTTAGGTCTAATAAAAAATAAAACTTAGGTGCGTCTTATAGGGTGAAAATATGGTAATTTCTTTTTTTAGCACATTAGAAGGCTTAGAATTTTAGAAGACATTTTTCTAATTTTTAAGAAACTTTGCAAAACCAAATTTTTAAAGGACCAATTCAGTTCTGAAATGATCTTGAGGGTCTTAAATAATATAATACACTCATATATGACATTTTAGAAGCTACACCTCTGAAATTAATAAAAACTGGTTTTAGAAACTTTGTTAACCCTTTAGGTATTCTACAGGAATTAAAGAAAAATGGAGGTGAAATTTAGAGGTTTCTTTTTTTTTGAAGATTTCCCATTTTAATCCATTTGTTCCCTGTAACATAAAAATGATTAACAGCAAAATAAACCTCAATATCACCCTGATTCTACAGTTAACATAAACATCCCAGGGGGGACATGAGGCGCATGGAGGAACTGAGAGCTCAAGCTGCCCGATTCCTCCAAGCACCTCACGTCCCTCCTGCGCGCTCCGCCCACTTTATGAATGTAGAAGACGCGCTGGGCAGGAGGAGCATGGAGGGACTGAGCGCCTGACCTGAGGGAGACTGCACATCAATAGTTAGTAATTCCGGCCACATTAATAAAGATTAAGTTTACGTCAATAGTGTATGGGAGATCTCTGGATGACACTATGGGGGATCTCTGGATGACACTATGGGGGTCTGTGGATGACACTAATGGGGGATCTGTGGATGACACGTATATAGCATAATATGCTATATATGTGTCATCCACATAGCCCCTGACAGTGTCATCCAGAGATCCCCATAGTGTCATCCAGAGATCCACCATAGTGTCATCCAGAGATCCCCCATAGTGTCATCCAGAGATCCCCACAGTGTCATCCAGAGATCCCCACAGTGTCATCCAGAGCTCCCCACAGTGTCATCCAGAGATCCCCCACAGTGTCATCCAGAGATCCCCACAGTGTCATGCAGAGATCTCCCACAGTGTCACCCAGAGATCCCCATAGTGTCATCCAGAGATCCCCATAGTGTCATCCAGAGATCCCCCATAGTGTCATCCAGAGATCCCCATAGTGTTATCCAGAGATCCCCCATAGTGTCATCCAGAGATCCCCCATAGTGTCATACAGAGATCCCCCATAGTGTCATCCAGAGATCCCCCATAGTGTCATCCAGAGATCCCCCATAGTGTCATCCAGAGATCCCCCATAGTGTCATCCAGAGATCCCCCCATTAGTGTCATCCAGAGATCCCCCCCATTAGTGTCATCCAGAGATCCCCCCCATTAGTGTAATCCAAAAAAAAAACCCTATTAGTGTCATCCACAGATCCCCCCCCCCATAACGGCGTCATCCACAGATCCCCCCCCCCATAACAGCGTCATCCACAGATCCCCATAACAGCGTCATCCACAGATCCCCCATAACAGTGTGTCATCCACAGATCCCCCATAACAGCGTCATCCACAGATCCCCCATAACAGCGTCACCCACAGATCCCCCATTACAGCGTCATCCACAGATCCCCCATAACAGCGTCATCCACAGATCCCCCATAACAGCGTCATCCACAGATCCCCCATAACGGCGTCACCCACAGATCCCCCATAACAGTGTCATCCACAGATCCCCCATAACAGCGTCATCCACAGATCCCCCATAACAGCGTCACCCACAGATCCCCCAGAACAGCGTCATCCACAGATCCCCCATAACAGCGTCATCCACAGATCCCCCATAACAGTGTCATCCACAGATCCCCCATAACAGTGTCATCCTCAGATCCCCCATAACAGCGTCACCCACAGATCCCCCATTACAGAACCCCCTGGAGGCACATTGGTTGGAAAACACTATTATATTCCCATTTATCAATTTATTAACACTTGTACAAAGGAAAAGAAAAGCCATTGTCCATAGCAACCAAATTCCAGCTTAAATTTTTTTCATTGCTATCGGCAACTGCGCCGCTGTTTATACGAGGTATCGGTAATTGGTATCAGCGAGTACTTAAATAAAAGTATCGGTACTCGTACTCGGTCTTAAAAAAATGGTAGCGGGACATCCCTAGTAAAAAGTGTTAAATGTCTCCCACCAAGACAGCAAACAAGTAAACGAAATATAGGCCCCTGACACCCACACAATGGGGCGGTCATTTGACGGTAAAAAGAGTTTAATATCTCCCACCAAAACAACAAATTATTAAACGACATATAGGTCCCTGACACCCAGACAATGGGGCGGTCATTAGACAGTAAAAAGTGTTAAATGTCTCCCACCAAGACAGCAAGCAATTAAACGAAATATAGGCCCCTGACACCCAGACAGAGTAGAGGTCATTCAACATCGAAAAAAGGATAATGTCACCCACCAAAGCAACAGGCGATTATCTGAAATGTAGGCCCCTGGCACCCAGACAGAGGAGAAAGGTCCCATAGCAGCAAAACAGGGATTATGTTACCCACCAATGGAACAGGACACTTTCAGTTATTTAGGCCCCTGACACGCAGACAGAGGAGAGGTCATTTGACAGCAAAAAGAGGTTAATGTCACACACCAAAGCAGCAGGCAATTAGCTGAAATGTAGGCCCCTGGCACCCAGACAGAAGAGAGGTTCATTCAACTTGGTGTTGCACCCAAAATAATCATACAATTGAAAAAAGAGGATTCAATAAAGAAGTGCCCTGGAGTACAAGAATGTATGGTTGAGGGCGAGGCAGTTATAAACATCTATTCTGCACAAGGGATGGACAGGTCCTGTGGGATCCATGCGTGGTTAATTTTTAAGAAAGTCAGCTTGTCCACGTTGGCTGTGGACAGACAGCTGCATTTGTCTGTAATGACGCCCCCTGCCGTGCTAAATACACGTTCAGACAATACACTGGACGCAGGGCAGGCCAGCACCTCCAAGGCATAAAAAGCTAGCTCTGGCCATGTGGACAATTTAGAGATCCAGAAGTTGAATGGGGCTGAACCATCAGTCAGTACGTGGAGCGTGTGCACATGTACTGTTCCACCATGTTGTTGAAATGCTGCCTCCTGCTAACACGTTCCCTATCAGCTGGTGGTGCAGTTAGCTGTGGCGCTGTGACAAAACTTTTTCACATCTCGGCCATGCTAACCCTGCCTTCAGAGGAACTGGCCGTGACACAGCTGTGTTGGCGACCTCTTGCTCCTCCTCTGACCTTCGTCTTGTGCTTCCACTTGTCCCCCCGTGTCAGTTGGGAATGCTCTCAGGAGCGCGTCTACCAGCATACGCTTGTACTCGCGCATTTTCCTATCACGCTCCAGTGCGGGAATTAAGGTGGGTACTTTGTTTTTGTACTGGGGATCCAGCAGGGTGGCCACCCAGTAGTTAGCACATGTTAAAATGTGGGAAACTCTGCTGTCGTTGCGCAGGCACTGCAGCATGTAGTCGCTCATGTGTGCCAGGCTGCCCAGAGGTAAGGACAAGCTGTCCTCTGTGGGAGGTGTATCGTCATTGTCCTCCGTTTCCCCCCAGCCACGCACCAGTGATGGGCCCGAGCTGCGTTGGGTGCCACCCCGCTGTGAACATGTTTCATCCTCCTCCTCCTCGTCCTCCAGTAGTGGGCCCTGGCTGGCCAAATTTGTACCTGGCCTCTGCTGTTGCAAAAGACCTCCCTCTGAGACACTCCTAAAAGACTGGCCTGAAAGTGTTAGAAATGACCCCTCTTCCTCCTCCTCCTCCTTGGCCACATCCTCTTCCATCATTGCCCTAAGTGTTTTCTCAAGGAGACATAGAAGTGGTATTGTAACGCTGATAACGGCGTCATCGCCACTGGCCATGTTGGTGGAATACTCGAAACAGCGCAACAGGTCTCGCATGGAGGCCCAGTCATTGGTGGTGAAGTGGTGCTGTTCCGCAGTGTGACTCACCCATGCGTGCTGCAGCTGAAACTTCACTATGGCCTACTGCTGCTCGCACAGTCTCTCCAGCATGTGCAAGGTGGAGTTCCACCTGGTGGGCACGTCGCATATGAGGCGTTGAGCGCCTAACACTACAGGCACCTAACACTATCTATAGCAAATATCCTGTGGCTCACCTATGCCTAGGTCTATGGTAAGGGTGCTCAGCTTTTAGGATGATTCACCTAGTCATCCGAAATTGTATTAGCGGTTGTAGAAAAATAAAAGTAGGTACTCACCATCTGGTGTAAATATATAAAGTATTATTTATTTGTTGTAAAAATATGATACTAAAATATAATATAAAATATAGTAAAATTGGGTACTAGTTGATGTACTAGTTATTATTGGCTCTTATAGTAACATATGGACCTGATTCCTTTTGGTGTATATAAACCATGAAATAACTAACATAAAACAATGTTTTAACAAAATAATTATCACAATTATATGCAAATATCGCAAAGTATATCCAAATGAATATCTAAAAATTCTCAAAAACGTGACTCAAAGTTCCTAAAGTATGTGTCTCAAAGTTCACAAAAATAGTCCCAAATAGTGCAATAAAGAATTCCAAACTGAAGGATAACAAGTGCTAGAAATAGTGACTAGCGATTGCTATGCATCGATGTGTAGGAATCAGGGCAAACGTTTTGATATAAACTGTTTGATAACAGCCAATTATTCCTTATTGCAGGAAAGTGATGTAGGTTTATAAGTTTATAATCAGGCCACAGTCTCTTACCTCCCCCTCAGTTGGGCTACAGTTTTCCGAGTTCTGATACGGCTTCTAACAGATGCGCTGAGTAATGTGGTGTGCGGAGCTATGGCGTCTCGCGTGACACAGCAGATCGGATTTCTCATGTGATCTGACACGTGATGCTTGCGAAGTCCGTCAGCTGACGTTATTCTTGTGCTGCTATTGGAGATATGGATTACTTTTAAATCTGTTAGTCTTCCAAATTGCGATATAAGATGTTGAATATTATCGCATATCCAAAAGCAAGGTTTTAGGTGGGTAGTTCTCTTTGCCAAAACGGGCCAGACACGTTTCGAGGTCACAACCTCTTCCTCAGTGGCTTTAGTCTGTATTGAGACTACCCCCTTTTTTTTTATACTATTTCGACTTGAAAACCCACCTAAAACCTGAACTGGATTAAAAAGTCCATCCAATATTAGTTGGAACTAAAATCTGATTGAAATGTCCATCCCATATTAGTTTGAAAGTATGAAATCATTCTTTATCCGGTCTTCGCATAATTTGCGTGTTAGTGAGATCTCAACATTAATTTGGGTGAGTGTACAATCAATATAATTAATAAAACAGAGAAAGGTAAAAATAAATAAGGATACAGTGTATATATGGAGGGAACAAAAAATCGCACCTGCGTTTTATATGCGATTAGGATGCGTTTCTGTCCCCACATTGCATTTTATGGTACCCACAAACATCTCCTCCATACTGAGGTCCATCATCATCTACATCTATCAAATGCTGGTCAATTAGTAAAATCAACATCATATTTCTTTATATTTGAGAAATGGGTTACCAATAGGTATACCAAGGGTAAGCAAAAATTGAAAAAATGCATCTGCATTCTATTTGCGTTTTCCGTGCGTTTATGCTTCTCTACCATCCCCATTGTTCATTTTATACTTCTTTCCTATCTTAGAGGTGTATACTTATAATTTCACATATAATTTCACATATATTAGGGTCTTCCTTTTTATTCTAAAGGTATATATTTTCCCATCATAAAACACGAGTGGGTGAGTGTTTAAATCTTATCAGGTGACCTAATGATCACCGTACCTTTACCTATTGATGTTATAGTATCATCATATTTATGTAATAATGTAACTAACTTTGGTACTTGAATTTTCCCCTTCTTGTTGGTAGTTGTGGAGGTTGTGGAAAGGGGAGAGGGGCCTTCCTCCGAGGGGAGATCCTGGTGCTGATTTATATTATATTTTAGTATCATATTTTTAGAGTTACAACAAATAAAAAATACTTTATACATTTATACCAGATGGTGAGTGCCTACTTTTATTTTTCTACAACCTAACACTATCTAGCTATCTATTTATGTACCGTATTATACTAATACAGGCACAGCAGAAACCACAGAATCATGGGAATATCAATTATAGGCCTAGTATTTAGGCCCTGGCTGAAAGTTATCCTTTTACAGACATAATTACACTTGGAGATGAACAGTAGCGTGTGCAAATATAGAGGATTACACTTTCAGCACTTGTATTTAGACACTTAGTGTAATATACCCTTTTACGGACAGAAATACACTTGGAGATGCACAGTAGCATGTTCAAATATAGAGGATTACGCTTTCAGCACTTGTATTTAGACACTTAGTGTAATATACCATTTTACCGACAGAAATACACTTGGAGATGTACAGCAGCATGCGCAAATATAGAGGATTTAGTTTTCAGGCCTTGTATTTAGACGCTGACATGCTGAGTGTAATATACCCTATTACGGACAGAATTACACTTGGAGAGGAACAGCGGAAAGCACAGATGTTTAGGATTTATTTATTTAACCACAGAAAAAAATCTATCCTTTGACGGACAGTATTACACTTGGCCAGTCACAGCTGGAACCCCATATTTAGGGGATTAGTATTTTGGCAATTGAATTTCACCCCAAAAAAAAAAATCGATCCTTTGATGGACAGTATTACAATTGGCCAGCAACAGCTGAAACCACTGATTTAGGGGATTGGTATTTTGGCAATTGAATTTCACCCCGGAAATAAATCTATCCTTTGACGGACAGTATTACACTTGGACAGCCACAGCTGGAACACCAGATTTAGGGGATTGGTATTTTGGCAATTGAATTTCACCCCAGAAAAAAATCTATCCTTTAACGGACAGTATTACACTTAGCCAGCCACAGCTGGAACCCCAGATTTAGGGGATTGGTATTTTGGCAATTGAATTTCACCCCAGAAAAAAATCTATCCTGTGATGGACAGTATTACACTTGGACATCCACAGCTGGAACACCAGATTTAGGGGATTGGTATTTTGGCAATTGAATTTCACCCTAGAAAAAAAATCTATCCTTTTATGGACAGTGTTACACTTGGACAGCCACAGCTGGAACCCCAGATTTAGGGGATTGGTATTTTGGCAATTGAATTTAACCCCGGAAAAAAATCTATCCTTGGAAGGACAGTATTACACTTGGACACCCACAGCTGGAACACCAGATTTAGGGGATTGGTATTTTGGCAATTGAATTTCACCCCAGAAAAAATCTATCCTTTGACGGACAGTATTACACTTGGACAGCCACAGTTGGAACACCAGATTTAGGTGATTGGTATTTTGGCAGTTGAGTTTCACCCCAGAAAAAAATCTATCCTATTACGGACAGTATTACACTTGGCCAGCAACAGCTGAAACCACTGATTTAGGGGATTGGTATTTTGGCAATTGAATTTCACCCCTCAATAAAATATAGCAATTTCTATCCTGTGTTTCAAGGTGTGACAATAAGCACAACTCCTGATGTAAGATATTGCAAAAAAAAAAGCCTACTATTGAACTCAAAAATGTATGTTGAACTTGGTGGCAGCTCAAAATATGTGCTGGTGCACCAAAAGATCACAAAATGGCCGCGGATCACCCCAGAAAAAAGTGACAGAAAAACACTCTGGGGCAGCCTAAAAAACAGTGAGCAATGAACAGAAGTTGAATGATTCACTGCTGTAGATCGATCACTTCATTAATGGTTTTGCTGAGTCTTCCCTGCCTAATCTCACCCTCACAGCAGCTGCATCCTATCCCTACACTAATCAGAGCAGAGTGACGGGCGGCGGTACGTGACTCCAGCTTAAATAGAGGCTGGGTCACATGCTGCACTTGGCCAATCACAGCCATGCCAATAGTAGGCATGGCTGTGATGGCCTCTTGGGGCAAGTAGTATGACGCTTGTTGATTGGCTGCTTTGTAGCCTTTCAAAAAGCGCCATAGAAATCGCTGAACACCGAACCCGAACCTGAACTTTTACGTAAATGTTCGGGTCCGTGTCCCGAACACCTGAAAATTCGGTTCTACCCTAATAGTGAGGTCTCTGGTGACATATTCCCTTTAAAGATTTTCATCAATATGGACCAGTGTTTTCAGTGTGAGTTTGTTTCTGATATTTCCAGAAATCTCAGTCAAGGTCTGATAACAGCAGAAGTGTTGCATATCTTCCAGAGCTTTGGAAAGAGATGTACTCTCCATGCAGCTTATATATTGCTATTAAATATAAAAAAGGATCCAGCATAGTATATTGATTGTCATATAGGCCAAAGAGCTTCCACTTCAGTTATATGTCTTTGACTTTATAATTTGACCAGTTTTCCAAACCTCTGACCATCTAATTACAGCTGAGGTTCACCAAGGGCCCTGCCCCTACATGCACTGAAGCCTTCATTTGCTAGTTTTTTTTGGGAGCGCCACAATTGATTTTCACAATGCAGGTATCATTTTATTCAGCAGGATCAACTCTATGCCTGGTTTAATAGAGGTGATCCTGCGGACAGGTGCTTTTAAAGCAAATAAACTGGCTTCTCTATTGCATTTGTAAATAGCGCTCATCGTCTTCAGTCGTATCTTATAAATGCATATTGCTGACAAACTCATATGAATTGAAGAACAAAGAGCTTAGGCTGAATGCAAACAAATCATATTAATTTGAAAAGCAGATCAGTGTCAACATGGCCCATAGACAAACTGGGTAAATGTTACAATGTCAACCATAATAAAACCACTAATTCCTTTATCTTATTTCAGTCCAGTCATACTTATAAATAATGAAGCAATTCTTTATTCTGACCTTGGCAGTACAGTATAAAAACTCACATAGGCTGTATTGTACCAGATCCTGATAGACCGCTTGTTTGCTAAGCTGACTATGGCAGTTGCTGTGTTGACATACCTGTTGATTGTGTGTTCCTTCTCTTTCAGATAAGTATCTGTATGTCTTGGGGCTTATACTTCCTTTAATTGGATAAACAAATTTAGGATTTGGATTAGATTGCCCAGTTCCCAAAAATCTAAAATAAAGATAACTTAAAGGGATTGTCCAGTTCCTGAAACTCTTATGTGGAGGATTAGCATCAAGAGAGGTAAGGCTAGGTTCACATCACCATCTATACAGAACCGGTCACCATGAAAATGCTAAATAATCTGATGGCAGCATGTTATAGAGCAGGAAGAGCTGAGCAGATTGATGTATAGTGTTTTTTGGGAAAAGATTCAGTAAAACTTTTATTTTATTCATTTAAATTCCTGCTCATTCTGGGCTCCAGAAATAGATGTAAGGTAACTTTATTTTACTAAATATGTGCCAACTCACACATGGCCATCCCACAAATGCACATCTTAATAACTTTGGCTCATCTTCTTCCTTCTTATTTGTCAGTCTTAATAAATCTCCTCCATTGACTTTCCCTGTGACTGTATCACACTAACGTAAAGCTAACTTAAGGAGGATCTGTAACTACAACAGACATGTTAGTAGAGGTTACAGGTCTTCTTTGAAAGGATAGTCCAGTTTCTCAAAGCTGTATCCAGATGAAAAATTAAATCAGAGACATGTCAGTTGGCAATCACTGCTCTAGCCAGGTTTCTCTAACAGAGCTACCATCTTTTTACTAATAAATGGTAAGTGCAGCCATATTAGCTGCCAGATTTCAATTTCTTTCTTATTTTGTTACTAAAAACAAGTTTGCAAAGTTGGCAGATAAGGGGGAAGTCAGTTCAAGGAGAGCACTGCTACAGCCGGACACTTCCTCTGCCAGTCAGGGGAATGTCAGCTCCTTTAAGCAGGGGACTAGGAGAGCAGAATTATAAAGCTACACCTTCTTGCTTGTTGTAGCAAGAGCCGGATACCTTAAATAGACTAGGCACAAAAAAACGTATCCCTATTAAATATTTGTCTTTATTATAACTATTTAAAACTTAACCCAATGTTAATCACCAGATCGTGAACAAAATCACTATCTAAGAAAGAGAAAGGGACAGTCACAACCATACGGAGGAGAGCACAGGACCGGGTCGCTGGATCCTACTTGCGCTCTACCACTACCTCAAGGTTTTAGACTGGCTCACTTTCCCTAAATGTCCCTACTTAGGTGAGGACTGCCCGGATCATTCGTCCAAAGAAATGATATAGTACAGTGTTCCAGCAGTATCGCTACAATTCATGCACATTAACCATGTTAAGTTACATCCCTACGCGTTTCTTTTGGCAACAGCCAAATCATCAGGGGATTAAAGCAAACCAACAGAGTAAAAACAGTGCATTACTTATCTGTTTGGAAAGATGCGCAGCGCCAGGTTACCGTTCCCATGTTAGGTCGCGCTGCTGTATGGCATATGGTACTGCCCAACTGGCGTCTCAACCACTGTTTGTGGGAGACATCCGTACGTCTTGCATGTGGCAGCCTTATTCCGGGACGCGCTGCGGGTTTTAAATACCCTTGTCGTCCCGCTCTCAAGTATGGACCTCCTCCTGAACTCACCTGTCTAATCACGGAACGGTTCGAATCGCGTCATCGGTCACATGACCGCAACATCAAAGGCCACGTGACCGCTACGTCAGCGCTATTGTTGATCACGTGATCGCAGGTCCTCTATACTTTGTCAGGGTTCCGTTTCCACAATAGCTTCGTGAAGAGGGGGCGTGTAACAGGGTTATACACACGCCTCTTACTCGCCACGAAGGGAAGATGTACCCCCAGAAAATAGAAATGAATGAATGAAATATGTAAATTATGCATTCTAATGGGGGCATTTTTTTAAAAGGATTTTTGGCAGGTGTCTCATGTTATATTCATATTTACACTTATCACGGACCGAGGTAAGTATGCACTTCTGCTCACTGTTTCATACATCACTATATCACAACCTAGAGAAAAGGAAATACTAAGCTACTCCAAGAGATGTTTATAAAGTGTTACTTAAATAGTAAAAAATTTTTTTTTGCATATTGCTATAATGTATAAAGATATAATAGATGACATTCTGTGATAGCCGACCATGGACACTAAATAGTGTTCCACCTCTACCAACGCAGGGTGATGATAGAACTCCATCAGGTATACCACAAAATCATCAGAGATCATTACTGGAAATCCTAAAATTTGATGTCACAGCTAAAGGACATTAATCACCTCAGTATGCCTAAGATTATCAATCCGAAATAAAGATAGGTAATGAATAGGCCGCCAGAGGTGAGTAATTTACTCAAATATAGCAGCTAAAGGACAGCTGTTCATTCAAGCCTTTTGGAGCTACTGTCTTTAATTCAAAGATCCACCATGTTTCACGTTGTAGCACCTTTCGTTCCCAGTTTCCTCCTCTTTTTAGTGGGGTTACTTTCTCAATCCCCATGAAGCGGAGTTTAGAAAAATCTCCGCCGTGGCGTTCTTTTATATGGGTGGCAATGGGGGTACTTCTTTGATGTTTGATGTCTCCCACATGTTCCCCCATTCTTCTTTGTAGCTCACGGGTGGTTTTACCGATGTATTCAAGGCCACATTCACAGGTGGCTCTATAAATGACCCCTTTGGTCTTACAGTTAATAAACTGTTTGATCTCATATTCCTTGCCTGTGTTTGTTCCAGTGAAATGATGGCCCTGATCGATATATCGGCACATAACACATTGACCGCAATAAAAACAACCCGTGGTTTTCGAAAGCCACGTGGGAGAAGCCATACTCTGTTCCTGAAAGTGACTATGGACCAAACGGTCCTTCAAATTGCGGCCACGTCTCTATGTCACTTGTGGTGTCGCTGCTATGACATCTCTTATATCTGGATCCATCAACAGGGTTCCCCAATGTCTATTCAGAATTGAGTGTACCTCTTTAGCAGCCATGTCAAAGTTTCCAATAAGACAAATCTGTTTTGCCTGTAATGGCTTATCTTTAGGATGCAGTAAATCTGTCCGTTTGGACCTACAAGCCCTCTTATATGACTCTCTGAGTACTGGATCTGGATACCTTTTTTCCTGAAAACGCTGTCTTAGCTCTTTAGCCTGTTTTCTGAAGGTTTCATCGTCTGAGCAATTTCGCCGTATCCTCAGATACTGCCCTATCGGGATACCTTTTTTCAATGTAAGTGGATGGTGACTCTTCCAGTTGAGGAAGGCATTGGTTGCTGTAGGCTTTCTATATGTTCTAGTGCGTAACGCACCATCCTCACCCTTGGACAGTTCTACATCCAAAAAGGGCAAAACGTCTTTTCTAAAGTCAGAGGTAAAGTGCATACCTATATCGTTAACATTTAGAGTATATAAATACTCCTTAAAGTCACCCTCACTGCCACGCCAAATCACCAAAATGTCATCGATGAACCGATACCAGCTAATGATGTTATCAGTATAGGGGTTCACCGTGTCTCCAAAGATGAGGGTCCTTTCCCACCAGCCCAGGAACAGGTTTGCATACGACGGGGCACACGAACTCCCCATCGCTGTGCCCCTGAGCTGGTGGTAAAAGGACCCCCCAAAAACAAAAAAGTTGGATGTTAAAGTAAATTCCAGGAGCTTCAAGACAAGCTGGTTATGGGCTTCAAAATGACATCCTCTGGTCCTTAAGAAGAACTCCACTGCCTGAAGATCCAGATAATGCGGTATTGAAGAGTAATACCGATACCAAGGTATCAACAAAGATTGTTACATATTTTGAACAAAGCCAAGAAAGATGATCTAATTTCAGAAGATGAATATGAGTTTATGTATAATAGAAGAACTCCACTGCCTGAAGACCCAGATAATGCGGTATTGAAGAGTACAGGGCCTCGACATCAATAGAAGTCAAGGCCATGTCTTCCTCAAGAAATACTCCTTCCAATTGTGCCAATAAATCACTGGTATCTCTAATATATGAAGGTAATGATTTTACAAAAGGAGCCAAGATCCTATCCACATAGATACCAACATTTTGGGTTAAACTGTTTATGCCAGTCACTATTGGGCGCCCTTTAAGGGGTTTAAACCCTTTATGTATCTTGGGGATACTATAGAACGTGGCTACTGTTGGATTTTTATTATACATAAACTCATATTCATCTTCTGAAATTAGATCATCTTTCTTGGCTTTGTTCAAAATATGTAACAATCTTTGTTGATACCTTGGTATCGGTATTACTCTTCAATATTATCTGGGTCTTCAGGCAGTGGAGTTCTTCTTAAGGACCAGAGGATGTCATTTTGAAGCCCATAACCAGCTTGTCTTGAAGCTCCTGGAATTTACTTTAACATCCAACTTTTTTGTTTTTGGGGGGTCCTTTTACCACCAGCTCAGGGGCACAGCGATGGGGAGTTCGTGTGCCCCGTCGTATGCAAACCTGTTCCTGGGCTGGTGGGAAAGGACCCTCATCTTTGGAGACACGGTGAACCCCTATACTGATAACATCATTAGCTGGTATCGGTTCATCGATGACATTTTGGTGATTTGGCGTGGCAGTGAGGGTGACTTTAAGGAGTATTTATATACTCTAAATGTTAACGATATAGGTATGCACTTTACCTCTGACTTTAGAAAAGACGTTTTGCCCTTTTTGGATGTAGAACTGTCCAAGGGTGAGGATGGTGCGTTACGCACTAGAACATATAGAAAGCCTACAGCAACCAATGCCTTCCTCAACTGGAAGAGTCACCATCCACTTACATTGAAAAAAGGTATCCCGATAGGGCAGTATCTGAGGATACGGCGAAATTGCTCAGACGATGAAACCTTCAGAAAACAGGCTAAAGAGCTAAGACAGCGTTTTCAGGAAAAAAGGTATCCAGATCCAGTACTCAGAGAGTCATATAAGAGGGCTTGTAGGTCCAAACGGACAGATTTACTGCATCCTAAAGATAAGCCATTAGAGGCAAAACAGATTCGTCTTATTGGAAACTTTGACATGGCTGCTAAAGAGGTACACTCAATTCTGAATAGACATTGGGAAACCCTGTTGATGGATCCAGATATAAGAGATGTCATAGCAGCGACACCACAAGTGACATAGAGACGTGGCCGCAATTTGAAGGACCGTTTGGTCCATAGTCACTTTCAGGAACAGAGTATGGCTTCTCCCACGTGGCTTTCGAAACCACGGGTTGTTTTTATTGCGGTCAATGTGTTATGTGCCGATATATCGATCAGGGCCATCATTTCACTGGAACAAACACAGGCAAGAAATATGAGATCAAACAGTTTATTAACTGTAAGACCAAAGGGGTCATTTATAGAGCCACCTGTGAATGTGGCCTTGAATACATCGGTAAAACCATCCGTGAGCTACGAAGAAGAATGGGGGAACATGTGGGAGACATCAAACATCAAAGAAGTACCCCCATTGCCACCCATATAAAAGAACGCCACGGCGGAGATTTTTCTAAACTCCGCTTCATGGGGATTGAGAAAGTAACCCCACTAAAAGAGGAGGAAACTGGGAACGAAAGGTGCTACAACGTGAAACATGGTGGATCTTTGAATTAAAGACAGTAGCTCCAAAAGGCTTGAATGAACAGCTGTCCTTTAGCTGCTATATTTGAGTAAATTACTCACCTCTGGCGGCCTATTCATTACCTATCTTTATTTCGGATTGATAATCTTAGGCATACTGAGGTGATTAATGTCCTTTAGCTGTGACATCAAATTTTAGGATTTCCAGTAATGATCTCTGATGATTTTGTGGTATACCTGATGGAGTTCTATCATCACCCTGCGTTGGTAGAGGTGGAACACTATTTAGTGTCCATGGTCGGCTATCACAGAATGTCATCTATTATATCTTTATACATTATAGCAATATGCTAAAAAATTTTTTTTACTATTTAAGTAACACTTTATAAACATCTCTTGGAGTAGCTTAGTATTTCCTTTTCTCTAGGTTGTGATATAGTGATGTATGAAACAGTGAGCAGAAGTGCATACTTACCTCGGTCCGTGATAAGTGTAAATATGAATATAACATGAGACACCTGCCAAAAATCCTTTTAAAAAAATGCCCCCATTAGAATGCATAATTTACATATTTCATTCATTCATTTCTGTTTTCTGGGGGTACATCTTCCCTTCGTGGCGAGTAAGAGGCGTGTGTATAACCCTGTTACACGCCCCCTCTTCACGAAGCTATTGTGGAAACGGAACCCTGACAAAGTATAGAGGACCTGCGATCACGTGATCAACAATAGCGCTGACGTAGCGGTCACGTGGCCTTTGATGTTGCGGTCATGTGACCGATGACGCGATTCGAACCGTTCCGTGATTAGACAGGTGAGTTCAGGAGGAGGTCCATACTTGAGAGCGGGACGACAAGGGTATTTAAAACCCGCAGCGCGTCCCGGAATAAGGCTGCCACATGCAAGACGTACGGATGTCTCCCACAAACAGTGGTTGAGACGCCAGTTGGGCAGTACCATATGCCATACAGCAGCGCGACCTAACATGGGAACGGTAACCTGGCGCTGCGCATCTTTCCAAACAGATAAGTAATGCACTGTTTTTACTCTGTTGGTTTGCTTTAATCCCCTGATGATTTGGCTGTTGCCAAAAGAAACGCGTAGGGATGTAACTTAACATGGTTAATGTGCATGAATTGTAGCGATACTGCTGGAACACTGTACTATATCATTTCTTTGGACGAATGATCCGGGCAGTCCTCACCTAAGTAGGGACATTTAGGGATAGTGAGCCAGTCTAAAACCTTGAGGTAGTGGTAGAGCGCAAGTAGGATCCAGCGACCCGGTCCTGTGCTCTCCTCCGTATGGTTGTGACTGTCCCTTTCTCTTTCTTAGATAGTGATTTTGTTCACGATCTGGTGATTAACATTGGGTTAAGTTTTAAATAGTTATAATAAAGACTAATTTTTAATAGGGATACGTTTTTTTGTGACTAGGAGAGCAGGGCAGGCCGGACAGGTGCTGGTAGTGGGAGACTCAATTATTAGGGGTACAGATAGGGTGATCTGTCACAAAGACCGGGATTGTCGAATGGTGGGTTGTCTTCTTGGCGCTCGAGTTTGACACATCGCGGACCGGGTTGACAGATTACTGGGAGGGGCTGGAGAAGATCCAGCAGTCATGGTCCATACCGGGACCAATGAAAAATTTAGAGGTAGGTGGGGCGTCCTTAAAAGGACTTTAGGGATTTAGGTCAAAAGCTTAGGTCAAGGACCTCAAAGGTAGTGTTTTCCGAAATACTACCTGTACCACGAGCCACACAAGAAATCATATTAGGGAGGTTAAAAAGTGGCTCAAGAACGGGTGTAGAAAGGAGGGATTTGGGTTCCTGGAGTACTGGGCATACTTCTCTGTTGGCTACAGGCTTTATCGTAGGGATGGGCTGCACCTCAGTGGGGAAGGGGCAGATGTGTTTGGCTAGAAGGTTGGAGGAGTGTTTAAACTAGGGACTGGGGGGAGGGTAATTACGTTATAGGATGGGAAGATAGTGCAGATAGGAACAAGGTAATGGGACTGGGGGAGGAATGGAAGGAGGGACTAGAACAGTTCAGGAGAAAGGTGTCAATTGTATGTATACTAATGCCAGAAGCCTGACTAATAAAACTGGTGAACTGGAATTAGTGATATGTGAGGAGGACTATGATATAGTGGGAATAACTGAGACATGGCTGGATGATAGCTGTGACTGGGCAGTTAATGTACAGGGTTACAGTCTGTTTAGAAAGGACCGGCAAAACCGGAGAGGGGTAGGGGTCTGCCTTTATGTAAAGTCCTGTCTAAAGCCCACAGTCCGAGACGATATAAGTGAGGGACATGAACATGTGGAGTCAATGTGGGTAGAAATAAATGGAGGTAAAAACAATAATAAAATACTAATAGGAGTTTATTATAAACCACCTAATATACCAGAGTCCGCAGAAAATCTACTACTAAATGAGATAGACGAGGCGGCAGATCATAATGAGGTAGTTATAATGGGGGACTTCAACTACCCAGATATAGACTGGAATATGCAAAATAAATGCAATCCGAAGTGCAAAGCTTCCTGGGAAACAGGAATATGCAAAATAAATGTGGAGCCCCAGTTATGGGTCTACAACACAATGAAAGCCAGATATCTCTCAAAGGAAGGAAACCTGAGCAAAGGGGTGTCTCCATTACAGAGATCACCAAATCCACCATATTAAGTGGCCCCTATGTCAAGATCCCGCTTTTTTACAAGCTTTAAGGATGTGACGGGGAAAACCTAAGCCAGTTATCCATCCACAGACAGCTGTTTCGGGTTGTTGCCCCTCATCAGTGCGGAGTAGGATTCTGACTAACCGGGAGCAATGCCTCGGAGACTACTCAAACACAACAATAGCTGATCTCAGGGAGACCAGCTACAAAAAACACCACAGAGCCTCACTTAAGAGTCTCAACACAGCAATCCGAAGTGCAAAACTCCCTCGGAAACAGGAATATGCAAAATAAATGTGGAGCCCCAGTTATGGGTCTACAACACAATGAAAGCCATATATCCCTCAAAGGAAGGAAAACCAAGCAAAGGGGTGTCTCCACTACAGAGATCACCAAATCCACTATATGAAGTGGCCCCTATGTCAAGATCCCGCTTTTTTACAAGCTTTAAGGATGTGACGGGGAAAACCTAAGCCAGTTATCCATCCACAGACAGCTGTTTCGGGTTGTTGCCCCTCATCAGTGCGGAGTAGGATTCTGGCTAACTGGGAGCAATGCCTCGGAGACTACTTTTTTGTAGCTGGTCTCCCTGAGATCAGCTATTGTTGTGTTTGGGTAGTCTCCGAGGCATTGCTCCTGGTTAGCCAGAATCCTACTCCGCACTGATGAGGAGCAACAACCCGAAACAGCTGTCTGTGGATGGATAACTGGTTTAGGTTTTCCCCGTCACATCCTTAAAGCTTGTAAATAAGCGGGATCTTGACATAGGGGCCACTTAATATGGTGGATTGGGTGATCTCTGTAATGAAGACACCCCTTTGCTCGGTTTTCCTTCCTTTGAGGGATATCTGGCTTTCATTGTGTTGTAGACCCATAACTGGGGCTCCACATTTATTTTGCATATTCCTGTTTCCCAGGGAGCTTTGCACTTCGGATTGCTGTGTTGAGACTCTTAGGTGAGGCTCCGCTGTGTTTTTTGTAGCTGGTCTCCCTGAGATCAGCTATTGTTGTGTTTCAGATATAGACTGGGAAACTGAAAGCTGTACATCTCATAATGAAAACAGGTTCTAGGCAATAGCCAAAGACAATTACCTTTCCCAACTGGTTCAGGACCTGACTAGAGGGACAGCCATAGTGGACTTAGTATTAACCAATAGACCTGACAGGACAACAGATGTGCAGGTTGGGGGACACCTGGGAAATAGTGACTATAAAGTAATAACCTTCCAGTTGTCATTCAAAAGATTGTTTCTTAAGGGAGGAACAAAAATACCAAGCTTCAAAAAAGCTAAATTTAGCCAACTAAAAGAGGCCATAGGCCTAACTAACTGGGACAAAGTCCTCAAAAATAAAAGTACAGCCACAAAATGGGATATTTTTAAAAGCATCCTAAAATCTAATTGTGAGAGGTACATACCTTATGGGAATAAAAGGTTAAGGAACAAGAAAAAAAACTATGTGGATAAATAGAACTATAAAGAAAGCAATAAATGACAAAAAGAAAGCATTTAAATCACTAAGAGTACTTTCACACTAGTGTCAAAGTTTTCCGTCATTGAGTTCCGTCCTCGGGGCTCAATAACGGGAAAAAACTGATCAGTTTTATCCTAATGCATTCAGAATGGAAACCAATCCGTTCAGTTTGCATCAGTTTGTCTTCAGTTCAGTCCTTTCACGTTTTTTGGACGCAGATAAAAGCGCAGCATGTTGTATTTTTATCTCCGTCCAAAAATGCGGAAACACTTGACAGAATGACGGATCCGCTATTAATTTCCATTGAAATGTATTAAGGGCGGATCCGACATTGAAAATTAACGCATTAACGGATCCGTTCTTCCACTCCTTTAAAATGGTAAAATAATAAATAACAGATCCATTTTTACGGATGACAACGGAAAGACGGATCTGTTATTTCAATACAATTGTCAAACGGATCTGCGAATGAATCAGTTTGAAAACGGATTTAATTTGCAAACGTTTTAACAGATCCGTCGGGCAGTTCTGTTGACGGAACTGCCTGACGGAACCCTTCAACGCGAGTGTGAAAGTAACCTAAAACAGGAGGGTAGTCAGGAAGCACTGAAAGACTATAAGGAAAAAATTAAAATATTTAAAAAACAAATAAAAGCAGCCAAACTGGAGACCAAGAGTTTACCGTATTTTTCGCTGCGTCTTATAAAGCGATGGTTGACTTTTTACTTGGCTGACACTGATGTATGGCCGGCCGCTATGCTGCACAGCGCGGCCAGCGATACATCAGTTACAGTGCGGTGAGGGAGGAGGGGCTGGAGGCAAGTCGCGGTGGGCCCGCGCACATAACTGTCTTTGTATGTAAAGTCTTTCTTTACTGCGCTGAAACGATCGCTCTCCTATTGATAAACTCCTATTGAAACTCCTATTGATAAAATTGCCAGCCTCTGTACTCACTATGAATACACTGCAGCGAGCGATCCGGCCGGCACATGACTTCAGTCAGTCGCGCTCCTGCTTCAGTAATGACTGAGTGACGTCAGTCACGCGCCGACCAGACCGCTCACTGCAGTGCATTCATAGTGAATACAGAGGCTGGCGATTTTATCAATAGGAGTTTATCAATAGGAGACCGATTGTTTCAGCAGTAAAGAAAGACTTTGCATACAAAGACAGTTATGTGCATGGTTTAAGACACATGAGGGGATATTAATAAAGTGATGCTGTGACACATAGGGTCATGAGGGGGACCAGTATAAGATGCTATATGTGTGTCATTCACACATAGCATCTTATGCTGGCCCCCCTCATGGCCCCATGTGTCATATTACACATCCCCCATAACAGTGCATCATCCACAGATCCCCCCCCCCAAACCGTGCATCTTCCATAGGTCCCCCAGAACAGTGCCATCCAAAGAATCCCTCATGACAGTGCCAACCACAGATCCCCATAACAGTGCCATCCACAGATCCCCCATAACAATGTCATACCCAGACCACCATTAGTTCATAATCCACGAAAAGCACACCTTCTGGTTCAAAATCTTTTTTTTCTCCTCAAAAACCTAGGTGCATCTTATAATCAGGTGCGTCTTATAAAATGAAAAATAAGGTAATTGCCAAAGAGAGCAAAACTAACCCTAAAATGTAATGAGGGGGGAGTTGCAGAGAACGATGAGGAGAAAGCAAAGCTACTAAATATTTTTTTCTCCATTGTCAGATGAAATGCAGAATGTAAAAGTAAATTTCCCATTAAAAGTTCCCTGTCTGACCCAGGAAGAAGTACAGCAGCGTCTTAAAAAAATTAAAATAGACAAATCGCCAGGACAAGATGGCATGCACCCCCGTATCCTAAGATAATTAAATTATTTTTGATATTTAGGGACTCTATACTGACAGGGAGTGTTCCACAGGATTGGCGCATAGCAAATGTGGTGCCAATATTCAAAAAGGGTCCAAAAACAGAGCCCGGAAACTATAGGCCAGTAAGTTTAACATCTGTCGTGGGTAAACTGTTTGAAGGTTTTCTAAGAGATGATATCTTAGAGCACCTCAATGAAAATAAGCAAATAACGCCATATCAGCATGGCTTCATGAGGGATCAGTCATGCCAAACGAATTTAATCAGTTTCTATGAGGAGGTAATTTCTAGACTTGACAGCAGCAAATCAATGGATGTCGTATATCTGGACTTCTCCAAAGCATTTGACACTGTACCGCATAAAAAGTCAGTATATAAAATGAGAATGCTTGGACTGGGAGAAAATGTCTGTATGTGGGTAAGTAATTGGCTCAGTGATAGAAAACAGAGGGTGGTTATTAACAGTACACACTCAGATTGGGTAACTGTCACTAGTGGAGTACCTTTAGGGCTCAGTATTGGGCCCTATTCTCTTCAATATACCAATTATTGATCTTGTAGAAGGCTTGCAAAGTAAAATATCAATTTTTGCAGATTACACTAAACTGTGTAAAGTAATTGACATGGAAGAGGACAGTATACTGCTACAGATGAATCTGGATAGATTGGAGGCTTGGGCAGAGAAGTGGCAGATGAGGTTTAACACTGACAAATGTAAGGTTATGCACATTAGAAGGAATAATGCAAGTCACCTGTACATACTAAATGGTAAAACACTGGGTAACACTGACATGGAAAAGGACCTAGGAATTTTGGTGAACAGCAAATTCAGCTGTAGAAACCAGTGTCAGACAGCTGCTGCCAAGGCCAATAAGATAATGGGTTGCATCAAAAGGGTCATAGATGCCGGTAATGACAACATAGTCCTACCACTTTACAAATCACTAGTCAACCCACACATGGAGTACTGTGTACAGTTCTGGGCTCCTGTGAACAAGGCAGACATAGCAGAGCTGGAGAGGGTTCAGAGGAGGGCAACTAAAGTAATAACTGGAATGGATGGACTACAGTACCCTGAAAGATTTTCATAATTAGGGTTATTCACTTTAGAAAAAAGATGACTGAGGGGAGATCTAATAACTATGTATAAATATATCAGGGGTCAGTACAGAGATCTCTCCCATCATCTATTTATCCCCAGGACTGTGACTGTGACGAGGGGACATCCTCTGCGTCTGGAGAAGAGAAGGTTTGTACACAAACAAAGAATAGGATTCTTTACAGTAAGAGCAGTTAGACTATGGAACTCTCTGCCTGAGGAGGTGGTGACGGTGAGTTCACTAAAAGAGTTCAAGAGGGGCCTGGATGTATTTCTGGAGTGTAAAAATATTAAAGGCTATAGCTACTAGAGATGGGTCTTTGATCCAGGGAGTCATTCTGATTGCCTGATTGGAGTCGGCGGGAAGGAATTTTTTTTCTCATTAAGTGGGGAAAATTGGCTTCTACCTCACAGTTTTTTTTTTGTCTTCCTCTGGATCAACTTGCAGGATAACAGGCCGAACTGGATGGACAGATGTCTTTTTTCGGCCTTATAAACTACTAGACATTAAGCCCGTTACAATAACGGGCGCTAGAACAGTAGTGCATAAACATTAGTAAGAACAGTCTATATTAAAAGGCAAGGGGACGGCTGGCACTGACTGGTGGTGCTGAGACTGCTGGCACTGTGGCTGGTGGCACTGACTGATGGCTGAGATGGCTGGCACTGACAGGTGTCTGAGACTGCTGGCACTGTGACTGGTGGCACTGACTGGTGGCTGAGACAGCTGGCAATAACTGGTGGCTGAGACAGCTGGCACTAACTGGAGGCTGAGACAGCTGGCACTAACTGGTGGCTGAGACTGCTGGCACTGACTGGTGGCTGAGAGTGCTGGCAGCGGCTGCTGTCTGTGGCTGAGAGTGCTGGGACTGTGCAGCTCTGTGATGCACCCACAGTAATGGCGGCACCCCGACGTAGAGAGCACACCATAACCAGATCCCGCCGTCTCTACGGCCTCCACGCTGCTCCTTCCTCTTCCAGAGCCCAGGCACTTCCGCGTTAGGCCGCCGGATGGAGGACTCGCTCCCCGGGGCTCAGCTCTGAGGGGAGTTCGGAGGAGGATGTTCTGTGTATAGAGGTGGCAGCATCAGGCGTCAAGTGCAGGGGGCTGCCGCAGGCTTGGTATTTGCTGCTAGTAGTAATACTCCTGTTCTAGTGTCCATCCATTAGTGACCCTACCCCTGCTCCAGGTAAACCCCATGAGTTGCTTCTGCTCCAGGTACCTTCCATCAGTTGCCCCTGCTGGAGGTAAACCCCATCAGTTGCCCCTGCTCCAGGTAACCCCTATTAGTTGCCCCTGCTCCAGATAACTCCCATGAGTTGCCCCTGCTCCAGGTAACTCCAATCAGTTGCCCCTACTCCAGGTAACTCCCATCAGTTGCCCCTGCTCCAGGTAACTTCCATCAGTTGCCCCTGCTCCAGGTAACTCCCATCAGTTGCCCTTGCTCCAGGTAACTCCCATCAGTTGCCCCTGCTCCAGGTAACTCCCATCAGTTGCCCCTGCTCCAGGTAACTCCCATCAGTTGCCCCTGCTCCAGCTAACTCACATCAGTTTTTCCTGCTCCAGGTGCTCTGCTGTCTGCTCCAACTTCCCCCATTCTGCTGCAGGTGTTCCCCAGAGCCCCTAGTCTCCCTGCAACCAGTACCACCCCCCTCCCTGAGTACCCCTGCTCAAGGTGCCTCCCCTTTAGTTCCAGATGACCCCACAGTGCCCCTTCTTCAGTTGCCTCCCCCTGTAGTGCCCCTTCTGCAGGTGCCCTTCCTCCCTCTTGTGCCTGTGCCCCTACTGAGGTGGTCTCTGCTCCAGGTAACCTCCTTGCGATGATGGGGATTCAAAACCACACCCCCTTACTGCCTCTTTCACCAATTAGCGGAGAGTTCTTTCTCTCCCGATTCTGTTCTCCTTTTGACTCCTTAGCAATAAATCACATTTTCAGCTTATTTGATTGGTCTGCTAGATTGTAGAGGTGGGTTGTGTCTGCAGTACAGCCCAGCGGGCGTACTGTGACCCGGAACGGGTGTGCACACGTTGTGTGCCTGGTTTTGGGATGATGTTAAGTCGCCAAATGGGTGGAAGCAACCGCAGTCTGGATCTCCCGTGTGTGTGCACCGTGAGGCTGCTGGACGACTCTGAGTATATGTGTAACGTGCAGGTGACAGGCGGGAGCAGGGGGACTGGATAGTAGCGGCGTGAGGAGTGCCGTGTGCCGATTGGTCTGCGCGCCATGCATGCGCACTGTAATTGTCGGTATACACACACGCACACCGCGCACGCACACAAAGCTTTTATTATATAGGATGTTACTATGTTAAAAACAATTTTATGGCGACAGTTTTTGAGAAGCTGATTGAAACATGGCTGCACTTTCATACACAAACTGAGAAATGACAATATAAAACATAATTACCATACTTTAACTTCAAATTTACTCATATATACAGTATAACATAAACATGAACTATTGGGTGGAAATCCTCTAAGTTTTTGAGTTTAATAAACAACTTCATTGTTTAGTCTCTAACAAAATGCAACGGCTTAGACTCGCTATTGACTCTACTCTTCAACTTTGACAAGAATTTTGTTACAATTTGGTGCTAAAAGTCACATGTAGTGTTTTAGACAAAGAAGGCACGGCCTAAAATGTAACTTTTTATGCCAACATCTCTGGTGTAAAACTCTGAAACAAAACTACTAAACAACTAACAGTTAGCTTCAACTTTTAGACATCCAGTCTATAGATGCACTAGAGCAGGCATGCTCAACCTCCGGCCCGCCACCTGTTGCAAAACTACAACTCCCATCATTCCCGGACAACCTACAGCTATCAGCCTACAGAAGTACACAGTGGGAGTTTTAGCTTTAAAACAGCTGGAGGGCTGCAGGTTGAGCATCCCTGCACTATAGTATCATGCAACCAATGTAATCATTTTGCCTTATTTAAGGATAGTTCTTCAATATCAGATCTTTGGGTGTCCGACCCCCTACATCCCCGGTGATCAGCTGTTTGAAGAAGCTGCGGCGCTCACAGTTCCTAGGCAAGTGATGTAACGTTCATTGGTCATGTAGCCAAGGTACAGCTCAGTTCCATTCAAGTGAATGGGCCTGGGCTGCAATACTAAGCACAGCTGTTATGTAACTTATGGCACTGTGCTTGGTGTGCTTTGAAGATGCTGCAACACTCACCAGAGCACTGTGGCCTCTTCAAACAGCTGATTGTTGGTCGTACTGGTGATAAGACCTCCACTGATCAGCTATTGATTGAGACTAGGTCATCAATATTATGCTCATGGAAAAGCCCTTTAAAGGCTTACTGTTTACCCTGCCTAACTCATAGCAAATCTGGGCCAATGGCCTCTAGTGGACAGATCCACATCACTGAGAGGCTCATAGGTAACCCTGGCACATAAAACGGAATGTAGATGTAATGAGTAGAGTTTAGCGGACACCTGGATGTTCGGGATTGAGGAGTTTGGCCGAACTTCACTGAAATGTTCGGGTTCGGGATCCAAACTTGAGCCGAACTTGACCCCGAACCTGAACCCCATTGAAGTCAATGGGGACCTGAACTTTTGGGCACTAAAATGGCTGTAAAATAGCCGAGGAAAGGGCTAGAGGGCTGCAAAAGGCAGCAAAATGTCAGTTTGGCCTGCAAACAAATGTGGATAGGGAAATGACTTAAAATAAAATAAAAGAAATAAAAATGAAACAATATCAATTGGCAACTCGGAGGAGGAGGTGGAATTGGAAGTTGGGGAGGCGTAAGGTGGGAATTCCATCAGCAGCGCGTCTACCAGCGTGCGTTTTGTAGTCAATAGTCACGCATATTTTGATCAGTAACATACGTTTTTACAAAATTTGGTTTCCTGTCAGCAATGCACAGCTGTGGCTTATCACTGGCAAAACTGGGTTAATGTCACCCACCAATGGAACAGGTGATATTCAGAAATGTTAAGCCCCTGGCAACCAGACAGAGGAGAGATAAATTCACGGCAAAACAGGCTTCATGTCACCCACGAATGCAACAGGCGATTATCAGAAATGTAGGCCCCTGGCACCCAGACAGAGGAGAGGTCAATGCACGACAAAACAGGCTTCATGTCACCCAGCAATGGAACAGGCCATTTTCACTAATTTAGGCCCCTGGCACCCAGACAGAGGAGAGGCGCATTCACAGCAATAAGAGGTTAATGTCACACAGCAATGGAACAGGCCATTTTTACTAATTTAGGCCCCTGGCACCCAGACAGAGGAGAGGTCAAATCACGGCAAAACAGGCTTCATATCACCCAGCAATGCAGCAGGCGATTATCAGAAATGTAGTCCTCTGGCACCCAGATAGAGGAGAGGTCAAATCACGGCAAAACAGGCTTCATGTCACCCAGCAATGCAGCAGGCGATTATCAGAAATGTGGGCCCCTGGTACCCAGACAGAGGAGAGCTCAATGCATAGCAAAACAGGCTTCATGTCACCCAGCAATAGAGCAGGCCATTTTCACCAATTTAGGCCTCTGGCACCCAGACAGAGGAGAGGTGCATTCATGGCAATAAGAGGTTAATGTCACCCAGCAATGGAAAAGGCCATTTTCACTAATTTAGGCCCCTGGCACCCAGACAGAGGAGAGGTTCATTCAAATTAGGTAGCCCTGAAATAATGGTACAAATAAAAAAAAAGGATTCAATGAATAAGTGCACTGGAGTACAAGAATGTATGTTTGAGGCGGTTATAAATGTCCATTCTGCACAAGGTACGGACAAGTCCTGTGGGATACATGCCTGGTTCATTTTAATGAACGTGAGCTTGTCAACGTTGGCTGTGGACAGGCAGCTGCGTTGGTCTGTTATCACACCCCCTGCCGTGTTAAATACACGTTCCAAAATACACTGGCTGCAAGGCAGTCCAGCACATCCAAGGCATAAAGGGCAAGCTCAGGCCATGTGAACAATTTGGAGACCCAGAATTTGAATGGGGCAGAACCATCAGTCAGTACATGGAGGCGTGTGCACACGTACTGTTCCACCATGTTGTTCAAATGCTGACTCCTGCTAAGACGTTCCGTATCAGCTGGTGGTGCAGGTTGCTGTGGCACGGTGACAAAACTTTTCCACATGTTGGCCATGGTAACCCTGCCTTCTGAGGAGCTGGCCATGACAAAGCTGCGTTGGCGACCTCTTGCTCCTCCTCCTCCTCCTCTGCCTTCGCCTTGTGCTTCCACTTGTCCCCCCATGTCAGTTGGGAATGCCCTCAGGAGCGTGTCTACCAGCGCGCTTGTACTCATCATCTTCCTATCACGCTCCAGTGCGGGAATTAAGGTGGGCATGTTGTCTTTGTACCGGGGATCCAGCAGGGTGGCAACCCAGTAGTCAGCACAAGTTACAATGTTGGCAACTCTGCTGTCGTTGCGCAGGCACTGCAGCATGTAGTCTCTCATGTGTGCCAGGCTGCCCAGAGGTAGGGATAAGCTGTCCTCTGTAGGTGGTGTATCGTCTGTGTCCTCCGTATCCCCCCAGACACGCTCCAGTGGTGGCCCTGAGCTACGTTGGGTGCCACCCTGCAATGAATCCGGTTCCTACTCCTCCTCTACCTCATCCTCCTCTTCCGCCAGAACTGTGCCCTGGCTGGCCACATGTTTACCTGGCCTCTGCTGGTGCAGGAACCCACCCTCTGAGCCACTTCGGAATGACCGGCCTGAAACCCTGTGAAATGCCCCCTCTTCCTCTGCCACATCCTCTTCCATCATCGACGTAATTGATTTTTCAAGGAGACATAGAAGTGGTAATGCTAACAATGGCATCATCAGCACTGGCCATGTAGGTTGAGTACTCAAAAGACCGCAACAAGGTACACAGGTCTCGCATGCAGGCCCAGTCACTGGTGGTGAAGTGGTGCTGATCCACAGAGTGACTGACCCGTGCATGCTGCAGCTGAAACTCCACTATCGCCTGCTGCTGTTCGCACAATCTCTCCAGCATATGCAAGGTGGAGTTCCACCTGGTGGGCAAATCGCATATGAGGCGGTCAGCTGGAAGGTCGAAGTTACGCTGCAGCGCAGACAGGCGAGCAGCAGCAGGGTGAGAACGCTAAAAGCGAGCACAGACAAACAGCACTTTCAGCAGCAGCTCTGACATGTCTGGGTAGTTTTTAAGAAACTTCTGCACCACCAGATTCAGCACATGCGCCAGGCAAGGGATGAGCGTCAAACCGGCTAGTCCCAGGGCTGCAACGAGATTTCGCCCATTATCGCACACCACCTGGCCGGGCTTGAGGCTCACTGCCAGCAATCACTCATCGGTCTGTTGTTCTATGCCCCTCCAAAGCTCCTCTGTGGTGTGGGGTTGTCACCCAAACACATGAGTTTTAAAATCGCCTGCTGACGTTTACCCCTGGCTGTGCTGAAGTTGAAGGTGAGGTTCTTTCGATGACCGGATGTAGGGGTGGTAGAAGAGGAGGAGGAGGATGCTGAGTAGGAGGCAACAGGAGGCAAAAATAATAATTCCCTGTGATCCTCGGTGGTGGAAGGACATGCGCCAAACCACTATCCGCCTCGGGCGCAGCCGCCACTACGTTTACCCAGTGTGCAGTTATGGAGATATAGTGGCCCTGGCTGTGCTTACTGGTCTATGTATCTGTGGTTATGTGGACCTTGCCACAGATGCCGTTGCGCAGCGCACACTAGATTTTATCCTCCACTTGGTTGTGCAGGGAAGGGGCGGCTCGCCTGGAAAAGTAGTGGCAGCTGGGAACTACGTACTGTGGGACAGCCACCGACATCAGCTGCTTGAAATAGTCCGTCTCCAGGCGGAATGACAGCATTTCAAAGGCCAGCAATTTTGAAATGCTGGCATTCAGGACCAGGAATCAAGGGTGGGTAGGTGGGTATTTTCTCTTTCTCTCCAGTGTTTGGGAGATGGGCAGCTAAACGCTTGCCTGTGACATGATGGAGATGCTTGGTGATCGTGACGGAGGTGGTGGTGGTGCTGGTGGGACATCCTCTGTTTGCTGGTTGCCAGGTGCCACGTTGATGCCAGAGGTGGAGGAAGAGGCCGAGACAGCAGCAGAAGAGGAAGCAGGAGATGCCTGAGACCTTTTGTGGTTTTTATGGTGTTTACTACACTGCAGTTCATGCTTTGCATGTAGATGCCTCGTCATGCAGGTTGTGCTCAGGTTAAGAAAGTTTATGCCTCGCTTCAGGCTCTGATGGCACAACATTGTGTGAAGAACTGCCATGCTAATGAACTCCTTGGAGCAGGCCTTGGTGTGCTCGGTGTCTGAGTGCGGTGGGCAGTAGCAGGCTTACTGTCTATGGAACGGCCGCTCCGCTTTTGCACCCTGCTCCCTTTTTTGCTGTGCTGTTGCCTCTGTGCGACCACAGCCTCTTCCTCAGAACTGCACACGTTTCTAGCACGACCTTTAGTCCAGTCTGGGTCTAGGACCTCATCATCCTCCACATCATCTTCCACCCATTCATGACCCCTGCCCTCCTCGTCGGTCTGCACATTGCAGAAAGCCACAGCAGTTAGCACCTGTGTTTCATCATCATCAGAGACGTGCTGCGGCGGTCTTCCCATGTCCTCATCCTGCAACATAAGTGGTTGGGCATCAGTGCATTCAAGGTCTTCCACTTCTGGGGCAGGGCGAAGTGGATGGGCCAGTGAAACCAACAGAGTCATCAAAAAGCATAAGAGTTTGCTGCATGACTTGGAGCTCTGACTGTTTGGCTGGTTTTCAAGGGGGTGAGGTGAAAGACTGATGGGCATGGGCTGCAGGTGCCAACTCTGAGCTTTCTGCAGAGGACTGGGTGGAAGACACTGTGAAGGAACTGGAGGCACTGTCAGCCACCCAATCTACTATCGCCTGTTCATGTTCTGGCCTTACCATCTATAGAGAGGCATACGGGCCTACCAAATAACGCTGCAGATTCTGTCGTCTACTCGCACCAGAGGAAGGTGTTTCACTTGGACCGGTAGTTGGCGCTGAACAGCTACATCCTCTCCCAGCAAAAGGAGCTTCACCAACACCACCACGACCATGCCCACGTCCCTTATTTGATGTTCTCCTCATTATTTGCGTTCACCCACCAAGCTGAAAGATGGTTTCTCTCTGGTGTCAATTTAACTGCCAATTGTCAACAATTAAGTTCACTAAGGCAGTGCCCGTGTCATAAAAATGCTCTGTGGACCAAGAATAAAGTTTTTTTGGTCTAAAACACACTGATTCTCAATTTCACTGCAGAAATATAAAATATGTATTTGTACACTGTGAACCCAGAACACGTTTTTTTTCTTCAGTAAAACACAGTAAAGCACTATTTTCGTGCTGTATTTCTATGCTGTATGCAAAAGTGGTTTGTGGACCCAGAACCAGGATTTTTTTAATAAAACACAGAAATGCAGTATTTCACTGCTATAAATAAAACGTAGGTACAGTTGCAAGAAAAAGTACGTGAACCCCTTTGGAATGATATGGATTTCTGCACAAATTGGTCATAAAATGTGATCTGATCTCCATGAAATCCATTCTTGTTTAGTGTTTTACGTATCGTAGATTCGCTAACAGGGATGTTAGCATATGCCAGAGACTTTTGTAAGTCTTTAGCTGACACTCTCGGTTTCTTCTTCACCTCATTGAGCAGTCTGCGCTGTGCTCTTGCAGTCATCTTCACAGGACGGCCACTCCTAGGGAGAGTAGCAGCAGTGCTGAACTTTCTCCATTTATAGACAATTAGTCTTACCGTGGACTGATGAACAGCAAGGCTTTTGGAGATACTTTTATAACCCTTTTCAGCTTTATGCAAGTCAACGATTCTTAATTGTAGGTCTTTTTAGAGCTTTTTTGTGCGAGGCATCATTCACATCAGGCAATGCTTCTTGGGAAAATCAAACCCAGAACTGGTGTGTGTTTTTTATAGGGCAGGGCAGCTGTAACCAACACCTCCAATCTCATCTCATTGATTGGACTCCAGTTGGCTGACACCTCACTCCAATTAGCTCTTGGAGATGTAATTAGTCTACGGGTTCACATACTTTTTCCACCTGCACTGTAAATGTTTACATGGTGTGTTTAATAAAAAGATGGTAACATTTAATTATTTGTGTGTTATTAGTTTAAGCAGACTGTGATTGTCTATTGTTGTGACTTACATGAAGATCAGATTACATTTTATGACCAATTTGTGCAGAAATCCATAACATTCCAAAGGGTTCACATACTTTTTCATGCAACTGTATTTCTACGCTGTATGCAAAAATGGTTTGTGGATCCAGAACAAGGATTTGTTTTAATAAAACACAGAAATGCAGTATTTTACTACTGTGAATTTAATGTAGGTATTTCTACGCTGTATGCAAATGTGGTTTGTGGACCCAGAACAAGGATTTTTTAAATAAAACACAGAAATGCAGTATTTCACTGCTATAAATAAAACGTAGGTATTTCTACGCTGTATGCAAAAGTGGTTTGTGGAACCAGCACAAGGATTTTTTTAATAAAACACAAAAATGCAGTATTTTACTGCTGTAAATTTAACGTAAGTATTTCTACGCTGTATGCACAAGTGGATTGTGGACCCAGAACACTGAGTTTTTTTTAAATAAAACACAGAAATGCAGTATTTCACTGCTATAAATAAAACGTTGCAAAACTGTTTTGTGGACCCAGAACAAGGATTTTTTAAATAAAACACAGAAATGCAGTATATAACTGCCGAAAATTAAACTTAGGTATTTCTACCCTGTATGCAAAAGTGGTTGTGGACCCAGAACACGGCTTTTAAAAAACAAACAAACACAAATGCAGTATTTCACTGCTATAAATAAAACGTAGGTATCTCTACGCTGTATGAAAAAGTGGTTTGTGGACCCAGAACACAGATTTTTTTTAAATAAAACACAGATATGCAGTATTTCACTGCTATAAATAAAACGTAGTTATTTCTGTGCTGTATGCACAACTGCTTTGTGAAGCAAGAATATTGCTGTTTTTCCCACAAAAAAAGACTAATTCACTATTTCACTGCAGAAATGTCAAATATATATTTGGGCGGTGTATTTCAAACTGTTTTGTGGACCAGGAATAACGTTTTTTTTCCTGAAACACACTGATGCACTATTTCCCTGCAGAAATATGAAATATTTGTTTGTACGCTGTATGCACGACTGCTTTGTGAAGCAAAAATATACAGTTGTGTTCAAAATTATTCAACCCCCACTGAAATTGAGTGTTTTGGCCAGTTTGACATTGATTTTTATCATTTCAGTCATCTTGTTTACAATTAAATCAAAGAGGCACTTGTAAGTCAGACAAATACAACAAATCATTTATAATGAAATCACCACAAATGTCTTTTCTGTGCTCACATCATTATCAGTTTTATTCAACCCCCAAGTGACGTTCAATCTTAGTACTTAGTACAACATCCTTTTCCATTTATAACAGCTTTTAAACGTGAAGCATAGCTTGACACAAGTGTCTTTCAGCGATCTATGGGTATCTTCGCTCATTCTTCATGGGCAAAAGCCTCCAGTTCAGTCACATTCCTAGGCTTGCGCGCTGCAACTGCTTTCTTTAAGTCCCATCAGAGGTTCTCAATCCGATTTAAGTCTGGTGACTGCGTTGGCCACTTCAAAATGTTCCAGCCTTTAATCTGCAACCATGCTCTAGTGGACTTGGAGGTATGCTTGCGATCATTGTCCTGTTGAAAAGTCCAACGTCTCCCAAGCCTCAGGTTTGTGACGGACTGCATCACATTTTCATCCAATATCTCCTGCTACTGAAGAGAATTCATGGTACCTTGCACACGCTGAAGCTTCCCTGTACCTCTAGAAGCAAAACAGCCCCAAAGCATGATTGACCCCCCGCCATGCTTCACAGTAGGCAAGGTGTTCTTTTCTTCATAGGCCTTGTTCTTCCTCCTCCAAACATAGCGTTGATTCATGGGCCCAAACAGTTCTAATCAGTCCACAGAACACTATCCCAAAACATTTGTGGTTTGTCCACATGACTTTTGGCATACTGCAGTCGACTCTTCTTATTCTTTGGAGACAGCAAGGGGGTGCGCCTTGGAGTTCTGACATGGAGGCCTTCATTACGCAGTGTGCGCCTTATTGTCTGAGCTGAAACTTCAGTACCCGCATCTGACAAATCTTTTTTCAGTTCCTCAGCAGTTACACAGGGACTTTTTTCCACTTTGCGCTTCAGGTAGCGCACAGCAGTCGAAGTCAGCATCTTCTTTCTCCCACGACCAGGTAGCGTTTCAACAGTGCCCTTTGCCTTGAATTTGCGAATGATGCTTCCTATGGTGTCTCTTGGTATGTTTAACATCTTTGCAATCTTCTTATAGCCATTGCCCTTCTTGTGAAGAGAAATCACCTCTTCTCTTGTCTTCCTGGACCATTCTCTTGACTTCACCATGTTTGTAAACACACCAGTAAATGTCTAGAAGGAGCTGAGTATCACAGTCACTTTAAATCTGCCTAGGTGGTGCTTATTATGCTTGATTGCTGCTCCTTCACATCCACAGGTGTTTTTTTAATACCTGATCGAAAACACTTGAATGAACCTCTGTTCTTAAGAGTGGTAGTCTTTAAGGGGTTGAATAATTGTGTCAATGAAGAAATCACAAAAAAAACATTTAATACTGTATTACAAAAACAATTGGTGTCATTTTAGTTGCATTTGGTTCTTTAAAAAGTCCTTGTAAGATTTCATTCTGAACACAATTACAAATGTACACTAAATTCCCTAAAACCCTTTACAGCATTGGGGGTTAAATAATTTTGAACACAACTGTACCTTTTTCCAGAAAAAAGAAGAAGAATTCACTATTTCACTGCAGAAATGTCAAATGTGTATTTGGGCGGTGTATTTAAAAATGCTTTGGGGACCAGGATTACCGCTTTTTCTCACAAAACTACACTGATGCACTATTTGACTGCTGAAATTGAATATATGGTTTAGTGCATTGTATACACAAGTGCTCTGTGGCACCACAGGTCCCAGACTAGACAAATGGACTATGTCACCTCTTAATTATACAAAAGGTAATGTAGGGGACTTGAGCAGCCAGAAAAAAAGCTTTTTTTCCTTCACTGAGCTACCAAACAGGATAAGGCTGATGTCCCTGGCAGGCTGGCACATATGCAGTACACTACAGTGGCTAAAATGGCCACTGACCCCCACCTCAGTAACAGATGGATTAAAAAAAAAATTCCTTGGAAGTGGCTGGGTACATAAATGTAGGATTGCTGAAGCTCTCTTCCTCTCTATTTGCTGTATCTTTTGGATTAAAGTACAACAGGGTCTACAGATTTCTTGCCTATCCTGTCACTGATATCACCGGCAGCAACCTTTCACTAGGCTAACATTAGCAGATTGACGTGCGGCACTACATGACTCCAGCTTATAAAGAGGCTGGGTCACATGCTGCACTTGGCCAATCACAGCCGTGCCATTAGTAGGCATGGCTGTGACGGCTTCTTAGGGCAAATAAGTAAAATGCTTGCTGATTGGCTGCTGTGCAGCCCTTCAGAAAGCGGGAAGAATCGCCGAACATCAGACCCGAAACCCAAACTTTTATGAAGATGTTCGGTTTTGGGTCCTGGTCCGGGTCCTGAACACCCCAAAATTCGGTACTAACCCGATCTATACAGTTCGGGTTCACTCAACCCTAGTAATGAGATATACAAAATGTGCAAAAATGTAGTAACACGTAATGAGTATTTCATTGTTAGTGTATATACAGTAGATATAACAAGCAGTTCTCTGTACATGTATATCTCAAATGTGGAGCATGCAAAGTCAGAAGAAGTTCAGAAGGCTAGGCCTAGGTCTTTCACCAGGGCCCAGAAGTTTTTTATGCCTCTTCATTTATCAAGCAGGTGAAGAAATAGAGCATCGCCTAAAATAAGGGAAAAAAAATAATTTCTTTTTTTCCATTCTAATTCTAGCTGCTGTAGCCGTCACTTTGCAAACCATATATGTCTTTTAAATACGTCAGGTGCTTCCTATTTCTTTACCATTACTTGTACTCAATCAGTCAAACGCCTTCCTCTTTCCTTCCTGTACATCCAACAAGTGCACATATGTACGAAACTAGGGATGCAAAATAAGAAGTGAGTACGAGGTCAAAGTCAGGGCCTGCATTGTTAGGACTCAGTGTTGGGCAGCATATTTTGGAGCATGACAATAGACATGACGAGAATGATAACAGATATAACACGTAGAACTTAGACACCCTCATCGAGACATAACATTCATTTAATTAAAAACTGTATAATCCTGCAGCTACTGTGTTTACTTCATACTAAAACCTGAGATCTTTAAACACTGACAGTATGTCTAGATCCATGAAAAGCCACTTGGCATCACTGACAAAAGCAATCACAAATATCAGAAAGATTGCAAAAAATGCATTAAATCTTCCCCATGACTAGTATGATAAACTCTAATAATCTATCATTTATGGCTATAAACACTTTTGGGGGCATTTTTTTGTTATTGCATTTTACTCATTCTTGGCTTAAAATCATTTTTGCACTTGGTCAGTTATTAATATTTTCAGCAGTTTCCTCTACACCTTTTAGTTTCCGTGAATCTAAAAACTATTGCTTTCTACTTCAAAGTGAATCCGTCAGAGCTTGTCTGACGGCTGGATCTGTATCCTTCATCGCTCCTGACAGCTCATAAACATTTATTTAAAGGGGTTGTGCAAGAATGGGGGGAGGGGTGCAGCATCACAGGCCGGGAGAAGGTGGAGAAAATTGTCCATTTTGCTTCCTTTGCTGGCTAGATTTATTTTTCCATCGCATTATACACTGCTCATTTCTAGTGTTACAGCCATCCTGCAATCCACAACAAACGAAGCAAAGGTTTGTTGTGGATTTTCATCAATTGACTTCAACTGGGGATTGATATCAAATCCCAAGCTTAGTGTTGCAGATTACCTGTGGATCTGCAGTAAAATCCGCAGGTGCAGAAGAATGCATTAAATAAAAAGAATCAGTATATCCATCTTAATAATATTCTGCTGCTTTGATGCGATGCTTCCCTGGTCCACCAGTCCCTCTCTGCTTACTACTGCCTCCCAGGACATGTTACATTTATTGACATACTGCAGTCACACATGTTGACTTGCCATGACTGGAACAGGAAGAACAGCCTCCATTGGGGGGGCTAGGACAGGCATGAGCAAAAGCAGAACATTGCAACGGTGAGTATACTTTTTTTGGCGAATCAGAGGGCCGCAGACCCTCTATGGAAATTTCCCAGTGGGCCAGTGTGCCCAAGCCCTCGTCATAGTTGCCAGCCAGGTACATAAAGATCTGATGCTCACAGCATTAATTAATGCAGGAACATCAGGCACTTATGCATCTGACTGGTGGCCACAGGAGCCCTCCTGAATTCAGCTGTGTTGCCATCCTCAGGACAATGATACAGTTTCATACTGTGATGCAAGGGGCAGTATTTTGTGCTGCATTGTGGTACTTGGATCTGCCGAGACAGTGTTTTGTGCTGCACTGTGGTATTTGGTTCTGCTGGGGCAGTATATTGTGCTGCACTGTGGTATTTGGTTCTGCTGGGGCGGTATTTTGCTCTGCACTACGGTATTGCTGTCCCTATCTACTTCTATTGTCTCTGCCTACATGTGTTGGCCCTGCCTTCTATCAATATGGACCCGCCTACAACATATGCCCCTGACAGGATTTCCTACAAATCTGCCTTTGTGAAATTCTCGGGGAAGAGGACGGACCGGTAGGCCCGTCTCATTTACTATTTTCTACACCTGTTTTAGGTGAAGAATATGGTCTAAATGTAGGACAAGGAAGCTGTGTTTCATTTAGAAGCGACGGTGGATCCGCCGAAGTTATGGAGAGGGCTTCTAAAATGCTGATCTTAATAAAGGTGCCCCATTGTCTTTGCCAGAAGTCAGGAAATTTCAATTCTCTACAAATGTGTCTACAGATGTGTCCTTCATTACCTTTCTTCTTGGCTTGAGATATCCCAAGATGAGTGGCGCTAATCACATAAAAAGTCATAAGTAGACATAGTGCTCTGCCAGTTTTGAACTGAATCTAAGTGAGCTGGGACCTAAACATTGTACCACACGCTGTCTTTTAATTTCAGAATTGGCATCCTCCAATATGTTCCTTTAAGTCAGATCCACAGATGCTGATTACATTTATTGCATAAATTAGTTCATTATTGAAATAAGGTCATTTGAGCCCACAAACCATTACTATGAAAACTATTAACATAATTTCATAGGCTAATAAACCAAGTACAGGAGAAGGAATTAAGAAGTTCTCGGCGATAAGTGTTTCTACAGAGATTAAAGAACACAATTTTCTTATGCATATATTAACATTTTAAGAGTAAATTCATGCAAAAGCAATCTTTCTTGCATATATAAATGTTTTTTTTATATAATCTCCATATTTGGTCTCTAGAGTTATTTTAAAAAGAAGACTTTTGGATGAATTTTAATGGTTTTAAAACAATCTGACAGGAACCTTTTTAGGGTCTGATAAAGATGATTTACCTGTCTGAGTTGTGTCTCGATGGATTTAATGAGCTCCCTTAAAAAGATGCAGTCTTACTTCTAATTTTGAAGCAACAAGGTATAGGCCTCGATAAAGATAAACGCAAATCAAATAGGATCTTGAAGCGAGAACCCAAAGTATTATCTCAATAATTATGGAAGTATATCTAGCGCATAGACTTCTCATAAATGGATGCAGCATATTGCATTCCCAAAAGTGATACGTTAGCTGCCAATTCTGTTGCTGACACTTCCACATCAGAAGGACTTGGTTAATTGAGTTACAATAACTTCACTTTTACAAAAGGTGAGATTAGTTTTCACAATAGATAAAGATCAGGAACCATTATCATTAAAATGATGTCAAATATTTCTGCTGTAGGGCAGCAGAGGTCAGTAATTACTTCTACATTATTTCTGTTGTGTATAGGCAGCTATAAAAGAAAATGATTATGTTGCCTGCGGTACAATAGGAGAGAGGATTTCTAGTGTCCATAAATAAATTGTTCTGGGATATGTATACATTAAGGAGGAGCTGTCACCTGTTATGTTATGTCTGTTTTAGTAACTACTTGCATTCCCCATGTAATAATTATTTTGGAGCATCTAATCTTATGACTCTGTGATGTGCCATTCCTGTAGAAGTTTTTTTTTAAATAATTTTTATTAAACCATAATTATTCCGTACAAAGTAATACATCAAAATTAAACATTATATACCCTTAAAGCGCCCCCCCGCCCCAATTCCCTCCCACTCCTGATACAAAGAAAGGATCAAAACGGGATAGTGAAAAAGTTAAATATTCCATACTCCCCATGCCTTAAACCATTTAACCTCAGAATTCCTTTGCTTGTAAAGAATATATTCATAACTTTTTATCTTGTTAACAAGATTTAGCCATATATTCATAGTTGGAGCATTAGATGAGAACCAAGACCATGCAATCAGCAACCTTGCCAAAAATATTTTTTTAATCAGAAGACTCTGTTTATACTTATGGCACCTTACCTTAGAAAAGTCACTCAAGATCCAAAACTCTACCGTAAATAGAATCATAACTTTCAGTTTTTGGATAATATAAATGTATTGCCCCCCAATATTATTTTAATTCTATACAGGTACAGAACATGTGTAGATGATCAGCCTCAGGTAGATCACATCGTGGACAATTAGAAGTGTTTCTCAAACCCACTTATAAAGCCTTAAGGCCTCTTTCACACGATAAGAGGCGGGTGCGTTGCGGGAAAATGCGTGATTTTTCTGCGCGAGTGCCAAGCGTTTTAATGCGTTTTGCACGCGCATGGGAAAAATCGGCATGTTTGGTACCCAGACCCGAACCTCATCACTGAAGTCCGGTTTCGGGTTGAGTATTCTGTAGATTTTATTATTTACCTTATAATATAGTTATAAGGGAAAATAATAGCATTCTTACTAAAGAATGCTTAGTAAAATGTGGATGGAGGGGTTAAAAATATAAAAATTACCTCACCATATCCACTTGATCGCGTAGTTGCGATCTCTTCTTCATTCATTAGCTGTCGGCTAAAGGACCTGTGGTGAGGTCACTGAGCTCATCACATGGTCCAATCACATGGTCCATCACCTTTAGATGGCAGCTAATGCTTGAAGAAGACAGAAAGAGATCGGCAACTACGCGATCAAGTGGCTAAGGTGAGTTAAGTTTTTTATTTTTAACCCCTTAATCCACATTTTACAAAGCATTCTGTATTGAGAATGCTATTATTTTCCCTTATAACCATGTTATAAGGAAAAATAATAAAGATTGGGTCCCGTCTCTTAGCAACCATGTGGGAAAATCACACTGCATCCGCACTTGCTTGCGGATGCTTGTGATTTTCCCGCAGCCCCATTCACTTCTATGGGGCCTGCATTGCGTGAAAAACGCAACATATAGATTGAAACTTGAAACTAACCCTGTATATCTTGTCCCAGCCATCCGGTTGAACCATTGGACAGTCCCTTCTCCAGGCCTTTTGTGCAGGAGACTGTAAATTAGTAAATCGTGCATTGAGTAAATATTTATAACACTGCGAAATCTTGACCCTCTGTGCTGACTTAACTATTAAATCGTGCAAAAAAGTAGAAGTGTCTATATAAAAAAATGATTTTTCTTTTATACTAGAAAGCGCTATACTTAACTGAAAATACCAAAGCCAAGAAAGATTGGATATATTTTCTCTTTGTGATAATTCCATCATAGAAAACATATGCCCATTCCCAATCACCTGAGCAAGATAAGATCTCCACCCAACTCATCTAAGGCTTGTAGATAATAAATATGCCAAAGAGGCGTGCAAAAAAGGGATCCCTTTATTCCCAACCAGCCTCTAATGGTGATCCAGGACATAATATATAACTTCACAGCAGCCCCATATTCCTGTTGAGAATTCATTAATTGACCTGGTTCCAAAAGAACAAAGATATTGTCATGTGGAGAATTCTTCACCAAAATTCTACAAAGTGGGCTCTTCTCCTATTCATAATACAGTAAGCTGTGATGCTATAAAGTAGCCTTTGAAAAAGGGAAGATCGGTTTATAAAAATGCTCCAATTTAAGCCTCACTCGCTTTCTCCCCCAAAGTAGATCATTCATAATTCTCTCGATCAATTTAAAGAATCTATCTTTATCTTCAATCAGTACTGGGGAGTTCATGAGGATATACAGTAGTTGGGGCAGCATCACCATTTTGACCAAGGATACTCTATCAGCTCTAGACAACGGGAGTCAAAGCCATATCCTCAAATTGCTACCCAACTACTCAGTAAGTGGTTGTAAAGTTTTTAAGGGTAGGAGAATGGTTTTGGACCAGTTGATATCGAGGCCTGAGACTTCACCAAATGAATCACAGCTTGAATAGCGTGGTATTAGTGTGTTGTATATAGAATAAAACATCATCAGCATATAAAGAAATATGATCTTATGTTCCCAATGTCCAAACCCTTCAATCCCAGGCTCCTGCCTGACCCTAGCAGCTAGGGGCTCCATTTACCAAATCCCATCCTTTCCAGCACCCTCCAGAGGAATCCCCATGAGCAAATTTTTCTGAAATGAGGAGCCCACCGAGTGGCACAATGACAGAGTCTGCAGGTGGCAGCAGCATGAGGAGACCACAGAGCGGCACAATGACAGAGTCTGGAGGTGGCAGCAGCATGAGGAGATGACAGAGCGGCACAATGACAGAGTCTGGAGGTGGCGGCAGCAGAAGCAGAATCAGGAGGAGGCCACAGAGTGGCACAATAACCAAATCTGGAGGTGGCAGCAGTAGGAAGATACCACAGAGTGGCACAATTAAAGAGTGTGGAGGTGGCAGCAGCATGAGTAGGCCACAGAGTGGCACAATGACAGAGTGTCGATCGACCAAGATACTTCTGGGAGAACCTACCTGGCATGAACATGCCTCTAGTAGCTACAGACAATGAGAAGACTAAGCGTCAAGATAGCTTTGAGCCCGGAAGAGTCGTGAAGTTCATCAACATACGTTACTAATGATTTTACCGTATATAAATGCAGCGCTGACCGCAGAATAACTTTTGTTTTTCGACCGAAATACTTTAATAACGTTTCTACCGCATATAAGCGCAGCGCTGACCGCAGAATAAATTTAGTTTTTCGACTAAAATACTTCAATAAAGTTTCTACTGCATATAACCGCAGTGCTGACCACTGAATTAATTTTTCTTTTCGACTGACATACTTCAATAGAGATTTTACCACATATTACTTCAGCGCTGAACGCTGAATAAGAATTGTTTTTCCACCGAAATACGTCAATAAAGATTTTACCACATATAACTGCAGTGCTGAACGCTGAATAAAATTTGTTTTTCCTCCAAAACACATCACAAAAGATTTTACCACATATAATTGCAGTGCTGAACGCTGAACACAATTTCTTTTGTCGACCAAAATAAGTCACAAAAGATTTTACCGCATATTACTACAGCGCTTAAGGCTGAATAAAACATATAACGGAGCACGGACATGGAAAGGGTCTTCGGATTCCCCCGCAGTATACGGACGTCTCAGAAATGAACCGCTGCTCCCGACAGCAGCTCCTCGGAAGGTCATGGAGCGTCCTGGTCACCCGGCATCTATTTGCTCCACTGAAGGATTATTTTGAAAGTGTGTAGAAGCCACACGGGGCACCCACGCTGCATATTTATCATGGAGATATCATGGAGATTTTACCGCATCTAACTGCAGCACTGAATGAAATTTGTTTTTCCCCCTAAATAATTCACAAAAGATATTACCACATATAACTGCAGCGTTGAACGCTGAATCCAATTTTTTTCCCACCGAAATAAGTCTCAAAAGATTTTACTGCATCTAACCGCAGCGCTGAACGCTGAATGAAATTTGTTTTTCCACCGAAATAAGTCCCAAAAGATTTTACTGCATATAACTGCAGCGCTGAACGCTGAATACTAATTTTTTTCCCACCGAAATAAGTCATAAAAGATTTTACCGCATATAACTGCAGCGCTGAACGCTGAATACAATTTTTTTCCCACCAAAATAGGGCACTAAAGATTTTACCGCATATTACTACAGCGCTGAATGCTAAATAAAATTTGTTTTTCGACTGAAATATGTCACAAAAGGTTTTACCACATGTAACTGGAACAGTGAACGCCGAGTACCTTTTTCCACGTATATACGCCACTAAAGGCTTTTCAACAGAGGGTTATAGGCTGTCAGTTTCAAAAAAACACCGGAGCCTGAGGAGTGATGTCAAGTGAACGGGACGTAATGGAGGAAGTGGGTCCGTGCTGAAAGAGCGAGACACGGTCCTCGTGCGATTTCTGTGCTGCAGAGAAGTCCCCATAGGGTCAAGTAAGCAATACCGCAGATAGATGTGGGCTGGTGTGAATTAGTTCGCATTTTTGTGTGCAGGGTTAGTGCATAGTGTATTTACCTGCAAGAGCGTAACTACCATAGCGGCAGACCATGCGACTGCTATGGGGTCCAGGGTAAGAGGGGGCCCTGTACTATTTGGGATTATCTCCTCTTCTACTGGAGGTGAAAACTTGGTCAGGACTCTAAAGGAACCACTTTTAGCAAATGAAGCAGTGGAGAAAGGGCCCAAGGGTCAATGAAAAAGATTTAGGCAGAAACGCGTCTGTCCTGTGTACGGGGCCTGGTTTGATCCTTGCCATGGGGCCCTTACTTCTCTATGTACGCCACTGTTCACCTATATTATATTGGTGCAGCGGTCTTATGGGCGTCGTCACGTAAGTGCGCAGTGTGTGAAACGTAAATTTCACCACAACGTAATTCGGTCCTTACAGCAAAAGGAGCTCTTCAAGCACCCATCAATTTTCCTGAAAAATACATGTTTGAAATAAAAAATATACATACATAATTCGGTCCATACTGCAAAAAGGACTTTCCCACAACTGCAGCACTGAACGCTGAATATATTTTTCTACTGAAATACGCCACCAAAAGCTTAACCACATATAACTGCAACAGTGAACGCTGAATATATATTTATTTTTCTACTGCTATATGTCAAGAAAGGTTTTTCAAGAAATAAGTGCAGTGGCGAATGTATATTTCTTTTTCTGCTGATATACGTCACTAAAGGTTTTTCAAGATATAAGTGAAGAGAATGGCGAATGTATATTTCTTTTTCTATTGATATACCTCAATAAAGGTTTTTCAAGATGTATGTGCAGCAGCGAAAGGCGAATGTATATTTCATTTTCTACTGATAAACGTCAATAAAGTTTTTTCTACATATAAGTGCAGCAGCGAATGGCGAATGAATATTTTTTTTGTACTGATACACGTCAATACAGTTCTTTATACATATAAGTGCAGCAACGAATGGCGAATGTACTTTTATTTTTCTACTGATATACCTCAATAAAGGTTTTTCAAGATGTAAGTGCAGCAGCGAATGTATCTTTCTTTTCTTCTGATATACGTCAATACAGTTTTTTCTACATATAAGTGCAGCAACGAATAGCGAATGTATTTTTCTTTTTCTACTGATGTACGTCATTAAAGGTTTTTCTACGTATAAGTGCACCAGCGAATGGCGAATGTATATTTCTTTTTCTACTGCAATACGCCAGTAAAGGCTTTACCAGATATAACTGCAACAGTGAACGCTGAATACATTTTTCTTTTTCCACGTATACACGTCATTAAAGGCTTTTGAACAGATAACTGCAGCGCTGAAGCAGAATATATTTTTCTTTTTCCACGTATATACGCCGCTAAAGGCTTTTCAGCAGATAACTGCGGCGCTGAACGCAGAATAATGTTTTCCTGCACTTGTAAATCGCTAGTTTTTTTCTCAGTGAGGTTTTTCCTATCACTGTCCCTAGCGCCTTCAGACGTCTCTCCCTGCATTAAGATGCTGTGAAATGATTCCTCCCTATCCTTTCCCTGCACTTGTAAATCGCTTTTTAATTATTTTTTTTTACACAAGGAGGCTTTTCCAATAGCTGTCCCTAGCGCCTTCTCACGTCTGTCCCCTGCAGTCAGAACGCTGGAAAATGTCTAAGATTCTAAGATGTCCGCCGTATAGGACTGTGACGTCACAGGGCTGGCTGCTGATAGGCTGCATGCATGGCATCCTGCCTTCATAGAGTTCCTTGCCCCATGTCCTCACATGTGTAGCCGCCATTTTAGGAAAAATTGCTATTCGTTACCACGAAGCACGAGGAAATTCGCATTCTTTGCGAATCAAATTTTTCCTGAAATTCGGATCGAATTCCATTTCGTCTGCTTCGATTAGCTCATCTCAAATTAATACTATTAAAGCCTCTGTCATAGATTCTGGAAGATTACCGTCCCTTATTGCCTCAGAATTACCTTCAGCAGACAACCTCCCTGTATTTGTGATAAAATTCATATGGAAATCCATCAGATCCTAGAGAAGAGTTTCCCACACAGGCTTTCCAAGCGGCCTCTAATTCTTGCAGAGAGAGGTCAGCATCGAGGAATTCTCTTTGAGTATCTGTGAGGACTGAAAAAGAGATAGAGTCCAAATATGAATCAATCGCTTCATCTGAGGCAATATCTAAGGGTACTTTTACACTTGCGGCAGGACGGATCCGGCAGTGCACTGCTGGAGATCGCCGTAGCTCCGCCCCCCGCCCCATTATAGTCAATTGGGACGGAGCGGCAGCACGGCAGTGCACGGGCACTTGTGGCAGGACAGCAGTGCACGGGCACTTATGGCTGGATAGCCTGCCGGATTCGTCCTGCCGCAAGTGTAAAAGTACCCTTATGCTTTACACAACTCAAGAAAATAGTATACGAATGCCTCTTTAATACATTCCTGGTCTTGAATAATTATGCCCTGAGGGGAGCCTATATTAGCTATTTCTTTTTTTGGATCCTGATTAGAAATCACCCAAGGTCACATTTTCCCTGGGCGACCTGATTCAGAAAAATATTTTTGTCCCCTGAGCCTTATCCAGAAGAAATTCAGAAAAGGCCTGGCCTGACCTCTGCATAAGCTCCCTATTTTGTTTTGTACTTTTATTAGAAAACTCATCCATACTGGCGACCGCTGCTTCTTGGAGATCTCTCTCTTAACATAGCCCTTCCTTAGGTTAAAGATTTTGCTAATAAAGACCTCCCTTATAAAGGCCTTGAATGCATCTCATACTAAATATGTCTTTGCTGAATTATAGTTGGTTTCCCCAAAAAATTCCATCTCCTGTTTAATCAGTTCATGGTTGTCCATTATAGAGATCCCATAGGGGTTTAGTCTAAATGGAGACCTAACAGCATAATTATCATCCAGCATAGACAGCTCAATACTGAGAGGTGAATGGTCGGACAAAGACCTGGCCTCATATTTCATACATTTTATGTATTTCAAATAGTTTTTATTTATCAAGGCCAGATCTATCCTAAACATTGACCTCCCAGATTTGCTAACACAAGAATATGCATATTTCCCCTTCCCCACATATCCCCATATATCAACAAAACCAGATTCCTGGAAAAAATGGGATAAAGGAGACCCTTTACGCGGGATATAAACATCTCTCACCATGGAAAGCCTATCCTTTTCTGGATCAATAACACAATTAAAATCCCCAGTCACAATGACAGGGCATTCAGGCCACCGACCCATAAAGGATAGTAAACAATTAAGTACATGAAGAGAAAAAGGGGGAGGGATATAGATAAAAGCCAAAATACATAATTTCCCTTATAGATTTCCATAAAGGAATACAAATCTACCCTGCTTATCGATGAAGGAGGCCCGGCAGACAAAATCAATCCCTTTATGGATTAATACTGTTACTTCTCTTTAATAGCTAGTAAAAGTGGAATAATAAGTCTGCACAGCCCATCCCCCACCAAGTTGAGGAATCTCCCCCTCAGTAAAATGGGTCTCTACTAGACTAACAATCGCTGGAACGTGACTCCGCACCCGATCACAAAATTCCTGTCTTTTTAGTTTATCTGCAAAAGCACTAACATTCCAAGCTAGGATTCTAACCGACATCAATCTAGAAAAGGACAAAGAAGGAAAAAAAAAAAAAAAAAACAAGTCCCACTTCTTCCCCTCATGACCTGGGAGACGCATCGCAACCCACCTCATAAACTAAATATCCCCCCAGCCCACCAACTCTTGATCCGCCACCATCCTAGGACAGATCTCTCAACTAAGACCACCTTTACTCAACCACCCCCCCCCCCCACCCGCCACGACGAAAAAAGGTGAAAAAAGAGAATCAGATATTACTCTGATCAAGCCATTCTACAACAAGGTCAGGAGTATCAAAAAAATAAGTCCCAGTATTAAAGATGATCCGCTATTTAGCCGGATAGACAAATGAATATTTAATGTTTTTTTCACAAAGTCGTCTCTTCACCTCAATGTAAGAACGTCTCTTTTCTTGAATGTCCTTAGAAAAGTCCGGAAAAAGGACCGTCTATTTCCATTATATAGAATAGGGAGGCACTCCCTTGCCCTTCTCAAAATCATATCCCTATCACGTGAAACAAGAACTTTAACCTGGAGTGTCCGCGGGTGACTTCCAGGAGTTGGTTTACCTCCTGGGACCCAATGGGCCCTTTCCACAAGAAATAATGTAGAAAAATGCTCCCTTCCAAATCTCTCCAAAATTGAATTCTGTATCATATAAACAGTATTATCTCCTTCCATGCCCTCCAGTAGGCCCATGATTTTGACATTACATCGCCGAGACCTATCTTCCAGATCAACCACCTTTTTTTTTAAGATGTTATCCTCAGAACTTAGCATGGGGATTTCTGTTTTAAGGACTTTTATTTCGTTCTCTAGAACCTCCACAGTTTTTTCTATGGTAGTTACTCCGTCCCGAATTTTGGAGACGTTGTCTCTTATCAGAGCCACATCAGTCTGGACTACCCCAAGTTGAGTGAAAATATTTTTTATTAATTCTCCATTTTTTTTTACCGTACCCAAGATTTCATTTAGTGGACGGAGCATTTAGATCATCTCTCTCTGCCCCCACCTCCTGGATGTAATGATCCAATACTTCTTCCATTGTAGGTTCATTTTTTTTCCCTACATCCACATCATATGACCCTTTTTGTCCTGCTCTTGTAATTACAGACTTTGAGGACTTCAGAAAACGTTAAATTTTTGCCAATTATGATGATTTCTGTCCTGTTTTGGCAGATGTATACTCAGCAGAACGCCTATTTTCCTTGGGGGCTATTTTTTCCTCTTTATTTCTCCTTCCTACCCCCCTCCCCCTTATTTCTATTTCTCCCCTCTCCTCTTTGCACTCTTATGTGGGCTGCGAGTAAAAAGGAGTACCACTTAATACAAAACCAGTTGCAGTCCAATGATATACACAAAATTGACAGCAAGCTTTGTTGTAAGGCACACAGATGGAATCAACAGGGAGGAAGGATCAGGGGAACAAGCCAGGGAGTAGAGAGAACGGCGTCTCCTCAAATTTAAACTAGACACCAGCAGGAGGCGACAGGAGGCGGAGGAGCAAGGAGGCAAATGCAGCATACGAACAGGACGGTGCGCCGAGCGGGGGTGGACGGTATCCACCGCAGGAGGAGACGGAAAGGAGACGAGGAGCATCCAGGAAAATCGGGCGCACAGCGCACAATTGGGTTCACGAGCGGCGAGGCCCCCGGAATCACTCGGAACGGGCGGAAAGCAGGTTAGACGGCATGGCAGGTGGAGTGGGAGGAGGGAGGCAGAACGTAGCGTGTCTACGTCATCGCGTCACCGTTCTGAGCCATTCCTGTAGAAATTAATAAAATAAATTCATTAAATTGTCAGCAGTTTGCAATAAAGGTACTGCTGGATGTTATCAGTAGCTGGTATGTCTGTCTCTGTTCTACCTCGCCGAATGGTAACACCCATTTGTACCTTTACTGCATGCTGCTGACAATTCATTCATAACTTCTAGTAGAAATAGCAGAAGAAGGAAACAATATAGAGCCATAAGAATAGATGTTCAAGAAGTGTTATTACACAGGGATGTGCAATTGATAATCGGGCATCTTTCATCCTGAGGAAAGATTCCCATCAGCTAATGAACTAGAGTTTGCTCGTTTATTGGCTGATTGACTTGATTATATAGGCCAATTATTGGGAATTAGCTTTCCTATGAATGCTTTTTACCAATAATTTGCCCGATTATCGGGCGGTCTAATATGACATTAAAGAGGACCTTTCACTGGTCCGCAGTTTATGAGGCAAATGTATATACATGCAGAGCAGCACCCAGGGATGACCCTGCACTTACTTGTATCCCTGGGTGCCGCTCTGTTCGTCCTCTGTAGCCCCCGGTACCGGCGTGCACGCTTCTCCTATTTTTGCCTGGGGCGGACACATCTTCTTTTGCCCTGGGCGTCTCCTTCTCCCAAGCCTGGAGCGCTGGCCAATCGCACGCGTCGGTACCGGGGGCTACAGAGGACGAACGGAGCGGCACCCAGGGATACAAGTAAGTGTAGGGTCATCCCTGGGTGCCGCTTTGCATGTATATACATTTGCCTCATAAACTGTGGACCAGTAAAAGGTCCTCTTTAAGATCACAATGTGAAATGCCAAGTGTCAGATGGTGGTGTAATTCACACTGTCTCTGTCATTCACACGTGTTCCCTGGAGTGATGAATCATGAATCATCTGGCAGTCTGATGGACAAATCTAGGTTTAGCAGATGCCTAATGTAAAATTTAGAGGAGGATGGATAAAGAATGATATGGAGCAGTCTTTTATGGTTTGAACCAAGCCTCTGAAGGATAATGTTAATGATGCAGCAAAGTCTCTGGTATGCATCTTAGTTTCTGTCTCCAGTTTGGAAACGGCCCCTGTGCACAAAGTGAGGTACATAAACACATGGTTTGACAAGTCTGCTGTGGAGGAACTCAATACCCCTTTCACAGAGTTCAGACCTCAACCCCATCCAAGTCTATGGGATGAATGGTAACATCAGTTGTGACCCAAACTTTCTCATCCAATATCAATGCTTCAGAAATGCTCTTTTGGCTGAACGAGCACAATAGCTCCATTAAAACTTGTTCCACAAAAAATAAAGCTCTCATACGACTGTAACTGGAAAAATAGAAAAGTTCTTGCTCTCAGAATGATTTTCGTTTTTTAATGAAAACATTATTTTTGTTTGTGTAAAAGTAGTAAAACCTAAAAAAAATATAACTCTCCATAATCATACTGACCTGTGGAAAAAAATTTGCCATGTAAATGAATTGATGAAAAAAATAAAAAATGATGCTATGGTAACCAGAAACGGGAATGTTCATGGTTGCTGTGAGAAAGGAGGACCGGACCGTCGCTGCAGAGAACAAAGCTGCAGAATATGGTGAGTATAACATTTTTTTACATTTTATTTTAGGCTATTCGAGGGCTTGTCGCATATTTTTAATTATCTCAGATAACCCGTTTAAAGGGTGTTATCCAAACCTGTAAACCCTCCACACAATGCCCAGCCACCTCATACAGAGAATGCTTACCTGGTCCCGAATGCTTGTGTCCTTCTGGATCCTCCACACCCGTCGCTGTACTTCTCCATTGTGCAGATCACAACATCCAGCGAGGGGGTAGAGGGGTTGCAGCCGATAGCAGGCCGTGATGGTGACCCGCCCTCTTGCATCATGTGTAATGTCCTCCATGACACAAGAGGAGCAGGTCAGCGGTGTGGCCTGCTATTGGCTGCATCCCCCGCTGCCGGAAGTTGTGATCTGCACGACAGAGAGATGCAGCGACGGCTGAGGAAGGATCCGGATGGACACAGGTTGGGGACCAGGTAAGTATTCTCTATATGAGGTGCCCAGGCATTTTGTGTTTGTGTGTTGGGTTATCGGTTTTGATAACCTCTTTAATGTATTAAAGTTTTTCAAAGTATAACCTTTCAGAATTTCCATGTGTAGACATTTATAGAGTGCCTTAAGGGATGGAAACATTCCAGTTCCATTGCCTTTGGAGCTAGATTGCCTGGGCCCAACAGTAACAGACTGTAACATAATATTTTTAATTCATAATTTGTTCATTCCACTTTGTAAAAAATTAGTACATATTTTATCAATCAGTAAAAAGATAGAAACATCTATGTTAAAAAAAAAATACAGTCTACTGCTGAGAAAATGATTGAGCTAAATATTTTGAAAAATATATGTTTTTTTTTTTCTTTTTTATAGATGATCTGCTCTTTTTTAATAATATTCTCACCTTCATTTAACCTTGGTGGCATGTAAGATGTTTTTCATTTCCCCGTTTCCTCCTTTTCTTATCTTATCAACAATGCTGCTTCCTGCTTTTCAGATACTAATTCCAATTTAAGTACATTTATCTTATCATAGCTTTTACTTTTAAGTCTTCCCTTGTCTGTATGTGCTGGACTACCATTATCTCATTCAGTTTTTATGTGTCAATCTGTTTACAGGGAAGATGTCAATTTTCTATCAGTTATATATCATAGAAACATACACAGGCATTATATATATTTATATATATATATATATATATATATATATATATATATATATCTATTATGAGCAAACCTGTGAAGTTTTAGTTCAGGTCACCGAATATTAAGTTTGGTTTGGACCCAAATTGGTTCAGACCAAACAAAATTGGTTCCAATTGCGCTGAAAATTGATATAACACCCTATAGTCTCCTAGAATTTTAGGAAACGTTATCTCTTTTTGTTCATTTTTGAAAATGTTTGCTTTTTCTTATCCCCCTCCACCCTCCCTAAGATCTTGAACGCAATGACAGCAATATTAAATCACATCTGAGTGACACTGGCATACATAGCTATGGGTAAAAACACGCTTGACAGTGTTAACAGTGGGACTCATTTACTGTGTAGCAATACTTCTAAATCAGGAATATTTCAGATGCAGATGGCAGCGCAATGGTTAAATGGTTAGTTGATCCACTGTCTATGACTTTGCTCACACCAGTTCTAAAATTGTGGGCGTGGATTGAGCAGGGAAAGGGATGGCCTGACAGTCCTGTCTCATTTACAATTTTCTACGCCTGTTTACGTCTGTCTAAAACACCGGTCCTAATAAATGTGCCCCAGTGTGTTTAAAAACCACACATTCACATTATGCTTTTCCAAAGATTCCAAAACTTTTGTCTTATCAGGGGCAGATGTTTAAACACACACGGTGTTGTTGGATAACATTTTTTAAAAGTGGCTTGTTGGGGGCTAAGCTTCCAAAAATTATGCTTTGACAGGATCAGAATGCCTGCCCATTCGATACGTAAAAGTGTTGTCAGAAGAAAAAGTGGCTTGTTTCGAACGAGTTCATAAAATTTCTCTCTTTTAATTAGGAGCAGCAGCAGTACAGTGTGTGAAAAGGGTAGGGTAATAAGAGGCACGTGGCCGAAATAGTAGCGGCAGCAGAAACAGCATAGCATGGAACATACAAGCCAGCATATTGGCTCTCTATGGGTAGTAGTAGTAATAGTGGTATTAGTGGTGGTAGTAGTGGCAGATGCGTAGCGTTGATAGTGGTGGCAGTAGGGTATTGACAGTGAAGAGTGGCCAGTGAGGCGGCGGCAGCAGCCATATGGTACATGTTGGCAGGAAGGCAGCAGCACTCGTACAGAAGATAATGGTAAGCAATGGTAGCATCAGTGGAAAGAACATGAACATGTTCAGAACATGATGGAAGGCAGAATGGCAGGCAGACAGACAGCAACATTGGCAAGATGGGCACCAAAGTGAGGTAGATAAACACATGGTTTGACAAGTCTGCTGTGGAGGAACTCAATACCCCTTTCACAGAGTTCAGATCTCAACCCCATCCAAGTCTATGGGATGAATGGTAACATCAGTTGTGACCCAAACTTTCTCATCCAATATCAATGCCGCAGAAATGCTCTTTTGGCTAAACGGACACAATAGCTCCATTAAAACCTGTTCCACAAAAAATAAAGCTCTCATACGACTGTAACTGGAAAAATAGAAAAGTTCTTGCTCTCAGAATCATTTTCGTTTAGTTATTTTCGTTTCTGCAAAAGTAGTAAAACTTAAAAAAACATATAACTCTCCATAATCATACTGACCTGTGAAATAAATTTGCCATGTAAATAAAGTTCAATGGCTGCTGAAATGAATTGATGAAAAAAAATAAAAAATACAGATGCTATGGTAACCAGAAACGGGAATGTTCATGGTTGCTGTGAGAAAGGAGAACCGGACCAGTGCTGCAGAGAACAAAGGTGAAGAATATGGTGAGCCTGGGGCAGCACATGAAAAACCTGGATGAAATTATGTGCTCCACATGCACCAGATACTTCTGGTTGCGTTCCACCTGTTAACTTACTGTTGTGCAACTTCCGGTATCTGCATTTTGGCGCGCTCAGCATGCCGATTTAAAACTGCTCACCTTGCCTTACCTACCTAAGGTATTTTTAAATGATTTTAATTGTATTTTAATATTTATATGTAACTTGCTCTTGAAGAAGGGGAATAAATCCCCGAAACGCGTTGAGCGATACTTTTTTACCAATAAAGGGATTGACCAGAAGCCTTCTGATGTGTGCTGCAGCCGATCCTTAATACTACTACAAGTGATCCTGGCCAGGGGGGGTTTGGCAGGCACTGGTGTCTTGAGTTTATCCAGTGACCACCCCCCAGCGAAATGAGTTCATATGATTTATATTTGTATTTTAAAGAATCATGACAAATTCTTATCATTATGGCACTTATCATGTTCTTATTGTTTTTATAATTAACGTATTACTGTGAGATACTACACTGTAGTTTTGTAAAACTATAGCACTTGATCAACTTGGCTAAGTAGCTACCCCTCTGCTACTTTTACTTACTACTACTTTTTTTCCTCTGGGATGTGGCTCTTTTACTGTATCACCTGAGTTTCATCTGACTTGTGGTTAACTTCCCTCTTTTTTTCTCCCTCATTGTACTTATAATGTAATTTGCCTGTCATGGTGGTAAGCAAAAAAATCCACAGGTCTCCATTCTGGCCAGCGTGCCAGCTCTTTCCAAGTCCACCCCCCCACTGAGACGATTGGGTGTTGTGGCCAATGTCACCGTCTTCATCATCCTCCTCCTCCTCCTAAAAGGACCTGGCCATGTTGTTGGGGTGATGCCTCTCTGCTGCCGCAAAAAAAGTTATAATAACCCAGTGGGCCGTGAAAGACATGTACTGTACCTGCCCGTAAATGCTGCTTCTGGTATCCAATGTGGAGTGCAGCTTGCCGCACAGCAGTAATAGCAAGGAATGGCCTGTGTTCACCACATAAGAGTACAAAGCACTACTACAATAGTATGGCAGCAACTGCACTTCCATAAACATGGCCAGGTGAAGGTTCAGCTTGTAGACAAGCTAGTTGCCAATGGAGAAGTTTTTTCATGGCTAAACATTTCCGTCTCATGATGGAGCAAAGGACATAGAGGAGCCTTAGTAGGAGAAAAGAAGGTAGTGATGACAAGTACACTGCATTGCTTCAGGATGTGGGTTGGCTGCCACAAAAAAGACCAGGAGAAGGAGGACAGACTTGTTCTGATTGGAAATGCTGCCAAGTTCTATTCTCGTTGATGCCATATCATGTGCTGTAATAGAGCTCTGGTAGCTATGATTGTGTTTGAAAGCCCAGGCCTTATTTTAATCCTGCACATCTTGCACATGGCTGTGGTTTTGTGTGCTTGCCTTGTGGAGAAAAAAAAAGAAAGCTGCATGGGAGTTGCTTGCACAAAGCTACAGGCAGTCGAGCTTGGCTTGGCTCTGGCACATTTTGGGCCTAATGTACCCACAGTGTCAGCGGCATCACCAAATCCTGAAGCAGACAATGCCCTGGCTGTTCTTTTGGAGGTATGTTGCCTCTGCTCTTTACTGCTGCCACTGCAGCCATCACCCTCCTCCTCTGATGTTGCCTCCTCCTCAGCACTCCTATCTCCCAGGTCCTGTACAGCACACAATCATCATCAGAGTCCTCACCCTACCTGCGACTTTTATCAGACTGTGAGATATCATGGCAGGCTCCTTGGCCCCCCTCACCTGTTCTGTATTTGCCCTGACTGTCACTGTAGCTGCCCCCACCACCAATGCTGTGGCTACGGGTGCCACTATTACCACCTCCAACACATGCATGGGGTCTGCAGCCTCTTCCTGAACCTCCTTCTCGGGGCAGCCTAAACAGTGACTGCTCTCACAAAAGTTATTATCAGGGAGACTATCTTGAATGTCTGTCATAGGGTGTGGTGGGGTTTACTTGCTACTTCTTAGCAAAAAGGAAGGTGCCCTACTAGGAAGGGGCAATGAAGATGGGGAGCACTCTAATGAAAGCCTTCTCTGGGGTTACAAGGAGGATAAGCAGAAGGAATTCTGTGACCCCTGGCTCCATGGCACGGTGTCAAACTTAGACGACACCATCCTGCTGCAACAGAGAGGAGGAGTGAGTCATCCAATCCCAATCTCATGCTTATTCTCCTCAATATTGCACCTTTCTGCAGCCAGCAGGGATAACTGCGGCCTTCTACTACTATTACTACTTATGGCTGGATATCTGGACCTGCTACTACTCAAAGAATGTACCCCTGACATTCTTGGGCCTAAATGTACATAGTCATAAGTATGGAACGGTTTTCAAATCTGGTTTCTGGAACTTAAAGACAGGGAGGCACAATACGATGTCCTTCCCTTTCCACAAACACACTGAGCAAACTGAATTTATTTTTGAAATAATGCAGAATCGACGCCACTAACAGATTTGGGCCTAATGTCTTTTGGGAGTTAAAATATATAGATTCAAAAATAAGATTTCTCTAGTGTAAAATACAAGTTGTGAAAACTACTATGTTATGATTTCCTCCCCCATCACCACACCAACACTTAAAGTGTCTGGAGATGCACTGACACAGATTTCTCCCTAGTATTTCACGTTACCACTTAGAGATGTAAAACGTCTGCTACCCTTTGTATTGTATGACACACCCTAATTTCCTATTATCCCAAGCTGAAAACAAAAAAATAAAAATAAATTTCAACTAAGTGGAGATGCAGCGACGGATTTAGGCTTAGTATTTCACATTGTCACTCGGGATAAGCCATTAGTCCGCTACCCTTTGTACTGTAAGATACACTAACATGCTATTTTTCCAAGCTTAAACCAAAAATAGATAAATTGGAAGTGCCTTCAGATCCACTGGCACAGATTTCGGACTAGTAGTTCCTGTTTTCACTCAGAAAGGCATAAACCACTAATCCGCTACCCTTTGCATTGTAAGACATACTAATATGCTATTTTTCCAAACTAAAAACAAAAAAATAAGTAAATTGGAAGTGCCAACGTGGATGTCGGACTAGTAGGTCATAGTATCACTCAGAGATATAATCGTCTACTACCCTGTGTATTGTAAGACACACTAATGTGGTAGTTTCCTAAACTTAAAGGATCTAGAGATGCCCGGGCATGGATTTCAGACTAGTAGTTCACGTTTTTCAGAGATTTTAAATGCTATATATCCTCTAGTCTAGATGGTAAAACACATGTTGTACATTTTGAGCTCCCCCACCTCCACACACACAAAAAATGTATTTCTGTTAAAATGACAAAAAAAAAGAAAAGAAAAGAACCTTGCAAGTAGCTGCTCTTGATGTTCTGCTGTGTTATAAGGCAGTATTTTTAACTGGAACATACTGCCAGGCACACCCAGCCAGTCTCAGCTCCTCAATTCCCACTCCTTGGCTGACAGCTTTCCCTATTCTACACAATTTAACATTCTAGTCTTTCCCTTCACTGTCTCTGACAGTAGAATAGAAGCTTGATTGTGACTAAACAGTGTCACTGAGATCTTTTTTCTGTCATACACTGCCCAACACAGAATTACGTTCTGCTTATTCTACAAGGGCACGTTCCTGCCTGCTGTTGCACTGATTAGCTCATCCAGACTATCTGTCAGCTTGTGAGCCAATCAGGGCAAGCTCTTACTCCCCACTTCCTCTTAGGGTCATGTGAGTAACATTCTTCCTCCCTAGTGCTTTTTCCCACTGACATGCAGTAAAATGGAGCTGCACACCATTTTACTGGATTTGTCTGAAACGAACCTGAAAAGGTTCAGTTGCCAGAATTTTTTTTGTAAAGTTCATAATGAACCTGGTTCATTACAAACTGGTTTGCTCATCTCTAGAACAAATGTGTGTGTGTATTGTGGATGTGGTTGGATGACAAATTTCAAGAAATATTTCATATTATTGGTTGATAGATAACATGCCCCCAAAGACATTCAATGTTTGATTAGTGGATGTCACTGTGATGAGACCCTCATGAGTCACCAAAGAGAAAGGTAGTGTGGCACATGTAAAAACACCTTGTCTCCTTCATCATTTACATATGAGTGTATGTGAATGGTACTGTAACGCAACCCATTTGCTTGAATGAGAGGAGCTGAATTACTAGGCTCAGTGAATTGTATCGGTGAGCCAAATCGCCTCTGTGAACAATGAAGGGGTATTATATGTCAACAGTGCTTAATGCCAGGGGTTCCCGAGTTTATGCCGTCACTGAACCAACATTGATAGCCTATACTAATGATAAGACATTAATGTTAAAAACTGACCATTACATATTTCTGGGCACAGAGTTTTATAGTATTAGTTCTTCTAAGCTCTTTTATTTATGAGGGCATCAATCATATAAATCTTTGTTTCTTGTGGGTCTTTTTTTAAATTTTAATATTAAGAGACAAGTGGAATAGACATACTGTAGATTGGAACTATCCAGCCTGAGTAGGGTTTGCATTTTGTACCCTCCAACTTGAGACAACTTACTTCTACAAAGTTGCCTTATAAATAGTTAAAACTCTAGTCTCCCTTGCTATAGACCAATGACCATTTTATCTTCTCTGATTTTAAAAGTAGAAATACTAGTGGCAAGTATCAACAAACAACTGCCAAAAACCCTTTGCCAGTACAGCAGGTAACACATCAAGTCTTTAGCAGGGCACCATGATTTGGTTATTTCATCCAAATACTGTACTAAGGTGTTAGCCAAACAATTATTTATCCTAAATTAATATTCACAGTAGAAAGCTTCAGTCTTACTAGAGTTTCCCTTTAAAGGAGATGTTCTGATTTGATATCATAAATGTTACTGTCATGTTATCAAAGGAGCCCTAGAGCCAAGACCATTAACAATTAGTAGAATAAAAGGGTTGCATATGTAGATATTTTAACATGAATTCAAAGATTTGAGAATAAATAGGCTTACTTAGTTACATACCTGTAGTTGTTAAGGTTGGAAAAGGACAAACGTCCTTTAAGTCCAACCTGCAATCCTGCTATATTGATCCACAAACAAATCCCTACATTGTCATAAGCCTCAATGTTATTTTGAATTAAAAAGTGATCCAAACCTTTTTTGAAGCCATCTATTGTATTTGCTGCGACCAACTTCTGTTGCAGGCTGTTCCAGAGATTTACAGCCCCTACTGTAAAGAATGCTTGTCGCCTCTTATGACTAAATCTTTTCTTCTCCAGGTGTGGGGAGTGACTTGTTGCTTTTTGAGAGGTTTTAACACAGAATAGCTTCCCTTGCTATTTTTTGCATGGTCCATTTATATATTTGTACAGGTTGATCATGTACATTGAACCTCATTTGCCAAGTGGAGGCCCAAACAGTAAGTTTGTCCAAGTCAGCTTGTAACTTATTAACACCTTCCATAGACTGTACCGTATTACAAAGTTTGGTGTCAACTTCAAAAATAGCACTATTAATATCATCCTCTATGTCCTTAATGAATAAGTTAAATAATAGTGGACCCAGCACAGAACCTTGGGGTACACCACTTATAACAGGGGACCATTTAGAGTAGGAATCATTGACCACAACTCTTTGGATACAATCGTGAAGTCAATTTTCAATACAATTACAAATTATATTTTCTTAACCAATAGTCCTCAATTTACCCTTTAGGCGTCCCTGTGGAACAGTATCAATGCCCTTGCAAAGTCCAAAACACAATATTGCAGCCTTCCCTCTGTTCAGGCTTCTGCTCACCTCCTTATAAAAACAAATCAGGTTAGTTTGACAGCTTCTGTCCTTAGTAAAACCATGTTGGCTGTCACTTATTATATTATTTACTGTTACATAATCCTGTATGTAGTCCCGTAGAAGGCCATCAAACATGTTTCCCACTATGTATGTTAAGCTTACTGTTCTATAATTTCCTGGTGAAGACCTAGCACCCATTTTGAAAATAGGCACCACATTTGCCTTGCACCAGTCCCTTGGTACAATTCCTATAATGAAAGAATCTGTAAATATTATGACCAGAGGCAAAGCAAAAACTGAACTGAGCTCCTTTAGAACTCTAGGCTGTAATCCATCTGGACCTGGAGCCTTATTCATTTTCATTTTTCTTGCATATTAAGGACCATATCTATAGTTAGCCAGTATGTTATTTGAGGTATTTACACCAGTGGCACCACCTTCATAAGATGCCCTCTCTTCTTTTGAATATACAGAGCTAAAAAACCCATTTAGAAGCTCTGCCTTCTCTTGATCCCCAGTTACCAACACCCTGTTACTATGATTTAGAGGCACTACATGTTCTGACCTTGTTTTTTTGCATTTATGTATTTGAAGAATGTTTTGGGGCTGTTCTTACTTTATTTGGCCACCTGTATCTCATTGTGTATTTTTGCTGATTTTATTACCCCCTTACATAATTTATTTAATTTATACTTCTTAAAGGCTACAGCTGACCCCCTCGGATTTGTACTTCTTAAAGGCCCTCTTTTTGTCATTTATTGCCCTTTTTACACTATTTGTGAGCCAATTGGGGTTCAATTTTATTCACTTGTACTTGTTCCCTCTAGGAATGTATTTAACAATATACTTCTCCAAAGTAGATTTAAAGCACTTCCATTTATCATTTGTGTCATTATGTGACAATAGTTGCTCCCAGTCCTGAAGTGCAGCTCTCAATCCTCGGAAATTCGCCTTTTTAAAATTAAGTGTTTTTGCCCTACCGACCCAAGTTTGTTTTTTACAGTTTAGTTGGAATATAATTATATTGTGGTCACTGTTACCAAGGTTTTCATGGACAGTGACATTTCTCACAAGCTCTGCATTGTTAGAAATTACTAGATCCAGAAGAGAATTGCTTCTAATAGGATCTTCTACAAACTGGACCATAAAATTATCCTGAAAAAAACTAAGGAATGTTTTCACTTTTGCAGTAGAGACAGAACCATATTCCCAATCTATGTTTGGATAGTTAAAGGGGTATTCCCATCTCAGATAATGGGGGCATATTGCTAGCCCCTATTGTCTGATAGGTGCGGGTCCCACCTCTGGGTCCCATTGTCTAGGACCCACACCTATCAGGCAATGGGGGCATATCCTGCCATTATCACTACTGTGCCAGCCTGCACCGCCTGCTCCATTTGCATATACAGTTGATCTTCTATCTCCTAAGTGATATTAGGGGATCTATAGATCACACCAAGAATAATGTTTTCATTATTTTCTTCCCTCTGTAAATCCACCCACAAGGTTTCAACATCCTCACAACCATCAACCACAATTGTTTCTTTCACACTTACTTTCATATCACTCCTAGCATACAGACATACACCACTACCTTTGAGGTTAGCCCTATCATTTCTAAAAAGTGTAAAACCTTGAAGATTTACGGCCCAATCATGAGAAGAGTCCAGCTATGTCAGCAACACTAACTACATCATTATATTTCTCTAGTACCAAGGCCTCGAGCTCTCCCATTTTGATCACTAGACTTCTGGTATTTGTGAACATACATTTTAAGTTGTCATAAAATTTTACACTTTTAGGATTTTTTTTTTTTTAATTAGCATTTTTTCCTCCTTCAGACTTGGTTTGTAACTGACGGCTCTTCTTATCCACTTTTCTAATCCCCCCCCCCCAACCATTCCCCCCACCAATGTATTCTCACCCCTCTCTACCTCCATATTTATAGCCATATCCTCCCCCCTCGTCCCTATGCATTGCCAGAATTCTCTCCCCCAACACAGCAGCTCCCTTTCCATTAAGGTGCAAATTACCTGCGGAAAACAGTTCGTACCCCAGTAAAAAGTCAGCCCAGTGGTCTAGAAACCTAAACCCTTCTGCTCTACACCAAGACTTAAACCATGCATTTAACTCCTGAAGGTCCCTCTGACAGCTCTGTGTAGCACATGACACAGACAATATTCCACTACCTTGAAGGTCCTTCCCTTCAGCTTGGAGTCTAGTTCTTTAAAATTATTCTTAAGGACCTTCCACCTACCATTTATTTTGTCATTGGTACCAACATGGACCATGGCAGCTGGGTCATCCCCAGCCCCTCCCAGTAATTTCTCCACCCATTCCACCACATGCCAAACCCTGGCACCAGAGAGACAGCAAACCATTCGTTGAGGTGGTCTTGGCGACAAATTATTAGCTGTTCTGGCTGTTAGGGGCAACAGTATCCACTACGGCTCCCATTTCTTAAACTGACACCCTTGCATCATTGCCCCCAACTGGGCAGCCCTTACACAAGCTAAGTGATAAAAATATTCAATAAGTGAGATTTAATATATATGTAAAGTAAAGCAGATAAATCACATACAGAATAAATAATAATAATTAATATAATAATAATTAATTATTATAATAATTAATATTATTATTATAATTAATCACCTGGCCTGGAACACAATGATGGCGCTCCCATTGCCATGCTACCCATGTAGCACATGGCTGACACCCCATGGTAATACAAGAGAGATATAGTGACCTATTACATCCTACCTGGATGATGTTCTCATTGGAGCTTAGTTCTTTGTATTTGTGCATAATGGTTCATACCTTTCATCCCCTCCTCCTAAGGATGTCCAGCGTGCAGTACGCATGTCCTTTGAGTTAATAACCACTCTGGAATGTGGCCTGGAGGTCATCTGACACAAAACAATGGCTTTGTATATGTTAACTAACTATCCCTAACTCACTATATTACAAGCACTATAGAAGATAATCTAATAATTAAAGGGGAACAGTACATGACACTAGTGTGGTGCATTTTATTTTTATAACAAAGGTAGTGCTACAATGCCAAGGTGATGAATATTATTCGATAATTAAAGAAAGGAATTACTGAGAATTGCTTCAGGAGATGTGTAAATTTCTGTAGTCGGAAAAAACAAGAAATTCAATGTGTTACAAGCGTTACCCAGAAAAGAAAACAACAATGTATGTATTTATGATGGCAAAAGAATTGTCAAAAATGACATGAAATCAATAGACACGAGATCCAGGATGAATTGTGCTGGTGCTGTGACTGGAGAGGCCTTCATATGATTTGATGTATCTATCCTTCGATGGCAGAAACAATTAGGCTTATTATTTATAATCGCTGGAGCATTGTGTAAAATTGCTGTGTGCTGTCTCTTTCATGTGTAAATCCTCAATCTGCCAATTTTAGGAAGATATCTGACTATTAAAAATACATTTACCAGGCCACAGTAGATACACTGTACATAGCCAGCGGCTATTTATAGATAGCAAGAAGGAGATCAGCCACACATTACATAGATGGAGAGTGTCATATATCCAATTTATTACCAGGAAGAATGTGGACCTGATAAATCATTCGTCAAACCATTTAAAGTGATTGTCCATTGGAATGGACCAGATAACTGTACTTTTATTTCTGTACAAAGGGACAGGTACTGCCAGGTTAACTGTTTGTGGACATCCAGTAACCTAAAAATAAACCTTATTAAAGGAGTTGGCCGCATTCTTTTTTACTTTGAACCCGTTTATCTTACATTGCTAGATATTATATCTACCAACACATCTTTGTTATAACTTGGTGCTGCTTTCATGATAATTGAAGACTGAAGACATGCCACCCCCCACATGGAAGGCCCACAATGACCTTTGGCTGGTGCTTCCATCCATAAAATGACTGCAGATGGAAAGGTAACCAAAATGTCATCATGCCTCCTCCACTGTATTGATACATACTGTGACTTTGGATTGAGAGAACATGTGTATCTGACATATTGCTTTGGATTTAAACTGCTAAGCATTGTGGTACTGCTGTGTTCTGATGAGGAATGATTACTGTATGGCTGGAAATTGTGATACTACCAATTACATGCATGTTTTTTAAAATCACAAAATGTAATAGTGGTACTATCCAGTCTGATACCGGCTAGGGCACTGTTGGATTGGTGCAGGCTACTGGACAGATAACAATACTATGCTTCTAACAATGGAGCGCCTTATGTGAAAAAATGGGCTTTAGAAAACTCTATCCCATATATGATATCACTCTGTCCCCTGTATGCCATCACTTTGCCACCTTGATGCCACCACTCTGTCCCCTGTATGCCATCACTTTGCCACCTGGATGCCACCACTCTGTCCCCTGTATGCCATCACTTTGCCACCTGGATGCCACCACTCTGTTTGCTATTTGCCATCATTGTCCCCTGTGTGTCACCACTCTGCCCCCTGTATGTCCATTGTGCAAAAATACAATGGACTGTAGAAAACTCTGTACGTTAGTTCTTAGATTTTTCATGAAACATTAAAGAGGTTTTCTGTGATATTTAACTGATGAGCTATCCTCTGGATAGGTCATCAGTATCTAATCAATGGGCGTCCAATACCCAGGACCCTGCCGATCAGCTGTTTTAGAAGGCACCAGTGCTCGAAGTAGTGCCACCGCCTTTTCCAGCTTTGCCTTGGCCATGTGATGTCATGTTCATTGGTCACATGGCCTAGGCGCAGCTAAGATACACTGAAGTGAATAGGACTGAGCTGTGATACCAAGCATATCTGCTATACAATGTACGGCGCTGTATTTGATGAGCTGAGAGAAGGCCACGGCTCAGGTTCTTTCTCAAACAGTTGGTGTTGGACCCCCACCAATCAGATACTGATGACTTATCCAGAGGATAGGTCATTACTTAAAATATCACGGAAAACCCCTTTAATATGTGGAAGCATTTGGAGGACGATTATCTGCCCAGGGCAGGAGGCACCCTACCATTTTTTGCTTCTTAGTTATTATCTTTTTCTTATAGTTTTATTTTTTAATGTATTTATCTTTTACTTGATAGACAGTGGCAGAAAGCTGTGTTTTTCTTTAGGGTCTCCTTTAAAGGGGTTATCCAATATCATAAACAGCCCCCCCCCCCCCCCCATGTGCCAGGACCCCCTCAGAGGGGATATACTTACCCGGCATCTGGTGTAGGGAGGAGCAGCTAATGGCAGGCGGGGATGGGGACGAGCCTCCCTAACGTAACCCGCTATGCTAGGGGGGCGCGTCCCCGTCCCCGCCTGCCATTGGCTGTTACCCACCGACACCGGATGTTTTCATCCATGTACAGGCAGGGAGAAGCAGCAGCGGTGGTGCAGGGACCAGGAGCGGCACGAGGTAAGTATATTCCTTCTAAGGGGACCAGCACGTGGGGGGGGGTTATGCTGTTGTATGATATTGGATAACCCCTTTAAAGGCTGGACGCTTTAACACCTTCTCTTAAAATAAATCTGCCCTGGCTAATAACTAATTGTTGTCATGTCATTTATTATGTACATGATACCTTCAGTGGAGCTAAATCTGCATTACATTTATAGTGTAGTTTGATTTACTGTAATGCAAATTTCTATTAAAAGATGTAGACCACACAACAGATATCAATAACAGCAGCACAAATGGAATACAAGCATTTTATGTGTGGTGTTGTAATGACATCATTCCAGCAGTTTTTCATATGTGCTAATGCACCAAAGCACACGGCGATGTGTTTCCTATCAATACATAACACTCATTTCAGGGTGTCATTTTGTATTAAAGGGGTTTTGTCCCTTAAGCGAGTGGCATTTATCATGTGCAAAAGGTTATTACAAGCCTCTTACTAATGTGTTTTTATTATCCATATAGTTTCCTTTGCTGGCTTTATTTATTTTTCTATTTTACTGCTCATTTCCATGGTTATGACCATCCTGCAATGCATTAGTGGTGGTCGTGCATGCACACTATAGGAAAAAGTGTGGGCCTCTCTGGTGGCCGGGACCGTGGGAGTGCACATAGGCTAGTGCATTTTCCTACAGTGTGAAAGTATGGTCTCCCCTGCCTGATTGTGGTTGTAACCATGGAAACGAGCAGAGTATATAATGTGATAGACTAATTAGCAAAGCCAGCAAAGGAAACAATATGGATAATAACAATACATTAGTAAGTAACTTGTATTAACCTAGTGTACATGATAAATGCTATTTGCTGAAGTGAGACAACCCCTTTAACTGCTGGCACCGTTTTGCATCATTTTCAATATTTTCTGTGTACATTCCTTAAAATTCATATTTTCTTGAAATAGATATTGAAATCTACTAGTAATGCACCAATAGTACCTCACCTCAAAAATACTGTGAAAATCAGTTCCCGTGTTCTCACAAACCCCTTCTCAGGTGAAAAGCAGTAGTGCAGAAAAGAAGGAGAGGAATAGCCTTCTCTTTGGGTCTCGCCGGACGAATATAAAAGAGAAAAGGGGAACAGATACACCCACTCTAGTTCTCACGTACAGTAAGCAGTTTCACCTTATAAAATAGGCGGTTCGCAAATGTCTCCCCATACTGTACGATGATCATATCTTGTTTAAGGTTTTAGGAAATGGTTGTAGAATAGTATCACGACGCTCCAGCACACTGGCCAATATACTGTCTCCGTCCATTTTTATACGTACTCTAGTTAGTAGATCAAACACATGGCTCAAGCATGATGGTTTTACTAAGTGTGGGGTGCATCCCTGTAAAACTTGCAGGAATGCCAACCCAACTACTGAATTTGACAATTCCTCACGTACTGATACTTTTAAAATTGAAGGTTATTTAAATTGCAACTTGACTGGGGTAATATATATATAATTAAATGCACATCATGCGATGTTATGTATGTTGCCAGTACAAGCAGATCACTCAAGGTTAGAATACGAGAACATGTTAATCATATTTCTAACCCATGTGCAGTGGGTATCTCAAGCGCTGCCAGTCATTTTGTTAATAAACATGACAGAAAGACAGACGCTTTCCATACTTACGCAATAAAGAAAGTTGGTGGGGGGTGATTTAAAAAGAAGGTTACTCCTGCTTAAAGCCTTTTGGATATTCAGGTTGAACACCCGTTTTCCTTTGGGACTTAACCTGAAGAGGGAGTTAATGTATTTATATCAGTAAAGGGTGACAAACATAAAAGTAGGGAAGCTAGAATAATAGATGTTTCCTATCTGGGTCATTATATAGAGTACATAATAGTAATATCTATTGCTTGTAAATATACAACGGTAACATCTCATTTGGGTACACATTTGTCAATGGATATGAGTAGTAATAATTATTAAGTTTACAATGTATTTAGCATTAGACCATTTGGGATATAAGTCCTATGTTTGTATTCTTATGAAACAAGCTTTGAGCAGACCTCTTATACGTTCTTGGTCACAATGTGGGAATTTATGCAGTGGGGTAGTATTCACATGGTGCGTTTCCGCGTGGGTTACTCCTTACATGCACTCAGTATTACTTTAATATGAATTGTTAGTAGGGGTATTGTTCATTTATTACCCGTTACTTTGATTTTATAACACTTTGGCTACTAGGTGGTATTTTAATCTTTGTATGGTTAGTGGTGAAATGACTTGAACGGTAAGCTTTATATGTAAGTGGGTTGGACTAGTGCTGAGTTGTCCAGTCCAGGTTAGATTGCCCACTTAACTGACAAATGATGTTTTTCCTAGCTCTCCCACTGATAGGCGGGGGTGGGTTTATCTTTCCCAGGACTACACAACTCAGGAGGTTATGATTAAGTAGCTCGAAACATGTCGACCTACGGTGGAGGGTGGTGCAGGCTGTGCTGTATTTTAACCGTGAAAAAATAAAGACAAAGTGATTTTCCATGTATTCGGATGCTGGAGCTGTCTTATTCGTTTGTGTTACACTATGTTGTCATCCTTTTTTAGTTTTGCCTCTAGTAAAATTGATGCAGAACTGAAAATTTAAGGTGCACTTATCATTCGCAGTCCGTATAGTTTGTAATTAGAAGTGCGGCAAGAAGGATCGGCATGAATGTTGGAGCAATAACTATATTAGTTACCAATGCAGTACAGTTCTCCTCGAGTGGAATTACTGCTTCACATCTGAGAAGGGGCTTATGTGAGGACTATGGAACTGATTTTCACAGCATTTATGCAGTGAGATACAATTTGTGTATGTCGTGCAGTGAAGTCTGAAACCGACTTTTTTTTACCTTTCCAATGCAGCGTGAGTATTCTTGTCATAGTCTGATTTTAGTGTTTGTATATATTTTCATTGCAGTAGATTTCAGTTGTTATTTACACCAGTAGATATGTTGGGTCGATGGCCCTGACCACACCATGCTCCCACTACTTTCTATTTTCAGAAAGTGGCAAGGGCAGTGTAGAAATGCCACTTGCAGTAGGTTTGCAACTTTTTTTTACAGCAGTTTCTGGCATAGAGGGTCATAGTAAATAAACTATTCTTTATTTTTTACCAGGCATATTCAGTTTTAATTAGGTTTAAAGGGGTTGTACCATTAAAACAACTTATCCTTATCAATAGGACAGTAAGGGTCTGACCACTGGGGCGCCCAGCGATCACATAAATGGGGACCCGTGCTTTTTATTTGAATGAAATGGCAGACAAAAATGCGTGTCTGCCCCTCTATTTAACTCTATGAGACTGATGGAGACAGCTGAGTACAAACGCTCATCTCTCTTTGGCAGCCCCATAGGTCCGAATGGAGTGGCAGTGAGCATGCTTAACCACTGCTCCATTCAAGCTTGGGAACATGGGCCCTTGCTCTTGTGATTGGCAGGGGCCCCCTCAGTCAGATGTCTGGTAATTAGTGATGAGCGGCAGGGGCTATATTCGAATTCGCGATATTTCATGAATATTTGGGCAGACTGCGATGTGTCAGCGGGGAGGGACTCGGAGGAGGGGCTGGAGGCCGGCAATTGCAGCGGGCCAGGTGCATTTACTGTACTCTGGCCCCGCCGCTCACAGTCTGCAGTATAGGAATATAAAATCTCTAATTCAATTTAAGTTGATTAAAGTTGCGCCCTCACTTGTAATATTACTCACTAACAGCGCTTGTAGAACGCAGGCAGGCTGGGCGGGCGGCAGCGTAACTCCCTCATGTCACGTGCCTGCACCGCCTACTTTATGAATGAAGCAGGCGGCGCAGGCACATCACGTCAGTGAGTGACGCTGCCGCCCGCCATTTCTGCTTTCTACAAGAGCTGTTAGTGAGTAATATTACAAGTGCCATCCACAGATCCCCCATAGCAGTGCCATCCACAGATCCCCCATAACAGTGCCATCCACAGATCCCCCATAACAGTGCCATCCACAGATCCCCCATAACAGTGTCCTTCACAGATCACCCCCATAACAGTGTCCTTCACAGTTCCCCCCCATAACAATGTCCTTCACAGATCCTCCGCATAACAGTGCCATCCACAGATCCCCCATAACAGTGCCATCCCCAGATCCCCCATAACAGTGTCCTTCGCAGATCCCCCCCCTAACAGTGTCCTTCATAGATGCCCGCCATAACAGTGCATCATCCACAGATCCCCATAACAGTGCCATCCACAGACCACCATTAGTTCAAAACCCACCAAAAGCACACCTTTTGGTTAAAAAAATTTGTTTTTCTTATTTTTCTCCCCAAAAACCTAGGTGCGTCTTATGGACCTGTGCGTCTTATAGGGCGAAAATATACGGTAAATACTTTTTGATTTTTTGTTGACATTATTTTCAATACTTGTATTCAAAAAATTGGGATTATATGCTTGCATCTTTATCCTTAACATGTTGGAGCGGGGTTATGATAGAACCCGGGTCCACGCTGAGAAGCAGAGAATTGGAAGGGAGATCCGTTTTGAGCTCTCAGGGAAGTTCAATGGCAGGCACCCAAAGATGGCCATATTAAAGAAATGGTTCGATTTGAAGAGGAGGAACTCGGAGCGGATCAGAGAGATCCGTGACAGAATATGCCCAGGTACAATGCTTACACTACTTTTGTATCTCTCTCCAACACTCTGTAATGTATATATATAGTTATGAAAATAAGTATTTCATCCCTTTACAAATGATTACTTATTACCTGGTGTGACTCATCATGAGTATATATATATATTTTATAAGGGATCACATCATTCAGGGGGTCATAATCACCAACTTCTTTGCAGACAACAGGTTTTAGTGTCCAAACTGTGCTTTCATTTCAGTCCCTTCAGCACAATACAGATTAGTTCAGTTATCAGGCACTGGATCAGTTGCGGTTCCCACATACACAATCAAAATAAATGCCTGCCCGGCTGGGCTCTAAGTATCATATAAATAAGTTCCTACCTCACTTATAGGGCACAATTCACAACTGCAACTCGGTCCAGTTTTACTCAGATAAATAGTCCACCCAGGGAAGGTATCAGGCGTCACATAGCCTTGTGGCCCCTTAGCCCTAGTGACTGAGACCACCCAGAGCCTTCGCAGGACTCTGCTTCACAAACACTCTCCTTCGCCCAGACTGGCACCCTGGGAGGAGCTTTATCCCAGACTGGATTGGGAGGTCCCACTGCCAAAACCTACCAGCCCAATCCAAGTAAAATCTAGCCCTGAATAAATAAAGAAAATAGCTCCAGCAACTATGTTTGTTAAAGCCAGTATTATCCTGGATTTCATCCACCTCAACCAGGAGGAATCTGGGAGAGATAAACCCCCCCTTCCGGGACTTTCCCATGCATTTTATGGTTCATACCATCACAATATATATATTTATACACAGAGCAAGGTATAGATGTATGATGTAACCGGCTGATTTTGTGCGTTTCACACACACACACACACCACACACACGTATAAATTCTGAACATTATGTGATTACAGGGGTTCCCGTTCCCTCCGTCCGCCGCAGGCCTTCAACAGAGGATCTGGACAAGGTGGTGTTGTCCGCCGAGGAGGAGGAGAGAGATGAGGGAGAGCAGGCCGGACCATCCCAGCAGCAGCAGCATGAGGCACCAGCCCCAAATGATGTGGGCGAAGAGGTGGAGGTGCAAGAGGCTGGACCCTCCCAGCAGCCAGATTCCCCCCACCCAGCTCCTGATGACAATGAAGAGGAGGAGGATGTCACCAACCCCTGCCAGGAGGGTAAATATGTGCACATAGCAATATAATTCTGTATCCATGTCTCTTAGTCTGAATTGCAAGTGATTTTCATATTTTTTTTTTATTCTAACAGTACTGATTAATTGAACGCGATGAGGAAATTGATGTGCAAGCAAATCCAGATAATGGAGGCGCTGAACCTCAAACCTCAAATTAAAAAAGTGGGCATAGAGGCATATTTGTAAAAAAATATTTTTTTCAGTTCTAACGTGTGCTTCCATTTTTTTTATATTTTTCTGTTTTTGTGTAATTTTGAACGATAAGGTTGCAGTAAGGTCCCTTTATTCCAGGGTCAAACTCATCAGGATCAGGACAGACAGTAGCAGCAGCAGGTAAATGGTAACGGTGTAGTATAAGGCCTACACATAGCTCAGCCAAAATCATCAGGAAAGACAGCAGCAGGTAAATAGTAACGGGGTAGTATAAGGCTTACACGTATCTCGGCCAAAATCATCAGGACAGACAGCAGCATGTAAATGGTAACGGGGTAGTATAAGGCCTACACATAGCTCAGCCAAACTCATCAGGACAGTCAGCAGCAGCATGTAAGTGGTAATGGGGTAGTGCAAGGCCTACACATAGCTGGGCCAAACTCAGTCAGAACAGACAGGAGATGGTTCTTTGTTTGTAGCAGTAATATGTTCACAGGAATGGGCCCCCGCCAGACCGGGTCAAAACCAAAAAATAAACTTATACACCTCTGACAGCAGCAGGTTCTTTGTCTACAGCAGGAATGTGTTACCATGCATACAAATTGCAATATATTCCTTTGACAATTTTCATTTCAAAGGACTTTTAAGATTGTAAAGTCCACAAGAAGTTATAAAAATTTTTTTTTTTTACATAATATACAAGTATCCATACTGTAAAGAGATTTATAATTTCAATTAAACTAAGTGAATTCATAACGTGCTGAATTCATCAAAATTTCATTTTCAAAAATTATGTCCAAAACCAATTGTGTCATTACAATAATATCAGGTGTACTGATTAAAAACATAATGGAGGGGGCCAAGAAAAACAGCATGGATCCGATATAGCGTCCGTTTTTTTAACAGAGTATGTCGGTGCATTGCTTCCGCATTACATAAAGAATCACATGATCTCATCAAAGGAGGAACACACACAGGCCGCGAGTGTCCATAGAGAGGTTGTTCACATGATAAGAGATCACGTGTTCGCACCTGAAATTGAAAGCAAGCTGAGCCACAAACGCATCCTGTCTATGTGGTCACATGATAGCAACCATGGAAATGATAGGAATAACTCCCAAAATGGTGACATGGCTTCAAGAATATTATATATACCACAGTTTATATTGTAGTGAAAAGCTGCGATTATATAAAAATCGCATGTGCAAATTATTATTACATAGTTGTCAAGAAGTCACTTAAAATGTAAATCTATATATAGATAATACATGTGGCAATAACGCTCCATTCCCAAAACCGGAATACCACAGATGAGTATAATGCCAGTCACACCCAACCATGTGGAGGTCAACATGGAAATCAGGCATCCTGTTCAGGACGACAGACAACACCATGTTCGAACCTAAATCCAGATTAAAGCAAACAAAAAAATAATAAAATGTAATTAGGTTCCTTAATCAGTCCTGTACAATGTTAACTGCACAAGACCTTTTGTCAAGGGAAGCCCACATGCGGTCCCCACCTAGTTTTAGTAAGAACCACACCAGGGCCGGCCAAAACCCAAGCAAAGCGAAATTCTAACATATAAAATAAAGCAAAAAAAAAATGTTGGGGTGAATATAGCGTAACACCGCATGATTGTATTTTATTCGAACAAATCTTTATATATAGACAATATACGATGAACTGAGCACATGCGCAAAAATGACGCATGCACACCAGTTTAAGAGAATTCTAATACTCAATAGTTGATAAAGTCCAAGGGCGAATAATTGGTCCATGCTGGTTGTCCTTAGCAGGTTAAGGACAGACAGCAGCAGGTAATTGTTAAGGGTATAGTATAAGGCCTACGCATAGCTCGACCAAACTCAGGAGGAGCAGGGCAGACAGCAGCATGTAAATGGTAATGCTGTGTAGTATAAGGCCTACACCTAGTACGACCAAACTCAGCAGGAACAGAACGAGACGGCAGCAGGGGAAATTGTAACAGCTATAGTATAAGGCATACACATAGCTAGGCCTAACTCAGCAGGAATAGAACAGACAGCACCAGGAAAATGGTAACGCTGTAGCATAAGGCCGACACATAACTAATCAAGATCAGGACAGACAGCAGCAGCAGGTAAAGGCAATGGTCGAGTCTAAGGCCTACACATAGCTTGGCCTAATTTAGCAGGAACAGACAGCAGCATTTTTTTTTGTTTGCAGCAAGAATGTATTCCCAGGAATGGGCCCCCACCAGACTGGGGCAACACCAAAAATAAACTTAGACACCTCTAACAGCAGCAGGCCAAACTCAGTCAGAACAGACAGGAGATGGTTCTTTGTTTGTAGCAGTAATATGTTCACAGGAATGGGCCCCCGCCAGACCGGGTCAAAACCAAAAAATAAACTTATACACCTCTGACAGCAGCAGGTTCTTTGTCTACAGCAGGAATGTGTTACCATGCATACAAATTGCAATATATTCCTTTGACAATTTTCATTTCAAAGGACTTTTAAGATTGTAAAGTCCACAAGAAGTTATAAAAATTTTTTTTTTTTACATAATATACAAGTATCCATACTGTAAAGAGATTTATAATTTCAATTAAACTAAGTGAATTCATAACGTGCTGAATTCATCAAAATTTCATTTTCAAAAAATTATGTCCAAAACCAATTGTGTCATTACAATAATATCAGGTGTACTGATTAAAAACATAATGGAGGGGGCCAAAAGAAAAAAACAGCATGGATCCGATATAGCGTCCGTTTTTTTTAACAGAGTATGTCGGTGCATTGCTTCCGCATTACATAAAGAATCACATGATCTCATCAAAGGAGGAACACACACAGGCCGCGAGTGTCCATAGAGAGGTTGTTCACATGATAAGAGATCACGTGTTCGCACCTGAAATTGAAAGCAAGCTGAGCCACAAACGCATCCTGTCTATGTGGTCACATGATAGCAACCATGGAAATGATAGGAATAACTCCCAAAATGGTGACATGGCTTCAAGAATATTATATATACCACAGTTTATATTGCAGTGAAAAGCTGCGATTATATAAAAATCGCATGTGCAAATTATTATTACATAGTTGTCAAGAAGTCACTTAAAATGTAAATCTATATATAGATAATACATGTGGCAATAACGCTCCATTCCCAAAACCGGAATACCACAGATGAGTATAATGCCAGTCACACCCAACCATGTGGAGGTCAACATGGAAATCAGGCATCCTGTTCAGGACGACAGACAACACCATGTTCGAACCTAAATCCAGATTAAAACAAACAAAAAAATTATAAAATGTAATTAGGTTCCTTAATCAGTCCTGTACAATGTTAACTGCACAAGACCTTTTGTCAAGGGAAGCCCACATGCGGTCCCCACCTAGTTTTAGTAAGAACCACACCAGGGCCGGCCAAAACCCAAGCAAAGCGAAATTATAACATATAAAATAAAGCAAAAAAATGTTGGGGTGAATATAGCGTAACACCGCATGATTGTATTTTATTCGAACAAATCTTTATATATAGACAATATAAGATGAACTGAGGACATGCGCAAAAATGACGCATGCACACCAGTTTAAGAGAATTCTAATACTCAATAGTTGATAAAGTCCAAGGGCGAATAATTGGTCCATGCTGGTTGTCCTTAGCAGGTTAAGGACAGACAGCAGCAGGTAATTGTTAAGGGTATAGTATAAGGCCTACGCATAGCTCGACCAAACTCAGGAGGAGCAGGGCAGACAGCAGCATGTAAATGGTAATGCTGTAGTATAAGGCCTACACCTAGTACGACCAAACTCAGCAGGAACAGAACAGACGGCAGCAGGGAAATTGTAACGCTATAGTATAAGGCATACACATAGCTAGGCCTAACTCAGCAGGAACAGAACAGACAGCACCAGGAAAATGGTAACGCTGTAGCATAAGGCCGACACATAACTAATCAAGATCAGGACAGACAGCAGCAGCAGGTAAAGGCAATGGTCGAGTCTAAGGCCTACACATAGCTTGGCCTAATTTAGCAGGAACAGACAGCAGCATTTTTTTTTGTTTGCAGCAAGAATGTATTCCCAGGAATGGGCCCCCACCAGACTGGGGCAACACCAAAAATAAACTTAGACACCTCTAACAGCAGCAGGTTCTTTGTCTAGAGAAGGAATAGACTCCCATGCATACAAAATGCAATATTTTCCTTTGACAAAATTGTTTTTCAAAATGTATTTTAAGTTTGTAAAGCCCACAATAAATTAGTACAACATTAGCTCCCCGCGCTGCACGCACCGGTCTGCTTTCAGTTTCCATATCGGGCACATCAAGTCTGGAGAAGAACACTGCTAAAGGCTTATTCAGCAGCCTGACCTGCGAACGATGATCCAGGCTGCGCACTGTAGGCAGCCGCCAAGGACCCTGCCAACAGCCGGGGACCGTGACCGAGTTACCACCGAGGGGAGGGGAACTGATCCCAGCGGCCGGAACCCAACATGTGTGTGGCACTGATCACCTGCCACGCTGAATGTCTGCTCAGACAGTACACTGGAGGGGGGGCAAGACAGTACTTCCAGCGCATACTGAGCGAGCTCACGGCAGGTGTCCAGCCTGGCAACCCAGTACTCCATGGGGTCGTTGGTGCTTATGCTGTCGGAAGCCGCTGGTGGTGACTGCTGCTGCTGCTACTGGATAGCACAGACTGGTAGAACAACCTCATTTTACTCATGAGATCACCTACTCGGCTTGAGCTGCTTGAGCCAGCCACCTGCTGGGTGAGATGAGCGCGGAGAACTGGGGCGTGAGAAAGAGCACAGCCGGAGGAGCAGACAGGCCCGCAGGTTTTGAATACGGGATCCCTCCGGTTGGCTGGGATGACGCACCTATCAACAAAACACAACACAGGTAATATAAACAAATACCTTTATTAATTCACCAATATGTTAAAAACATGATCCACAATATCAACTACAATGAGAGTTCATAGGCACGAACAGAGATGGGGAGAAAAAGCTCCCTAAAAATGTATGATCAGCAGTGTCACAATGATATTAGGCTTGGGAGGCAGAGTAAACCACAGTAATATACAAAATAAAGTGCAAAGTGCAAAAGCTACAGAGATAACAACTGCATGTGCTCGCCTCCTCCCCATAAGTAAACATGCATACCAACCACAAAATGCCCAACGATCGTTTCGTCCTTGACGATCGTTTCGCCCTTAAAGAAGCAGCTGGCGAAACGATCGTCGGGCATTTAGTGGTCGGTATACATGTTTACTTATGGGGGAGGAGGCGAGCACATGCCGTTGTTATCTCTGTAGCTATTGCACTTTGCACTTTATTTTGTATATTACTGTGGCTTACTCTGCCTCCCAAGCCTATCTAATATCACTGTGACACTGCTGACCATACATTTTTAGGGAGCTTTTTCTCCCCATCTCTGTTCGTGCCTATGAACTCTCATTGTAGTTAATATTGTGGATCATGTTTTTAACATATTGGTGAATTAATAAAAGTATTTGTTTATATTACCTGCATTGTGTTTTGTTGATAGGTGTGTAATGTTATTCACGCAGGTGGTGACCATTGTGTCACTATTTTTTCGGTGTTTAATTGGCTGGGATGAACTGCTCCAGTTTCCCCTTTCAGTGAGGGTCTAAAAAGGTGGCCAACCAAAAATCATCCCTCTTAATTTTACTGATCCGGGGGTCCCTCTGGAGGCATCGCGGCATGTGGGCAGCCATGGGGAAGAGGACATCCCGCTGTGACTCTTCTTGGCTGCCCAGGACCATGACATCTTGGTTCTCCTGATGCTGCTGCTGCTCCCTGTGGGAGTCGCCCCACTCCCAGACTAACGGTGCCACCAGCACCGGCTCTCCCTCCTGACCAGGCCCAGACTCCTGAACGTCAGCAAACTCCTCAACAAATTCTTCCTCCTCCTCGTTCTGGTCTTAGTTGAGCAGTGCTGCCTTTTCTTGCTCCACCAAGGCACTCTTCCCAGCATCGAACAGGTGTTCTAGTGTCCTGTCCAGCAGGAACACTATGGGGAGCACGTCATTGAGGCCGACATGCTCCCCACGGACCATCTTGTTTGCCTGCTTGAATGGGGCAAACATGTAGCAGACCTGGTGTACCTGCCCCCACTCCGCATTGGTGATGTAGAGGAGTGGGTGTGATGGCTCGGAAGTGCCTTGGTCCAGCAGATACTCTTTCACCACCCGTTGTTGCTCCCATAACCTCTCCAGCATGTGGAGGGTGGAGTTCCACCACGTCACACTGTCCACAACCAGCCTGTGAGGTGGCAGGCTGTTGTCCTGCTGCAGTTTGGACAGGGACGCGGTGGCGGTTGGGGAGCATCGGAAGTGGCTGGCAATCCTCCATATCCTTTGCACAATGTTGCTCAACCTTGGGTATATGCGTAGGAACTTCTGTACCACATGGTTGAGGACAAGTGCCATGTAGGGCACGTGTGTTAGACTGCCAGTATGGATGGCGGCGAGGAGGTTGCTGCCATTGTCACAGACAACCATACCTGTCTGGAGCCTTCAGGGTGTCAGCCACTTGTGGACCTAAGCCTGGAGGGCGGCCAGAACATCAGGTCCAGTGTGTCTGCGTTCCCCTAAGCTCACAAGCTGGAGCACGGCCTGGCAGCAGACGTGCGCCACACTTGTGTAGCTATGGGGACACTTGCTGGGAGGCTCAGCAACGGTGGAGACAGTGGCTTGAGGGAGAGCAGCAGTTCTCCCCTGGACACCTCGGGGCGGCACCACAAACTGAGATGCCGCCACATCTGATGATCCCTCCCCGGCGCCTCGGAGGGACACCCAATGAGCTGTGAAGGTGATGTAGCGTCCCTGCCCATGTCTACTGGTCCAGGCATCCATTGTCAGATGCACCCTGTCGCTGACAGTGTGACCCAGCGACAGTGATAGATTCTGCACAATGTGCTGGTGTAGGGCAGGGACACCGGTCCTGGCAAAGAAATGGCGGCTGGTGACACGCGATCTGTGTTGGGCCTGCTCCAACCCTTGCCAGGAGGCCATACAGTGGACGCACCCGTCGGTCCCCGGGGGCGTAGTCCACAGTGCTTTCAAATGCGTCGGCGACTGACGGCTGGCGCCGGACGGCAGTGGAGGCTATCGAGGAGGGTGCAGAGGAGGCAGAGGTCTGGCTGCCGGTACCAGTACCTCTAGGAGACGGAGTGGGAATGTATTGTTGGAAGGGTTGGGATGGCTGCAGGACAGTGGCAGGAGCTGCTGTCCCCTGCGCACTTCTGCTGGCGCTGCTGCGACCACCCTGCATCTGGTCCCACTCCCGCCAGTGGTTGACTCTCAGGTGCTGGGTAAGAGCATTGGTACCCATGCAAGCAACAGACCCCTCTCTCCTCACCTTGGCATGGCACAGCTGACAGATGGCAATTGTCTGCTGCCAGGGTGAAGTAACCCAAGCAGTCAGATGGGATGTTGCTCGCTTGCGCCTGTTCAGGCTCAGTGTGCCCAGGTAGAGCTGGCACCTGCTGCTGCCGCCTCCTCCTGCTGCCATTACCAGTGGAGCCTCTGCCACTGGGCTTCCTGTTGACCTGGTGCACCGTTTGCCTTGGGTGCCTACCTTCCTCATCAGTGCTGCCGTCACCTGACAAGGGAGGTGGCACCCATTCTAGGTCACCCTCCTCTTCATCCCCTATTATGTCAGACTCAAGGTCAACCAGTGGTTTACTGAGGGGAACAGCAGATGTGGAGCCCCTAACCTGGCTCCGTTGTCCCCTCGCTGACGCCTGGATCTGACTAGGTGCGTTAGTTCTGTGGCTGAAACTACCCGCACCAGTTGGAAGGGATGTCACTGGGGTACTGATGGGTGGTACTCCCTTCTTCTCCTCCATCCCTTTCAAAAGGTCCTGAGCATCCGGACCAAGCTCTAGCTCACTGTCCTGCATTACCACCACCAAGATATCCCTCTCGCTGACAATAATCCCCCCCTAGCACATGAAACCCTAAAACAGTAACACTAAAACACAGCCAAATACTTTTTTTTTTGTTTTTTTCACAGGCAAAAGACGCTGACAATAATCCCTCCCTAGCACACAAAACCCTAAAACAGTAACACTAAAACACAGCAAAATACTTTTTTTTTCACAGACATAAGAGGCTGACAATAATCCCTCCCTAGCACACGACACCCTAAAACAGTAACACTAAAACACAGCAAAATACTTTTTTTAAGTTTTTTTCCACAGACAAAAGACGCTGACAATAATCCTAGCACACAAAACCCTAAAACACAGCAAAATACTTTTTTTAAGTTTTTTTCCACAGACAAAAGACGCTGACAATAATCCTAGCACACGAAACCCTAAAACACAGCAAAATACTTTTTTTTCACATAATAAACAGACAGCAAAAGGCTACACTATACTATATCTCTATCTAACCTACACTACACCCTGCACTGGAACCTATCAGCTACACTATTCATTAACTAACCTACACTATCGACCACTAACTATCTGAATTATATATATGACTGAGCTAACTAACCAATGTACCTAACACCCTACACTGGAACCTATTAGCTACACTATTCACCAACTAACCTACACTATTTAACACTAACTATCTGGATTACATATATGAGGTATCAAATGTATTATGACACAGCAATTCACCAAAGCACAAAAATTACACTCCTCTTTCTCTCACAACTGCATGAAACAGCACAAAATGGCTGCTGGGGACGTTCTTATATAGTAAGGGGTAGGCAACTTTCCTATTGGTTGCTAGGCTCTGACAAATATATTGCAGACTTCATATTGGCCCACAAGCAAGAAGTAGGGAGGGATCATGTGTACTGTTTAAAGAAAAAATATGAATATATTGTGAATATATAGTGCTATATTCTAAATATTCGCAAATTCTCTAAGTGCCGATATTCGCGATAAAAATTCACAATACGAATATTCGCGCTCAACACTACTGGTGATCAGACACATATCTTTATCCTGTGGATAGTGGATATGTTGTCTTAATGGGACAACCCCTTTAACACAGTTATCGCTACCTGTGAGAGGAACAGAATCCTTGAACTGAGACCTTGGTTTATCACGCAGGCAGATGGCTACGCACCTAGGCCTACATGTCAGCACTGTTCGCCTTTGGAATGACAGCAGGAGGTGCACGAAGATGAACCTCTGCATGAATAGATTGTCTGATTAGAAGAATGGCATGTAGATATACATTCTGTACTTCAATTTAAATTGAAAGTCACATCCCAAGCCTAGGGCGGCAAACAGTGTCTACACAAACCACCAGAAGGTGCTTGCACAATATTGACCTATGATCCAAACGTCCAGCTACAGATGTTCCATTGACCTCATGCCATCGCTCTGAAAGAGCATCATGGTGCACAGCAAGACGGTAATGGAGGCTGAAATTGAGGTCTATCCTCATTAGCGATGAGCCCTCCTTTTGTTTCAGATGGAATGATAGCCGAAGATATAGTATGGAGAACATGCGGGCAATGCCATTAACAGGCCTTCACAAGGGAATGTCACACTGGTCCTACTCCTACCTTCATTTCAGGTACACTAACAGCAATCTTTACATTGATTTTGTCATGGAACTAGTGGCACAGCTATTTCTGCGAAATGTCCCAACCATTAATAACCTCAATGATAGTTTGTAGACAAGAGCAAATTTCTCAAAAAATCCAAATCGATCCAAATTTATTTGTGGCAAATCGCGTTAAAAAACAGCTATTTCCTGGTTGCAGAGAGCCTGCATAGTGGTGTAGAACACTGTGCCTTGCAGTAAAACGCATAGGGAGTCTGCTGTGGTGGTGAAATAATACTGTGAGTCAGTATGACACGCAGATGAAGGGTGTCACTCTTAGAATCACTTCACTCATTTGGTCAGTTACGGGGCCAAAACTGAACAAATAACTCAAGTGTGAACTCAGCCTTACAGGTCAATGTTGGCGTCAAGAAGAAGTGCACTCCTTTTAGACGGTCATCAGTTGATTCCACATAGATATCTACAGAACCTGTTTTATTAAACGCTTATACAAGTAGAACCCCCCAACAGAGTGGAGAGGGTGTCAGCAGTAAGTTTGTGTTGACGTCACTAATTATTTTGCCCTTTTTCTGATCTGTCAGAACAATAACCCCCAAAAACGGATCCTGTCTGTGGAGTATCCACCTTCACTCAGTCAGCATTTGGTCAGTAATCCATCAGTATTACTAAAGCCAAAAAATAGGAGTGGATCCAAAACAGGGATGACACGAGAATGGAATCTTTGCATGTCTTCTGTGTTTTTTACCCACTCCAGCTTTTGGCTACCAAATCAAAAGCCAATTCTGATGCAAAATAGGGACCATGTCATACAGGCCTTACATCTGCTACATAGACAGGATCCGAAGTGGCAGCAGCATGAGACCACAGAGTGGCCCAATGATAAAGTGTTGAGGTAGCAGCAGCATGAGGAGACCACAGAGTGGTGATTTGGCAGCAGCATGAGGAGACCACAGAGTGGCAAGGTGACATAGTGTGGAGGTAGCAGCAGCATGAGAAAGCCACAGAGTGGTGAAGTGGCAGCAGCATGAGGAGGACACAGACTAGCAAGGTGACATAGTGTGGAGGGGCAGTAGCATGAGGAAGCCACAGAATGGCACAATGACAAAGTGTGGAGATGGCAGCAGCATGAGGAGACCAAAGAGCAGTACAATGACAGAGTGTGGTGGTGGCAGCAGCAGCATGAGTAGGCCACAGAGTGGCACAATGACAGAGTGTGGAAGTGGCAGCAGCAGCATCAGGAGGAGGCCACAGAGTGGTACAATAACCAAGTCTGGAGGTGGCAGCAGCATGAGGAGATCACAGAGCGGCACAATGACAGTCTGGGTGTGCTTGGCGGTGTACGAGTGGCTGAAGTGCATGCAAAGTTTCCTGGCCATTTTTAGGATGTCTTGCAGATGGGTGGAAGACTTCAGGAACCGCTTGACAACACGTGCGCCATGCGGTCACCATGGTTCCGATTTTGAGTTGTTGCGGAGAAAGCCAGGATTCGATTTCTTGATGAAGAACATGGAGCAGTTCCTCTCCTGTGTGACTCTGTTCACCCAGACAAACGAGGTGTAGACCAGCGTGACACCGCCATGCCCTGCACATGTGGTACCCTGGAGGAGCACTATGAATTTTCCTTGCAGTGGAGGCTGAGCCTTGTCTGGCTGAAACTGAGTGCGTCCCACTGGGTGATGTAACGGTAGCTGTGGCAGGCTGGACCACCACATTGGAGCCATGGTTCTCCCAGGCCACTTGATGGTGACGCTGCATATGTTGACGCAGGGTTGTGGTGCCAACATTGTCACCCTGGTCACGCTTCACCTTTTGCCCATATATTTTACATATGGCCATGTTGACCTAATCCAGCGGCTTCACAAAAAAACTGCCACACCGCCAAGTACGTTATTTTCCCCCCAACACTACTTACCTGCTGAATGCTAACAAAGCTGCTTCCATAAACCCGTGCGCCACTTCTTTCCGGGCAGGTAGGCTACTGCAAAGCGGGTGGTCTACCCTGTGCCCGTTTGGATCCCGACCTCCTACTGCTACCACTCTGCTTACTCCCGGCCATGCTAGCGACTTGATGGCTCAGCCGTTGCCTGACGGGCAAGCTGCCACGCTTTCTCCTTATGATGACGAAGCCCCTTCTTCACCCGGCTGGTACTGCCTTTTCGCAAAGAAATGACAGCTTGGGACTCTCCACCTTGGGGCAGCACCAGCCATCATTTCTCTGAAAGGTGCAGGGAAGGGAGGAAAGGGAGGAACTGCAGTACCAGCAACTTGGCCAGGAGCACGTTCAGCTTCTGCGCAATAGGATGACCACACACATATTGCAGTCTCTTGGCAATCGCTTTGGGGATCGACTGCTGACCAAATTAATGACAAGGAGAAGGAGGACGAGGAACAGGAGCATCAGGACCGGTAAATTATGGGAAGGGCAGGCAGCTCCCTTCTGCTGAGGTGGTGGAACCTTGACTGCATAAAACAGCCATTTTAGGAAAAAATGCGATTTGTTACCACGAAGCATCAGGAAATTCGGATTTGGTGTGAATTGAATTTTCCCTGAAATTTTGATCAAATTCCACTTTGTCAACTTCGATTCTCTCATCTCTAATAGTATATCAAAACGATATTTATTAAATATTTATTCAATACTGAATAAATCGAGATGTTTTAAATATTTTGTTTCTATTTTTTATCATTTGCATATTATCAACATGTCTACTGATCCTTTTCTTTTTTGATGTTGTCATTTCAAGTATAACTGTCAAATTTATTTATTTTTTTACTATTGGATTTTGGTGATTAATATCACCTTGTTGGCACTGTTTTAATGTCTGATTGTTTAATAAATAACCCCTAAAAGCCACCTAAAAGTCCCCAGTATTGGCTATTTTTACCTGAGATTAAAATCAGGTTGCTATGCTCCTTCCATCTACCAGATGAGGACGGAGCACGCTGCGCTGCGTGCACTGGGAACTGATAGTGAGTCAACATTGTAAGGGAATGTATAAAAAGCCAGGTTCTTCCTGACAGGAGATAACAGTGCTGGACTGTGTGTGTGAACTTCTCCACATGCCTGTGCTTGGCAGACACTCCCTTAGCAGTGCTGGACAATGTAGAGCCCAGGGAGATATGCCTGCTCAGTGTATAAATGAAAGCCTTATCTCATAAGAGGAAAGCTTGTAGGAGGACTACAGGCTTCAGCCAGACCTGGAAATTTAACTGCAAGACCCCCCTATACAGAGCTGGTCTTCACTAACTTCACTGCAGGTGTCCTATGGATTAGCCTCAGGGCTGAAGGCAGCCATCTTAACAGAATAGTGAAGTTGTAGTTTTTTGCAGACTGGTTGCTAAGGGCTGAATCTTATTAAATAAGGGGTAAGTAAGTCTAATAGTTATTGATTCAGGAATATTATCATATTAGTAACTACATATATGAAAACTGAAATTAGGGTCTAAATGTGACAGTTATCCTTTCAATGTTTAGAAGTGTATTACAGAAAATCTTAATTTTTTGGCTATCTCTCGTGATGACCTTTTTTTTTTCCTGTACCCCTCACTTTTGATAGAATGTAATGTTACTAGGGCAGATATTCAATTTACAGTATGTTTCCATTTGTGTTTTACACTGATTTTGTGCTATAGTGGGACAAATTTACTACTGCAAATGCATTAGACTTCTGTCATACATGCCTAACAACACAGTTATTAAGGGTTTAGACACTTTCTCCACCTTGTTGGAGACATGAAATGGTGGGAAAGGGCCATGGCTTATGATACTACAATGTATTATTATCAGGAGGAGTTTGAATAGGGGCACATTTATTAAGACTGGCATTTTAGACGCCGGTCTTAATAACACCTATACCTGGTGGTGGATCCGTCGGAGTTATGAATAGGCGCCATCCTATACATAACTTTGGCGGGTCCTGTGCCACTTCTAAATCTAAGAAAGCTTCCTAGCCGTCTTACATTTAGACAATGCTGCTCTCCCCTTCCCCACCCACATTTTTAGACCTAACGTGAGCAGGGAGAAGTTATAGACTGCAGTGCAAAGGCCATTTTTAGGTGTATTTCTGTTTGCTAAATGACCCCATATCTTTTATTTTGCCACTGCCCTTGAAAGTGAAGTGTATTTTCTTTTCTGCATTGAGCTGTTTGGCAGCCCCTCTGCTCTGCCTGACAGCTGTCACTATGGCTGACAATGAAAGAAGAAGGGAGAAGCTGTGAAGCAGCTCACTGCAGACAGAATTTCAGTGAAGCTTCTCTTCCAGGGCACTTGAAGGAGCAGTGCCTGGCAGACGTAGTCACACTACTGATAATTAGTGTTGGGTGCGAATATAAGAATCGCAAATTTTAATCACGAATATCGTCACTTTGAGAATTTGCGAAGATTTAGAATATAGTGCTATATATTCGTATTTGCGAATATTCTAGATTTTTTTTCCCTCTGAACCCATGATTCCTCCCTGCTTCTTGGCCAATGAGAAAGCTGTAATGTCTTTGTCTGAGTTTAGCAACATCCCTAGCAACCGATAGGAAAGTTACCTACCCTTTTACTATATAAGAAACTCCCCAGCAGCCATTTTCTGCAGTTTGTTTTCACTTCTGAGAGACAACAGTGTCATTGCTGTGCTCTGTGCTTTGCTGTGTCATTACATTAGATAGTTAGTTAGCTTATATATATATATATAATACAGATAGTTAGAGCAAGATAGTCAGTGTAGGTTACATAGCGATATAGTGTAGCCGATAGGTTCTGCTGTCCATACATACATGCTACAGACATAGTGCTGTGATGTCACAAGTTCACAACAATACTTAGTGCACCAATCACTAATATGTAGTATGTATTGCACAAAAATATGCGCATCATTAATTGCTGATTTCCGCAATCGCGAATAAATCGGAGCACTCTATCTGCATATAAAGCTATTGTAATGTTCTACCATGCCAACCATTTTCTCCAGTCTCAGGAAACTTCTAGCAGCTTGAAAAATATAGCAATAGTGACCCACGCCTGTATTGTGCTCGCAATACGCGCATATTACATTGACAATTTTCGCAATCAAGAAAATAGAATTAATGACAAATATTCGCCCAAATATTTGCAAATTATCGCAAATTCGAATATTGCCTCTGCCGCTCATCACTACGGATAATCAATTCTATTCCCACAAAGCTATACATCAATCTGCTCGGCATCTCCTGCTCTATAACCTGCTGCCTGCACTGCATTTCTGGTGACAGGTTTAAGGGGATTCTGTGACCTGGATTTTAGCTAGCGAGATTTTCACATCACTACATCAGTCTCCACGATTTATTGTAAAATATACTATTCATACCCCTATCAGTCTTGTCATTTAGTGTAAAAATTGCTTTCATTAATATGCAAATTACCTCTATAAGGTGCCCAAGGGGATGTTCCTCTGTCCGTTGGAGCCCAGCCACGCCCATTATTTCAGAGCCCAGCACCGCCCCTCTTAATTATTCACTCCTCTCCTCGCTTATTTTTTTATTTCTAGTACGCTGTAATCTCACGCATACGCCCTGGTTACACTGGTCCGGGCCCGTGCGGTGTCCTGGCAGCAGCTTCACATATGCAATCGCGCATGCGCCGGCTGTCTGCGCACTTCATTATTAAGTGTAACCAGGGCGCATGAGCGAGATTTCAGCACGCTGGAACAAAAAAAAATAATCGAGGAGAGGAGTTAATAATTAAAGCGAGGCGGTGCTGGTCTCTGAAATAATGGGGTGGCTGGGCTCCAACGGACAGAGAAATATCCCCTTGGGTACCTTATAGAGGTAATTTGCATATTAATAAAAGCGATTTTTGCACTAAATGACAAGATGGATGGGGGTATCAATAGTATATTTTACAATAAATCGTGGAGCCTGATATAGTGATGTGAAAATCTCAATTGCTAAAATCCAGGTGACAGAATCCCTTTAAAGGAAGTCTGTCAGCAGTTCTGACTATGTGAAACTGCAACAATGCTAAGTAAAGGTTGGGAAGAGCAGGACAAAAACACCTTGGAATGTACATCATCACAGATGATGATGGTGCCATCGATAATGATAATAACTCAAAGATTCCATATTTTTGGATAATGGCTTTAGATAGATTTTTGGTGAAACTAATTAGTCTATAATTGTATTTATGCTATGGTTGGTCTAGCACTTAACTAATGTCTAATTCTCTAAGACATAAGGCACAAATCCAGACCTAACATATGGACTTGTGGCATTGATTTCATGATGTCAGACATGTCACGAGATCCTCTATTCGTCAATTGACCAGGCCTTGTTATTTTAATTGAATCAGAAACATATGTATAGACAATCCCCAAAATATGGCCTTGCTTTTAAGTTTACCCAAATTTGTTGTCTCCTGTATCCATTCTGTTAAATCTCATACTAAAAAAAGGCTAAGACTTTAAAGTGTGCAAATTTTCATGAAATATACTTCTTCCCTACACACTAGCTGAAAATGCAGCTTTCTGTTTTAACGATGAATCACATCAGTTCATTATTCCACAAACAAAGCAGCCATGTGGAGTGTATGCATAATTATATGAACAATCAATCACTCATTGTTAAATAAGAAACATAAATATAATGGAGGTCACTTAAGGAGCAGTCTCACTTAGAAAGATATATTGAACTTACAACAAAGTATAATCGCTCAACCATGGAACACCATGCCTATCATGTTTGCTGTTTGTTTCTCTGTGAAGAATTTACACTTTCTGCCTGCATAACAATTAATACTAGAGATCAAGCCCACCTTCATTATGTAGAAAAATTATAATTACATCTACAATGACTGCTATCATCAAAGAAAAGAAAAATGATCTGGATATCTTGCTTGTTGAAATTACAACAGGAAACTGAATTAACTGTTTGTTTTCTACAGTGTCATAATAATTAGTATGAATTAAAACTCTGAAATAAATTAAAAGGGTTGTCCAGAAACAGTGCCCCTCCATGAGTTGACAAAGGGGAGGAGTTAAAATTCCAGTCTACTGAAAAGACTGCCACAGAAGAATAACAGAGGGAGGGAGTATACATTTCTGTCAGGCAGTGGTGCGTAAGACATTGGCACCTATGGGCTCTTGATATTTAGCTGTTTAAGTTCAGTGCGTTCAGAAAGGGCATCTGCCAGCAGATTTGTACCTATGACACCGCCTGACCTGTTACATGTGAACTTGGCAGGTGAAAGCATCTGTGTTGGCCCCATGTTTATATGTGCCAGCATTGCTAAGAATAATGAAGTTTTAATATATGCAAATGAGCCCCTAAGAGCAATGAAGGCCTTGTCATTACACCTAGAGGTTCTGCTCTCTCTGCAACTGTCACGTCCTCTCCACTTTGATTTTTGAGGTCAGCACTAGACGGGATCACATTTACACTGCCTGGCATTATCAATAAAGTGCAGTGGGCGAGGCAGCTGCAGAGAGAGCAGAGCCTCTAGGTGTAATGACAATGCTCCCATTGCTCCTAAAGGCTAATTTACATATATTAAAACTTCATTTTTCTCAGCAATGCGGGAACATATGAGCATGGGACCAAAACAGAGGCGTTCTACTGCCAATCACAAATGATGCAGGTCAGCCAGTTTCATAGATACAAATCTACTGACAGATACCCAACTTGTTATGTTGTGGCTTTGTGCTAAAATGAAAAAAAAATATATATATATAAATCTATTTTTTTCCTATCATTTTGCACTCAATACCCCATAATAAGAAAGTGAAAACAGAATGTTTGAAATCTTTACAAATTTATTGAAAAAGTTAAAAGTAAAATTGTGCATTGACATAAGTATTCAGTCCCTTTACTTAGTACTTTACAGCCTCCAATCGTCTTGGGTGTGATGCCACAAGGTTTGCACATCTGGATTTGTGGACTTTCTGCTGGCCGAGCCAGTTGCTTGTTGGAAGGTAAACTTTCTGCCCAGTCTAAGATCCAGAGGACTCTGGATCAGGTTTAATGTCATTAAGAATATCTCTGAATGTTATTCAGCATTCCCTCAACTCTCACGAGCCTCCCTGTCCAAGCTGTTGAAAAAAAACCTCACAGAATGATGCTGTCACCACTATGCTTCACTGTAGGGATGATATTGAGCAGTACCGGGTTTCCTCCAGACATGCTCAGGATTGAGGCTAAAAAGTTAATTTTATTTCTCACAGTCAACTGTCCAGGTACCACTTGGAATCGAACCAGAGTTCGGGAAATGTTTTTTTACAGTACAAATTAATTTATTAAGTTATTACCCGAAGTCTCGCGAGACTTCGCAAAGCAATAACTTTGGCTCATCGGAGCCAATACATTCTAATACTGTACGGAGCTCCTGCTCCATACAGTATTGGAAAGAAGTTTTATGCGACTTGACTTCGGATGTTTCATAAGAAGTCGATTCGCTCATCCCTAATTGTCAGCTGTGAGAACCTATATGAGACCTTATATGCACAGGGGACATGTCTTTCCAAACCATGTCCCGAATTTACCACAAGTGGACTCCAATATAATTGCTACCATTTTATGGACACCATTTAATTTACTATATTATGTATTGAAAAATGAGAAAAACTGGAAAAGTGCAATTTTTTAAGGTTTTATTTTTATAGCATTCACCCTGCACTACAAATTATATGTTGTCTACTTTTTAAACAATAAAAACCTTGGAAAAAATTGCTTTATGTTGCAATGTTGTAACACTTATAGCCTTTTCCATCTACAGAGAAATGACAAACATTTGATATGCACTTTTCTCACAGGGACTCATAGCTTGACAACGCTGGATCTCCATTCACTATAATGGGATCTGGTGGTTTTTTGGCATAAATGTCGGCTTTCTACCAGAAAAATACTGCTAGAAACCCGTAGAATCCCATTATATTGAATGGCGATCTGGCAGTTACATAACATAGTATTTAAGACCGAAAAAAGACAATTGTCCATCCAGTTCGGCCTGTTATCCTGCAAGTTGATTCAGAGGAAGGCAAAAAAAAACTGTGAGGTAGAAGCCAATTTTCCCCACTTAAGGGGAAAAAAATTCCTTCCCAACTCCAATTAGGCAATCAGAATAACTCCCTGGATCAACGACCCCCCTCTAGTAGCTATAGCCTGTAATATTACTACACTCCAGAAATACATCCAGGGCCCTCTTGAACTCTTTTAGTGAATTCACCATCACCACCTCCTCAGGCAGAGAGTTCCATAGTCTCACTGCTCTTACCATAAAGAATCCTTTTCTATGTTTGTGTACAAACCTTCTTTCCTCCAGACGCAGAGGATGTCCCGTTGTCACAGTCACAGTCCTGGGGATAAATAGATGATGGGAGACATCTCTGTACTGACCCCTGATGTATTTATACATAGTTATTAGATCTCCCCTCAGTCGTCTTTTTCCTAAAGGGAATAACCCAAATTTTGATAATCCTTCAGGGTACTGTAGTGCCCCCGTTCCAGTAATTACTTTAGTTGCCCTCCTCTGAATCCTCTCCAGCTCTGCTATGTCTGCCTTGTTCACAGGAGACCAGAACTGTACACAGTACTCCATATGTGGTCTGACCAGTGATTTGTAAAGTGGTATGACTTTGTTCTCATCACGGGCATCTATGCCCTTTTTGATGCAACCCATTATCTTATTGGCCTTGGCAGCAGCTGCCTGACACTGGTTTTTACAGCTTAATTTGCTGTTCACTAAAATTCCTAGGTCCTTTTCCATGTCAGTGTTACCCAGTGTTTTACCATTTAGTATGTACGGGTGACTTGCATTATTCCTTCCCATGTGCATAACCTTACATTTGTCAGTGTTAAACCTCATCTGCCACTTCTCTGCCCAAGCCTCCAATATATCCAGATCCATCTGTAGCAGTATACTGTCCTCTTCAGTGTCAATTACTTTACACAGTTTAGTGTCATCTGCAAAAATTGATATTTTACTGTGCAAGCCTTCTACAAGATCACTAATAAATATATTGAAGAGGATAGGGCCCAGTACTGACCCCTGAGCTACTCCACTAGCGACAGTGACCCAATCTGAGTGTGTACCATTAACAACCACCCTCTGTTTTCTACTCCTGAGCCAGTTACTTACCCACATGCAGACATTTTCTCCCAGTCCGAGCATTCTCATTTTATATACTAACCTTTTACGCGGTATAGTGTCAAATGCTTTGGAGAAGTCAAGATATATGACATCCATTGATTCGCCGCTGTCAAGTCTAGAACTTACCTCCTCCTAGAAACTGATAAAATTAGTTTGACATGACCGATCCCTCATGAAGCCATGCTGATATGGCGTTATTTGCTAATTTTCATTGAGGTGCTCTAAGATAGCATCTCTTAGAAAACCTTCAAACAGTTTACCCACGACGGATGTTAAACTTACCCACCTATAGTTTCCGGGCTTTTTGGACCCTTTTTAAATATTGGCACCACATTTGCTATGTGCCAATCCTGTGGAACACTCCCTGTCAGTATAGAGTCCTTAAATATCAGAAATAAGGGTCTGGCTTGGACATTACTTGATTCTCTTAGGATAGGGGGGTGTATGCCATCTTGTCCTGACGAGTTGTCTATTTTAATCTCTTTAAGACGCAGCTGTACTTCTTCCTGGGTTAGACACTTGGCACTTTTAATGGGAAATTTACTTTTACATTCTGCATTTCATCTGACTGTTTATTTTCTTCAGTGAATACAATGCAGAAAAAAATATTTAATAGCTTTGCTTTCTCCTCATCTCTCTCTGCAACTCCCCCCTCATCACTCTGTAAAGGCCCGACACCTTCAGATTTATACTTTTTACCATTAATATAATTGAAGAACATTTTAGGGTTAGTTTTGCTCTCTTAGGCAATTAATCTCTCGGTCTCTAGTTTGGCCGCTTCTATTTTTTTCCTTATAGTTTTTCAGTGCTTCCTCGCTACCCTCCTGTTTTAGTGATTTAAATGCTTTATTTTTGTCATTTATTGCTTTCTTTACAGTTCTATTTATCCACATTGGTTTCTTCTTGTTCCTTAACCTTTTATTGCCATACCGTACCTCTCACAATTAGATTTTAGGATGCTTTAAAAATATCCCATTTTGTGGCTGTATTTTTATTTTTGATGAATTTGTCCCAGTTAGTTAGGCCTATGGTCACTATTTCCCAGGTGTCCCCCAACCTGCACATCTGTTGTTCTGTCAGGTCTATTGGCTAATACTAAGTCCAGTATGGCCGTCCCGCTAGTCAGGTCCTGAACTAGTGCCTAGCTATGTTAGATATACAGTAATTACGGTAGTCTGCTCCTCTGCTGGAACAGACTATCGGATTTATCAACTCGAGATGTAAATGAAGCCTGAGACATTTTCATAGCATGTCATCAGTTTTTTATGAGATTCATTGCAAAAACTAATGCAAACTGATGTACAGGGTGGGCCATGATTATATGGATACACCATAATAAAATGGGAATGGTTGGTGATATTAACTTCCTGTTTGTGGCACATTAGTATATGTGAGGGGGGAAACTTTTCAACATGGGTGGTAACCATGGCGGCAATTTTGAAGTCGGCCATTTTGAATCCAACTTTTGTTTTTTCAATAGGAATAGGGTCATGTGACACATCAAACTTATTGGGAATTTCACAAGAAAAACAATGGTGTGCTTGGTTTTAATGTAACTTTATTCTTTCATGAGTTACTTGCAAGTTTCTCTTTGTTTACAGCCATTGACATGTTGCCGAGGTTAACAAGTGAGGAGCGGATAGAAATTGTGTTGATGTCTGGTGAACGCAGTAACCGCGTCATTGCAGAAGATTTTAATGCAAGACACCCTTTGAGACCACCCATCTCCCATGCTACAGTTAGCAAACTGCTTGTTAAGTTTCGTGAAACTGGTTCAGTGTTGGATTTGCCAAAATGTGGACGCATGAAATCTGTCACTAATGAAGAAACATCAGTGGCTGTCCTAGCTTCATTCAGCAAGAGCCCACAGCGTAGCACTCGCCACATGTCACTGGAGAGTGGCATTAGTCGAACATCCCTTCGGCGGATATTAGCTACTCACAAATGGCACCCTTACAAACTCCAGCTACTGCAGCATCTAAACTAGGATGACCCAGATTGGTGCACTGAATTTGCAGAATGGGCAAAACAAAAATTGGAACACAACCCTCAGTTTACGCAGAAGATTTTGTTCAGTGATGAGGCAAACTTTTATGTGAATGGTAAAGTTAACAAACAAAACCACCGCTATTGTTCTGACACTAACCCACATTGGATAGATCCCCCCAAGACTGTTGGAACAAAAAAATTGATGGTATGGTGTGGTATATGGGGTACAAAGATAGTGGGGCCATTTTTCATCAATGGAAACCTCAAGGCCACTGGATATGCGAAATTGCTACATGATGATGTGTTTCCCTCTTTATGCACTGAAGCTGGCACGTTCCCTGAGTTTTTCCAGCAAGATGGTGCACAACCACATTATGGGTGTCAGGTCCGATCATTCCTAGATGAACAGTTTCCTGGAAATTGGTCGTCGTGGGCCAGTTGAATGGCCCCAAGGTCTCCCGATCTGACCCCTTAGACTTTTATCTTTGGGGTAATCTGAAGGCAATTGTCTATGCTGTGAAGATACGAGATGTGCAGCACCTGAAACTACGGATACTGGAATCCTGTGCTAGCATTTCTCCTGCGGTGTTGCTATCAGTGTGTGAAAAATGGGAGAAGAGGGTTGCATTGACAATCCAACACAATGGGCAGCACATTGAACACATTTATAAGTGGTGAGAAACTTGTAAATAACTCATGAAAGAATAAAGTTACGTTAAAACCAAGCACACCATTGTTTTTCTTGTGAAATTTCCAATAAGTTTGATGTGTCGCATGACCCTCTTCCTATTGAAAAAACAAAAGTTGAATTTAAAATGGCCGACTTCAAAATTGCCGCCATGGTCACCACCCATCTTGAAAAGTTTCCCCCCTCACATATACTAATGTGCCACAAACAGGAAGTTAATATCACCAACCATTTCCATTTTATTAAGGTGTATCCATATAAATGGCCCACCCTGTATAAATGTGCAACAGTATAAATAACAGATCCAGTTTCACAATTTTTACGTGGAAGCAAAACAATTGACCTGTGATTTGTTGAGTTTTTGGACAAGGGGTGTTTCTTTAAGTTTTTCTTTTTTTTTTTAATCAAACCGATGCTATTAAAATGTAGTTTGCAATCACTTCCCAAGCGTTCACTCTTCAAAACATACAAAAATGATTCACTTCAAACAGCACATTCCTCTAAATGTTATGGACAAGATATACAAAGTACCTATTTCATTCTGCAGAACAAAATAATGGACATTCGTTAAATGAGAATATATCTGTTTTCTTGCCAAGACAAATACATTGCAATGTAGATCTCAGTAGATGTGCTAGCCAACGTATATATGACTAACACTTTGAATTCATTTGAACCGATATTAGAAAAAACCCATGCTGTTTATTTTCTGAGAGATTAATTTTAGTTCTTTCATCTGATCAACTACAGTACAAAAAAGAATATCAAGAGTTTTAAGCACCATAGGGTGCCTGCTAATGTAAGAACAAAGGGAATGTTTTAATTCCAAAAAAAGGACACAAAGATTTTACCTTTTTTCATAATCTTCAAAATCTGATATGACTGTGCTTTTACTGAAATAACTTTTCTTGTGGGACAAAATTACCTTTTGCTTCTATAGATCAAGAATTATAGGGCCCAAAATGTGGGTAGATGAGAAATAAAACAATATCTGACCATTAAATTACTTGTATCCTGCATTTTTCAGCAGCTTCTCTACTCTGCTAGCTCCATCTATAATCGATTTTGTTTCCTCTGAAGTCAGCATCAGAGTGGGTGGAGACTAGCTGCTTTGCCTGCACTGCACACAGAAGATGGGATATTTCTTCCCCATCTATATCTTTCAAAAACAAAGAAGCTGCAGCATGGATAGCATTATAAAGAAGTATTTTGTAGTGTAGCGGTGAATTTAGCTCTGGAGTAAGGTAGTAAAATACTTAGAAAAAGCAACATCAGCATCTCTGTCTCTGTTTGAAGTTACTCCCTCTTCCTCCTACCCATCCCTCTCCATAGACTTCTATAGGCAGCAACTGTATCCTGATCTCTCAATGAGTTCATAAATATCATATCGGCCTCCTGTGTAGGAGTTCAGAGGGAATTCAGGCTAAGTGATCAGTTCAGGAGTCAGGATGGAGGAAGAGAGTCTGGTCAGTGGATCAAAAAGCATTTTTTCTGTGATAAGATATATAACAATGTTTCTTATATTGGCTTGTACGATTGCTTTAAGGGGTTGTCTTTGTTGGATCATTACCTGGGAATAAGCCATGTCATTAAAACAACTTTGCATCTCACCAGTTAAGTGGCGTGGGTGCTTTTCCATTATTTTGTGGCAAATGTTCTCAAAATGATTTACTGCAAGGTATTGTCACGGGTAATTAGGAGGGGAAAACACCAAATACACACAACAACATAAGAACAACAATCTAGGCCTCTAAAACTAAGGAAGAGGGATGGTGACGTCCTAGCAATCCCTAGGCCTCTCCCTAACTCCTGCCAGTATGAGCAGACCCTGAAGGTGGAAATACTCATACGCTGAATACCTAAAGACCTGCTAAAACTGACAAGCCCTAGAATATGGAGCAGGAGATGAGAGTGCTGGTTCCTCCCTAGATAAAGGAACACCCGTCTCCCTGAGGCCTAGAAATATCACACACCAGAGAATAACAAACAGTGAAGGCAACAAGTACTTAGTTTAGAGGAGTATGGAGAAGCAGGAGATCCAATAAAAACAAGATCTAGCAACTCCAAGCAGAAAGTACCAACCGCATGGTTAGCAGTGTGAGGCGGACCTAAATAGAGCCTCGTCATTGATAACGAGCGGCACCTGAGGAGAGGTGAGATCCTGGCAAACAACAACATACATAGAGGAAAACAGAGAGAGCTGTCAGATAGCCTCACGTGTAGCAAGTCTATCCGATCTTCTCACCTCTTTCACAAAAGGGACCCTGACAGGTATACATGCCTACTAAGTGTCCAACATTATATGACTATATATAGTGTAAAAATTGAGGCATGAGTAGGGATTGTTAAGCTTTCCTTTTTATCAGAAAAAAAATAAAACAAAACAATCTGGCACCATGATAAAGGGGACTATGAAATAATGCCCCTCATACAAGAGTCATTTATATTGAGTGTCATGTACATTTTTAAGTCACTGAAATGGTAAAAGTAAAGATACAAGTGGCACAATGATATTATACACAGGAGTCATAACTTTTTTTATTTTTACATTTATATATAGATGTATAAGGGTTTGTTTTTTGCAGGACAAGTTGTACTTTCTAATGGCACCACTGCATATGATGTAGTGGGAAGCTGGAAAATCCACAATTCTACCATTATTTTATAGGTTTCATTTTTTACGGTGTTCCCTATTCTGTGAAAATGATATGTTAACTTAAAATAACAGCACTGATTGGATAGAGTCTGTGCAGATACACACCCCCAACTGGTTACCACCCCTCTGTACCCTTACAGCAGACTGCAAGCAATTCATTCATAACTTCTAGTAGAAATAATAAATGAATGGCACAATATAGAGCCATAAGAATAGATGCCCCAGAATTGCCATTACATGGGGAATGCCTGAAGCTACAACAAGTGAAAAATAAGTTCCAGTTCAGTGTTATACCGTAACCCCTTAGAACAGAAATACATTTATTCTTGGTTTCTGAGTCAGAGATCATAATACTAAGACAATATAAATGTTTATCCCAATGATAATGCATTATAGGCCATAAAATACACTATTTAGTAACCATAGAAATACTATAACTAAAAAGGTATTGTGGTAAAGACATTAATATCTCTCAGGATTTGGGGCCTGGTGAAAGCTGTCCAGTTAAAACACATGTCATAGTGCATTCCTTCCATGTTACTTGTAACCTAAACTTTATCAAGAATACTTGAGCTAAAACAATGGAACATTCCTGAATACATTATTTTAGACTTGGTTTGGAATACTCATGGCAACATATGTTTGTTGTGAAGATGTTTATCTAAAAATTGTCTCCTACTATTGGATTGTGGGTCACGGCTGATTTAATTATCATAATTACTTAATTATAAGCCGCCTTTCATCATATGCTGTTGTGCATGGAGATGGTTCTTTGTTGAATTTAATTATTTTAATGTCAGCTCATTTTTTTGCAGTGGGTTCCATTTTTAAGACTTGGAATAAGGTCAGTGCACAAATAGTAAGACCTACAGACTTTTTGACACAAGCCAAGTCAACATACGGTTTAAGAGTGTCTGTATTTTATGCTAGCTTTAGGGTGGTTTGTTGTTTGAGATGAACAGTGTGTCATCCGAGAAGCCTTTGATGAAAAGCCTTTACTTGATTTAGTAGTCTTTTGGATATGTGGACGTTTATTGTATTTTGTTGGTGAAATTTGGGGTGAGGCTGCCAGACTAATCATAAATCAACGTGTACATTCTGCCTTCCACCACTCTGCTAGATGATAATTTACAGCACTACATTTCCGTCAACATATAATTCATCACTGTAGTTTGTCACAACTACACACATCAATTCTACTCCCATCTAGACACTTGATGTCAATGCGTGGGCCAGAGTCACACTGTTTTGTAAAAAGTAGACTCTATTATTTATCATGCCATTAGTGATCTGCTGAAAACAACACTTAAAACGAGAAGATTGTAAGGGAGGAAAATATTGACTCATTTACAAATACATAAATGATGCATGTTTATATTCCCTTACGTACCAGCAGCACAGATGGGGTTAACCACCCCCCGTGGACTGGCAGGACCGGCGGAATGTTTAATGAGCCCAAGACTAATAACTCAATTTAACAATTAAGTATCTCCTTAAAAGGAGGAAGTCAACCCCCAGCCCACTGTGTTTTTTTCTGTCCTCCTGGACAGGTGGACTAGGCGGTTTGTTCCCCCCTTTCTTATGGAAAGTGCGGGGAGCCTTCTTTTCGTTTGGGTAACGGCGTTGCCCTTTTTTCCTAGGTACCTTGTCAGTTTGGCCGGCAGCTTATTTGCTGCCGGCCCCGCGCAGTTGCGCCTGGCTGGGGTATTTTGGCGGCGTCCTTGGTCCAGGATTCCCGGTCCCTGTGCGCCGCCATCTTCCGGAGGTGACGCAGGGACTCTCCTTTTGCATCACCTCCGGGTAATCCGGCCGTGATTTTTTCACGGGCACCATTTTTTTTATAGATGCGATTTTTTTATGCATCTTCCTGTGGAGGATTTACTGGGGGAAGGGTGGATTGGCTATCCCTCCCTTTCCCCTATTTTGGGAGGCTGTGTGCTCCAGTTCTGTCTCTGGCTACATATGCTTTTTCAGCTAGATCCCAGAGTCCTAAAATTGGTGTTGTTCCACTTGTGGTGTTTTTTTCCTCAGCTGCCTCCGGTCTATTTTTCTACCTTTCCTGCGTAGATAGGTGGTTTACAAATGTTTTATTTGTCCCTTTTTTTCCCGCAGTGATGTCTTCTCCGCGGGATTCGGAAGGCAGGAAAGTGGATTCCAAGAGGAAGCATCTATCCTGCTACCATTGCAGCAGTCAACGGTTATTGTAAGCTGATCATACCTGCACTCGTGAGATCGCAGAAGCTAAACAGCTTAAGGCTGGGCAAAGACCAGCTTGGGAGACCGGTTGGGAATCCCTGTGTCTGTTGACTTAACCTACACCAGGTGTTACAGCTGCAGTTAGAGGTTTCTGACCTCTAGTGAACCTATGTTGCAGGATATGTATCAATGGCTCTATTAAAGGAGTCATAGGCCTGCTGGCTGGAAAGGCTTCCTATTCGTGCCCAGGCCCCTATGGAGACCTCTGTCCCGGTAGAGAGACCTTGGTCTCCTTAGTTTCTTCTCTCCTCGGATGAGGAGGAGCTGACTTTGTGTTTTCTCCCCTGGAAAGACACAGAAGTTGCTCAAGTCCATCAGGTCGGGGGACCATGATGTTGACTGTGGGGAGCCTCCCGTTCCCGCTACTCGGGCACATCGTGTCTTTAGTGCGGATGAGACCCTCCTCTCTATCATGATATAGAGTGGAAAAAACATGGGAAAGGTCTGGTTTTAACAAAGAAGTTTAAATCCATGTTCCCGATGGCTTAACCCTTGGTGGATTCGTGGGGATCCATTCCCAAGGTGGACATGGCTATTGCCAAGTTGTCCAAGCGCACTCTGTTTCCTGCAGACGATGGGTCTAGCTGCAGGACCCCCTTGCAGAGTGCACACTAAGACGGGGTGTTACAGCAGCTGCGGCTTCCGCTTCCACAGCCATAGCGGCTTTTGAAGTCTCTACGTTTCTCCGATCTCGCCTGGATCAAATTCAAGTTGATGTGAACCAGAGGTTTTTTCCAGGACGACATACTGGCTGCTTTCAAGACCATCAACCTGGCTACGGACTTCTTGTGCGATACCGCACAGCTCCAGTTGAAGCTAGCGAGGGAGCTTCCCCACTAGCAAAGCAAGTCCTGGGAACAAGGCCAAACACAGATCCTTGCTATTGAAGCTAAGCAGCAGGTCTGTGGCTCATGGGAGACCAAGTGTGCCTTTGGCACCCTGTAACAATACTATCAAATAACATCAGGGGCCTATATATAGCATGGCCCTGGGATCAGCGGCCCATATTCCATTTTTGCTTAAGCCTTGGGTCCCTGACAATTCCTCAAAATACAGAGTGACTGGAGAGCACAGCGAAAGGGCTTGAGGTGCTCTCGTGGAGGAGCCAAAGATGGAAAATCCACCTCCTGACTACGGGCCTCTTCAAGGCTCTTGGTTAATTCCCATTACTCCTGCCGTCCTGCCAATAAGCTTCCCCATTCCTAAGCTTTATGTACCCGTCGGAGTCGTCTCTCCCACTTCTGAGAAGAATGGATCGAAGAGATCTCGGATCCCGGGGTCCTGAATATCATTTTCAACGGTTATTTAGTCAACAACACCTCTATTCCTCTGGACAGGTTTGTCAAGATCAACCTTCTACAAGCTGCCAAGGAGGCGATCCTAGAGGCCTACATTCAGGACTACATTTGCAAAGGGGCTCTGGAGGAGGTTCCGGCAGGAGAACGGGGCCTAGGGATCTATTCACCAGTTTTTTCTGGTTCCCAAGGCTTCAGGAGATCTCCGGATGATTATTGATCTGAGATATTTCAATCGATTTATAAGGAAGGTGAAGTTTCGTGTAGAAACCATCAGGTCAGTAGTTCACGTCATCAATCCTGGAGACGTGATGGCAACCCTGGACCTCAAGAATGCATATCTGCACATCCCGATCCATCCTGGTTCCAGGAAGTATATCAGGATCACGGTCCAGGTGTCCGGTGTCGTCAGGCATCTTCTGTCTGTTGCCCTTCCCTTTGGCTTTTCTTCTGCCCCTCACATTTTTACCAAGGTGGTGGTTCTGTGGTGGCGGCTTTGAGGCTTCAAGGACTGACCATCATTCCTTATCTGGACGACTGGCTTTGAAAGCCTCTGCTCTAGCGGTCCTAACCCAACTTCTTCAGGTAACAATCTCCTTTCTGTTCCACCTAGGTTGGATCATCAGCTGGTAGAAGTCGAACGTGAGCCCGTCGACTTCAGTAAGATATCTAGGCTTTATAATCGACTCCACTGGGATGTCGCTCCAGTTGACTCCAGAAAGAAGATTCCGGGTTCAGAACACGGCAAGTTCCTTTCCCGGCGAGTTCCAATCCGGACTCTCATGAAGATGTTGGGGCTCATGTCAGCGTCTGCGGAAGCAGTCCCTTGGGTTCTATGGCACCTCCGCCCTCTACAGTCGGAGGTCCTCTCCTAATGGAATGGCAGCCCTGCTGGGCTAAACTCCCTGTGCTCCCTGACTTGGCAAACTCGGTATTCCCTCAGATGGTGGTGCCATCTTTTAGACGGGAAGTCTATGACCCAGCCAGTCTGGGTCATATTGACTACGGATGCGTCCTAAGTAGGCTGGGACGCTCATCTAGACGACTCTCCAGTTCACGGGACCTGGTTTCCTCAGGAGTGGCTTCTTTCATCCAATCTCCGCGAGATTCAAGCTATCCGGCTAGCCCTCCTTCACTTAGCCCCTCAGATCCGGGGCAAAGCGGTGAAAGTCCAGTCAGACAATGTGACTGCGGTACTTTACATCAACCAGCAGGGAGGCACGAGATCACTTCCCCTCTTGTCAGAGATCGGGGTGATTCTGGATTAGGCAGAGTTGTACCTTCCCACTTATCTGCGATCCACATCCAAGGCTCCCTCAATATGATAGCGGCTGAGCCGCAGTCTTCCGTCGGTGGAGTGGTCTTTACATCCGGAGAATCAAGCAGATAGTCCTCAAGTGGGTATGCCAGAGGTGGATCTCATGGCAACAAGGTTCAATGCCAAGGTGGAGAGGTTCTGCTCCCTCTACAGGGAGGACAACCCCTGGCGTTAGATGCTCTGTCAATATCCTGGAGGTTCAGGCTGGCTTACATCTTCCCTCCCTTTTCCATGATACCGAGGGTATTGATGAAAATCCGTCAGGATCAGGCCTCGGTGATAGCCATCATACTGTTTTGGCCGAAGAGATCCTGGTTTACCTAGCTCACCCAGTTGAGTCGAGGACAATATTGGAGGCTCCCCCCACAGCAGACCCTGGTGTCGTGGGACACTCACCTCTGCTCAGATCTGCACAGATTCAACCTGACAGCCTGGAGGTTGATCAGTCCCTTCCCAGAATAGAAGGGCTTTCAGAGTCGGTCCTGAGAACGCTGTCTCATTCTAGAGCGGACCCTACCAAGAGAGCCTACTCTTGTATTATGAGGATATTCTCATCCTGTTGTACCTCAACTGAGGTGGCGTCTGCAGATCCGCCCCTCTCTGCTATCCTTCCAGTTCCTGCAAGACGGCCTTGATAGAGGCCTTGCCCTTCTACTCTGAAGGTTCAAGTTTCAGTCATCTCAGCTTGCCTTAACAGGCTTTTTTCTCAGGACCCGCTGATCAAACGGTTCCTTAAAGGAGCTGAAAGATAAAAGCCTACAGTACTGAGACCCCTTTTTTTCAATGGGTTTTTCAGTAGTTCTCAGGGGGTTAGCATCTCCCCCCTTTGAACCGTTAGAGGAGGTGGACATCAAGTTCGTCACTTGGAAGTTTGTGTTTCTCCTTGCAGTGACTTTGGCCAAGAGGGTCTCTGAGCTTCAAGCTCTCTCAGCACATGAGCCCTATTCTTACATGACCGGGACCTTCTTAGATTCCTCCCGTATTGTAGGCCTAAAGTTCCTTCCTTCCAGAACATCAACCAGGTGATATTCCTCCCGGTTCTGTCGACATCTACCACCTCCTCCTAGGAACCTGCTAGACATCCTCTGGACGTCGAGATGTCTCCGGATCTATGTGGATAGATCAAGGAGTTCAGGAAAGATGAGAATCTGCTAATCCTGTTGCCGGTAAGTTTAAAGGCTATAAGGCATCCAAACCTTCCATCAGTCGGTGGATTGAGGAGGCTATTAAGGAATCCTTTGTTTCCACAATCTGGACCCTCCGGGATTCGTGAAGGTCCACTCTACTAGAGTTGTGGCTACTTATTTTGCCGAGAGGAGTCTTCTGCCTCTCAACATGATTTGCAAAGCTGCCTCCTAGAGCTCTGAATCGACATTCATCTCCCATTATAGACTAGATGCCAGTCTAGCTGAGTTTCGGCCTTTGGGCAGACTTTTCTTAGTTCTGCCAGGCAGGAAGGCCCTCCCTAGGGGTTTCTTCTTGCTATCTCCCCATCTGTGCTGCTGGTAGGACGTAAGGGAATCGTTAATTTCTAACGATAATTTGTTTTCCCTTAGTCCTAACAGCAGCACACAAATTTCCCACCCTAGTAAGTCTAGTTTTTTTCTTGCTATAAACACAGTGGGCTGGGGGTTGACTTCCTCCTTTTAAGGAGATACTTAATTGTTAAATTGAGTTATTAGTCTTGGGCTCATTAAACATTCCGCCGGTCCTGCCAGTCCACGGGGGGTGGTTAACCCCATCTGTGCTGCTGTTAGGACTAAGGGAAAACAAATTATCGTTAGAAATTAACGATTCTTTCATGTTGCAATATTTCCTGTTTTTAGTTAGAAATACATCTCTTGAATGATAATATAGAGGTGTGAATGAAGCCTTATTAAGTACAGACATAGCTAAGGGCAGTTAAATTCAGGTAGGTGTTAAATTTTGTCAGAGCACTCCCACCATTGTATTCTGGTGCCAAGTTCTAAAAACAAGAAGTGGTACAACTCCAAGTTGGATACCTAGTAGAGAAGATACCAAGGCACTGGGGAGGATGAGAGTGATAGTAGTATTGGTGGTATTAACAGTGGAGTGTCCTTCTTCTTTGCCCTCCATGGCTGTGCAGTGAAGAAAGGGCCAACCTGGTTGTTATTTTTCCCTGGGGCACACCCTGGTTGGAGTCTCCTGCCTGATGGAAGGTTTGGTGCACTTGATGTTTCAGTGGTGTGGTGCAAACAAAGGTTGAGGTTGGAGGTTACAGTTTTACGTAAACACAAAGGGGGTCATTTATTACAAAATATACACCACTTTTTGGTGGTATATAAGGCATAGATTTTCTAGCTAAGGGATTTCCTTGCTCACACAACTTTTTTCAAGGTGGCGGAAAATGGGAGCATGGTGCTGACAGGTCCGTCTCATTTACCATTTTCTATACCAGTTTATGGCGTTGAAAATGGTCTTTAATTACGCCAGCAAGGGAGCTGGCATAGCTTAAACCATGTTGCACGGCCGGTGGAACCAAGCTCCAAAGTTATGTAGAGGCCTGCCCCTCTATATAACTTTGGCGCATCTGCTGCCAGTGCTGGGGTATTAAAACCGGCTTATAAATCGCTGATCATAATAAAGAGCAAACGTTCAGAAATCTTTCACACAAAATGGAGGAACAGGTTTAAATAGTTGCAACAAAGTTGCAACAGGTTCTGAGCTGAATGAATGGCTTGTTTCCAGGGATCCCTACCTACAAGAACCGTACTTCACATACTAATCCAGCTGCAGGGTACAATTCTTTATGCAATATTTGCAATTCCCACTGTGGGGTGTTAATCCAAAGGCAGCACTTGTAAGCTGCTGCACTGATATGACTGGGGGCCGGAAGCCTTTAAAAAACCAATCAAAGCTGTGAAATCCAATAGCCTTAAAATGAATTTACATCCAACTGTTGGGCAGATTATTGGGAATGAACGGTCGTACGAAAGCTGGTTCCTTCTAATCTGCTCAGGTACAGGCGTCAATTTCTTATTTCATTAGGTGAACCCTTATTGTTGGGGGAAATGCATTAAAAGAGTTACATGAGGAATCACAGGGTGTGCCAGATTGAGGCTCCTATACAGTGTCACACTTGTCAAGGTGGATAATCTGAAATATATAGGGCATTTAGAGTGAAGAGTAGGGTGCTCTACACTATCAATTTAACCCCCCACCCCAACCAGCTTTATTACCCTGTCTCTATAATCCATCTGTTTTCATCACTTGCTTTGGCTATTAGAGCATTCTGGTATAATGGACCACAGCAGCAGTAAACTGACAGTGGATCGCCTATGCTACAAAAGGACAATATTCTTTTATTTAATTTTCAAAGCCATAGTACTGCCAAAATGAAAAAGAAAAACAGAAAAAATTCTGAAAATTAAAATATATATACCCCTTTCTGATGGAAGTGGCTCTTTAAAGGAATTCAGTTTCATACAACCCTTAGAAAATTTTGAAGAGAACAGAGGAAGAGTCCCCCTGTTAGAAACACCCCTTGTCCAAATTGTTGAGCCAACGAAAATCAGTGGATGGCTCATGGAGATGTAGTGTAACGCATCTTTTTCAGCAATGCCTAAATACGACAGCAGCATATGATGGAGAGAAGCTGATCTCTGTGATATCCAAATTTATGTGATTTCAAGCAGGAGTGAAAAAGCAGAGTAGACCATAACAAGACTCCTTGGAAAGACAATACTGTCCTGATTAACCAGCCTAAACTTAATGATTGACAGCCTTCTGTTTACGCATACTGATAAAGGGTGGGCTAATCAGAACTCTTGTTTTCTCTCCTTGGACTCCTGTTCTAAAGGGCCCTTTACAAGGGCTGGGAATCCTAAAAATAATCGCTAATGAGTGGTCATAGGAACGCTTGTTAGCGATGCAGTGTCAATGTACGAAATGCTCGTTTGTCGAGTACATGAATTGTTTATGCTTACACAAAAATCATCCTTTTCCTGGCAGCAGATTGTGTTGTGTAAACACGATCTGTTCTCGGCAAACAACAAGTCAGTATGGGGAAGAGCAATGGCATTAGTGATCACTCCTCCCCATATTCTGGAGGCGATCACGGCATGTAAATACAGTGGTCTCCTCCTCCAGGGAGCAGCAGATTGTCAGGAAGGAATACTTCCTTCCAGATAATCTGATGCTCTGTTGTCCCATATCAGATAAATTTATACAGATACAGCCGAGCTAAACTTGATGGTTAACACGTTAACAAAAGAATGGCAAGAAAAAGAGAACTAACTTTTTAATGGATTTCAATGGCTTTTGTCACCAGATAACATCATTCCATTTGAGTCAAGTTTAGCTCGGCTACATCTGTAAATCACAGAGATTTTCTCCATTGTATGTTGTTCTTAGATAGAGCAGCATAAATCACCTCATGGGTTCATTTTAAAGGGACATTGACATAAAATTTTTTACTGCATATTAACAACAATATTCCATGTATCTTTTTAAAATTTAAAAACAGGTAGATCAGTCCTGGTCCTTTATCTTCCTCCTTGGTTTGGATTTTTAGCGCAGCAAACAGTCTCATTTAACTTTTTCAATCAGACTAATATTGAGACCAGAGAGAGTGCCCGGTGTAATGACTTAATTACAGCATTACTGTTATACAAATATGGCTTAAGGCCAGATAATTCCCCAATTACACACTTTATAAAACCTACATTTTATGTATTATCAATTAAAAATATATGCTTCAAAAGAAAAATAAAATTGTAAAGAAGAAAAACTAAAAAATCCCCCCTAAATTACAGCATCATACACTAATCAACACAAAAATCTGCTATAGGCATCTTTATCTAGGTCTATCAAGCGATCAATAGAGCTGATATACTGTTATCCCAATTCTATATCTACTAATATCATTCTATATCTACTAATATCATGTGGATCACCTTGTATCTTCCTCTCTCAGCAGCAGTAAACTGGCAATGGATATCGCATCTATATATATAAATTTTAACTCTCTGTGATGACGGCTACAAAAGGACAATATTTTGTATTTAACTGTCAACAACATAGCATTTCCAAAATGAAAAGAAAAAACACCCAATATGAAAAAAAGTATTTTCTATGAAATGTTTAGTGTTTTTATAGAATAGCCCTTTTTTAGGGAAGTATGCCTTTAACCGTACTGTGTATACAGGTAGCAGTTGGGCCTGATCTTGAGACAGCCGTAATCTTGAGCCACCATTATTATAAATAGGACACAGTAGGTGTAGGTGTGTTGAAATTTTGCATTAAGGTCCAGGAGCTTCAAATTATGGAAATAAAAATGTAAGGGGGCACTCAATTATCTGGGTAATATGGATTGCAGAAACAGTTCAAAGGTAAAAAATAATAATATCATTTATTGCCCAAAAAATAAACAACTAAAAACCATAAAACATATCCAATAAGTGTACATAGGAGGCTAGATGACTTAAACCATATCAGTAGGAGCAAATGGGGATAAATTGCGACAAATGAGGCTGGAGTCAACCGTTCCTATAAGAAAAACAAGCCCGTGATGGAGTTCCAACAAAGTGCAGGGAATTTAGGCTGTAAATATAAGAGCTGTAAACCTGTAGATATCAAGGCACAGTAAAGAGGCTGACTGATGCAGGAATCCGTGATTGTTATATGATGATCCTATAAAGTACTCGCTAGTGGTAACACCGTTGCTGTTAGTCAGTCCATATATGACTTAGTCCACCACTACAGAATAAAAGGAAAGGACTGGGTACATTACCGCTCTCCTGCTCTCCTTCGTTCGTAGTTTCCCCGCCGATCCACCAAACACAGCGTCCCGTGTGGTGCGATCTGAACGTAGCGTCCCATGTGACCGATGGCGGCTCACGTGACCTAGGTCAGTCACGTGATCAACGTGATGATCCGTCTGTGAACAAATGATGCAGCGTAGAATCGCCAGACGTAAGAGGTATTAGCAGGGAGCTATTGGTGTCAGAGTCCCAAAGTCCTTCGTCCCAGCTTATCACACACACCGCCCAGACGTGTTTTGGGGACTACACCCATTTCTTCAGTGGCCGTGTGTGCAAGCTGGAGATACCTGAATTTATACCCATGATTCCACTGCATGGGTTGCTGGGATTGTGGGCAGCCAAAAGATGAGGAACAGATCGGAACAATACTCAATCTAGATCCGATTAGATCACACAGTCACCATGCGCAATTACTGCATTACTGAGGCCACAATGTTGTACTTAATGATACAATACCATACCCTAAATTAAAATACTAATACTAACTTTGCCTGATAAATATATATTTTTAGTACATTACTATAACAACATTATTGCAGTTGATAACAAAAGTACCAAAAAGTATAAAAATCGTTAATATAATCATAAAAAATATATAAACATTTTTTTTGTATAGAAAATACTTTTAAGTTGATGTAACCATGCGTTATTGGTGCGTTATTAATGCGATACCTGTACATTGTAGTGCACGATAGCAGAAGCCATTACGGACCACAATAAATTACATCACAGTGGACACATAATAGATTAAAAACAATGTTAAAATAATTTTTTATATACACATATATATATGCTTGCCTCATTTCAAATTGTTCATGTTATGGACGAGTGGGACTCAAAGGTTCTGGGTGATACCAAGGGAGTGCACCTTTTTCATTGCGGGTTATCGGGTGAGCCGCTTACTTCTTCTTATATGAGCTTCAAATTATGTCTTTGAGTATAGATCAATCCCCGAAACATTAACAAGCAAAAACATTTAATTTCTGTTTGGACTGGTTTAGTGTGCATTTGAACAAAAAAATATTTTTTGTGCCTTTGGTTATCATTTTGTTGCATCCAGATGTCACTGTAAAGTCTATAATGAATTACTGTATGTCATTACAATAAACAGATCATTTTTGCATGTCTTTTTTGTTTTTACAGCATGCTGAGAGGATGGCTTTTTTTCAGGTATTTTTCCCTTAGGCTTTGTCTAGAAATGCTACTATGTTTTTTTTATTTATTCATTTAAAGCCTTCCCCCATCGCCCCCCCCCCCTCTCAACCGGGGTGAGTTTGCAAATTTTTTGATGACTTTTTAATAAAGTGTCAGTAATAAATCTGGAGTGAAACTCATTAACATAGCTAGCCATGCTTGCTTTCCTACCCACTTTTTGAAACTAGAGTGAGTGCTGTAAAAATTCAAAAAGTTGCAAAATGTATTGAAGAAGTAGGACTAAATGTCATCCAAGTCCGATTTTGCAACTTTCTGAAGCCAGGATTCTGGAATACAGAGAGTGATAAATTCCCACTTAAGTCTCATTCACACGTCTGTTTTGGTCAGGGATTTCCATCAGTGATTATGAGCCAGAACCAGGACTGGAGCCTCCACAGACATGAGGTATAATGGAAAGATCTGCACCTGTTCTATGTTTAGAGACGCAGCTGGTTTTGGCTTCAAATCACTGATGGAAATCGCTGACCGAACACTGACTGTGTGAATGAGGCATTATATGCAAAGAAAAGCCTTTGGAAGCTAGTACATGGCTGATGTCCACACTTTACTTTTAGGTCGTCAAATTGTTTGATCACCTGGCAGAACCTCCTCAATTTAAATCATGCCACTGGCAGTGATGGAGATATGATATTCTACTTAGTATAGTTGATTCTCTTTACACCAGGTGCAGAAAGAACAAATCTATAGATGCTTACATACAAGAAGGACTACTGAGGAGAACAAATGTGTACATTTTTATATCAATACCAATCATGTAAATGAATTTATACAGTTCTATTTTCTGCCTCTAACGTGAAACAGTAATTGCCAGTCAACAAAAGAAACCGCATCTGTCACACAGAAATGTGGTTCAATATAGCCCTTATTTCCCTGTTAATATATCGAAGCTAGCAATTCAGTGTACTGGTAAGTGGTATTCACATGTGCCAATGCATCTGGCCAATCTTGTTTGAATATGAACATGTGCAACAAGTTTAAAAAAAAGGTTTATTAGCTTGGAAATTTTGTCTCCAGGACTATCATTTCTTAAATATGCCATGTATAATATATAACATACAATAATTCATAACGAGGAACAAAATTCTTGCAGGTTAATATTACAAATGTAATATGTATTTAATGGTGTTCAGAGATGTCTTCAGGCAAACATCATACAAATGTTATAGTGGATACATGGCTTTTAAGGTTTTGTAAGAGGTGTAAATTTTTGGATATTTTCTCAAAAATTTCTCTAGAACTAAGCTTCTACCCAAAACTGTTATTTAATGACAATCAAACATTTCCTTACATGCAACTCCGCCAATGTGGTCTATTTGATCCAGTGTCCGTGTTTGAGGCAATATATAGGCAGAACAAAACGCCCATTAAAAGTAAGAATATCAGAACATTTAAATAATATTAGGAAGGGTTATGACAAACATTACCTATCTAAACATTTCAAAGAGAGCCATCAAGAAAATCCAGAAGGCCTCTTTTTCACGGCGCTGGAGAAAGTGGATAAACATTGGCGGGGAGGAAATCAAATAGAAAGACTGTCAAGAGCAGAATCCAGAAAAATTTATGAATTCGGAAGTCTCCTACCGAAGGGCTTAAATGCCGAAATGGAGATTTTTGGCTTTATTTGAGGGGCTCGGTTTGGGCGTCGATGGCGAGTTGCATGTCAGGCTGTTTTTTCAGCACTGCAACTCCCCCTCTACCCCACACAGGCCCCCCATTTACTATGTATTCAGCAATCATATACTCAGTAATTATGAAAAAGGGACAAAACTGTTAATATGTGTCGTAAGAAAATTGAGAATCTTAAAACTTGAAATCTTGGATGGTTTAGCCATTTCAAACACTGGGAGTTCTATAAAGAAGATTGCACTATGTTTAGGTCAAATTATGTTTTCCTAGTTGTAACGAACTATTACATGAAAAAATGATTGAAATTATTAAGGTTGCAACAAATGAATTGACTTTAATAGGATGGGATAAAACCTTTTTTGAGATATATCATTTTTAGGTCTAAGCGTATATATATCCAACTGACAACTTTTGGTGAGCCATAATGAGCAAAATAAGAGCCGGAGAAATGAACCCTTCATAGGAGAAATAATATGCAAAAAACTCATTTTTGCCCAAAAAAACGCATCAAAGCCGCATCTAAATTGCATAATGGTTTTTATATGGGATTTGACTATTACTCCAGACTAAGTTTTTAAGATGATCAAGATCCAATCCAGAATTAGATTTTTTCCAAGTTCAGATATAAAACATGCGGTAAGAACTGAATGGGGTGTTGCCACTGAGGAAGGGGGAAAGTGTTCCCAGAAACTCGTCTGGCCCTATTGGATTGACACTCCAAGTTCAAACACCGCAACAAACAGTGCACTGCAACTCTAAAATTTGGAACATTGCATTCAGTTACGATTATCACCCCACCAGGCTCTGGTAAGCAATTTCTCCAGGCTTCAGCTACCAGCATCACGTGACGCGATCACGATACAGCGCATGAGGAACGCCGGCTAACTAGACGGGGAACCATGGGCAAAATCAGCCCTTTCAAGCTATCGGGGCAAGTGGAGGTAAGCCCACCGAGTGTGGGAATATCCAATACAGTTTGGCATAAGTTAATTTAACAACATAATACTCCGGCCTAAAGGAAACAGGTCTGAGGACCGACGGCCGGGTACACAAACCATTACATGGATCGCACATGAAGTAAATGAAACAACCTGCGAACTGTGCTTTTTTCTGAACAACTATTGGAACTATATGCAATTTGAAACATATCCTTGCGACTAAGTAGCGGTTGTATTAATAAGTTTTATACAGTGTACCTATGATCTGAGGCTGTATTGAACAATTATTGGAACCATATGTAATTTGAAATATATCCATTGCGATTAAGGAGCGGTTGTACCAATAAGTTATATGCAGTGTATCCATAATCTGAGGCTTTATTAAGATTTATAATTAGCTATAAAATATCAGTGTATATTTGTGGAAATACCGCAAGGAAAAATATATAGTTAGGGCGACCCACTGGTAGGTCAAATAATATAATGAGAACATGCCGCATTTGTTGCAAATGTGAACACTACTGAATAATACCTGCATTTCAAGCTATTTGGTTAAATACGGTATATTGCACAAGATTCTTTACCTTTTTATTGTGTTTTTATTGGGTTGTTATTAGAGAGACAATGTTTTATTGAGATATATATATAAGAATTTTTTTGGGGTAATAACAAATAGACCATATAATCCATATGAGAGTGCCAATCCAGTTTATTTACTATTGGTTTTAACAAGTTCTTTGAAGGGTGATTCAAGGTGGATTGGAGCACCTAGACTGAGAAAGCAAAAGTGAGCGTCTCTCTACTATTAGTATTTTCTCAAAAATGTCTCTAGTACTATGTGTACAGTCCAGTGATATTCACTTTGTGTAACCAACTAAAAATAACAACCGTATTTCTACAGTAAAATCGCTTGGTGGGAAAACATTGCTGCACTAATTCTATTACTGTCAAATTTTGAATTCTTTAAATATCTCCCTTTGTACATTTACAAGATGGCACTATCGTCAAAAACAATGTTTTAAAATAACATTGGTATCAGGTGGTCATTTGTATACACTTTGCATATTTTCTAATTCATACAATTTGCAATATTTGGACATCTGTGATCATCATTATTCAACCAATTAAACAGAAAATTTTGTAGATCAGGCTACTATCAAACATGGTGAATGTCACACACGTACTGTTCTAGCACGTGATGTCGGTGTTACTGCAAGGGGTTAATTTACTCCACCACTCAATCTTGCACTCATCTTCCACTCAGGATGCAAATTGAGCATAAATCACACCCCAACAGTATAAGCAGCCCAGAACACACTGCCACCGCCTATTGCATTACGGGCCAATAGATACCCCAACCACTCCACACAGTAACACCAGTCACACATACTTTAGACGGATGCGTGGGTCTGTTAGGGCAGCAAGGCAAATCATTAAAGTCTTATTGTGCGAAAAGGTAATGTACTTGGTTACAAAAAATGAATTGGTGCGAAAATGTTATAAAAATAAAAAACTGAAAAAACAGAAAGCGTAATACTCAGTGTGAAGCATGGTAAAAGTCATTTGCTGTCCTAGAGACAGGGGAAAAGATGTACACGGTCCAATGAGATTGGGTCTCCAAAATGTCCTTGGTCACGTAGTTTATGTCCCCTCAGCAGAAGGAGTGGGTTGGAGAACATCCTTTTCTATTGTGTCTAAGCCCAGGGAAAGACACTTTATTATTCATGCTCACCACACCTTCCCATACAGCCGACAGGTATGAAATCAGAGTTGCCAACCTTTTTTCTGGACAACCTATCTCAAAATTATGGACAGCCAACATTTTTTACGGATAAATTGGAAAACCATAATAAATTCTAAAGATAAGTAATACATGTCTACAGCTCCATATACTGATAACAACTCATTACCATCATTTACTGTCAGCTGAAAAATGATAATTACCACCAAAATAATCTAGTCAAGTACCATCGGCCTCAAAAAAATCACAGAAACAGGAAAAAAGTCACCTATTTTTACAGACTGTCCAGAAATTTCTGGATGGTTGGCAACCCTGTATGAAATGTGAACTAAATATATCTTCCACCCTGCTCCAACAGAGATACGGGGGCAGACCTGCTTCCATAATTCATGTTTCATCATATAGATCGTATGGACACCAAATATGAAATACATAGGCTTTATAGAAGGTGAGATCTGGCAAACTGCACATTTCCAAATTTCAAACAAACAGAAATCAAAAGAAAACAACAGTGCATCACAAGGCATGCTTGTGCTCCAAGTTATACCCTGATGACTTATATACTAGTAAATCGTGTCCTTTTTAGTAACCACCTAAGTCATATTTGTCATATACCTATTTGTAAAAAACTTTTGTACAATTTTTCAAAATTTAAAGGAGTATTCTGGCACAATAAAAAAATTGGGCTTGTCCTGCAAATAGTAAAAAATAAAAAAGGCGCTAATACACACTAATCCCACACACGGAACAGGGCAGAAAATGGCTGAAAAAACTGCAAAGCCAATCAGTGCTTATGGAATGTAGTGTATAGGGATACCAGTGTGTGTAGGTGATGCAGCGTGTGTGTAGTGGATGCAGTGTGTGTGTGTGTGTAGTGGATGCAGTGTGTTTTCTTGTAAGGGATAGAAAGAAGTTTGTCTTTGTGTATAAGGTATGTATTCTGTGTTTCTGAATCTGTGTATGGAATGCGTTGTGTGAATCTGTGTTTGTATGTGTAAGGACTGCAAGGTGTGTCTGTAAGGGGTGCAGTGAGTGCGTGTAAGAGATGCATTGTGCTTCAGTGGGTGTATTGTGTGTGTGTGTGTGCAATGGATGTCAATCTGCCTGCACCTGACTGGTCAGGTTCTCTTGCACCCGCTTGTCATTCTGCTTCACGCCTGTTGTCATTGCGTCTTATGGCGCCTTGTCATATCATTGTGGCTTTCCGCACTTGTCATTCTCTTGCTCTTGGGCCCTTGTCATTCTCTTACTCTCTCTTCTTGTCACTCTCTTTCTCTCCCCCATTGTCACTCTCTTTCTCCCCCCCTTGTCATTCTTTCTCCACCCACCTCTCTCCCCTGCCTCTAGTGTAGCGTGGCCAAGCTCTGTATGGTCCGCAGGTACAGGAGCTTTTGTTTCCTATACCCGGGCCGACTGACAGGAAGTGCACACTGTGTGCGCACTTCCTGTCAGTCCGGCCAGGTACAGGAGACTGATGCTCTCTGTACCCGCGGACCATACAGGGCTCAGCCATGCTACAATGGATTGACAGGAGGAACGCTGAACGCTTCCTCCTGTCAGCCCCTCTCCTCTCACCGGGCGGTGAGCCCTCATGGACGAGCCAGCCCGGGCAGTGCTGCAGCTGCCTGAGGCTCTCTATAGACCGCTCAGGCTGCTGCAGCATGAGGGGGGGGGGCCGGCGCTCCTAGAGGTAACTTATCTAAAAACCCTTATGGACTCTAAAGCATCCATGTTCAGGAGTTGCCTCCAGTGAGTGAGCATACCCAAATACAGTTTGGACCACTGTGAGAATCTCCCCATCCCAAGGTGGATCCTGTGGACGTGTACTGTAAGTATAGCAACCTGTTTAAAGAATGGAGCACAAGAGTTTGCCTACCATTATGAAGAACCGCCCTCATGGACGAGCCAGCCCGGGCAGTGCTGCAGCTGCCTGAGGCTCTATATAGAGTGCTCTGGTGGCTGCAGCATGAGGGGGGCCGGCGGTCCTGGTGGCGCCCCTTCCCAAGGTGTGCCCTATGTGGCTGACTAGTCCGCCTATAGGATGCACCGGCTCTGAAGCCAATTACTGGCTGCAGTGATGACCCACCACAGCCAGTGATTGGTTCCTGCTATGCTGAGAAAAGGATCAGGAAGTGGAGGGCAATGGGGGCCCAGGCACCAGGGGATAGGCAAGGTGAGTATAAGTTCCTTTATTTTACCATTGAATACCCCTTTAAATACCACAGAAACATGTCACTGAAAACAATATGGAGAATAATATTTTAAAAAGTAGCACATGAATGGATGAAAGAAATGTCTTCTCTTTATTCCTTTGTTGGATATCTAGTATAACAATTTGCTTTTCTATATTGTCACTATCCATCATCTAACTTCATAATCTTCTATTTAAAAGGTGAAGGTACTAAACCGTTTTTTTTCTTCATACTCTGCTTGCACTGTGGGAAACCACATCCATTTCATGATTCATTCATTTTATGGTGCCTTAGATTGGAACCTTGCTGTTCCACTGTACATTCAGCTGAAAAAAATAAAATAACCAAAAATGTAAAAATAGAGATGTAAGAAATCTTTGGTTACGTTTAGAATTTAACAGATCCATTAGTATATCTAGTGCATTTTGATGTTCTGCCTAATAGGAAACTGTGACCACCCTTTAAAGGGAACATGTCACCTCCAGAAACCACCCCAAGCCCCCAGCAGCACCTGACAGTATCCAGCAGAGTGTTTCTAATGATCCCTGTGTTTCATATGTCAGATGAGGTAAAAGCTCAGAAAATGATCTTTTATCCCCGGCCGGAGCGCTCCTAGTGTCAGGCTTGAAGTCAAGGGGCAGCGGCCTCCTTGCTTCAAGCTGTGGTAACCTCGCCCCTTCGCTGTGACTGACAGCGCTTATGCTCGACAGCTGGCTGGCTTTACCGAACAGTCGGCTGTCAGTCACAGCAAAGGGGCAGGGAAGGGGGCGGGGTTACCGTTGCTTGAAGCAAGAAGGCCACTGCCCCCTTGACTTCAAGCCTGACACGAGGAGCCCGCCGGTCGGGGATAAAAGATCATTTTCTGAGCTTTTACCGCATCTGACTTATGAAACACAGGGATCATTAGAAACACGCTGCTGGTGGCTTGGGGTGGTTTCTGGAGGTGACAGGTTCTCTTTAAGGTTATTCTATGAGTAATGTAAAAAATCTAAACATAATCTAGTATATAACAATCTATATAACACTAGAACAACCCTGTATCTCACATGGATTCAGAAATTTTCCCATTCATTGCTCCAATTGCTCTGCTAGATTTTATTCAGGCTGGCAGCTAAGAGGGCATGTCTTTACTGCAGTGGCCCTCCCGGTGTAACTGGTCCCGAGACAGATTGGGACAGATTTACTATTGAAAATGTGCCAGAAATTTGGAGTACGTAATTTGCACCAATAAACTGGTGTACATGCTTTGCACCACGCTTATTAAAAGGGGTCATCCAGGAATTGATAATGATGATTCAACTAAGTCCCAGCACTCCCATGAATAGCTGTTTCAGGAAGCCGCCACGCTTACAGGAGCTCTGGTTAGAGCAGCCAGCTCCTGCCAGCTTTCCAAGCACAGCGCCGTACATTGTATAGTGGCTGTGCTTGGTATTACAGCTCAGCCTCATGGACCGATGTACGGTGACAGCACATGGCGTAGGAATAGGCCATGGCACTCACTGAGATCAGGCCTCTTCTAACAGCTCAGGATAGGTCATCAACATAAATTCCTGGATAACCCCCTTTAGGGAGAGTTCACATCATCGTTATTTTTCTGTTCTTCAGATGGATTCTGTAGAAAAACGAATCCTGTGCATCACTTATGCACATTTGGCATCCGTTTGAGCCATTTCTGACTGAGATCATTTTTTTTACACAGAAAAAAAGTAATGCATGCAGAACTTTGAACGCTCATTAGCGATGATCTGGCAGTGTAATACTGCCGCCGATTACCCGATGAACAGTCATTCAACATATTTTAAAATAATTGCTTCACTCCCGAGAATCGCCTGCAGAATCTGTAGGTGTAATAGGGCCCTTAGGTGGTTAATATCTGCACAAATATCTCCAATAGCAAACAGCAAAACGTTTAATGAAGCTAGACTAGACTCAGGAGCAGTACAAGCAAAGTATTAATAGTATGTATCAAGTTACTCAACTTTATTATATCATTATATACAATTAAATTACTTGTTGGGATAAATAGATCTGAATAAAACCCGAATGTTCTTCCTGCACTAGATTTCTTATCAAATTTGATACAAATAGAGAAAATTCACTAAGGGTAGAGGAACTAGGGGAAATAATGCAGAATAAATCTCTATGACCTTTTTTTCTTCTAATCTATTGAGTCTTCTCACTTTAATAATCATGCAGTTCAGTGTTATAAATAAGTGTTAGGTTATTAGAACTTCTGGGTTAACCAACAGATTATAAAAATTTTACTGTATGAAATTTAAAAAAGGGTTCCGGTGATTAGTTTATGAAACATCAATGTCTGATAAGCTGATAAGACTAAGTACATTATTGTTACTGTCAAAGTGTCATTTTTGTTGTTAAAGTGATCCATTTAGGTGGTATTGGAACTAATTTCCACCAGAAAGATAAATATGATATTTTGCTCAACTGATGGATTGATATTTCTACCTTTCAGTACGGCCATAGGAGTCTGTTTTCCTACACTAGGTGATATTGGCATCTCTTGAGCTTTATTTTAATCAGTGTTTGTTTTCTCTTATGTTTGCCATGTTGGTTTTACCCCAGTCACTTTAATATGCTTTATTGTGAAGGGGGACCGTATACAGAGTATATTCACTGTATACTAGGTCAAGTCTCCTTTTGAATGAATTTCCGCATCAGTGTGGTGTGGCATGGAAGCGATCAGCCTGTGGCACTGCTGAGAGGTTAGCCTTTTAGCTCATCTGCATTGTTGGGTCTGGTGTCTCATCTTTCTCTTGACAATACATCATAGAATCTCTATGGAGTTAAGGTCAGGCGAGTTTGCGGCATACTTTTGTACATACTTTTTAATAGGCCAATATTTCTGAGATAATCATTTTTTTAAATTGGTCTAATATAATATTTGGAGTTTTTGAGACACTAACTTTTGGGTTTTCATTAGCTGTTCATTAAAAGAAATAAATGCTTGAAACAGATTGCTCTGTGTGTAATAAATCTATATAATAAATGAATTTCACTTTCTGAATTACGGAAATGAAGTAACTTTTCCATGATATTCTGATTTATTGACATGCACCTGTATATTATAAAATTGCAGATATCTTCTTATTTCATTCAGGTGTTTTGTAAAAAAAGAGCTACCATGATGTCAGAAGAACATTATTCAGATTTAAATGATCCTAGTTCCACATTAGATGGTAGAAACCTACTGCAGATTTAATGGTGTTATTAGTCATTGGGAATTTTCCATGTTGGTTTTAACACCTTTGTGTTTACTTTAGGGACTTCTTATTCCCACACCATCTTCCACTTTACAAACCACAATGAAACTATGATAAATTAGTGTCGGGCATATTATGTAATTGCCTACAGAATAAAATAATGTATGTTCTGAATGTGTGAACACAATATAAATATCATACCATGAATTGCTTTTCTCTGAGTAATGTTTGTTACTTGAGTAAAAAAAATGTGTCAGAGCCAAAAGTGATGATCTCATGCTCTCTGAGTAATACACTTTCAACAATGTCAATCAAATTAGTTCTGTAAGTACCTGATAACGATTACTAAGCCAACGGGGGAGAAGTAGAAGGCACGGAAGGAAAGAAAATAATCTATGAAGTGATTGACTGGTTGTAGCAACAAGTACATAAGAATGCTTAGGAAACATACTTGATAGTTATCAGGTGAAATTTGACTGTATTATGCAAACTCCAATTATAAGGCTAAAAACTTGTACTGATGTAATATTTCTTGCAGCTGACAGGTGAATACAATTCTATGAAGTTGGGAAGATGGAATTTCCCTAGATAACGTTATCAACTCCTATAATGCTCGTTAAATGCAATAATTTCAGAGATGTTATGTAGCTTTGAATTTGGTCCCAAAATTTTATACAAAAGCAAACATGAGATGCAATAGCGCTTGAAAACATTGAACATAGTGATATCCATTATACACATAAATGTGAGGCTCTTAGCATATATTTTGATCCATGTGCACGGTAAGGTGACCTCTTAAAGATGGAACCCTACACTAAAAAAACTCCCCTCTCTTTCGACCTAGACCTTCAAATGAACTTAGAGAAAGTGGGATTCTGCTCTAATTAAAACCAGGCTTTGACAAATGGGTGGATAGGATGAACAACCATGGAGGCAGCTACACTCACACATGTGAAATGCAAGTAAGACAATACAGTGGTCCCTCAAGATACAATGGCCTCAGGATACAATATTTTCAACATACAATGGTCTTTACTGGGCCATCACAAGTTTAAACTAGACTCATGATACAATGCCTCAGAATCAGAACCAACCAACATGACCATTTCTCTGGTAAATCCCCTGTACTGGTTGTCCAGTAGCTCCTCTTTACAGGACAGAGTGGTATTACATGTTCTGTACTGCCCTCTGCCAGGATGAGCAGCTCCTTTGGATATTAGGTGAGGGTGGCTCCATTTTTTATTTTTCTGGTACATTCTGTTCTATATAGGACCCTAAAGAAGCCCCTGTTCTCATCATAGAAAGTGATTGACAGCTTCCAGCATCTATTACTGGCTATTATATGTAAGGACTCGCTTTATCTGTCTCGGTTATCTGTTTTTACATCTTCATTTTCTATCATCTTGGGATGGCATTTTGGGGCTTTGGAACCAATTACCAGTTTTCCACTTGTCTCTAAGTTTTTATGTTTAGATGCATCCTATTGGCTGCTTTTTAATTAGTATGGATACACACAGGTGATTACGATCACATACTTATGCACTATGGCACTTTATTTGAATAGTATAATACTGGGAAGAACCCTTTTACATGTATTTACTTTCTATATAATGTATGATGTATCACTTCTTTTTTGATGTTCCACATATTGATTTTGTATATGTTATTTGTGAAAATATGTTAATGATCACTAATTAACCCACTATGAATTATGGGTATAAAACACTGGTTTGGACACCATTTGGTATGCTTGATAATGACTGCAAGGAGCAGTTGAAACATTGCAATGAGAAAATAAAGTGGGTCCTTTATTTGCACCCAATATTGTAGTGCTGCCTCGTCTTCGAAGGAATATATTTGCCAAGGATTGCCTAGTCAGCGGTCAGAGGAATTGCACCCCTACCCATCCAGCTGTGCTGCTGATCTCTTTTGTTTTATATACAGTTTTCCACATAGTTATGGACTTAAGTTAGAATTATTTCGATTTACAATGGTCATCCCTCCCGGAACCATATTATACCTTGGGGGAATCACTGTATTAGTACTTCTTGCTTTGCTTTCACATTGTAGCCATGACATACATTCACCGGTGCATTTATTTTGTTTTATGGGAAGGTTGAAAAAGGGTGTCTTTTTTGTGCATTACGGACAAGGATAGGACTGTTCTATTAGGGGCTAGCTGTTCCGTTCCGCAAAATACGGAATACACACGGACGTAATCTGTAATTTTTGCGGATCCATTTTTTGTGGACCGCAAAATACATACGGTCGTGTGCATGAGGCCTTTAGGGCGATATTCAGTATGCACTGTGCAATTAGGGACAGCAGTACTGGAGTTTGATGATCGTCACTAATAGGTAATGGTTGTCTGTTAACATCAGATTATACCTGTTGTTAGCAGAACCTAAAACACACATTGGGGATAGGCCTGCACAATATATCGCGAAAGCAATCGTAATCGCAATAAATCGCCATATCGCAATCACAATTTGCTGACCCAAAAATGCTGCAATTATATTACCGTATTTTTCGCTTTATAAGACACACTTTTTTCCCCCCAAAAGTGGGGGGGAATGGCAGTGCGTCTTATAAAGCAATGGTTGACTTTCTACGTGACACTGTATCTCCAGCCGCTATGCTGCACAGCGCGGCCAGCGATACATCAGTTACAGTGCGGGGAGGGGGGAGGGGCTGGTAGTAAGTCGTTATTTTAAAGAGGACCTTTCACTGGTCCACAGTTTATTAGGCAAAGGTATGTACATGGAGAGCGGCACCCAGGGATGACCCTGCACTTACTTGTATCCCTGGGTGCCGCTCCGTTCGTCCTCTGTAGCCCCCGGTACCAGCGCTCCTGCTTCTCCAATTTTGCCTGGGGCGGAGACATCTTCTTTTGCCCTGGGCGTCTCCTTCTCCCAGGGCTGGAGCGCTGGCCAATCGCAGCGCTCAGCTCATATTCAGGATATGATACCGGGGGCTACAGAGGACGACCGGAGCGGCACCCAGGGATACAAGTAAGTGCAGGGTCATCCCTGGGTGCCGCTCTCCGTGTACATAGCTTTGCCTAATAAACTGTGGACCAGTGAAAGGTCCTCTTTAATGAACACATGTTCTTATATCTATTTTATTTATCTGTTCTGTGCAGCGCTATCAAAGAAAATGGCAAGTTTTGTACTTTGCACTTTTGCAGTAATGCAAATATGCATTTTATTTTTCAGTTCTTGAGTTCAGCATAACTACATTTCACATTATCAGTCATCTGTGTGCGCTTTTACCTTGAAAATCCAAGCAGATAGACCTCTAGCACAATTCCCTTAGAATATCACATCGCATATCGTTATCGCAATTTTTAGGGCCCTAATCGCAATCGCACAAAATTCCCATATCGTGCAGCCCTAATTGGGGATATACTGATGGTAGATAATCACCACTCATGGTGGTGGTTGTCTGTTAACTTTGGATGTACAGGACCCAATAAGGGAATCCTTTGGTGCTGTTATAGAGCAGGAGGATCTGAGCAGATTGATGTATAGTTTTTTGGGAAAAGATTAATGCTATCAATCACTGATAAGATGGCCCATTTGGCTCAGAAAGAGCAGAGACTTCAATGTATAAGATTTACAAAATTACAAACTATGGGGGTCATTTACTAATACCCCTGCGCTGGAGATGGATCTGCCGAAGTTATGTAGAGGTGCCGGAAGCTGGTGTAGATTTAGAATATTTTCTATGCCTAAAATAGGCGTATATAATGATAAATTAGATGAGCCTGACATGAGCATGGAAAAGTTGTAGATTGCAGCGAAAATAACCTCCACCTGCCTAATACCGCGTAGGCCCCCTCAAGCTGCTAAAACAACTCTGACCCATTGAAGCATGGATTTTGCAAGACCTCTGAAGGTGTCCTGTGTTATCTAGCACCAAGACGTTAATCGGCAGATCTTTTAAGTCCTGCAAACTGCAATGTGGATTGTTTTTCCAGCACATTCTACAGACGATCAATGGAATCTGAGTACTTTGGAGGCCAAGTCAACACCTTGCATCGTTTATTGTGTTCCTCAAACAATTCTTGAACAATTTCTACAAGAGGTTACAGCCATTATGGAATACTATTACCATAACGAGACATACTTGGTCTGCAATAATGTTTGGAACCAAGGCTTGACAGCAGAGTAATGCCCACAGCATCATACTTCTTCCCAAAGTGCATCCTGGTACCAGTAAACACTCACTCTTCCGTTCACTTGATATAAAATAGATGTTATTTATCAGACCAGGCCACCTTCTTCTATAGCTCCATGGTCCATTTCTAAAACTCACGATCCCTTTCTAGGTGCTTTTGCTTTGGACAGGGCTTAGCATAGGTATTCAGCAAGCTGTGTTGCAGTGGGTGTTTTCACACATTTCTATCATTGCCAGCACTAACTTTTCCGCAAAAAGAGAACTTTTGTGGGATCGTACCAGGCAAGATAGCCTTCACCGCCAACAAGCATCAGTGATCCTCAGTCATCCATGACCTTTTTGGCAGTTCACTGGTTGTCCTTCCTCGGACCATTGTTGGTAGATACTAACCACTGCATAGCGGGAAACGCCCCACAAAACCTGCCATTTTGGAGTTGCTCTGACACAGTTGTCTAGCCATCACAATTTGTTCCTTGTCAAAGTCACTCAGAGTCTTAGGCTTAGCCATCATTCTGCTTCTAATACATCAGTTTCAAGAATTGACTGTTAATGTACTCCTTAAAATATCCTACCCCTTGACATGTGCCATTATCCTTCTTATCTGGCACCAACTTGTTAGCGTAAACCAAGCAAAATAGTGCTACGTTATAAAACTAAAACAGAAGGAAGCAGGTCATACAGTAGACTTGGAAATGCCAATCTAATCTTTAAATGGTTGTATTACAATGTGATTTATATCAGTGGTGTTTATTCATTCAGTGAACACTACACTGTCAACATCCTCTTTATAACTAACAATATGACCTCATCTAATGCACATTTCAAGAGTCATGACATTTGCAAATGTTAGTGTTGTAATGGTATTACTGGCAAGATTATTTACTTACACTGTTATCAATCTGGTACATATTATCTTCTAGCTGACATTTTATTAAAGTGATGCAGTGACTATAATATTTAATATGCTTCTGTTCAGTTCACATCCTGTTTGAGCCTTCTGTCAATGTTTCCCAAATGCTCCCATAACAAACGGCACAGCCCACTTTATAGAATCCATACATGTATTTCAATGAATTGCATCCGACCTATTCTTAAAAAATAATCTTTCATAAAAGTCCATAGAAAGTTCATGAGGAAAAAAGTGCTGTGCTATTGCAATATACTGATCAATTCATACAGTCCATAACAAGTCCACATTGGAGGGTAGAAAGTCAGCGTGCCAAGAGGCTTGGCAGCGACATTTTGGGGTACACACCTCGTTTCTGGCTTAAGACAGAACAGAACACACCCTTAGGGTACTTTCACACTAGCGTTTTGGATTTCGTTTGTGAGATCCGTTTCAGGGCTCTCACAAACGGTCCAAAACGGATCAGTTAAGCCCCAATGCATTCTGAATGGATAAGGATCCGTTCAGAATGCATCAGTTAGGCTCCGTTCCGCCTCTATTCCATTTTGGAGGCGGACACCAAAACGCAGCATGCAGCATTTTGGTGTCCGTCTGAAGAGGCGGAGCCTAACGGATCAGTTTTTTTTTACAATGTAAGTCAATGGGGACAGATCCATTGTCAGTGACCCAATATGGTGCATTTGAAAATGGATCCGTTCCCTATTGACTTTCAATGTAATTCAAAACGGATCCGTTTTGGACTTTGTCATTTTTCTTTAAAGCTAATGCAAACGGATCCGTTCTGAACGGATACAAACGTTTGCATTAGAGGTGCGGATCCGTCTGTGCAAATAAACAGACGGATCCGCACCAACGCTAGTGTGAAAGTAGTATTATGGTAGTATGGACATAATTTTCATCACAGCATATAGATGTTACATGTTGTCAATATGCCTTAACCATGCGTCTGTGTGCAATATAGTCTTAAGGCGGGTTTAGACAGGCCAATGGGGTGGCCGATTGTTGGGAAGGAAGCTATAGCGATCCCTTTTCCCCAAACAGAATCATTGATCTACTGCCCAGAAACAATGATTGGTGGTGTCTGCACAAACAACAGGATCCCCCAATGAACAAACGTTTTGCTCGTTCACAGGGTTATCGGTGGCACATTTGATGGCCAGATTATCGGGAACGAGTGTTCCCGATAATCTGGACTATCATTGGTTCATCTAAATCCACTTTAACAAAAATGACTAGGAACATCCCCTTCATAAAAAATATTTACATAGACATAGCCATACATATTTTAGTTCATACTGTCCATTACTGTCATTCAAACTAGCCATACATGCATGGATGAATGATCTTTCTGGGACTATTCTATCAAAGAAAGATCTTTTACCTATAAATTATCTTTCTTTAAGCAAAGATAAGTATTTGATACACTGGCGTGTTAAGAGGAAGAAGAATGAGTACAACCCCAAGAACCCTGTCCCAACCATGAAGCATGGGGGTGGAAACATCATACTTTGGGGATGCTTTTCTGCAAAGGGGACTGGACAACTGCACTGTATTGAATGGAAGATGGATGGGGCCATGTATAGCGTGATTTTGGCTAAAAACTCAGTAACAGCATTGAAGATGAGTCATGGCTGGGTCTTCCAGCATGACGATGACACAAAACACACAGCTAGAGCAACTAAGGGGTGGCTCTTTAAGAAGCATTTTAAGGTCCTGGAGTGGCCTATCCTTGTCCGTAATGTGGACAATAATAGGACATGTTCTATTTTTTTGCTGGATGGAAATACGGACATACGGAAATGGAATGCACACAAAGTATCTTCCATTCTTTTGCGGACCCATTAAAATGAATGATTCCGCATACGGTCCGCAAAAAAATGGAACGGAACGGCCATTGAGTCTCAAAAGCCACAGGACAGTTTAGGCCTGTAGCCTAGGAGAGGAAGGTTCTGTAGTGAAAGCAGGGTGATGACTCTAAAGTGTCCACCTGTGACAAGCTACAGACCAGAAAAGGCCCATCAAAGGCCCCACACTGTACAGCAGAGGCGCCATGGAACAGAAGTGAGGTGAGTATTGAGTACTTTTCTTTTAATCTCTCTGTGGGGTGCTAAGGAGAAATATTAATGGGGCACTGTGGGGAATATTGTTACTATGAGTTACTAATGAAAGTTCCGTGGAAAAGCATTATTAGTAAAGGGAGCATTATTACTATGAGGGGCACTATTTGGTGACTATTACTAATGGGGCACTCTGAGGGAGAATTATTACTCTTGGTGGTACTTTTGGAGCACAATTTCTATGTGGGTAGTCTGGCACAGTAACTCTTGGGAGTATTATGAGGAGCACTATTATTAGTGTTGAGTGAATCGAAGAAGGTGGTCTGCAAACTGCAGATCCTCAAAACAGGATACCGGCGGCTGTGTGTGATCTGCATTTTGTGGACCGCACATGACCGGCGCTATATAGAGAATGCCTATTGTCTGCGGTTGCGTACAAGAATAGGACATGCTCTATATTTTTGGGGGCTGCGGAACGGAACAATGGATGCGGACTGCACATCATGTATCTTTTCCGCCCCCATTTTAATGAATGAGTCAGTACCTGTTCTGCAAAGTTGCGGAACGGACGCGGATTCATTTATATCGTCATCTGAATGCACCCTTAAAGGGCGGTCTAATATATTGCTGTCTGCATCTTGTTCAACTGATGACACAATCCCCATTAATCTCTTAGTTTATATATAGAATTACCATGCCCCAGTATTAAAGAGCGGTCTAATATTGCCGCCTGCATCTTGTTAAACTGCTGACACATTCTGTTAGTTTATACACAGAATTACTGTACATTCTCAGTAGATTGCATGCCACAACAGCAATAATTGGCATACTGTGCCAAGCACGTAACCAACCAAACCCCAAACCCCATACCATCAAGCCACTGTTTGGCTAACATATTATATGACAGCTACTGGTTTTCAGGCTCCTGTCACTTATGGCAATAATCCTGAGGCCATGTTTGATCCATCCACAATGTTAGACACATCTGGTTTTAACCCGAATACATTTTTAAAGCGAAATACCATCAGATTCATAGTATACATATTTGTATAGTTTTCGATTTTTACACTTGGAATATGTCATTTATTTTTTTAAAGGTATTCGTGTCTACAGCGTTAAAAAATTATTTCTGTTCTTTCAGTAGTTTTCCATTTGACAGAACAGAGCCATTTACAATTTTAATGTGTACATTTTTTATAGTTATTCTCTATGTTATCCTGGGAGTGGTATTCTTGTGCGCTTTTGCCCCGCCGACCTAACAGGTAACCTTGATTAAGTGGTACATATAGGTGTGTATGCTCCTCCTCCCATTGGTTGGTTGTTGCACACAGAGGTAACTAGGTAGGTTTAGAGTAGGACCTACCCGACTGAGACCACCTTCGTGCGGGTAGGCAGGCACAGATGTGTTTTGATCAAAATATATTGGCTGAGAGTCTCGAATTTTATCATATCAGAGTGAGGGCTTAGTCCATATATAATGCCTGCATCTGTTGTGCATTATTATCTGTTGTTTTCTATAATTATTTTTCATAAAGGTAGCAATAGACATCCGCATATTTATCATATCATGCAGGATGTTATTTATCTTTTCTCTGTGTCCTATTCACCCTAATCGCCATTCCCTGTCTTTGAGGACGTGTGTCGACTGTATACAGCCATCACCTGCCACGTATGGGGTGGGCTCAATGCAGCAGACCGCTCCACACATTCCCTCTGCCACTGTGACATACGAGTATACCTGATTCATAGCGATTTGTGGCAAATTAATTCGTATTGAATCAAATTTCTTGTCTAATTAACCAAATCGAATTTTTAAAGCTTTGCTCATCGCTAACTATTACTGTTAAGGGCATTCTGGTTGGCACAGGTACTTTTGTGAGCACTGCAGGGGAGAACAGTCTGCTAGGCACTGTTATTTTGGCAATACTGCTTGGGCACTATTCCTGTGAGGGGAACTATATACTTCTTGCCAAAATTATTTTTTGGGACACTTGCTAGGCGAAATTACTGTCAGCGCCTCAATTGGAAACATTTTTTTTGAGCAACTTTATGTCTGTAACCTTGGGTAGTATAACCTGATGACAGATTCTCTCTAACCTGTCATAACTGTAAAATTTGTCTTTTGCCTGGGGACATCTGCCTTCTGATCTTTTAAGACTGTAGCAATGCTTCTGCCTGTCTATATGCGCGTTCCACATTTGTATAGGGTTATGATACATTACAGGCTTTACAAAGCAAAAAACAGATATGGATCAATACACCAATATTACTGTACATTTCTTTGGTGTGTGTATAAATAATGTACAACCGAATAGACATAAGGGATAGGCCAATGTGTATATTAAGCAATTTTGAAAATATTTGTCGATGGAAACGATAAAAAACTAGTAACAAAAATCAGGTTACAGGTTTTCAGATCTCTTTGCAATCAACTCTGTGAGCCAGTCCCTGCAAGTCATCTGTCATCTGCAGGGGAAGCAGTGGGTAACTCAAAAAAATGAGAGGCACTACTCTCTGTTCTGGTTCTTACAGGGTTCCTGGGAACCTACCTCTATCATGGGTGGGCCAGAATGACCTGATTATTTATTTGGTCTTTGCAATGTAAAGCTATGGATGACAATATAAGATTTGTTATTGATATTTATAAAACATATATTATAAATTATATTATACCATAATAAATATTTATAAAAATATAATATTATAAATATTACTCATTCCATAAGTAGAAAAGTACAGGAGAATGTTTGTTAGGATGAGATCCTGAATACACATTTTTTAAGTACATTAAACATGCTAACGGCAGGAAGACTTTTGCCAGAAGTAGAGAACATCATGGTGCATTCAGGTAGATCTACAGCAATTTTACCTAAGGTCATTGAGCAACTTAAATGCACTGAGACTTGAACTATAATGTAAACAGTTGGCGCCAACACGAAGACTATAGGCCTGACCTTTGTAGTCATTATTTATTGATTCAGCCATTTATTACAATCTGGGTGTGAAGTCACCACTCAAAAATAAACTTTCATTAACTGCCATCATCTCTTTCTGTAAGAGGTCTAACATACCTGGAAATTCTTGCATGCTGACCTGTTTTATCTTTAAGATCATGTTGAAATATTTATTCTTGTCTTTTTTTAAAGTAAAGCGGCCCAGTCAGGTCGAGGTGACCTTAAAGAAAATGACACATGCAGTGATGTGACAATTGCTGCAAAAATATATATATATATATGATAGGTCATCAATATTTGATAGGCGGGTTCTGACTCCCAGCACCCCCGCCGACCAACTGTTTGAAGGAGGAGGTGGCGCTCCATGCGAGTGCTACTTCCTCTTCATTACACTTCCCATGCCATGAGTTCTTGTAATTAGGACTCATTAAGACGGCCATAGGGTTTTGCGGTCCGCAAAACATGGATACCGGCCGTTTGCGTTCCGCATTTCGCCTGCAATATGATAGAAATCACTATTCTTGACTGCAGACAAGAGCAGGACATGCTCTATCTTTTTTGCGGGGCTGCGGAATGGAACTACAGATGCGGACAGCACACGGAGTGCTGGCTGCATCTTTTGTGGGCCCATTGAAATGAATGGGTCTGCACCTGTTCATTAGAAAATGTGGTGTGGTGTTTAACAAGCAGGATATGCTCAACCCATATGCAGTTGTGCATGTATCTAGGGGAGCACATCCTGCACTTGTAGTCCGTTGCTAGGGGCAATCAACAGCAAAAAATGCATACAATGGAAGATGCCAGCAACGGACTATAAGTACCACAATAACCGTCCTACATACGATAGCGATAATGTGGATGTGGAGAACAATCAAAAACATAACCATAGCAAAGGCAGGTGCACTCTGCGGCAATACTAAACCCTCACACTGATAAAAAAAACCCTAATGAGGGGTTAGTTTAACCGTATGGTTATGTCTGCACCTGTTCCGCAAAAGTGTGTAACAGATGCGGATCCATTCATACGGTCGTCTGAATGAGCCCTTACACTGTGCGGCTGCTGCAAGTAAGACAACGTGTGGTGTACTGAAGAGGGTGCAGCGCTCGCATGGAGCACCACCTCCTTTTCAGTTGATCGGCAGGGGGTGACGGGTGTCAGACCTCCGCCGATAATATATTGATAAGTCCTCACTATATACTACCTGCACAACCCCTTTAAGCTTCTCTGCTTGGCTTGTATGTCACTTTTTTTTATTGAATAAGTAAGAACAGACACTTAGGGTTTCACATGGTGACTCACTTCGCAGAGTGGTTTGTAAAGCGTACATCACACACCACAAATCGTATTCAATGACCCTAGGATGGGGAAAGGAAAGTAGGAAGGGGGGAAGGACACAGGGAAAATAAAGTAATGTAATAGATAAACTGAGCAATGCCATGGACCGACTGACATATCAAGAAGGTTGAATCTGCACGTCATGGTTTAGACAGTTACTACATCCTTCGTATAGGAATGATTTTGCTATTTATGACATCCAATTCTCGAAGTCGCCTATATTACCCCAAATGTGACAGTGTCTCAACATCCTGAGGTTGATGGAAACTGAGCTCTCCATTTCTCCCATAGTTTCAAGTATGTTGTATATGACCCCTCTGCTTGGCTTGTAAAACCTTGAATCTACTATTTAGCTATTACACGACTCAGCATTAAAAGTTAAATGATTAGTGTTTCTTACCTGAAGCTACAAATAACATAATGTAAATAACAAACTATATTAATAAACGGCATTAATAAAAAAAAGAGTGCTCATTCGCTAGCAAGAGTCTGTTATAATCTATTGCAAAGATTGTAAAAACCAAATGAAAACATAATAATCTTTCTTCCACATTTTATAAAGTCTGTAGTCGTATTCAAACCTTTAGTGGCTTAAATCATCTTGCCATCTGTTCCATGACATCCATGTCACACTCAATTAAGATCCCCTATTTTCAAGCTGTCTTCATTGTTTAATGTGCAACTTCTATCTAGTTACTCTGCAAGCACCACACGGGAGAAGCTTGCTATCCCTGCTGGAGACCAGCACATACGAGACAGAAGAGAATAATGACAGTGAGCTCTCCTAAGAGTTTCAGCATGACAAACGCACGCAGTTACGGATTCCAATTATAAAAGTGGATGGAGAAAAAAGGTGCTGCCTTTGGGAGTCTCCTGTCAAATTGACAAGCTAAAGAAGTCACTCATCTCTCTTTAGCACTGTTAACACGCTTGAAAGTCTATTTCTAAGGAAACAATATGTTCTAACAAGCTTTTCTCTGCTGGGAGATATATGTAATGTGTATATTCGGGCCATTCAGGCAAGTATGTTACGTATGGTATAGAAAAACTTCTAAAACATCAAGAAACTACTTAGAAGACTTAAAAAAAGACTTTGATGGCAATACTAAGACACATGTCACTTATATAATTCCTGTCACTATTTTCCAAACTAAATGGGGCAGATTTACTAATCCTATAGGTGATGTAAACTTAGAGAGACTGTCTAGATGCCCCAGATTTATCACAGTGGCTCAGGCTGGATGATACATTTGGTGCATGACCTTTGCCAAGCTTTATACCAACTATTGGTTGGCTTAGTTTGAGACAGAATTTTTCTCCAGAATTGTGGTACAATGTTGGAGCAAAATGTTTCATATTAGGCCCGGCACACCCCTTTCCATTAAGTCACACCCCCTTGGCAGGCTAGGCGCAGATACTTTCTGTAAGGGCTCATGCAGACGACCCTATGTATTATGCAGTCTGCAAAAAAACAAAGGATCCACAAAAAATACGGATGACGTCCGTGTGCATTCCATATTTTGTGGAACTGAACAGCTGGCCCCTAACAGAACAGTACTATCCTTGTCCGTAATGCGGACAATAATAGGACATGTTCAATTTTTTTGCGGAACAGACATACGGAAACGGAATGCACATGGAGTAACTTCAGTTTTTTTTTTTGAGGACTCATTGGAATTGGAAAAAAAAAAAAAAAACGGACACAGAAAGAAAATACGTTCATGTGCATGAGTCCTAAACCTAATGCATCAAATATGTGTAGTTTTAAGTAATTACACAAGTAATTCCTGATCTCTAAATGAAATATATAAAAGTCTACCTGAAAAAAGACATGTAACATTATTTTTAGGAATGAAATTACCCAAGTAAAAAAAAAATAAGTAGTAATTGCCCCCTAATTTTGTAGTAATTGTGTTACATTTGATAATAATCTAGGAAGTGTTTCATTGCAATCTTGTGCACTGTTAGCTCATTCCTTTTTGAAGAACTGTTAGGCCTCATGCACAGGACCGTATGTGTTTTCCGTGGTGTATCCACATGATTTGCCATAGATAATAGATAGATGCAGGTATTGCTTTTGGGAACAGCAACGGCACACCAGCTGCTGTGAAACTACAATAATAATACTACTACTCCCATAAAAGTGAATAGAGCGTTCTTGGAGTTGTAGTTTCAGAACAGCTGGAGATTGCTGATCCCTGGCCTATTGAATTGAATGTGGTTGATTTTCTTAACTGAAATCAATGGAAAGGAAGCCAATTGGTTCTCTCCATCAAAGTCAATGGAACATATGGAAAGAGCTGAGCATAAAGTGGTGGTGGCGTATGGATCTGCCATAAAAGCCTAAGGTGGCATTACCAGTTTTTGTACATAAACTTCTCATTCTAAATCTTTTCCATAGCATCTCTATTAAGTTTAAGCCACTTAGATGTGTTTTCTATTATTAGCTCTCTGTATAACCCAATTAACCCCTCCAGGACCTAGTACAAGAATGCTCGTCCTAACTTGTGGCTACTTAATACACTAGGACGAGCATTCTCGGCCTAGGGTTAATGCCCTGCCCCACACCTCCTGCCACGATCAGCAGCAGGGGCCCGGCTGATACTGACAGCCGGACCCCTACTGTATACGCCAGCATCAGTGAAAACACCGATGCCGGCGGATTAAGCCCCTGTATGCCGCGGTCACGCTGACTGCGGGATACAGGAAGTTTGCGACAGTTACTACATCCCCATTGGCTCCCCGTGCTGGGGTGACGGGGACCCGATGATTGCTATGGCAGCCCCGATGCCTTGAACAAGCAACTGGACTGCCAGCTACGGAAGCCCAGGAGATCCAGCCCCTGGGCTGGGTCTCCTAGGCAACTGTTAGCGTCTTACAGTGTAAGACACTAACAGTTCAATACAGCACAATACAGATGTATTGTGCTGTATTGAAACAGGGATCAGACCCTGAAGTCTTGAAGTCCCATAGTGGGACAAAACATAAAGTGAAAAAAGAAGCTAAAAAAATAAAGTTAAAATTTTTTTTTTAACGTTTCAAGTAAAAAAAAAAAAAAAAACGCCCGCTTCCCGAAATAAAGTAAGAAAAAATTGTAAAAAATAGAAAAAAAAAAAAGGAAAAGTAGACATATTAGGTATCGCCACGTCCAGATCGACCGGCTCTATAAAAATTTCACATGACCTAACCCCTCAGGTAAACACCGTAAAAAATAAAAACAATGTAAAAAAGCCATTTTTTTTGTCACCTTACATCACTAAAAGTGCAACACCAAGTGATCAAAAATGTAAATACCCCCAAAATGGTACCAATCTAAATGAGCCCCTACTCTAGACAATCACCCAAAAATAAAAAAACTATGGCTCTCAGACTATGGAGACACTAAAATATGATTTTTTTCGTTTCAAAAGTGATGTTATTGTGTAAAACGTAAGTAAATAAAAAGAAAGTATACATATTAGGTATCGACTTGTCCGTAAGAACCTGCTGTATAAAAATATCACATGACCTAAACCCTCAGGTAAACACCATAAAAAATAAAAACGATGTCAAAAAAGCAATTTTTTTGTCACCTTACATCACAAAAAGTGTAATAGCAAGCGATCAAAAAGTCATATGCACCCCAAAATAGTGACAATCTAACCGTCATCTAATCCCGCAAAAATGATACCCAACCTGAAACAATCGCCTAAAAACTGAAAAAACTATGGCTTCTCAGACTATGGAGACACTAAAACATTTTTTTTTTGTTTAAAAAATGATATTATTGTGTAAACTTTAAATAAATAAAAAAAAGTTGACATATTAGGTATCGCCGCATGCTCAACGACCTGCTCTATAAAAATATCACATGAACTAACCTCTCAGGTGAACACCGTAAAAAAATTTTTAGGTATCGCCACATCCGTAACGACCTGCTCTATAAAAATATCACATGACCAAACCTCTCAGATGAACACCGTAAAAAAAAAAAGAAGTGTCAAAAAAGCAATTTTTTGGTCACCTTACATCAGAAAAAGTGTAATACCAAGCGATCAAAAAGTCATACACACCCCAAAATCATACCAATCAAACCGTCATCTCATTCTGCAAAAAATGAGACCCTAACTAAGACAATCGCTCAAAGAATTTAAAAACTATGGCTCTCAGACTATGGAGACACTAAAACATGTTTTTTTTGTTTCAAAAATGATATTATTGTGTAAAACCTAAATAAATAAAAAAAAGTATACATATTGGGTATTGCGACGTCCGTAATGACCTGCTCTATAAAAATACCACATGACCTAACCCTTTAGATGAACACAGTAAAAAAAAAAAAAAAACGGTGTCACCTTACATCAGAAAAAGTGTAATACCAAGCGATCAAAAGGTCATACGCACCCCATAATCATACCAATAAAACCGTCATCTCATTCTGCAAAAAATGAGACCTTAACTAAGACAATCGCTCAAAAAATATAAAAACTATGGCTCTCAGAATATGGAGAATCTGTCTTCGGCGCACACTGTATAAAGGCTGTCCGTAGGGTTCCACCCTGTAAGATACGTATATAAAATGACAGCAGCCTTGAATATTGATGCTTAGGTGTACTTTTATTGTTTACAATAAAAGTACACCTAAGCATCAATATTCAAGGTAGGAACACCTAAAGGGTTATCAAAGCTTATAAAATCAGTTTTGAATACCTTGAGGGGTGTAGTTTCTAAAATGGGGTCACTTTTGGGTTTTTTCTATTATGTAAGCTCCACAAAGTGACTTCAGACCTGAACTGATCCTTAAAAAGTGGGTTTTGGAAATTTTCTGAAAAATGTCAAGATTTCCTTCTAAACTTCTAAGCCTTCTAACATCCCTAAAAAATAAAATAACATTCCCAATATGATCCAAACATGAAGTAGACATATGGGGAATGTAAAGTAATAACTACTTTTGGAGTTATTACTATCTATTATAAAAGTAGAGAAACGGAAATTGGCAAATTTTCTAATTTTTTTCAAATTTTTGGTAAATTTGGTATTTTTTTTATAAATAAAAATGAAATTTTTTGACTCAGTTTTACCACTGTCATGAGGTACAATTTGTGACGAGAAAACAATATCAAAATGGGCTGGATAAGTAAAAGCGCTTTAAAGTTATTACTACATATAGGGACACATGTCAGATTTGCTAAAATGGCCTGGTCCTTAAGGTGAAAAATGGCTGGGTCCTTAAGGGGTTAAAGAAACACCAAAGTAAGAAATGAATAATAAAAACAATATTAACTTGCAGACACATTTCTACAGGACAGCCTGCATCATTTTCTGTATTCTTCTGATGCCGACAGTTCTGTAGAACTTCTGTGGCAAACACTGGTGTTAATTTTCCAGCAGATCTATTTCATTTTCAACGGGTTGGCTGCAAAGACTATGCAAATTCATGATCTTTGTGTCTTATTGCACAGAAGGCAAAGGAGGGAGGCTCCTGCTCCAGACAGTTGTCTTAGGCTACTTTCACACTTGTGTTTTGGATTTCTGTTTGTGAGATCCGTCATGGGCTCTCACAATCGGTCCAAAACGGATCAGATCTGCTTAGAATGCATCAGTTTGCCTTCCGTTCCGTCTCCATTACGCTTTGGAGGTGGACAGCAAACTGCTGCTTGCAGCATTTTGGTATCCGTCTGACGAAACTGAGCCAAACCTATCCGTTCTGACACACAATATAAGTCAATGGAGACGGATGCATTTTCTATGACACAATAGAAAACGGATCCGTCCTCTATTGACTTTCAATGGTGTCCAAGACGGATCTGTCTTAGGTTTTGTTACAGATAATACAAACGGATCCGTTCTGAACGGATGCAGACGGTTGTATTATCTAAACGGATCCCTCTGTGCAGATCTATGACGGATCTGCACTAAACGCAAGTGTGAAAGTAGCCTTACAGACGCACATGGGATTGATACACACACATATAAATATATATATATATATTTATATCTTTTCATACTGTGCATAGACGTACAGTAACTATCAGGATAGCAAGCATAGCAGCTGCTATGTGGCCCCAATAACTAAGAGGGCCAATCTCCACTCCAGTATATGTGCAGTTAGTGATGTATACGGCCAATGGAAGAGTGCATTGTTTTTTGCATTTTTTCTGTGCTATGACATCACTGATTCATTTCTGTACATCATACCATTGTGTCATCACTGTGGGCCTAATTGCTGTACTGTGACATCATTGTGCACATTGTTCCCGTGCCATAACTTCACTGTGGACATTATCCCACCATTGTGACATCACTGTGTGAACTATCCCTTTGCATAAGGAAAACCAAGATAATCATAAGCTTCTCATATTCATACTACGGAAGGTGGTCATGGAGGTATGGGGCCCCATTCCAAGTTTTGCTATGGGGCCCCATGGGTCCTTGTTACACCCCTGCATAGGAGCCCCAGGAGTCACCAGGCACTGGCAGAGCATATCTGGGACTGCAAGACCCAGTAGCTCTGCTATACTCAGTGATTTTGTGATCGCTGGGTCTATCAGAGGCAGGGGCGTAGCCGTTTCCTTTGTTCACTACATAGCACTTTGCATGCTAGAAAAGAGAAGGCAGAAGCAGTTATAAACTCTCTCAAAGACAGCCGAGCCTGTTCTTGCTAGATTGCAAGAGCAGGAACATTAAACCTGCACCATACATTTACAATAGTGCCAGTTTAAAGCCCAGAACTACTACATGATATGGAGTATGATCATTATCAGGTTAAAGAAAGTTTGTATCTAAAATAAAATTGAACATATATTAAAGAGTTTCTCTGAAATATTTTAACTGATGACCGATCCTCTAAATAGGTCATCAGTATCTGATCGGTAGGGGTCCGACACTTGGGACCCCCATCACGCAGCTGTTTGAGAAGACATCGGTGGTCGCAGTAGCACTGTGGCCTTCTCTCACCTCACAAAGCACAGTGCTATAAATTATACTGTGGCTGTGCTTGGTATCGCAGCTCAGCCCCATGCATTTCAATGGGACTGAGCTGCGCCTAGGCCATGTGACTGATGAACGTAATATCACATGGCCTAGGCAAAGCTCCGAGAAGGGCACAATGCTAGTGCGAGTGCTGGTGCCTGATCGGCGAGACTCCCAGGGTGTCGGACCCCCACTGTTTAGAAATTGATGACCTATCCAGAGGATAGTTCATCAGTTAAATATCTTGGAAAACCCCTTTAATAAATCTGAAGTTAGAGCAGTAGCCATCATTTAGTATTTTTGTTTTATGCAATTAGAAAAGTATTGGTATTTTTAAAATAAAATATGGCCACCAATTTTGAAACTGTGAATACCAAGAGCAATCATAATGGTAAATTTGTTCCTCCAGTGGTAAAACGATCACTTTTATATTGATTGATCCTGCTGACAAAACTACAGTTTTGAATTCACTGCTACTCGAAAAAATAATAGGTATACGTCTCAATAATAGATAATATCACGGATAGGGAAGAGGCGCTAAAATAAATATACTTTATTAATACGTAATAAAAAACAGGGAAAATGTATCACAAGTCATAACTAACATAATTAAGAAAAAAATGCACAGCAAAGCAGTATTGCCTAATGTCCTGACTGGGACTGGTAGCCCAGATTAGATGTTTGGTGTGGATATACAAGGAGGCTGGGTAGGTGGTGTAAAAAGAACTGAGAAAGCCCGATGGCCAGTAACTCAAATCTGATGGAATATAACCAGCTATCAAGAACTGACCATATACCAAAATGCCCAGGGTATCTGGTCAATTGATATTGATGACCAACCCAGAAGAAGGCTCTCAAAAAAAAACCTAACCACCTGCCCCTCCAAAACTAGAACTCCCACATACAGCGTCTAAAATAGCTCAACGCGTTTCATCAGAAGACTCATCAGTAGCAAGGTTACAGACCACGTAGTGGGGTGATGGTAACAAACGCTGCCACACTAGTGTTGTGTGACAGCATATCCGGCACTATGGTGGCCGTGAAACGGCCGCACGTACCGCCGGTATATATGGGGGAATCAGACACACGCCCCGGAGGAAAGGAAAATAGGCAACCAATGAGAAACAAGCGGGGAGGAACTACATCCATTAACCTGTAGTATCCCATGGAGCAACATTAGTCTAACATCCTCCTGACAGAACGACAAGTAAACAGGGATATCGTAGGCAGGAAAGGTAAATAACAGTGAAATATAAACAGGGACGAAAAGGGGATAAAATCAGCAGAGACTGGATGAAAGCCTCGCCGCTAACATGACAGTATGTGACATAAGTATACATGGAATAAATACATACAGGCATCTTCTATCTGGGTAAATCAATTTAGATACCATGTATCGGCATACAAGTAGGCAGCATAAAAGGATAGATACAGATACAAAGTATCAGCGTTTATATGGAAAAAACACTGTATAACTAGTATCTGATAACAATGACTATCTGATAAAAAAAAATGCTGACCTAAATTGATTAAATCAAAACATAATAGCGGAAAACCAAAGCAAATATTGAGGCTTCTACTAGAACACTGCGGAGGCCACTACTAGAATCAATAGATAATAGCAAGGAATGCTAAAATCATGATGGTGTAAAGTGCCAATAGCTAGTTGTTGAGAGCCTAGGTATAAATGAAACAAAATTGACACTGCAGCATCAGGGAATACCCAATGCAAAATATATCCCATGAAAAATGGGAAATATATGGTAGCTGCCATAATGTTAAAATCATTCAATGATAAATATGGTTGTAATACGCTAAACCGTTTGACTCAAAATGAATTATCAATCAATAAAGCATGCATAGGAGATATCGTCATTGAATCCGAATGGGCGAGCCGTGCTCAACCTAAAAGTCCACTGGGCCAGTTTCTGAAGAACACGTTGGTCAAAGTTGCACCTCCTAAGAGAAGGTCTAACAACCTCAATTCCCTGGAACCCAAGTCTCCAGAATGATGTAGATTTTAAGTGGCGTGCGATCGGGGTATCAGCATCCTTCCTAATATAATTCAGATACTCGCTGATTCTCTGGCGAAATTCACGGATAGTTTTGCCGACATATTGCAGACCATACACACAAGTAGCCAGATAGACCAGGCCGGAGGATCTGCAATTGACAAAGCAGTTAGTCAACCAGGTCTTGGGACTCTTGGTCTGAAAAAATATAAACCAAACAGTGCTTTAGATTGCGTCCTCTGCAGTAGGTAATCGCTGGACGTTCCTCCACCAGATGTTCAACATCAGTGTCTATTCTTAGGATACCCCTGTATCGGTCCATTGGCCGCATTAAAAGGTCGCTATCAAGCGAATCTGTATATCATCAATTTGCTTATCTTTGGGATTGAGAAGAGACTCTCACGTGCGTGCCAACAAATGTTGGTATGCAGACGTGAAAATCTTATGAAGATACCCACGTCTAAGGAACCTGTTCTCAAGATCCATGGCTATTGTTTTAAAGTCTGAAACAGAAGAACAATTGCGACGAACACGGAGATACTGCCCTTTGGGAATCACTCTTTTAATATAGCCACCAATTTTGAAACTGTGAATACCAAGAGCAACCCTAATGGTTAAATTTGCTTCTCCAGTGGTAAAACTATCACTTTTATATTGATTGATCCTGCTGACAAAACTACAGTTTTGCCATAAATTTTTAAGATACTAATATAAAGACGACAAACAAACAAACAAAAGTTCACCTTTGGGGAATTTTTATTATTATTGCAGTCTACTAATTTTAGGCAATAATTTTTCCAGTTGGTCTTTTTATTAAAAATTTCCATGTACAGATTTCATATTCTGTACATTTGTGGACTAGTAGGCTTTCTGCTTCACAGTAAATCCATTAGACACTAGCTCTGAGAGTTTTTTGTGTAGTGCTTATGTCTGAACTCCTGACAGGTCTTTGCATTAAGCCCAATCACCCTATACTTTAGGCCCCTTTCACACGGGCGAGTTTTCCGCGCGGGTGCAATGCGTGAGGAGGACGCATTGCACCCGCACTGAATCCGGACCCATTCATTTCTATGGGGCTGTGCACATGAGTGGTGATTTTCACGCATCACTTCTGCGTTGCGTGAAAATCGCAGCATGTTCTATATTCTGCGTTTTTCACGCAACGCAGGCCCCATAGAAGTGAATGGGGATGCGGGAAAATTGCAAGCATCCGCAAGCAAGTGCGGATGCAGTGCGATTTTCCCGCATGGTTGCTTAGCAACGGGACCAGATCTTTATTATTTTCCTTATAACATGGTTATAAGGAAAATATTAGCATTCTTAATAAAGAATGCTTAGTAAAATGAAGATGAAGGGTTAAAAATAATAAAGTTAACTTACCTTTGCCACTTGATCGCGTAGTTGCGATCTGTCATCTCTTCATGCTTCAGCTAACAGCTAAAGGACCTGTGATGATGTCACATCACATGGTCGATCACCATGGTGATGGACCATGTGATGTGACGTCATCACAGGTCATTTAGCTGTTAGTTAAAGCATGAAGAGAGATGACAGATCGCAACTACGCGATCAAGTGGCAAAGGTAAGTTAAGTTTTATTATTTTTAACCCCTTCATCTTCATTTTACTAAGCATTCTTTATTAAGAATGCTAATACTTTCCCTTATAACCATGTTATAAGGGAAAACAATAAATTCTCCAGAATACTGTACCCGAAACCGGACTTCAGTGATGAAGTCTGGCTTCGGGTCTGGGTACCAAACATGGCGATTTTTCACACGCGCGTGCAAAACGCATTACAAATGTTTGCATATTCCCGCAACACACCCGCCTCTTATCCGGACGTCAAACATGACGCCCGTGTGAAAGAGGCCTTACTGTATGTATCCCCACTTAACAAGGCTCTAATCTTTTGAAGACCCTACATGTCTCATATTTAGAGGGTCATTTACTATTCTGAAATACGCCTAAATTAAACGTATTTCAGGCGCAGATGGTGGCGCAGCAGTTAGTTGTGCCGCTATCTGTGACTTTGCCTCACTCACGCCAGGTCTAAAATGTTGGGCGTAGAAAATAATCTAAATGTAGACAGCTCAGAAGCTGTCTTACATTTAGAACTGGCGCTGGATGCTGCAAAGTTATGGAGAGGCCAGCGCCTCTATATAACTTTGGCAAATTCTCCACCAGCTATTGGTCTTTATTAAGACCAGCGTCTAAAACGGCGATCTTAATAAATGTGCGCCTTAGTTTCTATGCGCTCGATATCATGAAATATGAATTATGGAAGTATGCCTGTCCTCCTAACTCCTTCTGTACATACTTAGGCCCCAGTCACACGTCCTGCAATTCTGTTCTGCATTTTGCGGAACGGAATTGCGGACCCATTTATTCCTATGCCCCGCCCGGTCCGCAATTGCGGATCCGCACTTCCGGGTTCACAATCGCGTTCCCGAAAAAAGTAGAACATGTCCTATTCTTGTCCGCAATTGCGGACAAGAAAAGTAATTTTTATATAGTGCCGACGATGTGCGGTCCGCAAATTGTGGAACGCACATCGCCGTTGTCCGTTTTGCGGATCCGCAAAACACTTGCGGATGTGTGAATGGGGCCTAACAGTTAAGTTTTGTTCATATTTCTTGTTTGCCAGTTGGATGGGGAGGTGGGGTCAGCATGAATAATGAAGCATCTCCCTGAGGGATGAACCCTGATGTAGGAGGTTGTCTCCCTTTTTTTGGAGGATATGTGGCAAAAAAGGGAGAGGTGCTCATAGGGCAATAGTTTCTTAATGAGTTTGTTTTAAAAAAGGTAATGGTTATGCTCACCTTTTCGAGTTGTGCAAGCATAAGCACAACACTAGTGTAAGCGTATGTTTAGTTAGTGGTCGGTGCTGCCGGTATCGTTCGCTTCTCGCTTATGGAGTTGCCAGTCCTCCTGGAGGAGTGATGAGAGACAAAAGAGGAGTGTGGGGTATTGGTGGTCCACCGTTTTCGATACCTCCTGGCGCATTAACACGACCCGAGGCTGTAAATTCACGTGCATGTAGCGTGTTTTTATTCAGACGACATGCATGCACTCTTCCTCTTCAAACAACTGATCGTCAGAAGTGCCGGGAGTTGGATTCCACCCCCTCGATCTGATATTCACCTATCATAAGTAGAGTTGAGCGAACTTGTATTTTAAGTTTGGCGTCCAAAGTTCGGGTTGGGGTTATCGAAGCAACCAGTTATGGATTCCGCTACCACGGACCATAACGGCATTTGGAATCCATAAGGGGATTCTTCAATGAACCCAATCCTTGGACAACACTAAGGACCTGGGGTGACGTCACCGTCATGTGATCAGTGCAGGGGCGTGGCTCAGTACTGGATCACCAATCCAATGCTAAGCCACGCCCCCTGCACTGATCACATGACGGTGACGTCATCCCAGGTCCTTCGTGTTGTCCAAGGTTCGGGTTCATTGAAGAATCCCCTTATGGATTCCAAATGCCGTTATGGTCCGTGGTAGCGGAATCCATAACTGGATGCTTCGAAAACCCCAACCCGAACTTTGGACGCCAAACTTAAAATACAAGTTCGCTCAACTCTAATCAGGAGGATAGGTTATCTATATAAACGCACAGTATATGGCATGTCTGTGTGCATGAGACCGAAGACAACAAAACCCATAACAAAATAGTACGGGAAATATGGAATTTGATGATATCGCCTTTTTAAAATAAGGCTGTTTTTTTCCACCCTGTGACTTTAAAACATATTTGGATATGTTTGGGCAGGAAATTCTGCTTTAAATATTAGCTTGAAACATAGTATGCATATACCACAAATACAATAAAAAGGCAGTTTAGGTAATCAGCAATGAATAATTGAGTCACAATGACTTGTAATTGTATCAAGGCCTTTTGTTTCATATCAATAATGCCCGAGATGAAACCCTAAGTGCTTTATGTTGTAAGCAGAGGCATAGTGTACAATTATAGAAATCTATTTACTGACAATCAGTCCATTACCAGGCTAAAACACTAAAAGCATTTACAGTCAGCTTAGTGACTGCACTGTGCTGACATGCAAGGGCCTGAGGGGCCGCAGCTCTGGTACTCTACAGGGGATGATGGTTTCAAAGAAGAGGCTATAACTACATTTTAAAAATATGCTTCGACTTATGAGTCACGAAACAGAGCTACTTTTGTACATGCATCTTAATCTATAGAAAATTGCTCTTATCTTAGCAACTTGTGATTATGACCAAAATCACATGCTAAGCTCAAAGTGTTTAGCGTTATGAGACTTTTCACTTGTTTATTGTGCATAAATATGGTATAAAAAGAACATTTAATGGGTTTGTAAATATAACTAGTAAAACACATTAGTTTATTGAAATTGATGGATTTGCATGCCGTAAATATTGTATAAATGCTTTTTACACATGTCAATTAGTTGGGAGGCGAAACAGTATGATATAAAAGAAACACATTAAAGAGCAAATCTACATGTAATTGGACTTTAATATGTTTAATCTCAACAACAATAAAATATGATCAAGCAGTAATTGACTTGTGGTACAGTTTCTTAAAGGAAATGTGTCATCAGAAAATGACCTATTGTTTCAATCTCGTTTATTTTTTGTTTAACATATTTTAAAGAATATATGATTATGCTATTTTGGATTTTCCAGGTCAATATCTACATTTAAACAAGAACCATAAAATCCAGCAATTTTGACAATGGCCACTAACTAATAATAGGCTGCACTTCTTAGTCTGTACAAATCACTTTACTGCAGTTATTTGCTTATCTATACACAGAGGTGATATAATTACAGGCAGGATTAGAGATAAGACAGGAACCACAATAGCTGACTGTCAAATCTTATCTAGTCTTTCCTTGTGCAATCACCCCTGCACAGGTCACAGAGCAGGCCTACAAAACTCTACCATAGAAGTCAATGAGGTCCCCTCCTGGCCATTGCGTCTATGGACCCATAGGGCTGCTGGAAAGCAATTTTCTGAATGCTTTCTAAATGCTGGTAAGAACAGCTAAGGCAAGATGGCAGCCCTCATAATCATGTTCAGAAAAAAGAATAAAAAAAATATATGTATTTGAATGGATATGTATTACTATCTGGTTTTAACTGGCAGAAAAAAATGTTGGTGACACATTTCCTTTAGACATGTTGGGGCAAATAGCTATAAAATATAAAAATACGCCACTTATGTAATATATCTAATTGCCCTTAGTCCTGTTTCATTGTTTCTCTGGTTACCTTTTGCATACTGACTACAAACAATCTCCTCTGTAGTCCGGTTTGGTCAGTAAATAATACCCTTGGCCATACACAATAGTGGCCATACATATTCGTCTAAGGCCTCATGCACACGGCCGTTGTCGTGGTCCGCGTCCGAGCCGCATATTTTGCGGCTCGGGCGTGGACCCATTCACTTTAATGGGGCCGCAAAAGATGCGGACAGCACTCCGTGTGCTGTCCGCATCTGTTGCTCCGTTCCGTGCCCCCGCAAAAAAAAAATAGAGCATGTGCTATTCTTGTCCGTTTTGAGGACAAGAATAGGCATTTCTATAATGGGCTGCGTTCCGTTCTGCAAATTGCGGAATGGAACGCGGAGCAGCTTCCGTGTTTTGCGGATCCGCAGTTTGCGCAACACAAAACACCAACGGCCGTGTGCACGAGGCCTAAAACTGATCAAATTGGATGATTTCAACAAAAATGATTGATCTTCGGTGAAATTTAACAAGAAATTACTGTTCATCATCTGAAAAAAAGTAGGCTGTGTTTGAAATTTTTGTCTGATAGTTGGAGGAAAGATCTTTCATTCAAAAGAAAGATTGTTCATGCATAAAAGATATTTCCTTCATCCATTGTCCAGTTTCATTTAATATGTATGGCCAGTCTGAACAATTGTAACAGCCAGTATGGACTAGACCAGGCATGCTCAACCTGCGGCCCTCCAGCTGTTGTAAAACTACAACTCCCACAATGCCCTGCTGTAGGCTGATAGCTGTAGGCTGTTCGGGCATGCTGGCAGTTGTAGTTTTGCAACAGCTGGAGGGCCGCAGGTTGAGCATGCCTGGTCTAGACTAAAACATGTATGGTAGTTGTTGTTTAACTATCAACCAACTTCTAACTAATATATAGTGTCATATTTAGGCTCTCCTGCTCACAGACTACCCTCTAGTGATTCATCCTTCTCACAGAGAAAATGATCCTACACATGAAAGATGTGTATGTGCCACAAAACTGTTTGCTGTAATGAAACTTATCACAACGTAACACTGTTTTGTGGCACATTTCATTAAAAGAAAACATTCAGTAGGTTCTAATTGTGGGTGCCTTAAAGGGGTATTCCCATTACATACAATGGGGGCATATTGCTAGGATATACCACCATTTTCTGATAGTTGTATGTCCCACCTCTGGGACCCACACCTACAAGGAGAACGGAGCGGGGAGAGCTGTGGCTGGAGGACCCTTGGTTTCCCAGGGTTCGTCCACCACCAAGCGCTGCTCCCATACAAGGGAATGGGAGCGCACTGCGCATGCGTGGCGCCTGCTCCCATTAATTTCTATGGGGCAACAGAAATAGCCGAGCCAGTTGGCTCAGCTATTTTCAGCGGCCCCATTGAAATGAATGGAGGGCAGCTGCGTATGTGCGGTGCGCCCTCCATTCATTTTCCCGCTCCGTTCTTGTTGTAGGTGCAGGTCCCAGAGGTGGGACCCACACCTATCAGACAATGGAGGCATATCCTAGCGATATGCCCCCATTGTATGTGATGGCAAAACCCTTTTAAGGGTTCCTTCATACGTGACAAATTTTTTTACACAAATTTCAGTGTCAGAAAATCCGTTCTATTCAACTAAACTGGTTTATTTCGGCACCAAGTTCATCGATTTCTACAGGCCCCATTCAGATATAATGTAAATGATCTTTAGTTGCAGAAATGTGTGCAACAAAATCTGCCACGCGTGAAGGCAGCCTTGAGAGTTGTGAAACTATTTTCTTTAATCCTAGCCGGAATTTCCCACATTTTAACCATTAATCATCACAAGGATCTAATTCAGCACCATGTAAGAAGACATGAGGGTACAAACACACAACGCAGTCGTGATCTGCTCGCGTTGTGGCTGGCTTATTATTTAACTACTGAAGATCGCACTGCATCTTCATTATTAATGTCCACGCGGTATTGAAGGTGCTGCACGTCCATTAATAGCGAAGACCGGCTATACAGTGCAGTATTCATTAGTTAAATAAAAGGCAGCTTAATTAGTCACACGGTTCTTGACCACAGGATGTGCCAAAAATAATTAGTATAAAGCCCTATGGAGCATTTTTGGCATACTGGGGGTAATTTACTAAGACTGGTGTGTTACATGCCAATCTTATTAAAAAAAAACTGCACTGGATGAAGAGGAGCATGCCTGTTAATAAATGTGTTGCTGCTTCCGCTGTCAATGTGCCAGAAATAAAAACTACTCCAGCCAGGTGCACGAGTAGATTTATGATGTAATGTGTACCACATTACTGGCGCACATGTTGTTAGATGAGTCGGGCCGAAGAGATCCCACCCGCGGCCTGCCCCCTCTCCTCTCCAGACCATGCCCACTGGAAAAATGGAGAGGATGATGCAAAAAGCTAAAAAGTCCCAAATTCTGTCTCAAAAATGGCACTCGTGACAAAATTTTGCAACTAGTATAGAGGTATAGTAAATGACCCCCACTGTGTTGCAACTTCCCCTCACACTGCCTTAAGACATTGGAGATGAGCGAAGTTTTGAAAAATTCAATTCGGCAGCTTCGCAAAACTTCGCCAAGAAATTTGATTTGTTCCGAATTAATTTGTCATGAATCGCTATAAATCTGGAATACCCAGCCCGATCTGCCTTATCATTTTGATCGTCATCAAAAATGTTTCTACTTGGTGGCCGAACCCCAATGTGAAGGCTTGGAAAATAAACTGCAGGGAGCGTGCAGGGAGAGAGTAAGGGTACTTTCACACTTGTGTTGGTGCCAATCCGTCTGTTTATTTGCACAGACGGATCTGCACCTATAATGCAAATGTTTGTATCCGTTCAGAACGGATCCGTTTGCATTAGTTAAAAGAAAAATGACAGTCCAAAACGGATTCCGTTTTAAATTACATTGAAAGTCAATGGGGAACGGATCAGTTTTCAAATGCACCACATTGTGTCATTGAAAACGGCTCCGTCCCCATTGACTTACATTGTAATTCAAAACGGATCTGTTAGGCTCAGCCTCTTCAGACAGACACCAAAATGCTGCATGCTGCGTCCAAAACAGAATAGAAACAGAACGGAGCCTAACTGATGCTTTCTGAACGGATCCTTATCCATTCAGAATGCATTGGGGCTTAACTGATCCGTTTTGGACCGTTTGTGAGAGCCCTGAAACGGATCTCACAAATGGAATCCAAAACGCTAGTGTGAAAGTACCCCAAGAGACTGATAAACTACAAACTCTGCTACAATTTATCGCTATGTACATAATTGTGCAGTGCACCAGTATTCGAGTAGTGGCCCCATGACACAGCGCGGAGAGTGGCAGCAGCAGCAGTAACAATAGTGGCACCATGATATAGTGGGGAGGGTGGCAGCAGCAGCAGTGACAGTAGAGGGCCCAAGACAGAGTAGGCTGGGTGGAAGCAGTGGCAGTAACAATAGTGTCCCCATTGCAGAGTAGGGAGGGGGGCAACAGCAGTGGCATACAGCAAAAGATGGTGGCAGATCACAGTAGTAGCAGAACCCAACAACAGTAGTGTGATAGCAAGGGCCAGTGCTATGTATATCCTTATAAAAATGTAACATGTACATATCAGTAGGCCGAAAAGCTCCTTTGTAGGAATGGCAGTAGAGGAGGCAGGCGGGTGGCAGCATCACGTGGCCAGAAGTAACAGCCCATTTTGCACAATCTTCCAGTGTGCCAGCACACTACAGTTTGATTATTAGTGGCAGAATGATCTATTCTGTTACATCAGGAACCGGTGTCTGGAAATCCTGGTTGATCCATGCCTGATTCATCTTTATAAAGGTTAGTCTCTCAACATTTTTGGAGGAAAGGCGAGTTTTTTCAGGGGCAACTATGCCCCCTGCCGCACTGAATACCCGCTCTGATGCCACACTACTAGCTGGGCAGGAAAGCATGCCCATGGCAAACTCAGACAGTTGAGGCCACACTTCAAGTTTACATGCCCAGTAGTCCAAGGGATCTTGGATCACAGGTGACAGGGTACAGTCTAAGTATGCCACCACCTGCTGTTTTAGGTTCTGCTGGATGTCCCACTGCTGCTGCTGCTCTGTGGTTTCTTCATTAGGCGGCTGAAGAAAATTGCTCATCAGAGACTCCAGATTTAAGTTGCTGCTGGTGCTGCTCCTGCCCCCCGACCCCCCACCAGTCATGGGGGTGGAACATGAGCGCAGAGGGTCCCCCTGGTCAGACCTTCCTGAAGACGGGCAAAGGTGCTGGTAGGCAGCGACCAACTGACTACACAGCATGTCTCTATAGTAATCCATTTTAGCATCCCTCTCAGAAGGTCTAAAAAATGCACCCATTTTTGACCTGTAGCGAGGGTCTAACAATGTGGACAGCCAGTAGTCATCTGTCTGACGAATCATGACAATGCGGCTGTCACTACGCAAACAAGAAAGCATGCATCTGGCCATTTGTGCAAGGGACTCGGAGGGCGTCTCTGCCTCCATCTCAACTGCATACTGCCACGGTCTGTCGGAGTCATCCTCACTGTCTTCATCGTCACCTCCCAGCTCCTCATGACCCTCCTGCTCCTCAAGCCCCTCCTGCTCCTCTCCTGTCGCTTGGGCAGATAAACCACCTAGTTGTGTATAAAATTCCTGGGTGTTTATGTTCTCCTCCTCCTCATCCTCCTCCTCTGCCAGTTCATCCTCCTCAGGGCTCAGGTAGCTGTGAGATGTAGGCGCCAAATCTTCTGTCCCCTCACTAATCAGATTTCTTAGCATCCCTTCCAGGATGTGAAGAAGTGGAATGACATCATTCATCCCGTAGTTCTGCCGACTGACAAATAAAGTGGCCTCCTCAAAGGGCCTGAGCAAACGACACGTGTCATGCACGAGCTGCCACTGGTTTACGTGGAAGTTACACCGGGGATTAAACGTATCCGTTTGCAGCATTAAGAAATCGTTAATCGCCTTTCTCTGCTCATACAGGCGGTCTAACATATGGAGCGTGGAGTTCCAACAAGTGGAAACGTCGCATATAAGGCGATGTTGGGGAAGAGCATTTTGCCTTTGCAGTTCAAGGAGGGTGTGTTTTGCACTGTAAGAGTGGCTAAAGTGCATGCATAATTTTCTGGACATTTTTAACATCTCTTGCAGTTCAGGGGAAGACTTGAGGAAGCGGGTGACAACGAGATTGAAGACGTGCGCCATGCAGGGCACATGTGTCAGCCCTCCCTGACGCAGGGCAGACAAAATGTTCTTCCCGTTATAAGTAACCATGGTTCCTATCTCCAGTTGGCGAGGAGACAGCCAGTGTTCGATTTCTTTATTGATGACGCGGAGCAATTCCTCCCCAGAGTGGCTCCGTTCAGTCAGGCTGACGAGGTGCAGAACCGCATGACAACGCCTAGTTTTGCGTAGGTGATATGCTGGTGGACCACTGTGAACTGTGCCTAGAGAGGAAGGTGAGGATAAGGTGGAGGATGAGGAGGCAGAGGAGGACATTGGAGCAGAAATCCCAGCATTACAACGTGGAGGCGGCATTGCCATCACCTGGCCAAGTTGCTGGTGTGCCTGGGCCGGAACCACATTTACCCAGTGAATTGTGAATGACATATATTGACCTTGACCATAGCTACAACTCCATATATCAGCACTCGCGTGAACTCTACCAGACACTGAGAGGCCCAAGGACTGGCCCACCTTCTGCTCAATGTATGTGTACAGGGCTGGTACAGCTTTTTTGGAAAAGTAATGTCGGCTTGGGACTCGCCACCTTGGGTGGGCACACGCCATCAGTTCTCTGAAATGTGCAGAGTCTACTACATGGAAAGGGAGGGACTGTAGTACCAGCAACTTGGCCAGGTGCACGTTCAGCTTCTGCGCTGTTGGATGAGTACACGCATACTGTTGTCTTTTAGCAATAGCCTCGGTGATTGATTGCTGTCGAAACGCATGATAGGAGTAGGAGTAGGAGCATCAGGAGCAATAGACTTTGCAGTCGATGGGAAGGAAGGATAGTTTCCTTCTGCTGATGTTGACAAGCCTTGACTGCTGGAGAGGGGGTGCAGGCCAGTGGGAGATGCATCAGTTGCTGCATCATGATGTAACACTAAATGAGTGGCACGGTTTTCCCACGCCACTTTATGGTGACGCTCCATGTGTTGACGCAGGGCCGTCGTGCCAACATTAGCACCCTGGCCACGCCTCACCTTCTGCCCACACATCCTGCATACAGCCACACTAACGTCTCCCAATGACTTGGTGAAAAATTCCCACACTGCCGAGTATGGAATTTTCCCTCCCCCACCGCATGACGTCTGCCTGCTGCTTTTATGAACCCATGCATTGCTAGTGTGTTCCTCACAGGTAGTCTTCTGAGTAGCAGACGCTGTACCCCTCCCACGTTTGGCTACAGATCTCCCACTGCTTCCACTCTGCTGGCTCATGGACACGCAGCCACCCTGCTCTCTCATGTGGACACTACCACCCTTGCCCTCTGATGATGAGGATGCCTCCTCTTCTTCTAGCTTCCATGTGCAATCGGCTACATCATCATCTATAAATGTTTGGTCGTCACTTGTGTCACCCTCACCTGTCTCTTGCACATGTCGCTGAACTCTCACAACATGTGCTCCCACCCAACTGTCATCATTGGTAGTTGCACGTCTAAATGAGTTTGCAGCAGACCTCTCCTCCAAGTCTGGGTTGGCCTGTAACTGCTGACTGTCCTCACAAAACTCATTGTCGCTGAAAAGCGGAGCAGTGCCAGTGGCTATCATTACTTGGCTAGGAGAAGGAGCAGCAAAAGCAATAGGCAGGTTCTGAACAGGTGAGGGCATAGGGGCAGTTCCTGGGCCATGCCAGCTAAGCGTGGTGTCAGAGGAACCAATGCTGTATGACAGTGGCAGCTGTGGCCTGTTGCTGCGACTGCTACCACCCCTCTTTCTTCTGTTGCTACTTGTGCCAGCTACAGTAACATTTTTGCCACTGCCCGTTCCTTTGGAGGGCCCAAGCAACTGTCTGTTGGCCATAGTGTACAGTAACTGTATCACAAAAAAAAAAAGATTAACTCCGAATGTTGGTGCACTAGAACGTGATGCATGCAGCGATATATATATTACACCTGCCTTTAATACTGAGGCACACTAACAATATCACTAAAATAACGGATTAACTGATTGAATGTCTGTGCACTAGAACGTGATGCACATGACAATACACTCTCCCTACAGTCTCCCTGTGCTCTCTCTCTCCAATATTCTTCTATTAATCGTTTTCAGCAACACTGTCCCTAGTATATGAGCGCTTGCCACATCTCTTCCTATGCTCAGCTCACAGGACAATGGCGGAGGCAGATAAGGGGTTTTCTAGGGCTGTGACATCACAGGGGATGTGGCTATCTGCAGATTGTCTGGCTGCACAGCATTATGGGTGATCTCACTTTGCTCAACACGGGACATCACAGATTTAGGCACATTTAACAATATTGGTTATAAACATGACACTAAATAAAAATGGAGCAGACATTATAGTCTGGTGCAAAATAGACCTATTTAATATCTCTGCCCCTTTGTGCTAAACATCACAGATGTTGCTTGCCTGTTAAGCAGCTTCCTTGGCTCAGGATGAGCCCGTTTATGAGTCTTTGGAGAACAGTATCACCCAACTGTTAATATGTTTTTAGTTGTATCGTTAATGATACATTTTCCTATTACAGAAACTCTGCAAACTTCAATATTACCTACTGGCAATCATAAATAACCCAACAAAATCCTAGTGGTAAGGAAATGCTGCTGGACTAAATAAAGATAGGATTATCCAAAGATCAATGAGATTGTTTTGGTTCCTTTCAATTCTTCTACTTTGTTTAGAAGTCAGTTTTCTGCACATTCCTGCAGTTATTCTTCCATTAAATCTTCTGACAGTCGAGTCTGGAAAAAAGCACAATGGAAGGTTATTATAGCACACAGAGCACACGCTTTTATTTTCTGTATGTTAGATCTCCGAGGTCTTCATTATTTACCAGCATTATTAAACTGAAAAATAGAAATACTTTAGTTTCAAATTCAGTTATTGTAAAGCAGAAATGTTCAGCCATATAGTTATTTCAATGCATCTACTATTCCATATAACTAAAGCAGTACATACTGTAAAATTTAAATTCTCTCAATATGTTTCATTAGTCCTTGGTCCCTAGTTTCTCAAATAGGTCCTCAGTATCTGATTGGCGGGGCTCCAGTTCCTGGCAACCCACCTGTTTGTCGAGGCCATGGCGCTCCGGTGAGCGCTGCAGCCTAGATCAGTTATGTCACGTTTATTGGTCACATGACCTAGGCGCAGCTCAGTCCCATTCAAATGTATGGGCCTGAGCTGCCAATATCAAGCATAGACATAAAATGTACATTGCTGTGCTTACTAACTGCTACCCAGCCCGAGATAAGCCCTGATAAAGCAGCCCTTCCCCTACAGTAATAATGATGATCACTACAGAGGAATCTAATATAGTCACAATGGACATTTTCACTCACTGACTGTCGCCATAAGTAAGTTTTCAAGTTCTGTAGATTAAAAAAATATATAATTAACCACTTTTCAGACCGGTAATACAGGAGAATTTGTTTGTGCACATAATAGGAATGCAACACCCGGACCTTCTGATGAACCAGAGTTATCGCCCTCTAACTGAGCTACAGGAGGTTCAGGTGTTCGGTCCATAATGCAGGAATAATAAAGCACCCATATTATACCCATCTGAAAGTAGCCTTAGCTTAGGTTTATATTAGGTTTAATTAGGTTTATAATTTGTATAGGGAGATGGAAATTATATACTACGTTATTGCAAAACCTACATACAAATGGTTGGTGCATCCCTGTGTTTTTTGCATTTCTTTAACACATGCAGCATTGTGTGTAGACATGTGTGGTATGTATGAACTCTTCCCCCTATTCAGGGACTCTGCTAGAATATGCACTTTAGTCACAAATTACAATTTTCATCACATTTTTAAGATAAAAACGCATTACTGCAGAGTTGCATGAATGTGGTTGTGTGTATTGATAATTAGGTTATAATTTTATACACTGTATGCTATGCATTCTGAGAAAATATAGATTTTGGTAAGACGGCAGCTATTTGCTGTATACAGTATACATTTTTTATGCATTTTTGGATGACTTCCAAATATACCATGGCCTCTGTTTCAGTGTTTTTAACAGCACAGTTCTTGTTGATGTACAGAATATGTGTGTGGTATATATGAACTCTACACACATCAAAACACCGTATTTATCGCTTTATAAGACGCACCTGATAAAACGCATCTAGGTTTTTGAGGAGGAAAATAAGATAAAAAATATTTTGAACCAAAAGGTGTGCTTTTGAACTAATGGTGGTCTGTGGATGACACCGTTATGGAGGGCATCTGTGGATGACGCACTGTTATGGAGGGCATCTGTGGATGACGCACTGTTATGGAGGGCATCTGTGGATGACGCACCGTTATGGGGATATCTGTGGATGACACTGTTATGGGGGGGGGGGATCTGTGGATGACACTGTTATGGGGGGGAACTGTGGATGACACTTATGGGGGGGCATCTGTGGATGACTCACTGTTATGGGGGCATCTGTGGATGACTCACTGTTATGGGGCATCTGTGGATGACGCACTGTTATGAGGGCATCTGTGGATGACGCACTGTTATGGGGGCATCTGTGGATGACGCACTGTTATGGGGCATCTGTGGATGACACACTGTTATGGGGGCATCTGTGGATGACACACTGTTATGGGGGCATCTGTGGATGACACACTGTTATGGGGGCATCTGTGGATGACGCACTGTTATGGGGGCATCTGTGGATGACGCACTGTTATGGGGGCATCTGTGGATGACGCACTGTTATGGGGGCATCTGTGGATGACACACTGTTATGGGGGCATCTGTGGATGACACACTGTTATGGGGGCATCTGTGGATGACGCACTGTTATGGGGGCATCTGTGGATGACGCACTGTTATGGGGGCATCTGTGGATGACGCAGTTATGGAGGGCATCTGTGTATGACGCACTGTTATGGAGGGCATCTGTGGATGATGCACTGTTAAGGAGGGCATCTGTGGATAACACTGTTATGGGGGGGGGGGGGAGAATCTGTGGATGACACTGTTATGGGGGGGATCTGTGGATGACACTTATGGGGGATCTGTGGATGACGCACTGTTATGGGGGCATCTGTGGATGACGCACTGTTATGGGGGCATCTGTGGATGACGCACTGTTATGGGGGCATCTGTGGATGACGCACTGTTATGGGGGCATCTGTGGATGACGCACTGTTATGGGGGCATCTGTGGATGACGCACTGTTATGGGGGCATCTGTGGATGACGCACTGTTATGGGGGCATCTGTGGATGACGCACTGTTATGGGGGCATCTGTGGATGACGGACTGTTATGGGGGCATCTGTGGATGACGCACTGTTATGGGGGCATCTGTGGATGACGGACTGTTATGGGTATATCTGTGGATGACGCACTGTTATGGGTATATTTGTGGATGATGCACTGTTATGGGTATATCTGTGGATGACGCACTGTTATGGGTATATTTGTGGATGACACACTGTTATGGGGATATCTGTGGATGACACTTATGGGGATATCGCAATCCTCTGCAGTAGCGCAATCTAAATGGGACAACTTCCTTGGGAATAGAAATGCAGCATCAAAATTGGATATTTTTAAAGGCATCCTCATCTCTAATTGTGAGTGGTACATTCTTTATGGGAATAAAATAGTGAGGAACAAGAAAAAAACTATGTGGATAAATAGAAATGTAAAGGGAGCAATGAATGACAAAAAGAAACCATTTAAATCACTAAAACAGAAAGGTAGCGACAAAGCATTGACAAAAAAAAATAATAATATGTAAAACACAGATAAAAGCAGCCAACCTGGATACATAGAGACTTATTGAAGAACATTTTAGGGTTAGTTTTACTCTCTTTGGCAATTATATAAATGTTAAAAAGTTTAAACCTGAAAGTGTTGGCACTTTACAGAGTGATGAGGGAGGAGTTGTAGAGAGCGATGAGGAGAAAGCTAATCTATCGAATATTTTTTCTTCACTGTATTCACTGAGGAAAATGAACTGTCAGATGAAATGTACAGTGTCATGGTAAACTCCCCATTAAAAGTGGCCTGTCTGACCCAGGAAGGAGTGCAGAGGCATCTTAAAAAGATTAAAATAGACAAATCACTGGGTCCAGATGCCATGCGCCCCTGTATTCCAGGAGAATTAAATAATGTATTAGGCAGGCACTTATTTCTGATATTTAAGGACTCTATCATGACAGGGAGTGTTCCACAGAATTGGCGCTTAGCAAATGTTGTGGCAATATTCAAAAAGGGGTAAAAAACAGAGCCCTGAAACTATGGGCCAGTAAGTGCTCTTTCACACGAGAGTTTCTCTTGTGGGACATAAAGCTGTCAGTATGATTCTGTTTCAGAACGGTCATGCAGAGGCACACAGCGTTATCAATCATGATAATGACATGTGCTTACTAAGTCCAGACAGCACAATCCCTCTCTCACATGGAGCGTGATTCCTGTAAGGGACATCCTTGTGTTAAAGAGCCCAAAGTCTAACATCTGTTGTCGGTAAACTGTTTGAGGGTTTTCTAAGATATGTTATTCTGGAGTATCTCAATGAAAGTAAGCATATAACACCGTATCAGCATGGCGGTCCAACTAATTTAATCAGTTTCTAGGTAAGTTCTAGATTTGACCGGCGAGTCAATGGATATCATATATCTTGACGTCTCCAAAGCATTTGATACTGTGCTACATAAAAGGTTAGAATATAAAATGGGAATGCTTGGACTGGGAGAAAATGTCTGTATGTGGAAAAATAACTGGCTCAGTGATAGAAATCAGAGGGTGGTTATTAACGGTACACACTCAGATTGGGTCACTGTAACTAGTAGGGTACCACAGGGGTCAGTATTGGGCTCTATTATGTTCAATATATTTATTAATTTATTAAAAGTAAAAGAGGACAGTTTTCTGCTACAGAGGGATCTGGATAGATTGGAGGCTTGGGCAGAGAAATGGCAGATGAGGTTTAACACTGACAAATGTAAGGTTATGCACATGGGAAGGAATAATGCAAGTCACCAGTACATACTACATGGTAAAACACTGAGTAACACTGACATGGAAAAGGACCTAGGAATTTTAGTTAACAGTAAACTAAACTGGAGAAATCAGTGTCTGGCAGCTTCTGCCAAGGCAAATAAAATTATGGGGAGCATCAAAAGGGGCATAGATGCCCGTGGATGAGAACATAGTCCTGACACTTTACAAATCACTAGTCAGATCGCCCATGGACTACTGTGTACAGTTCTGAGCTCCAGTGAACAAGGCAGACATAGCAGAGTTGGAGAGGGTTCAGAGGAGGGCAGATAGAATACATTAAAATCAGGGTTATTTAGTTTACAAAAACACGAATAAGGAGAGATCAAATAACTATGTATAAATATATCAGGGGTCAGTACTTCCTCTGGATCAACTTGCAGGATAACAGGCTGAACTGGGTGGACAAATGTCTTTTTTCAGCCTTACATACTATATTATTAATCCCTGTATTATATATCGTAGGTTGCTATTTTTTTTTATTATTTCCAGCCTAAAACCAGAATTTAGTTCTTTCCAGTTCTGATTATTTTATTAATATTATTTTATGATATTTGCATGTAAGGGCTCGTTCACATCACCGTTTGTCTTTTCCGTTCTCCGGCTCTGTTAAGGAGCAGGAGAATGGAAAGGACGGATGCTGTACATAACTGACACACCTTAACGGAGCCGGGGAACGGAAAAGACAAATGGTGATGTGAATGAGCCCTTAGTTGTATGTATGAAATCTTGTATGTATGAGTAACACTTTTACCCACTAATACAACTTTCATGCAATTTTTAGGAAAAATTACATTTTGATGCAAAATTGCCTGAAGGTATCTGTGTGTATAAAGTATAATTTTTTGTGAACATGTCCCTAATGTCCTAATAATAGTTTTTGTAATATAGTTTCTTTTGCCTCCCTAAAAAGCACGGGTCACTCTGCGCTTAAAATCCATTTCTCTGTATACCACTGATTTTATGATTGGGCTGCAGCGCAGGGAGTACGGGTAGGAGCGCATATTGTGCGACTTGTGACCAAAGATCTAACATTGTTGATATTTTGTGACAGTCTTGTTGAGTGTTGCAACATGACCTTATTGAAAATCATAAAATATTACTATGCGATCTTCATGTTGTACCACACGTCACTGTGTAGCCCTAGCCTAGTGTGGTGAGGTATGACAGCATGTGATATGTTTGTGTTTGGGGTCATTAATTACATTTGACTCTAATACTTTGCAGTTTTTCATTGTCGTGACTAGTTTGTCAGCCACTGATATATGTTCAATTATATTGATTTTGTAAAGTTAAAGTTTCTTTTTTAACTTTATTTAAATCTCTTATTTGCTGCTTTAGAAATGATGCCCTCTTCCACTGCTGTTCCCACTAGTCTGGGCACTGCTGCATGTAAACATGCACACAGTCCAGCGCTGCGGCCTTCTCACCGTTTACTGCTGCTAGCGCCGCGCCCAGTGACGTCACGACTTGTATCAAGTGGCGTGGGCGGGGCTAAGCTCCATTCACTGAACGGAGCTTAGCCCCGCCCATGCCACTTGATACAAGTCGTGACGTCACTGGGCGGGGCGCTAGCAGCAGTAAACAGTGAGAAGGCCACGGCGCTCCTGCAGCGCCGCGGCCTTCTCAAACAGCTGATCGGCGGGGGTCCCGGGTGTCGGACCCCGGCCGATCACATGCTGATGATCTATCCTGAGGATAGATCATCAGTGGTAACAAACTGCAGAACCCCTTTAAGTGTAAAATATGCAGGCTGCTTCTCTAGTGATACCTGTTACATGCTGCAGTAATAGCAATAATGATAAATAAAAAGAAATATATAATATATTTCTGAAAATGAGAAAGGTTTCTGTCAGTCAGAAAATACATTTTCTCTCACTATCACCATAAACAATCAATTAATTTTACAAAATGAACCAGTATAGCAAACCAGGGCAAATTGGGCTCCTTAGTAACTACATATATGAAAACTGAAATTAGGGTCTAAATGTGACAGTTATCCTTTAAGGCTAATATTAATTATGTCACTAAGAAGTTGAACTGCACTTTTTTTCACCTGGATGCTAAGCCAACTATTTTTAGTTGAGACACAAATTAAAAATCTACAATAACAAAAAATGATATTTTCGAGAGAGTTTTTCTAATTTTGATGCTACTGTTGTGGGGTTAAGAAGGTCCCTTATTTGCCACCAAAATACCCTGCTTGTTTTCCTTACATATTGGGCTCCACAACTACAGGTGACAAGGTATACCAACTCTTATGTCCTATGGTTGATAAACATCCTGTTGTTGGACTGTCCAGTTGTTTTACAACCGGTTTACTAGTCAAAATAGTAACATATTTTGTAAACCTGAAAAAAGACATATGTCCATACAGTTCAGCCAATTAACTGGCAAAACTGATCCATAGAAAGGCAAAATACCCTTATGAGGTAGAAGCCCATTTTCCCTCATCTTAGGGAATGAAAACTCCTTCTTGACTTCAAAATCTGGCAAACATAATAACTCCCTGGATCAATAACCCTTCTCCAGAAATCGAATAGCTATAACATATAACAGTGGCGTAGCGTGGGTTGCCAGCACCCGGGGCAAGCCAAGTATTCTTTTTAAATAAATGAATAACCCTTATTGTAATCTTACTGTTGTCTGTCCATTCCATATATTACTTTATTTGCCCATCTTTGAACCCGCTCAAGCTCTACTTTGTCTTTCCTGTACACTGATGCCCAAGATTGTGCAAAATATTCCTTGCACGTTTGACCAGTAATTTACAGTATTAAGTAATAGAACTATGTTCAGCTACTGTGTATCTGCATCCACATACCTTGAATAAACCATATCTGCAGGTCCCCACAATGGTCTGAGCTAGTCACGTATGTTGCATCACCAAGCTATAATGAATAAGAACTAAAGTATCCCTGATATTGTTTCTCCACATGTAGGTGATCAAAAGGGAATCATCAAGAAGTTCCCCAAAATCCAGGACAGCTTGAGGATGCCCCAAAACATATGCAGCACATCACAATCTCCTCATGCATGTAATCATTGTCCCAAGTTCAGCAAATCTTCACTTCTAACAGATAAGGCATGTTGATAAGCCTTCCTTAAGACCTAGTCTCGATAGCACGTATTCTCAAAACCTCAAACCTGTAGCTGCCTTTTGAATGTCAGATAAAATGGTGTATTTGCCATGAGTGGGTAAGTTTTGGCCTTTAGGTATGCCCTTCTTCAGAGCCTTTTCATACCAATTATCCCACCTCAGCAAACTATTGTTTGCTGTTTCTTTACAATACAATGTGTACCTACTACCCAAATTTCCAAATTGTGATATTCAGGAAGGCAAGTCTGTGTTCAAGGATCCCAGAAGTGAAGAACAGACCAATGTGCTTCAAGGGGTTGTCCAGTTTCAGTAGGAAGATCCCATGCCACTACTCCAGTACTCCTGGACAGGCGCTGAACAGGGTCTGTTGACCTGGCTGCCAGGGTGATGTCACGTCAACAACACATGCCTGCTGCAGCACCACCGAGGCCAGTAACTGACTACAGTATTCATGTGTTGCCAACATGATGTCACCGCTGGTGCAGAGACAACAGAGCCCGACTGGGAGAACCAGAGGGTGGTGCGGGATCTGCTAGGTACTGTATGTAATGATCAACTCTTAACTGCAAACATGCCCCAAACGTTTAAAGTTCAGAGCCCTAACAAATTCACCAACAATTTCTTTAATTTTTTCATCCTCACTATTTTGGGGTATATAAATATATTGATTAGCTATTTCCTTTCACTGTAAATTTACCCCCCCCCCCCCCCAGACAATTAAGTAATTTTAGGGGTTTTATTTTTTGCATGAAATTTTACAGCATTCTTTAAGCGGTAGAAATGATAACTTATGTTGGTCAGTATGATTACAGCAATACCAAATTTATATAGTTACCATATTGATGCTTTGCTACTTTTGCACTCAAAAAAAAAAAAGAAAAAAGTTATTTGTTTTTGTGTCACCATATTAGGTACTTTCACACTTGTGGCAGAGGATTCCGGAACTGCCCACCGCGTCTAACCACATGACAACTGAAAGCATTTGTAGATGGATCCGGATCTGTCTCACAAATGCATTGCAAGAACGGATCCGTCTCTTCGCTTGTCATGCGGATAGACGGATCCGTCTTGTACTATTTTTTCAGTTTTAAGGGTCTGGGCATGCGCATATCGGAAGGACAGATCCGTCGTTCAGGTACTTCTTAATGCCTATGGAAATTAATGCCAGATTCGGCATTCCGGACGGAGATAAAAATGCAGTATTTCCTCCATCCAAAACGCCGTTCAGTGACTGAACTGATGACATCCTGACGCATCCTGAACGGATTTCTATTCATTCAGAATGCACTGGGATAAAACTGATCAGTTCTTTTCCGGTATTGAGCCCCAACGACAGAACTCAATGCCGGAAAAGTTTGCCGCTAGTATAAAAGTACCCTAAGATATATCATTTTTCTATTGTTTAATGAAAAGTGTTGTTTGAGGGCTTGTTTTTGTGGGATAAGCTGACATTTTTATTTGTACCATTTTTATGGTATATAAACCTTTTTTTTCGGGGTACTGTGTCTCCTTGGGGAGAGAGCGCCTTAATCGGCGAGAGGAGACTTATAGGCCATACATGCTCCTCTGTAATTCTGTGAAGAAAGGGATGCAAGTGTATGGCCTATAAGTCTTCTCACGCTGATTAAGGCGCTCTCTCCCCAAGTAGTAGTACCCCTCAAATCCTGACATGGGCCTCTCACCCAGCAAAGCCAGTACTGTCTGCTCTGCCCTGAAGAGGGGCAATCACCCCGAAACATGTGTAAAGGCCTATTTAAAGGGTCAAACATTGACCTATAGCAGTGATGGCGAACCTATGGCACGCGTGGCAGAGGCGGCACTCAGAGCCCTCTCTATTAAACCCGCACCCTGGAAAAAGTCTATGGTGTACCAATATGTCTTATACTTTCCCTACCATTAATTAGCGCAGGGTGCACTATGAACAACACAGGCAGTGCACTGAATGTAGGCAGGATATTATAGCTAAATGATAAAGTAGATGGCAGATATACTATATTGGACTGTAGTATTCAGGTTACATTGCCGTTTTGGCACTTTGCGATAAAAAAGTAGGTTTTGGGATGCAGTTTGGGCACTCGATCTCTAAAAGGTTCACTATCACTGACCTATAGGATATCTGCCGTGCATCTGGTGGACGCTAGAGGAAGAGCTTGTAAAACTTTTTTTAAACACTTTTTATTCTATTTTTGGGGGTGTCATGATCAAAACAGTACTGGAATCGTTTTATAGCACATACTATGAGGTTTAACTACTTGCAGACCACCGGATGATGGGTCTGGAAGAATAAATACATTTAAAAAAATGAAAGACAAAAAACAAAAATTATAAAATATAATAAAAAACAAAACAAAACACACACACTAGCCTAATGTGTAACCTCTACCCCCACCCTGGCAATTGTAAATTATGGGTGTCATTTATCAAACTGGTGTAAAGTAGAACTGGCTTAGATGCCCATAGCAACCAATCAGATTCCTCCTTTCATTTTTCAAAGGCGCTGTCCAAAATGAAAGGTGGAATCTGATTGGTTGCTATGGGCAACTACGCCAGTTCTACTTTACACCAGTTTGATAAATCACCGCCTATATATACTCTATATAAATATAACAATGAAGGAATGGGACACAATTTGGATCAACTTGTAGGAAACAGGCCGAACTGGATGGACAAAGGTCTTTTTTCGGTCTCATATACTATGCTACTATGTTTAATTTGAAAAATTTTATTTTGATTTGTATTATAAAAAAATAGAAAAAAAAAATACTTTTTTGCACATTTCCCTGGATGTAAAAAACAAATAAAATATTAAAATAAAAATGACAAAAACAAAGCTCAAAAATTATTTTAGTAACAGGAAAAAAAATGTTCACTTTTGAATACACATACACCTAAAAAACCAGGGCTGTGGAGTCGGTAGATAAATTGTCCGACTCCGACTCCGACTCCTCAGATTTTGAAACTTCCGACTCCGACTGACTCCTCGACTCCGACTCCTCTGTATTTAATATGCAAATACGAAGCTGTTCCACCAAGTTCTTCTAATCTTCTCTAGCACAGAGGTAGTTTAGCAGAAGCTGCTGCCTTCTCCTTTGTGTGCTAATCTTCTGCTGAAGATAGAGCAGTGGGAGGATCCAGGAAGGGGCAGGGGAAGGGGCATTTATTTTAAAACATGATTTTCCTAGTAGAATCCCATAGTCATGTTTAAAATTTAAGCTAACAATCTGAGTTTACATGTTTTATAGCCTTAGCTGAATGATAGCAGTTTTTCAAATGGTTTACAGCTTCAGTCTTGAACTATTGACTATCCATTCCCTTCACTTATACAAGTGTCTCCAGTCCTTAATCAGTTATCAGTGAGAGGCGAGGATAACCATGGGTTCCCTGTAACAGCAGACCACAAGACAATGGAAAGTGTAAGTATTGCCGCTCCTTAAAGGGACACTGACAGGCTGATTTTCCAGCTAAAGATATATATATACTGGTATTCATCAGAGAATTAGGAATAAAACTATACTAATGTTACCCCCAGTTAAGCTGTACTTGTGTTTAAGAAACATTTTAATCTGTATGCAAATTCACTATCTTGTGCCCAATGGGGCAGCGTCTCCTGCGGCTTTGTGCCCAGCCGCGCCCGAGTACAGCTTCCCAGCGCTGTTCCCCTCGTTATTATTCACTGCACTGGCCTGTTTTTTCAGGCTAGCCGAACGCTGAATTCCTACCTAGTCCTGTCTAGTGCTGCCAGTACTCTACATGTGCGCCTGCCCCTTGGGCACAAAGGTAGAGAATTTGCATATTGATTAAAACGTTTTTAAACACAAGTAAACCTCAACTGGGGGTAACAGTCGTCTAGTTGTATTCCTAATCCTCTGATGAATACCAGCAGATATATCAGCCTGTCAGTGTCCCTTTAACTGCATAGTAAAGCATATGAAAAGCATGCTTCTTCACGGTCACTTAACGTCTTTGTTTAGCGGTAAAGTGACGCACTGCATGCATTGGCCTTTATTCTTACAGTAGAGAAGTAATTAATTATAACTTTATCTGAATTAGGACATTTAAACTTGCTTTTTTTTTATTTCAATTTTTTTTTATTCCAATTTAAATCTAGTAGGAGTCGGAGTCGGAGTCGGTCCATTTTTGCCGACTCCGACTCCGACTCCAGGTACCCAAAATTGCCTCCGACTCCGACTCCTCGACTCCGACTCCACAGCCCTGTAAAAAACAAATGTATCTAGTCCTGAACAAGGATAAATGGCCCAGTCTTGAACTGTTTAACCCCTTCCAGTACATATACAGCGCAGTGGGAAGTGACTTTAATTGAACAGATGCACGTTGATTGGACAGATGCCGGAGCTGTGCCCAGTGGCAGGGTCCTGACTGTTTCTGACAGGCCGTTCCTGTCTGCTGAATACACCGGCGGCGATGCTTTAACCTTTTGTATCCTACAGTCAGCGCTGACCGTGGCATGGAAGGGCTGTGTGGAGGGAGGAGGCTCTCTCCCCGTCCCCACCGGGTCATTGTGCTGCCGTAACGGGGACCTGGTGGCTGGTAAGGCAGCCCGATGCATCGGGCTTTGCCTCCTATGGAAGTCTGTGAGACCCAGCCCCCTGGGTCAAACAGACAGGCAGGCTGTCAGTGTATTACACTGGTAATACACTGACAGTAAATGCAAAGTGACTTCAAAACTCAGCTGGTCCTTAAAAAAGTAGATTTTGGAAATTTTCTTAAAAATTTTAAAATTTGCTTATAAAAATCTTAACCTTCTAACGGTCTAAAAAATAAAATGGCATTCACAAAATGATGCAAAGTAGACATATTGAGAATGTTAATTAATAACTACTTTATGAGGTATCACTAAATGTCTTAAAAGCAGAGAAATTCAAATTTAGAAAATAGCGAGTTTTTCTATATTTTCCGTAAATTTGGGATTTTTTTAAATAAATAAAGGTTAAACATATTGACTCAAATTGACCTTCAACATAAAGTACATTGTATCACGAGAAAAAAAAATCTGAATCACTTGGATAAGTAACAGCATTCCAAAGTTATTACCACATAAATTGACACATCAGATTTGCAAAAATAGGCTCTGTCAGGGAGGTGAAAAATGGCTGTATCCTGAAGGGGTTAAATAATGTGGTTAAGGTACATCCCCTCCAATCCCTACTCAACTCTGCTGCTCGGCTCATCCATCTTTCCTCTCGCTCTACTGATGCCGCCCCTCTCTGTCAATCCCTCCACTGGCTGCCAATCGCCCAAAGGATCCAGTTCAAACTCCTGACACTATCGTACAAAGCTCTACACAACCAATCCCCTCCGTACATTTCAGCATTAATCTCCAGATACCACCCTTCCCAGGATACCCTCTTATCGCCCAACTTGGTCACCTCCTCTCATTCTCGCATTCAGGACTTCTCACGCGCGTCACCTCTACTTTGGAATCCTCTCCCACAGCCTATCTGTCATGCTCAAAGTCTGGACATTTTTAAATGCACCCTCAAGACTCACCTATTCAGACAAGCCTATAATTTGTTATAGCTGGATGTGGGGGCTCACTCCCTCATCTGCTGACACCTTCTCTTACTACCCTTTTGTTTCCACCCCCTACCTTCTAGATTGTAAGCCCGCAAGGGCAGGGACCTCCTCCTATTGTATTCAGTTTCTGATAGATTACTCATATTACCAATATTGGTGTCCTCTTCAAATCTCAAATCATTTGCATCTGTCTTGAATTACTGGATATCGCAATTGTACAGCGTGTTATTCTAACCACTTTTGTATGTTTGTATTTTGTACAGCGCTACGGAAAATAAACGCGCTATATAAATAAAAAATAATAATGATTCACATCTGTGTCCTGCTTGCAGAACTTTTTTTGTCTGCTAAAAACTTTTCTTCCCAACAGAAACCTAACGGATCCTAATATAGTCCATGGGTTCTGTTAGGTTCCGCACCTGTCAGTTATGTGCCGTATAAGGCACTTGCATTATTTTCATTCTTCTGCTCTTATAATGGAGCAGAAGAACAGAAATAATAGCACTTAATGTGAAAGCAGTCTTATGTGCGCAGCAATAACAATTAGGTATGCTTTTTCTAAAAAAAAAATCATAATAAAGCTTTTTAATGAGGAAAAGGGTATTTTTTATATATTTCCTATTTTTATGCTTAGGGTCTTTCTCCTGTTCCTGACATAATACAGTATTATACCTTTCAGTTTAAAACTGACAGGTAGCTTATTAGATTCTGCTTCTGGTAGGGCCTAATATGTACACTACAGTGGCACACGAGGTCCATTGTTAGGCCCCTATCGGCTGTAAAACCCATTGGCACCCTATGACTGTATCATGGGGGGAGTGTCAATGGTGTGACAGAGGGTCGATATTGACCGTGGTATCTAAGGGATTGAACTGCCTGGATCAGAGTGGTCTTTGATCTCTGCAGTTGCAGGAGAAGATCGGCTGTGTCATACAGCCTCCCACCCGTCGCTGCTCACCATGACGAAATGTACATTATGGAGCATTAACCAGCAAGGCCGTACATTCATGTTCATCATGGTTTGTTTAGAGGTTAATAGAGTTGATATTTTTTACTTAAGTAAGCTACTTACTTTTTTTATATGTCTAAGAGCATTATTATTATCACAGACTGCTAATAGGGTATACATACAGCAAGTATTCCCTAACAAAAACAAAGACAGTTCTGGGGTCCTTTCTTATAAAACGATCAAAAGAATGACATTGGGTTATGCCATATCAACTACAGTTGTGTTTGAAAGTATCTGATCCCTTCAGAATTTTCTACAAATCTGCATAAATTTGAACTAAAACTACTACTCCTAAAAGTAGATAAAGATAACCAAAGCAAACAAATGAATTAAAATGGTATACTTAGTAATTTATTTATTAAGGAAAATTATCCAATATCACATGCCTATGAGTGGCAAAAGTGTGGAATCTTTTAGGATTAGCAGATAATGAAATTAGAGATGTTTTTAGAGGTGTATCATGGCACAGAGAGCAGATTTCTGAGGTCCTCACAAGAAGAGTTGTTGATGCTCATCCGTCTGTGAGAGATTACAAAACCATCTCTAAAGAGTTTTGACTTTACCAATCCAGTCAGAAGGATTGTGTAGAAATGGAGGAAATTCAAGACCATTACCCTCTCCAGGAGTGGTCATCCAACAAAGATCATTCCAAGGGTAAACCGTGTAAAAGTCTGCAAAGTCACAAAAGGAACCCAACGTAACCTCTAAGCATTAGCTAACGTTTGATAAATCCACCATCAGGAGACAACGGAACAACAATGGTGTGCATGGCAGAATTGCAAGGAGAAAGTAGCTGCTCTCAAAAAAAGAACACTGCTGCTCATTTGCTGGACAAGCCAGAAGGCTGTTGGAACAAAGTTTTGTGGATGAATGAAACCAAAATAGTTTAAATGAGAAGCGTCATCTTTGGCAAATGGAAAACAATGCATTCCAGCATAAAAACCTCATCCCATATGTGAAACACGATAGTGATAGTATCATGGTTTCTACCTGTTTTGCTGCATCTGTGTGTTAATCTTCTGTGCCATTCATACTTTATTTGTTCTGTTATACATAGACCTACTGTGCATCAGACTCATTGTCAACAGGTCTAACATAGAAGTGCGTTTATCTAGTTTGCCTACTGCACCATTAATATTGAATCTGTTCTGTCATATACTTACTGACATCAGACTTAGTCTCAACAGGCGGTCTAATATATAGGCACGCTTATCAAGTACAGTTACTGCACCATAATGCTTAATGTTTTCTGTTATACATAGACTTACTGTGCGTCAGACTCATTGTCAACTGGCAATCTAATATAAAGGCAAATTTTTATAGTTAATCTGCTGCGCCATTCAAACTTAAAACTGTTCAGGTGACTGGTGTCATTACCCCTCTGCGACCCGAATTATCTGTCTTGAGTATCGGTCTTGTAGATGTATCAGTGGAGGCTAGAGGGATTGTGGCGCATATATTGGATGCAGCAAAAAAGGTTATTGCACGACAATGGAAGGAGGCTCCGGCCCGCTCGGTAAGGGAAGTGATTCAATTGGTTAATTACCATATGCAGTGTGAAGTTGTCTTTGCACAGTCGGCACGGCAAAGAATTTCAGTCCATAATAAATGGATGCTATGGCTTTCAAGTACTCATGCGACGCCGCTACCATATAGTATATTATAGAATCTGTATGCTTTTGTGATGACACAAATTTTCATGAAAGGGAATAATGATTTTGTTCCTGGTATTATGTCATGTTACTTTCTGCTTTTTCTTTTTTTGTTTCTTTTTCTTGTTACTGCTTATTGCCTCAGCATGATTACGCACTTCTTTGTACGCATATGAAAAACTTCAATAAAAACTATTGAAACCATACTTAAACTTTTCAGTTATACTTTGACAAACTGTGCATCAGACTTCGGGTACTTTCACACTTGCATTGCTGGATTCCAGCAGGCAGTTCCGTCGCCAAAACTGCCTGCCGGATCTGGCAATCTGTATGCAAACGGACAGCATTTGTAGACGGATCCGGATGCATTTCACAAATGCATTGCAATACCGGATCCGTCTCTCCCGTTGTCATCCAGAAAAACGGATCCGGTATTTATTAATTTCACATTTTTAAAGGTCTGCGAATGCGTAGACCGGAAGACCGAATCTGTCGATGCGGTGATTTTAATGCCGGATCCAGCACCAATACATTTCAATGGAAATGAATGCCGGCTCCGGCATTACGGCAAGTGTTCCAGAATTTTGGACGGAGACAAAACTGCAGCATGCTGCGGTATTTTCTCCGTCCAAAAACGTACAGTGACTGAACTGAGGACATCCTAATGCATACTGAGCGGATTTCTCTCCATTCAGAATGCATTAGGATAAAACTGGGACGGAACTCAATGTCGAAAAAGTTTAACGCAAGTATGAAAGTACCCTTAGTCTCAACAGGCGGTCTAATATATAGGCACACTTATCTAGTACACATACTACGCCACGAATACTTAATCTGTTCTGTTCACCATGGGCCAGCGTCAACACATGGAGCATCACCATAAAGTGGCTTGGGGAAACCATGGCACTAATGTAGTGGTACAGCCTGACACAACAAACGCCTCATCTCCCAGCGGCCCGCACTCCTTCTCCAGCAGTCAGGGTTCCTCAACCTCAGCAAAAGGAACCTGTCGCTCCTTCCTTTTGTCTATTGCTCCTGATGCTCCTCCTCCTCCTCATCACGTTTCACCAGTAATCGATCACTGAGGCGATTGGAAAGAGACAACAGTATACATGCACTCATCCAATGATACAGAAGCATGCACCTGGCCAAGTTGCTGGTACTACAGTCCCTCCCTTTCCATATCGTGGACTCTGAACAGTTTAGAGAACTGATGGCATCCTACCTATGTGCTCCATCAGCCATCCTCACGAAGGTCTCAGCGGGGGGACCCTCTGAGCTCGCGCTCCTTTGACATGAATGCTGGAGGAGGGTCGTGGGGCAGAGCAGCACCAGCTCCATCAGCAGCAACTTAACACTGGGTTCAGACCTGAGCGTTTCTAAGACGCGCGTTTTACGCGCGTTTTAGTCGCGTTTTTGGCAATAGTAAACGCGCGTTTAACGCGCGTTCGTGACTCTGGAGACTTTTTTTATTTGGTCTGGAGACCAATTAAAAAGGGCATCTCTACACTTAACGCGCGTTAAACGCGCGTTAAACGCGCGTTCCCATTGAAGTCTATGGGAGGAAAAGCGCGACAAACGCCCAAAAAAACGCTCCTGAACGAGCTTATGCATCGGGCGTTTTACAGCGCGTTTTTACGCGCTGTAAAACGCTCAAGTGTGAACCACTCCCATAGGGATGCATTGGTTTTCATGTGTTGAGCGTTTTACAGCGCGTTTGAACGCGCTGTAAAACGCTCAGGTGTGAACCCAGGGTAAGTCTTCAGTCTTTGATGAGCTGTTTTTTTCCAGCCGCCTACTGAAGAAACCACCCAGCAGCAGCAGGACATGGAGCAGAATCTGAACCAGCAGGTGGTGGCATACTTAGACTGCACCCTGTCACCCCAGATCCATGATCCCCTGGACTACTGGGCAGCCAAACTTGAATTGTGGCCAAAACTGGCCGAGTTTGCCCTGGCCAAGCTCTTATGCCCGGCCAGTAGCGTGGACTCAGAGCGAGATTTTAGTGCAGCGGGAGGCATACTTACCCCAAAGAGAACTTGCCTTTCAACACAAAATGTTGAGAGACCAAGTTTTATAAAGATGAATCAGGCCTGGATCAACCAGAAATAATGCCACTATTCTGATGCTGCCACACGCCTGCTGCCACTACTGTTATCGGCTCCTACTGTTATCTGCCACTATCTTGTGCTCTTACTGCCACTGCTCCCCCCTCCCCCACTCTCTTCCAGGGTCACTATTGTGACTTTTCATGCTGTTGCCACCCTCAACAGTCTGTTACAGGGACACTAGTGACCCTGCTTCGCCGCGTTGTCATCATTGTTTTTTTTTTATATTCTTCTGATCGGTCAGAACAGAAAAACAACATAAAGAAAGGGTCCTGTTTGCGCATCCATAGCATCCTCTATCACATGGTCAGTATTTTGCATCAGGATCTGATTGTGATTTGGAAGCCAAAAACAGGAGTGGGTCTAAAACACAAAAGACATGCAAATATATGTTACCTCTGTTTTGGACCGACACTTGTTTTTGCCTTACCAGTACTGATCAAATACTGTTGCAAAAAACTGACCAAATACTGACTGTGTGATAGAAGCCATTAAAGTCTTGCATGTAGGACATCTTTTCCATCTGAATAAAACCAATTTCAGATGCAAATTGAGCATTAGGCCTCAATAACACAGTCAGTATTTTACATCTGGATTTGATCATGATTTGGAAGCCAAAAGCAAGAGTAGATCCGAAACACAGAACACATGGAAATATTTCCATTACATTTTATCTCTGTTTTAAACCCACTACTGTTTTTGCCTTATAAATACTGATAAAATGCTGACCAAATACTGAAGGTGGATGCTCAAACTACAAGATCTGCTTTTTGGGGCTGTGAACAGTGATATGAACACGCTCCCCACTGTCATGGGGCCACTACTTGAATCTTGGGCCACTGCGAGGTTCAGTCCACGCCGATAAATTAGACCCGGCGCTAACATTGACCTGTAAGGCTGAGTTCACACTTCAGTTATATGGTCAGTTATTTCCAGCTGTATTTTAAATTAAGGAGCCAAGCTTACTAATGGTATGGTTTGGTATCATGAACAGATCTATATCTGTTCTGTGGGTTTGACCCGCACCTGCTTTTGGCTGACAATAAATCATGAGAACAACTGACCAAATAACTAAATTGTGAACTGAGCCTAATAGTGACAAACAGTAATTCTACAGCTAACAGAAGGGATTCTAATGCATGTGTTTGCACTGCCAAAACATGGATTAAATTAACCTTATTTTCTCCACTACTTTATTGGTGTTGCCTCCATGTCTTTATTTCGTTCCACTAAAGAGTCATTTGGACACAGCTGACACACATTCGGACACACAGTAACTACCAGAAAGGACTGGATATGCATATTGCTGCACTGCAAAGTGATGTATACCAAGATACATTGTCTCTAAAGTTTATCTGCAGCCCGGGACAGGCCTGATTTAATGTGCTTTGTGACAAATTAATTTGTCACAATGCAAAGTTTTGGGAGAGGGCTCCTAAAAATCTTTGAATCAGGCATCAACATGTGTATTCTTTTACATGAACCCCTTCATATAGACCATTAGCATGTGAGACAGCCTTGGTACAACAATATACTTACTATAATACAATCTTTTCATTTCCTGTCAATCAACCTGCTTAAATATGACAAACTGTATATAGCAATCGTCCAGGGATACAGGTATATTATGCATAGCTCCTTTTATACCTGAATTATTGCTTATTCATAAGCAATAATAAACTGTGATAATAAAGAGGGCATTTTATTCTATAGAAATGTAAGCATTACCATGATAGAGTTTTTTTCACTCTTGCGGTATATTATGCACATGGCTTGCAATAAAAAAGTAACTAAGTAGTTTAGCAATATAGCTATAGCAAAGACAATAATTAATACGTCCATGCAATCAGGTGTCATGGTTATAAAGTTATTATTGAGTTAAGCTAAAATAGTAATTTGGAGAGAAGTACAAAAGGTTGCGCATTAGAACAATGTGCACTACCTAGCGGTAGCCATCGCCCCGCCGCTGGTAGACAGATATAAGTAAAACGGAGACAGTGGTTTTATATGATCCTTTGTGTCTGAACTATAGGGCACATGCAGTTTTTACAGTCTAACGCCTTATTGACTAAAACTGCATGTTTGTCATCAGTTTATGGTTTGTAATGTTATTTTACACAAGCTCTGGCATGTAATGTGTTAAAAGCATTTTTTTTTTCACGAGTTGTACGTTCAATGCCCAAAGTGCTTCTACTTTTCCTTCTATGTACCTAGCGTCAACCTTTTCTGTTCTGCTCAAGTCTGACAGTTCTATATTCATTTTATGTATACATTTACCTCAAGGGTACCATTCCCTTACCTAGAGTAACCTGGGGCTTACATGAGATTTCTATATAAAATGTGCATTTTGCTGTGAGTTTAATCCATTCATTTTTCATGGCCAGACTGAACGTCACAGCAAGTATGGGGGGGGATGTTACACAATTCCCTGACAACATACATAACAGTTATGTAGTGGCCTGGAAAAAAATAATCCTTCTGCGAATACAGCCTGCAACACAGCACCATTCTGATGGCAGACACTGAAACACAACTGAAGATACCATCTCGACAAATGATACATTTGCGTAGTACAAAGAGCATTTATATTCCCCTATCATATAAAACATACATAATTACTGGTGAGCTACACGAAATATGCTAAGCAGAAAAAATTCATGGCTGAGTCACCGATTATGCTATGTGAACCTGAAAACACACAACATTAGGAATATCGCCCTTGGGAAGGAGAGCAGTCTGACTGTATCAAAATGAATGACTGTCTGAGTGTGACATTTTCCAGGGGGATAAAAAGAGATGCAAAGCATATCTAGGTCAACACCAATAGCGACGTTATGTTACTATTTGTAACGGTAACAATGCAATTGCCTTCACGTAATCCGCCAATACTGTAAGGTACTATATTGTGCATACTTACGGGCTGACAAAATGTTCGTAGGTGCCAAGATTGATTTTCTAAAAAAAAAAAAAAAAAATATGTTTTATGCCCAGACGTTATCAAACCAAAGCAGCAGACTGCTGTACATGTGCATGTTAACCCTTTGTCTGTCTGCAGGCCCCACAAGCTGTTCCAGCACAATGTCAAAATAACACGGACATTACATTCCTGACGGTACTCCAATGTCTGTCTATCCGCCACAATGAATACTATTTCCCATCAGGATGAAACGTGAAAGACATCAAATATTGCAGGAATTAAGGCCGTGTGCTTTCAGCTAAAATGATCCTAAACTGTATTACTGCAGGCAGCTTCCTAGCTTATCAATATGAAAACGACACCTCATTTGCAATTACATGCTAGGTCTAAGGCTGCGCTTAACCGTGCTAATGCGAAAACGCAATCAAGGCATGGAGAATTCTACGCTCGCAAAGCGGAATACGCAGAACTTGAAAGAAACAGAAAAATGTGCTTGAGCTATGGTACAAAATATGCTTCATTATAGGATCGGAGGTGTATAAAAGGCTAGACAATTCACAGCACTTAACATACATTACAAGGTATCCATCCTATAAGCAAAATATGGAGCAGACAGCTTCAGGAGCTCGAAGGCGCAATCCCATCTCATGTTTGCATACTTACATACCTAGGACATGAGCTGCTCCACAGGCTTTGTGTCTGGCTCTTTGTGAAAGGAATATATTGAGGTTGCATGGTTTCACAGGCTTCATATGTGTCTTTTCAGAGGCAGGTGCTTCAAATGCAGAACGTCTACAGCCACTTACGGAAAGTTACTCCACAAAGAGACAAATGAAAGAGCGTAGCTCCCATAGAAGAGACAGTTTAACCATACGTACAGAGCATGCAGGGGCCATTGTGTGGGCCGGCATAACAGAATCGACGTTCACCTGTACAGCCCTGAGAGCTTAGTAAAGTATGGAGGGATGGAGATATGGAGTGACACATCGCTGTTTAAGAAGATGCAGCGCGGTTAAACAAAGGTAGTTAACACCAGATTTACGTTGTGTTCTAATTACAGCCAATTTGCTTTTTTTTTCCTCTGTATTTTCAACATAGCAAATACATGAAGGCAATTGTGTAAAGCGAGTATCGATCCAGGGTTGCCAGAATAGGTGCTGCAGTAGTCATTCACGAATGACTGTCAGTCATCGAAAATTAGGCAAATTAGAGATCATTTGATGGCATTCTTATTGTAGCTTTTGTAACCACAGTAATTTTCCTTGGTAAGGCTTCTTCGTGATGAAGGGGAGTTCTCGCTGCATAATTGTGAAAGATATCGAAAGATTCGGGATTCAGCATCTGGTTTCAAAAGCACTTCACATTCAAATTGGCATTTTACTTTATCCTGGAAATTTATTAGAGATTCAGATCATGTCGCTTTAAATAGAAAGGTGAAAGCAGGGTAATTTCAATCTATGAATTATTCAGATTCATACTGAAGAAACTGCTACCCATGAACTGATTCCCTGACAGTGTCTTTTTTCCAGAGCCTCCATTACGCTTGTCATTTTTATTTCTTTATCTACGATCTCTTTTTCAGCTACTGAGCTTGTCCCTTAGGGCTCAGCTTCAGCAAACCAAGTATTTCAAATTGGCAATAACCTAAAATGCGCTGCAGTCTTCACAGGCTGTATTTTTCCAAACCATTAAAAAAAAAAAAGAAAGAAAAAACACACATCCATGACGATTTCTGTAAGGTTCTTCAATTAGATGAATTAGAAACAAAAGAAGCAAATGAAGGGAAAGGATGAGGAATCATATAGAAGAGGAGTTGTTCTCCTGTAACAACCCAGAAGATAAAGTGATGCTTTGTGCTTTCTCCTTTGTTGTCAGCGAGGCATCCTGGCTGCATAGCATCACGCAAAACAACTGTTAAAGCAGGCTGACTTAGTGCCCTGGTTTCCAGCAGGAGCAGATAAGGACTGCAGACAGACTAATCCACACGAGCATGCACTTAGACCAGACAACGCATGGCTGCAAATGAAGAAAATAGAATAAGCCGGCAGCTGCAGCAGGTAAATCCAAAAGAAATGCAATAAAACAAGAAGCAAAAGTCGTGTTTCATCCAGTGATGCTCTATCCAACAGACATTGCAATCCTAGAAATTCTCCACATGATGGCTGGTTGTGTCACTGCTAGACGGCTGCTGCCCTGTATCCAGAGAAGGACTGGGATTGATTTAGGTCAGCAAGTCTGGCTACTCTTTTTCGCCCATTTCTTCTTTACGTGGAAGATAAATCGCTTCGTACTGTTTTGCCAGCATTACATGTAACACCGGATGTATGAGAAAGCTTCAGCTGTGCAATGGCTGCAAAGGCCCCAGATATAGACACCAGGAAGCATCGAATCCTTTGTCTTAAGGTTCCTATTCTTTGCAGGTAGGCTAGCGTGGCACAAAAAACTATTATTCCAGGTGAGAAAGCAGATGTTTCTTCGTTCTTTCGCAGCATTTTGGATTCCAGCCTTTCAGCAGTGCTTGTTTAATTGAAAAACGTTGCAAGTTGGATGTCACCGTCTAGATCCGAGATACTTTCCAGCTCTTATCCAAAAAAAGACCAATCCTTTTTGTATCCGAAATAGACATAAGGGTAACTCCCAAAGAAAAAAAAGATGTTCCGTATCCCGTCCTATGCGTCTGTATTGCCGCACTGCGACCAGAAAACTGCAGTAGAAAGAGCTCTTGCAGTTGTGGAAATGTAGAAAGCAGCAGCTCTGTGACACAGCAGTCAGCTGACTTGTAGTGTTATCATTCAATGTCCTCTACCCAAAAAAAAGGGCCAATTTTTCGGAGGAAAAAGCACTGCGGAGAGGAACGAGCATTCCAAAATTTAAAATAACATTGTAACAGCTAGCCAGACTTGTCTGTCTGAACACCTGAAAGTCACTCCTAGTGCAACGCGTGCAGTTTTGCTCACAGGAACTCTGGCCACATGAAGCTAGCTGACTGTCTGAAATCTCAGACATGCTGACGTAAGATTAGGCATCTTCTTCTTTTTTTTTTTTTTTTTTTGGTAACAAAAAAGCTTTTGTTGCTGTGCGATGATAACTGTGAAGTTGGTTTTTAAACTGAATATGTAAAACTGGCTTCAGGTTATTACTGCATTTAAGAAACTGCTGTATGTTCTAATTGCATATATAGACGTAGACCACACAAGGTGTTCCTGGATCCCCTTTTCCACAGATCCTTTACCATGGAACACAAAGGAAATGTTTTGCTTGCAATTTATATTGTACGTGTCATATCATAAGGAAATTGAACACTGCTTATATCTGTTGGAAATGGATTTCATATACTGAGAGTTAGACAAAAGCCCTAATTGTGTCTCGTACAAATCATATGAATGGGGACGGGCATGCTCTTGCAAAAGCCAGATGCAGAGCTTTGAATCCAGGTCTGATCCAGAAGGGGTCGCCAAGCACTGTCTGGATTTTAACTTCTATTCTATATCAAATCTAAGCTAACTGTTAATCATAAAACTTCTCTCTGCATTGTAATGATGAGTGAATTCATTTGTGAGGGGCTGTCCCCGCTGCTGATAAAGCTCCCCCTGCCACCTGATTGAGAAGGCTGGACATCTCACCCCACCCCAACAATCCTGCAACTGAGGCGCATGCACAGAGGTTCCGCTTCTGGAGCAGGGACTGTGCGCTGCTCCGGAAGAGTAAGCAGAGCCTCTACGCTTGCGCACTACTAAGGGCAGCGGCGCAAGATTGTCAGGGATAAATGGGATGTCTGGCACCAACAACCACACGGCAAGGGGAGCTTCTTCAGCAGCCAGGACAGCCCCTCGCAGACAAAGAACTCTTAATGATGAGAGAAATGGATTTGTAATCATTAATTTCCTCATCTCTACTGCACTACACGATTGCCCATAATGTATTGGTACCTACAATAGGGTTTAGTTGCACCTCCTAATATAGCCAGTGTCTTATACAAAAGAAGGAAGGCCCCATAGCAAAGACACAAATTAAGTCCCTTTTACTCTTAAACACCCAGTATAGGGTGTTCCCCCACCATATTTCCATTAATCTAGTACATTTTCCAGCTCTATCTCACTTTCATGCCTTTAGTACTGCCTCAGTTTCATTTTCTCAAACACTGCAGCACCTTTGCGTTTCCACAAATAGGCTAGCCACTCTGGTTAGCAGGGTCTAAGGGACAACAGGTATTCCCCATTAACTTCTGCAATAAGGGTTAAACTTGGCTCCTGCAAATCCCAAAGTTGCATCTGTAGCATAGTCTCTGACTGGCAAAGGAAACAGGTGTTGGAGGAAAGAGATAAGACGGGGGTGTATGCCAGATATTATGAGAAGAACATTAGAACCAAAGGGAATCCAGTGTGAAGTCAGTACAGGGTAAGGTCAGAACAGCAGGGGTTAATCCAGAGGAGCAGTGAGAAAAGCTGTGTTAAACCAAAAATCTTTTGCTCTCAAGGAGAAATAGTACCCCATGGATCATGACAGAGTTCTCTCACCTAGTTAAGCCAGTTTTCTCCGCTCTGCACTGATGCAGATGAGATACTGGTTTACCTAAAATCCTAAATTATGTCTCAAGGTGTGCTTAAATGGAACCCGTCACCTCTACTATGTCACTCTCACTGAGCATTTCTAAATGTTTATTGTGTTGCCCTAAACATATAAATTACACTCTTAATTTCATCTGCAGCTAAATTAAATAAGTATGATGCATTTTTTATTTCCCGCCTTTTATGTAAATTAACATAAAAGAGTCATATCTTACTTCTGTGACCAGAGAAGAGTCATATTTTTTCTGAGTCAAGCTACTCAGCTCTGCCTAAGAAAGGCTCCTATAGATAAAATCTGGCAGATCCGCTGTCCATCAAAGTCTAGGGGGAGGGAAATAGGTTCTGATGGAGTAAGGGGAAGGAATTATTTATGCAAATGAGCATAACGGCGGGAAAGCTTTAGAGGGTGATATAATAGGACATGTTAGTCCTGAGAAGGTTATGGATGGATCGCTGGTAACTATCAGTTTTATATGTGAAAACATGGTGACAGGTTGCGTTAAAAAGTCAAACATTGATGCTCAACTTTCTTTTTGGAATGACAGCTAATTTGCAAACCAACAATCAAGCACACCAGAATGAAAGGATAATAAGAGGAAAATATCAAGCCCTGCACTTCAGAATTCTGCCTTCAAAAAGCCACTGTGGCGCTGGTGGCCGTGTCCGCTGCTGCCTCTGCTCTCCCTGTGGGCACGGACGCTGTACTACTAAGGGCTCTTTCACACTTGCGTTTTTGTTTTCCGGCATAGAGTTCCGTCGTCGGGGCTCTATGCCGGAAAAATCCTGATCAGTTTTTATCCCCATGCATTCTGAATGGAGAGAAATCCGTTCAGGATGCATCAGGATGTCTTCAGTTCAGGACCGGAACGTTTTTTGGCCGGAGAAAATACCGCAGCATGCTGTGCTTTTTGCCCCAGCCAAAAATCCTGAACACTTGCCGCAAGGCCGGATCCGGAATTAATGCCCATTGAAAGGCAATAATCCGGATCCGGCCTTAAGCTAAAGGTCGTTTCGACGTTTAGCTTTTTCTCAATGGTTACCATGGCAGCCAGGACGCTAAAGTTCTGGTTGCCATGGTAAAGTGTAGTCGGGAGCGGGGGAGCAGTATAATTACCGCCTGTGCGGCTCCCGGGGCGCTCCAGAGTGACATCAGGGCGCCCCGCACGCATGGATCACGTGATCCATGCGCATGGGGCGCTCTGACGTCATTCTGGAGCGCCCCGGGAGCCGCACGGACTGTAAGTATACCGCTCCCCACTACTACTATGGCAACCAGGACTTTAATAGTGCCCTGGCTGCCATAGTAACCTCAAAGCATTTCGAAGACTGATCAGGATCCTGATCAGTCTTCTAATGCTTTCAGGCGACTTGCGTTCTGACGGATCCGGCTGGACGGAAGTGCCTGCCGGATCCTCAGAACGCAAGTGTGAAAGAGGCCTTACCCTCCCTTCCATTTTCCTGCCAGCAGTGTCCTGCGAGTTTTTGTCTGGTCTCCTGGTCTGGTCTATAGGGCACAAGCTCACCCTTGGCCTCTTACGTGGGCAGCTAAATGTTTCCCCAGCCAATGGCTGGATGTCCCTGGGTATATAAGTCACCCTCCCCAGTGAGAGGGTCCTGAGCTTTAGGTTCCTAGTGGACCAGCGAAGGTATGCTATTTAGTCTGTTTACCCATATGTCGAACCTCTGCCTATTATACGTATCTTATACTCTGCTGCCTGCCCTAACCTTAGCCTTTTCTCTGTTTTGACACACTGCTGCCTGTCCAGATCTCAGACTTGACTTACGGATATGCACAGACGCTGTCTGACACAACCTTGTCTTGTTTCCTATACTGCCTGACCCCTTGGTGCTTTGCAGCTGCTAACTACACCAATACTACTCCAGGAGGTAGTGACCTTGTTGGTTCCCTACAGCAACGGCCAAAACCCAGTATAGGAGTTAAAGGGTGAAAACCAGGGAACCGCTAGGACAACGCGATTAGGATTGCCCCCATGCCAAACTGGTTGGTTGGCAAGGTGGGTCCAGACCATGGACACAGCTTGTTCAACCTGTTATGGTTTACCTGAAATGTTTCATGAAATGGCTTGGCAGTGTGAACACCAAGAGTAACTACTGTCGTAATGTCAACGCATGCCTAAATACTTTAACAACTACCATAGCAGAAGTGCAGCTCCCTGCAATAGCCACAGCACCAGTACCACCACCACAAGCTGACCCTGTAACAAGGTCTGGTCGTAATCTATCTTCTCCTCCCCATTATCATGGAGACCCCAAGCAATGCCATGGGTTTATAAATCAGTGTACCAAGCACTTTGAGCTGCTGTTACACACCGACCGATTCAAGGTGGCCATTTTGATGTCTTATCTCTCTGTAACAGGCCTTGGTGGACCAGTGCCGCATTTCTGTTTAGCGCCTATAGAAGCCCTTGATTGTGACTTCCATTAATGGTAAGTCTGAGACCATACAGCATTTCGCAGAACCCTTGGAGCTTCATGTGTACGGTTTGCCCGTCTCCACTAGTCCGATACTTCTGGGGCTTTCTTAGCTCCGTCTGCATAGTTCGGTTCTAAACTGGGATTCTGGACAAATTCTGTGCTGGGGTGCTGCTCGTCACACTGCTGCCTGCCTAAAGAAAAAAGATGGATCTCTCACACCTTGTATTGATTATCGTAGTTTAAACAAAATTACAGTAAAGAACAGAAATCCTTTACCATTAATCCCTGAGCGCTATGGTTGGTTGTGTGAAGCTAGGGACTTGCAGGGTGCTTATAATTTAATATAGATCTGGAAAAGCAACAAATGGAAGACTGAGTTCAACGGTTTAAATGGCTACTATGAGTACGTGGTTATGTAATTTGTTCCAAGACAAAAGTCTGCTGGTCTCCTTCTCCAGTACCTGAAGTACTATGGGAACACATCATGGATTTCATTACAGACCTGCCTCCTTCCTGTAATGCTTCAGTCCTGTTCCCTGGCTGCGTCTCAGCAATCTTCTAGCCTCAGGCTTGTTTACTTATGGCCAATCTGCACAAGGGGTCATGTGCACCTCGTCTTCTGCTGCTTGCCAAGCAGGGAAGATGATTAGTGTGCATGCGCCGTTAATGTTACTACACCCCGAAGTAGAGGCGACGGCAGATGAAGCCGATAGCGCCCCCAGTTCAGGTGCCCCCCAATAATTTGGGCGTTTTGGGATGCTGCAAGTCTAATTAACTTTATTCTTTTTATGGTTTATTTTTATTATGGGTAAAGGGGGTGATTTGAATCTTTATATATGTTAAATTTTTTAAACATATTAAGTCCCTTTAGGAACTATTGCCGTGTTAGCCCCTCAGATCCTTCAGAGACTGAGGCTACCACAGTAAAATAATGGCTTCCCCGATGTCAGCACAGGGAAGCTGTTCGGGCTCCGGGAATGAAAGCTCTCTCAGATGCTGTTGTCGCAATCTACCATGCCACCTGAAGGGTTAAACGTCTGTGATCAGCGTTAACATCAATCACAGACATTATCCCTAGGTATCTGCTGTTTTAAAGCAGTAGAAACCACGTGGCTATGGAGCCAGTGGGCTCTAGGGCGGGTGCCATCTTTAAAGACCATACTTCCACCATACATGTACGGTGGAGGTTAGTATGCGGTTAACAGATGACTTGTTTGCAAAATTATTCTAAATGGACTGTTAAGGATGAAAGGGAGATAGATCCATAGACTTCTACTGATCTCAACTCGTGCAGCGAACAAGGAGAGAGATCTCCTGTTGTTCTAGATATCAATGTGAGTCTCAGCTGCCAAATTTGCACCAATCAAAACTTTTAATACACCTCTATGACATATCAAAAGTTTTATGAAAACTCAGTGAGGCTTTAAGTATTACACAATGCCAGTGAAAGTCACTGAGCTATGTAATGCACCGACATGCTGGGTGGTCTAGAGTTAGAAATGCTCTTAGTAGCCACTCTCTATTCTGTCAAAGGGGGGTTAGCAAGCTAGATATTTCCTCTATTACAATTGTAGTCTCTATAAGGCTATGTGAAGACTTCCATTTCTTAATCACATTTCAGACAGTGGAAATTGGAAACAGGAAGCACTAAGTTTAGCCTTTTCCTGCTTTGTAGAAGTACATCTTTATTCTCAGATCATCAGTCTGCTGTTTAGAGAAGCACATGGCTGGTGACTGTAATCATAACACCCCTAGGGGCTTGAAGGGTCACAGAATTTATTAGGTTCCGGAATTGCCTAAACATAATTGTAAGAGAATTTAATTTTGAGACCTTAACAAATAATCTTACGGCACAAGTTGGCCAGATGCCTAAACGTTTTACACATGACAAATTTTAAGTTATTTCCACTATGATAAATTCAGTGGATAAACAATTATGACCCATTCAAATTATTCACATTTGTTCCCTGTTGAAGGTGTGTTAACTTCAGTTCACCAAGAAAATCAACATTTAGCTGACAAAAGAAGAGTCAAACAACTCAAATAGAGAATTCTGCTTATGTTTGCAGGAACAGCAACTTCTTGCGGTGGGAACATGGTCCAAGCTGCTGATCATGTCTTTATCACTAGGTTTATTAAATAATTGTACAAAAGTAGTTTCTATATTTACTAGTTTCACCTTTCTGTTTCTTCCTTTATTTTCGGCATATCTAACATGTTATTAGATGCAAAACGATTTACAGTGTTAATGTGTGTGCCTAGAATGGGGATAAAATATGGAGAAAAACATTTTCATTTATTATTCCATAAATTCCAAGCTTTTGATGGTATTAATGACAAATGTGGATCTTCTGTTAAAGTTATCATTGCTTAAAGGGGTTTTCTAAGACTTCAATATTGATGACCTATCCTCTGGTGATGGTTCAACACCTGGGACCCCGGTTAATCAGCTGTTTGAGAAGGCATTGGCGCTCCTGTATAGCAGCTGAGCTTGGTATTGCACTCAGCCTCATTCACTTCATTGGGGCTGAGCTGCTCCTAGGCCACATGACCAATGAACTTGTTGTTAGGCCTAGGGAGAGCTGCGAGACGGCAGCAGTGCTTACAGGAGAGCCAGTGCCTTCTCAAATAGAGGTTGGTGTCCCCCACCAATCAGATACTGACGAACTATCCAGAGGATAGGCCATCAGAATTAAAATCTCGGAAACCCCCTTTAAATGGCAGCAGAACATCTCTCCCAATAGAGCCTGTTCTTTTATTTCAGTAGTATATATCTACAAATTGATTCAGTAACACAAGGCTCCACAGCACAAAGCTATGAACATGCAGGCATGGTTCTTTGAGAATGACAAATGAATTGAGGGGACGCGTTGGAACAAGTTATCCAGAATAAAAACTCAGCCACCTCAATAGTGTCAGAACAGAAATATGGGTAATTTCTGTGAAATGTATTTCTAGGAGTTAAAGGTAGCTCTGTACAAACTGCTGGCAATATAGGACATACAGACTGATGTGAACTCATTGTTTAAACATTACATTTTAGAAATGAACTGTTACAGCAACCAATAAAGTTATGGAGATCTGACCAAGAACAGGGTTGGGCAGGCTGCCGCATTATGTGACCTTAGATGTAACCTTGACAACGTCTGAGGGCAGCCATAAGTATTGGAAAGCCCTTGCCCTTCTTACAAAAAATACATATACTTTTTTAGTTATACCTGTTGCAATGGGTTACTGTTGACCCTGATATGGTGGCAATGCCACCCAAATTGCAATGTTCATCAATAGTAATGTTTAGGGATGTCCCGATACCATTTTTTTAAGACCGAGTACGAGTACCGATACTTTTATTTAAGTACTCGCCGATACCAATTACCGATACCTCGTATAAATAGCGGCGCAGTTGCCGATAGCAATGAAAAAAATTAAAGCTGGAATTTGGTTGCTATGGACAACGGCTTTTCTTTTCCTTTGTACAAGTGTTAATAAATTGATAAATGGGAATATAATAGTGTTTTCCAACCAATGTGCCTCCAGGGGGATCTGTTATGGGGGATCTGTGGATGACACTGTTATGGGGGATCTGTGGGTGACACTGTTATGGGGATCTGTGGATGACGCTGTTATGGGGGATCTGTGGATGACACTAATGGGGGATCTGTGGATGACACTAATGGGGGATCTCTGGATGACACTTGGACTGAGGTGGGGATCTCTGGATGACACTGTCAGGGGCTATGTGGATAACACATATATAGCATATTATGCTATATACGTGTCATCCAGAGATCCCCCACAGTGTCATCCAGAGATCCCCCACAGTGTCATCCAGAGATCCCCCACAGTGTCATCCAGAGATCCCCCACAGTGTCATCCAGAGATCCCCCACAGTGTCATCCAGAGATCCCCCACAGTGTCATCCAGAGATCCCCCACAGTATGGGGGCAGCCACAAGGAGACCTTATACTGTATGGGGGCAGCCACAAGGAGACCTTATACTGTATGGGGGCAGCCACAAGGTGACGTTATACTGTATGGGGGCCACAAGAAGGCGTTATACTGTATGGGGGCCACAAGGAGACGTTATACTGTATGGGGGCCACAAGGAGGCGTTATACTGTATGGGGCCAGCCACAAGGGGGCGTTATACTGTATGGGGGCAGCACAAGGAGACCTTATACTGTATGGGGGCAGCCACAAGGAGACCTTATACTGTATGGGGGCAGCCACAAGGTGACGTTATACTGTATGGGGGCCACAAGAAGGCGTTATACTGTATGGGGGCCACAAGGAGACGTTATACTGTATGGGAGCCACAAGGAGGCGTTATACTGTATGGGGCCAGCCACAAGGGGGCGTTATACTGTATGGGGCCAGCCACAAGGAGGCGTTATACTGTATGGGGGCCACAAGGAGACGTTATACTGTATGGGGGCCACATGGAGACGTTATACCGTATGGGGGCAGCCACACGGAGGCGGTATACCGTATGGGGGCCACACTGAGGCCTTACACTGTATGGGGGCCACACTGAGGCATTATACTTTATGGGAGCCACACTGAGGCATTATACTGTATGGGGGCCACACTGAGGCATTATACTGTATGGGGGCCACACTGAGGCATTATACTGTATGGGGGCCACACTGAGGCATTATACTGTATGGGGGCCACACTGAGGCATTATACTGTATGGGGGCCACACTGAGGCATTATACTGTATGGGGGCCACACTGAGGCATTATACTGTATGGGGGCCACACTGAGGCATTATACTGTATGGGGGCCACACTGAGGCATTATACTGTATGGGGGCCACACTGAGGCATTATACTGTATGGGGGCCACACTGAGGCATTATACTGTATGGGGGCCACACTGAGGCATTATACTGTATGGGGGCCACACTGAGGCATTATACTGTATGGGGGCCACACTGAGGCATTATACTGTTTGGGGCACACAAGGAGATGTTATATGGGGGCCACAAGTCTTGCTTTATTATTGTTGCTTTAGCTGTGACTTACACTCCTGTCAGGTGAACTCTATGTGAGGAGGGTGTCTGGACTCTGGAGTGGAGAGGCTTTTCCCGCGGCTCACTGACTACTGTGCTCTTACTGGCACGTAATAAAAATTCTGTGGGCGGAGTCTAGAAGATGGGGAGGAGCCGGGGGCAGAGATAGACGCTGCTGGCAGTTTGAGTCACTGGACACCCTCCTCACAGAGTTCCATATAGAGCTAGATGGGTCACTGTCTGTGGGCGGAGTTTTGAATATAGGGGCGGAGCCTGGCACGGCGCGGCCGCTGTGCAAAGTTTTCAATCGAATGCAGCAGCCGAACATTGGAGGGAGGGAGTGCGCAAGAAGTCAGAGAGCGCACGAGCGAGGGGCGGAGTCTGGGATCAAAGCAGCCGCGGGCAGGAAGCAATTTGGCTATGCAAGATGCCGGCTGGACGCAATGCTATACAAAAGCTGCGCGCGCACAGGTATCGGCGGCGGGATCGGCGGCATTTGCACGAGTACAAGTACTCGTAAAAATGCCGGTATCGGTCCCGATACCGATACTGGTATCGGTATCGGGACATCCCTAGTAATGTTGAACCCTACAGAACATACCACCTGAAATGGGATAATTGCTCCGACAATCTAACTAAAGGGGTATTTTTGTTTTTTATTTTTTACATTTGTTTACATATTTGGAAATCATACATTTTTCTAATATATATGTAACCCCTTTGAGTGCCTCCAACCAAATCTTGCTCTATGTACAGGAGGGTATTCCTCTTCTGCCAGGGGCTGACTTGGCAAACCCCTGCACAGCTTAGTACACACTCTCCCCAGGAAGGAGTTAATTGATTAACAGTAGGGATGAGTTCAGCATCAAGGTTTTCTACAGTAATAATTAAATCACAAAGTTATTACATGAAGTCTTGTGAGACTTTGCGAAGTAATAACTTCAGCTCATCGGAGCCACACAGGAGCTGTCTGGGCTGTGCTGTAGGGTTAATACACTGGAAACACAGGAGCTGTCTGGTCTGTGCTGTAGGGTTAATGCACTGGAAACACAGGAGCTGTCTGGGCTGAGCTGTAGGGTTAATACACTGGAAACACAGGAGCTGTCTGTGCTGTGCTGTAGGGTTAATGCACTGTAAACACAGGAGCTGTCTGGGCTGTGCTGTAGGGTTAATACACTGGAAAGACAGGAGCTGTCTGGGCTGTGCTGTAGGGTTAATACACTGGAAACACAGGAGCTGTCTGGGCTGTGCTGTAGGGTTAATACACTGGAAACACAGAAGCTGTCTGGGCTGTGCTGTAGGGTTAATACACTGGAAACACAGGAGTTGTCTGGTCTGTGCTGTAGGGTTAATGCACTATAAACACAGGAGCTGTCTGGGCTGTGCTGTAGGGTTAATACACTGGAAACACAGGAGCTGTCCTGTAGGGTTAATACACTGGAAATACAGGAGCTGTCCTGTAGGGTTAATACACTGGAAATACAGGAGCTGTCCTGTAGGGTTAATACACTGGAAACCCAGGATCTGTCCTGTAGGGTAATACACTGGAAATACAGGAGCTGTCCTGTAGGGTTAATACACTAGAAATACAGGAGCTGTCTTGTAGGGTTAATACACTGGAAACACAGGAGCTGTCCTGTAGGGTTAATACACTAGAAATACAGGAGCTGTCTTGTAGGGTTAATGCACTGGAAACACAGGAGCTGTCTGGTCTGTGCTGTAGGGTTAATGCATTGGAAACACAGGAGCTGTCTGGGCTGTGCTGTAGGGTTAATACACTGGAAATACAGGAGCTGTCTGGGCTGTGCTGTAGGGTTAATACACTGGAAATACAGGAGCTGTCCTGTAGAGTTATTGCACTGGAAACACAGGAGCTGTCTGAGCTGTCTTGTAGGGTTAATACACTGGAAACACAGTAGCTGTCCGGGCTGTACTGTAGGGTTAATGCACTGGAAACACAGGACCTGTGCTGTAGGGTTAATACACTGGAAATACAGGAGCTGTCCTATAGGGTTAATACACTGGAAATACAGGAGCTATCCTGTAGGGTTAATACACTGGAAACCCAGGAGCTGTCCTGTAGGGTTAATACACTGGAAATACAGGAGCTGTCCTGTAGGGTTAATACACTGGAAACCCAGGAGCTGTCCTGTAGGGTTAATACACTGGAAAGACAGGAGCTGTCTGGGCTGTGCTGTAGGGTTAATGGACTGGAAATACAGGAGCTGTCTGGGCTGTGCTGTAGGGTTAATACACTGGAAACACAGGAGCTGTCTGGGCTGTGCTGTAGGGTTAATACACTGGAAATACAGGAGCTGTCTGGGCTGTGCTGTAGGGTTAATGGACTGGAAATACAGGAGCTGTCTGGGCTGTGCTGTAGGGTTAATACACTGGAAACACAGGAGCTGTCTGGGCTGTGCTGTAGGGTTAATGCACTGGAAACACAGGAGCTGTCTGGGCTGTGCTGTAGGGTTAATACACTGGAAACACAGGAGCTGTCTGGGCTGTGCTGTAGGGTTAATGCACTGGAAACACAGGAGCTGTCTGGGCTGTGCTGTAGGGTTAATACACTGGAAACACAGAAGCTGTCTGGGCTGTGCTGTAGGGTTAATACACTGGAAACACAGGAGTTGTCTGGTCTGTGCTGTAGGGTTAATACACTATAAACACAGGAGCTGTCTGGGCTGTGCTGTAGGGTTAATACACTGGAAATACAGGAGCTGTCTGGGCTGTGCTGTAGGGTTAATACACTGGAAATACAGGAGCTGTCCTGTAGAGTTATTGCACTGGAAACACAGGAGCTGTCTGGTCTGTGCTTGTAGGGTTAATACACTGGAAACACAGTAGCTGTCTGGGCTGTGCTGTAGGGTTAATGCACTGGAAACACAGGACCTGTGCTGTAGGGTTAATACACTGGAAATACAGGAGCTGTCCTGTAGGGTTAATACACTGGAAATACAGGAGCTGTCCTGTAGGGTTAATACACTGGAAATACAGGAGCTGTCCTGTAGGGTTAATACACTGGAAATACAGGAGCTGTCCTGTAGGGTTAATACACTGGAAATACAGGAGCTGTCCTGTAGGGTTAATACACTGGAAAGACAGGAGCTGTCTGGGCTGTGCTGTAGGGTTAATGGACTGGAAATACAGGAGCTGTCTGGGCTGTGCTGTAGGGTTAATACACTGGAAACACAGGAGCTGTCTGGGCTGTGCTGTAGGGTTAATACACTGGAAATACAGGAGCTGTCCTGTAGGGTTAATACACTGGGAAACTCCAGGAGCTGTCCTGTAGGGGTTAATACACTGGAAATACAGGAGCTGTCCTGTAGGGGTTAATACACTGGAAATACAGGAGCGTCCTGTAGGGTTAATACACTGGAAATACAGGAGCTGTCCTGTAAATGATGCCAATACAGGAGCTAACCTGTAGGGTTAATACACTGCAAATACAGGAGCTGTCCTGTAGGGTTAATACACTGGAAATACAGCTGTCCTGTAGGGTTAATACACTGGAAATACAGGAGCTGTCCTGTAGGGTTAATACACTGGAAACCCAGGAGCTGTCCTGTAGGGTTAATACACTGGAAACACAGGAGCTGTCCTGTAGGGTTAATACACTGGAAATACAGGAGCTGTCCTGTAGGGTTAATACACTGGAAATACAGGAGCTGTCCTGTAGGGTTAATGCACTGCAAACACAGGAGCTGTCTGGGCTGTGCTGTAAGGTCTGCGCAGAAGCGGGGCACACTTTTGTCTGTGGAGATCTCTCAGTCTCTCTATCTCCTGGCTATGCTGCTGTCTATAAGATGACTGCTGTTGCTCTTTCTTCATTAGGGTCCTTTCACACTAGCGTTTTCAGGATCCGGCATAGAGTTCTTTCTATGCCGGAAGAATACTGATCAGGATTTTCCCTATGCATTCTGAATGGAGAGAAATCATCAGAATGCATCAGGATGTCTTCAGTTCAGTCAATGAACGTTTTTTGGACGGAGAAAATACCGCAGCATAATAGAAAACGGATCCGTCATCCATTGACTTTCAATGAAGTTCATGACGGATCCGTCCTGGCAATGTTAAAAAAAAATTTAAGTTAATACAACCGGATCCGTTCAAACGGATGATGCGGTTGTATTATCTGTAACTGAAGCGTTTCTTTCCGGCATAGAGCCCTGACGACGGAACTCTATGCCGGATCCTGAAAACGCTAGTGTGAAAGGACCTTTGGCCTTTCCCCCTGCTATTGGCTGCAGGTGGGAGCATGTGCTCATGGAATTTATAGTCCACCTCACCTCAGAAGAATCAGTACTAATGCCCGCTGCTGTGAATCCCTGCTTGTAATTGACAGACACAGCATCCACTACACCCACCGCTTTCTCTGCAGGGGTTACATACACATATTTAAAATTCTGTATACTTGTCTTATATTAGGCAGATGACCTTTATATGCAAAAGAATGGTACAGTATAGCCCATGTAATGCATCTATGTCTTGTGACACTCTTTACACCCTAACATTCAGTAAACAGTGGTACATGACATACGGTACATGTGCTGGGTCAGCAATAAATAGGACTGTATGCTGTGTTTTTTGTCCGGCCGCCTCTCGGCATGTTTGCCGTGCTGCAGCCAGATCTCTGGCCGGCCCCCATTATAGCGAATAGGCCGGGCGGACTTCCGGCAGCACACCTGCACAAACGGTAGTACGGATACGGCAGGCTGTTACCCTGCCAGAACTGCCTGCCAGAAAAGTTTACCGCGAGTGTGAAAGTAGTCCATTACATTTTTTTTAGTAACATAAAACTAGTTGAATTCAACAAAACTACCTGTATGCCTTCACGACTCTGTAGTCTTCTAAAATCATATTCCTTACTCACTGAAAAGACTGAAAGTACAAGCTTTATGTAGACCTCCTGAAAAGGCAGTGAAACTGCATTTTCTAGAGAAAAAGATACTGTAATCTGATATGAATGTCAATGCTTTCACTAATGATATAGGTTATCTAAGTAATGACACAGTCAATTTCACAAAGCTGCAATTCTACCTTCAACCTCTGAAAAGAATCCTGTTTCTAATGAACCCAGAAAAAGATCTAAGATTTCAATTTAATTAAAATTCTTTATCCCCCTCCATCTCTCTACTGATTTATACCATGTAACATATAAAAAACACATAATGAAAGCTGAAACATTTATTAATAAAAAATATCTAAAAGTACAAAAGGTCACGACATGCGAACACATACAACAACAGAATGACAATTACATGATGCATATGATTTTCTTTGAACCAAATAAAACGAGCCGCATACCCCGTACTTTTCTTGTCAGACACTATATTTCAGTATAGTTTTCAGGGATTTTTGAAAGCTGCTCAATTTATGTTGATATATGCTTCTGAAGTGTAATATATGGTTTTTGCTTGCAGATTATTCTGTAAATTAGGTACCAAACAAATTCACAAAATGGAAGAAAAAATGATCCTATATTTTATTTGACGTTACATTAACGTCTAAGAATTTGTACAAAACAGTGAATGTACAGCATTCAACCACATTAACATAATGGCCCTGAATAAAAATGTTTCTGCTATACAATATATACACTGCAGTATTACAATGTGCTATTTTGGTCCCATTTGCAGGAATGTCAGGATGAGGACTATTGTCACACACAAACAGGGATAGTGCAGTCCTAAAACTGCCCGGACCCACTATCCCTACCTATTTGCACGGTCACCTTAGGCAGTGACCCCACAACTGGGCGACAGTTCCTATACTGCAGTACGCATGAGGGCAACACACAAACAGGAACAACAAACGGACTTGAAACGTAGTCGAACGGAAAAGGGTCAAATGCCAGACGGACAATGAAGTACTAGGAGATCAAATACCATACCAAAATCCAAAGCCAAAAACGTAGTCACAATTAGAGTTGAGCGAACTTGTATTTTAAGTTCGGCGTCCAAAGTTCAGGTTGGGGTTATCGAAGAATCCCGTTATGGATTCCGCTACCACGGACCATAACGGCATTTGGAATCCATAAGGGGATTCTTCAATGAACCCGAACCTTTGAAAACACTATGGACCTGGGGTGATGTCATCGTCATGTGATCAGTGCAGGGGGCGTGGCTCAGCACTGGATTGGATAAGAGGTGACGGTGACGTCACCCCAGGTCCTTAGTGTTGTCCAAGGTTCGAGTTCATTGAAGAATACCCTTATGGATTCCAAATGCCGTTATGGTCCGTGGTGGTGGAATCCATAACGGGATGCTTCAATAACCCGAACCTGAACGCCAAACTTAAAATACAAGTTCGCTCAACTCTAGTCACAATACCAAATCCAACCAAGCCTAAGGAGTCTTCAATACAATGAAGGAACAACAGGGGGAGCCTGAGGACAACAAATTCACATGCAGACACAGGCCTTTTAAGGTGAGAAAAGGCAGCTCGCGGTGGCATGCCTGCACGGTGGGTGAAGCTGCCAAACCGCGTGTCCTGACCCTTGGGAGTCCAGTGCACCTCCTCATTGGCCTGGAGCTCCATTGTCAGAACGGGTCGCCCAGCAGCCATGGTTCCCCTTGCAACCGGACGCTGCTGCCACATGGAGGCAGCAGCCCCTGGGGGAACTGTGACACACACGATCATTAAAAGGAACCAGTCACTAAACAACTAGTCTCACCTGTCAGGATCATGTTATAGACCACCCACTGGACTCCTAAGCTCCGAATGTCCAGGGAGAGCAATTAAAGGGGTTATCCAAGTTATATTTATTGATGACCTATCCTCAGGATAGGTCATCAATATCAGATCGGCGGGGGTCCGACACCCGGCACCCCCGCCGATCAGCTGTTTGAAGAGAAGGCGAGCGCCGTGCCAGCGCTGCCTCCTCGTCATTGTTTACATGCTGGCCGTTGCATCTGCAGCGGTGAGCATGTGTAATTACACCCAAGCCGCTCCATTCATTTCAATGGGACGGCTCTGTGTATACTACAGAGCCGTCCCATTGAAATGAATGGAACGGCTTGGGTGTAATTACACATGCTCACCGCTGCAGATGCAACGGCCAGCATGTAAACAATGACGAGGAGGCAGCGCTGGCACGGCGCTCGCCTTCTTTTCAAACAGCTGATCGGCGGGGGTGCCGGGTGTCGGACCCCGCCGATCTGATATTGATGACCTATCCTGAGGATAGGTCATCAATAAATATAACTTGGATAACCCCTTTAATAAATCACAAGTTCTACTCAATCTTTGTCCACAAAACTATGTATCAACCAACTCAGCTCCTCCTGTTTTATAAAAGATGCTGGATAGCATTTTAATGGTGACAGTTTCTCTTTAACACCAGTCTACAGTGGGGGTACCGAGTTCTGGTCTACTGAGGACTTATCAGCAAGAATATGATGATCCCTGGACCTTACCATTTGACAGGGGTTACCTGTTAGCTAGGATTTGTTTTAAAATAATAAATGATCCTATATTTCAAGCATCATTGCTCCGGTGCTAACCTTTGGTCTGTGATTAGAAGGCTGCAGTAGTGATATAGCCATATACCCCATGTTACAGGCCATTGACTGGCTACAGCAGTCAAGTGCGGTGTTACATTTCTCACAACTGATTTGTTGCCGACTAGACTGGGGTGCGAGGTCTAAGAAATCTCCTTGTTCCTCAGCCATAACCCCATCAAATGAGTGAGTTAGTTCAGAGGAGCAGTCCAGGTCTGAAAGAGAAGGACTAGGGTTGTTTCGGGTATCGAAGTTTCGATACCCAATTGATACTTTTAGCCTGGTATCGATACGATACCGGGATTTGCCTTTTATCGATACTAGGCTGCGCTACTGCACAGCCCAGTATCAGAGAACGTGGTAGCGCAGCTCCGAGCGCGGCCATGTTCCCTCAGCAGCACGGGGAGAAGGAAGCAGTCTCTCCCTCCCCCTGTGCTGCCGCTGCCAATGAGGAGAGACGAGAGGAGGAGGGGCGGGCGCACTGGCCACCAATGACGAGAAACGTTTCATATACAAATGCAGGCAGAAGAAACACATTGCCAGCACCCTGCCTGTGACCAAGCGCTGCGATCCATGGCAATTAACCCCTCAGGTGCCTCACTTGAGGGGTTAACTGCCACTGAACGCAGCGCCCTGTCACAGGCAGGGTGTCGGCAATGTGTTTCTTCTGCCTGCATTTGTATATTAAATGTTACTCATCATTGGTGGCCAGTGCGCCGTCCCCCCGTCCCCAGTATTAAAGACATTGGCCAGTGCTTGCCCCCCCCTCCCCTTTCCCTAGTATTAAAGATATTGGTGGCCAGTGCGCCCCCCCTATCCCCCCAGTATTAAAATCATTGGTGGCAGTGGCCACAGGGTCCCCTCACCTCCTCCTCATTAGTGGCAGTGATCGGCGCCCCAGCAGTGTAAGGCTGGGACTTCGATCGGTTACCATGGCAGCCAGGGCGCTACTGAAGTCCTGGCTGCCATGGTCAGCTCCCTGCTTCTGTGTGAACAGGGCACAGGAACAGTGTGAAGTCCTATTCACCCTAATAGAGCTCTATAAGGCCCCTTTCACACGGGCGAGTTTTCCGCGCGGGTGCAATGCGTGAGGAGGACGCATTGCACCCGCACTGAATCCGGACCCATTCATTTCTATGGGGCTGTGCACATGAGCGGTGATTTTCACGCATCACTTCTGCGTTGCGTGAAAATCGCAGCATGTTCTATATTCTGCGTTTTTCACGCAACGCAGGCCCCATAGAAGTGAATGGGGATGCGGGAAAATCGCAAGCATCCGCATCCAAGTGCGGATGCGTTGCGATTTTCCCGCCTTGTTGCTTAGCAACGGGACCCAATCTCTATTATTTCCCCTTATAACATGGTTATAAGGGAAAAAATAGCATTCTTAATAAAGAATGCATTGTTAAATAATGAGGAAGGGTTAAAAATAATAAAAGTTAACTTACCTTAGCCACTTGATCGCGTAGTCGCGATCTGTCCTCTCTTTCCCTGCAGCATCAATGATCTAAAGGACCTGTGATGACGTCATCACATGGCTCAATCACCTGCTCCATCACTATGGTGATGGAGCATGTGATTGGTCCATGTGACCATGTGACATCATCCAAGGTCCTAATCACTATCCTCAGGCTGTGGATAGTGCTTAGGACCTTGGATGATGTCACGTGGTCACATGGACCAATCACATGCTCCATCACCATAGTGATGGAGCAGGTGATTGGGCCATGTGATGCTGTGACATCATTACAGGTCCTTTACATCTTTCAAGCTAACGGAGAGGAGGCCGGGCTTCGCGATCAAATGGACCAGGTAAGTTATGATTAGTTTATTATTTTTAACCCATTCTGCACCGGGTTCAACATTAGGGAGATGGCCAAGGGTATTATTTTACATTATAACTATGTTATAATGTGAAATAATACCAGCGGGACAATTTCTGACCCAAACATGCACTTCTGTGAAGAAGTGCAGGTTCGGGTCTGGGTACCAAAAGTGCCGATTTTTCTCCCGCGCGTGCAAAACGCATGACAGCGCTTTGCACTCGCAGGGAAAAATCGCGGCAATTCCTGCAACGCACCCGCACTGTTTGACGGAGTGCACCCGCAACGCCCGTCTGAAAGAGGCCTAAGGGTGAATAGGATGAAAAGATCCCAGGTTCTAGCCCCTAAGGGGGAAATAGTTAATAAATAAACTATAAAAAATTTTTTTTAAAAGAAAGTACACCAAAATCACCCCCTTTCCCAATTTTACATATAAAATATAGAAACATTAAAAAAAATAATTACGCCACGTCTCAAAAGTCCAAACTATTTAAAAAATCCTCTTTAATGCAGTCAACGCCATAAAAAATAAAATAAAAACCTGCACAATTCGCCATTTTCTTTTAGTCATCTTGTCCCCCCCAAAAAATAGGATAGGACTGTTCAATTATGGGCTAGACGTTTCGTAAAATGCAGAATGCACGCAGCTTTTTTTTTTCCGCATGGTATCGAATATCCCAATACTTTTTTATGGTATCGATACCGAATTAAAATTTTGGTATCAAAACAACCCTACAGGGGACATGCTTGCCCTTCGCCCCATTCAAACACCTCCTAAGGGTACCTTCACACTGGCGTTTTTCTTTTCCAGCATAGAGTTCCGTCGTCGGGTCTCTATGCCGGAAAAAAACTGATCCGGATTATCCCCATGTATTCTGAATGGAGAGAAATCCTGTTCAGTATGCATCAGGATGTCTTCCATTCAGTATGTGAACGTTTTTTGGTGGCTGACAAAACCGCAGCATGCTGCGGGTTTTATCTCCGTCCTGAAATGACAGAACACATGACGGAATGCCGGATCCGGCATTAAGTCCCATTGACCTACATTAGTGCCGGATCCGGCATTAAGAAATCACTGAAGGATGGACCTTTAAAACTGTGAAAAAAACATACAAGACGGATCCGTCTATCTGCATGGCAAACGGAGAGACGGATCCGCACTTGCAACGCATTTGTAGACGGATCCGCAAGCCGGATCCGTCTACAAATGCTTTCAGTTGTCATGCGGTATGCCGGATCCGGCGGGACGGAACTGCCTGCCGGATTCACACGCCGCAAGTGTGAAAGTACCCTCAACCATAGACCACTTCAAACGATCAGCAGAAGTCCCAGTGGTTGGTGATGTTTGTAGCTGAATACGGCTGTAACGTACTTACTGTAGCACTACATCACAAGACCAAGGCGGAATTTTTCTCCTTTCTTATTATCCATGTGACTGTCACAGTTATTTTCACTGTAGGGGGTCTTAAAACATAATCCATTAGGCCTAGTTCCCATGTCAGTGCTTTGGTCGGTGATTTCCATCAGTAATTATTAACCAGACACATAGACCAGGTATTATGGAAAGATCTGCGCCTGTTCTGTGTTTTTGGCGCGCAATCCCTGGTGAAAATCCCTGACCAAACACATTTGAGTGAGGCCTTACAGCAACATATGCGTACATCCCTCCAATCACATTGCCTATTGGCAGTTTTGATACCAGGCATCTACTTGTTCTAGACAGACGCAATGCATGGAACTTTTCTTTCTGTAGGGGGCATTGTACACATCTCTATTAGTTTTTAACATCAGTTTTAATCACAAAAACGGATCTGGATGCAACATACATGTAAGCATGTCCTTCATGTTCACACAAAAATGAGAAAATACATACTTTTAAGAAGAAGCTTTAAGTGCACTGGAAAATGACATGATGGGTATGGCAAGAACAGTTGCGCATTTAACTTTCTACGATGACAGGCAACATACGTATACATTTTTATTTACGACTGTCTTTTCATTTATTTGACAACTACGTTGTCGTTTACTTCTGATGCTGCCAATCAACCCATGGTTTTCGCTCGAGTTGGCTAAAACGTAGAACATTTGCTTTCTTTATATCAGAAGACTCCTTCCTATTTATTCATGCGATACAAAGGGTCCTCGATAGGCCATTAATGCTCACTTTAAAGCATGTAGAAATTTACGGATGGTAATAATGATGCAGAGACAAAATGACTTCATTCCTCAAGTGGATTGAACATATTCTTGAGCTATTACCTGCATCTTCGCAGATGCCGCGATTTCCAGCGTATAATTAGAATAAGATCACAGGCTACGCATTTGATCATATGGGCTACTGTACAGAAACCTACCCTATTCTTGTCATCCGATATGCCAAATGGATAGAAACTAGGAACAGTTGTATTTAATGTAGGAGATCATTACAGTAAGAATAGTTGACAGACATCAGTGTCCTCGTTTCCTACTGTTCCTTTCTGTTAATGTTGGTATGTTTTCTCTACTGTTGTTTTAAGCTGAAAGCAGAGGATTTTGCATGCTTTTAGCCAATTATGCTGACAATTCCATCCCATTTACATCTCAGGACTGTCATTAAAGTTTTGACTATGCTGAGGCATATCTAGCGAAAGAGACTGCTGTCTGAACTCATCACATTAAAAGCCCTAAAGTAAAAGAATTAATGTGCAACTCCCGATATTGAAGAAGTGGCTGCATTTGTGGGGAAATCCTGCTGAAACATTATTGAATCAGAGTAGCACTCCAACGGCAGTGACCCGTGCGGTCCGCAGCCACACGGATTACACATCATTCTCCTCTATTCCTTTCACATGAAAACACTGCATTCCGCACTGCTGTTTTCATTTGCATTCTTCTCCGAGGATAAGATAATAGAACTAAATTTTACAAGGTCACAATTTAACACTGCAAAACGTTACTATGATAACAGTCATTTATTTTTATGCCGAGCAGCTGTCACAAAGCATAACAACCACATACTATACAGTAACACGCCAGTATCAGGTTCTACACCCCGAGATGACATCTGTAACTTAAGCTTAAAAGTGAAAAAATACGTTTGCTTAATGCACAATACTTCTGGGGATATAACTGCACAGAAAAGCTGGCATCCCTCCATATTAGAGAGCACTTTCACAATAAACTACAAATACATTGATGCCAAAATGTCTCTAAATGGTGCACGTGTACCACTCAGATATAAGACGGTAGAATTTATTTACATAGCACCAACCTATTCTGCAGCGCTTTACCGACATTATCATCCCTTGCTGTCCCCACAACCTCAATTCTCTATCACTATGTTTGAACCAAGGACCCCAGCGCTGACCAGTGCTAACCACAGAGCGACTGCGCTGCCTCCTGTAACAGAAATGCCTGCTATGCTAGTCTCGATGGGGCCTGCACTGCCGGACACAGGCCTTGTTATAAATGACATGGTTCCTCTGGCAGTCTGGAAGGCAGCATACGAAAGCTCGGAGGTGCCGTAGATTTCAGTCATTATTCATGACAGTTTCTAGCGAAAATAACAGTGAATGAGCAGGGTCTGATGGCCCGCCCACACCCCACCCTCTCCGTGCCATTATAGAATTAATATTAAAGTGGTTATCCACATTTTTGTATTGATAACCTATCCTCAGGATAGGACACCAATATCACATTGGCGAGGGGCCGACTACCGTCATCCCTACCCATCAGCTGTTTGAAGAGACCTCAGAGCTCATACCAGCGCTGCCTTCTCTTCATTGTTTACCTGCTCGCCATCACAACCGCAGTGGTGGGGAGGTGTAATTACAACTACACCGTCCCTTTTACTTCAATGTGACAGCTCCTTCCTGTTCAATGTGAATGGGACAGCATAGTTGGAATTTCACCTGCTCAGCGCTGCGGGGTTGGCGGCGAGCAGGTAAACAGAGAAAGGAAGGCAGCACTCAGCACATTTATCATTATTTACGCCAGAAATTGGGGTAAATAATGACTGAACTCTACGGCAGCTCCAAGCGACTGTAGATTTCAGTCTGGAGAACAGTGCCATGATGCTCCTGTGAGCACCACAGCTTCTTCCTAGGCCAGTGACATGACATTCACCGGTCACGGACAGTTTAGTTCCATTCAAGTGAACAGGCCTGGGCTGCAAAACCAAGCACAGACTCTAAATGATGAATGGCATTGTGCTTGGTACAGTTCCAGGTGTCAGAAGCTCACTGATCAGATATTGATGACCTATCCTTAGGGTCGGCCATCAATACTTTCCCCCCAGAAAACCCCTTAAATGTTGCTTATCTAGCATACCACCAATTAGTTGCATGTAATATCCCTTCTGAGCCTCAGAGGAACAGTCCCATCCGTATGATGCTTGCAGCTGGTGAGAGGAATTCCCTCTTGGCTGGGTGGACAGAATTAGAGCCACCCACTCCGTACCAGTTGCCTGTTGGAATGTAAATGCCGCTATGTTCTAGCAAGATAAATGATAAAAGATAGTTTCATTGTCTTCTCCCTAGATAGAAATTGGCTAGTGAATTGTGTAGTGTAAATGAGACTTTATTGTCGGGCATATGCTTCATTTGGTTCCACTTCTCAAAATGAACCAGAGTGTCGTACAGATCAGCAGTGCATCAGTACCCAAAGCCAAAACCTCTGTTTTGGGGTTCAAAGTTGGAAAATTGTCGGTACTTTCAGAGCGAAATTAAAAGATTGTTTAATTGTCAAATTATTCTTGTGCAAAGGTATTCATTAGAAATGAATTTCCATACAAGATTTAACGGGAGCATATCCTTTATAAAAGCACAGACATATCTTACAGGCCGTCTGTCAGCAGATTTGTCCCTATGAAGCTGGCTGACCTGTTACATGTGCACTTGACAGCTGAACACATCTGTGTTGGTCCATGTTCCCGCATTGCTGAGAATAATGACGTTTTAATATATACAAATGAGCCTTAGGAGCAACAGGGGCGTTGTCATTGCACTCTCTGCAACATGTGCACCCTCTCCACTTTGATTGTCAGGACCAGGCAGGGTAAATGTCATCATGCCTGGCCCTGACTTCCTAAAGGGCCCGGTAGGCTCATGTGCACATATTAAAGCGTCATTATTCTCAGCAATGTGGACACATATGAACATAAGACCGACACAGATGCCTCCAGCTGCCAAGTGCACACGTAACAGGTCAGCCAGTGTCATAGGGACAAATCTGCTGACAGATGTCCTTCCAAATGACACCAAATAAGAAATCTGCAGATTAGGTGTATGTTATAAACCATGCATGATTACGTTGCTTTTTAATCTATATATAAATAACATTTCTTGACTAAACCAATTAAGGTTTAGAACAACAAGCTATAAAAATGATGTAAGAATTCACCTACAAAAAAATGCTACTGAATAAATTAATATTCTTGTCTTTTTACAGGCCCTGACATTCAATGGCAGGTATTGGATGCAGCACACGAGACGCTGCCACCGTATAAAATACTATACGAGTCTCTGGGTTTTAGAAACAGTAGTAATAAAACCCAAAGTATTCTAAATGACATTGTACCCTTTATATTCCAAACGAAAATATTGGGTTCATCTTCACCAAGCACCAATTACAGCTAAGGCTACTTTCTAGCGTTTTAGTTTTCCGGTATTCAGATCCGTCATAGGGGCTCAATACCGGAAAAAAAACACTTCAGTTTAGTCCCCATTCATTGTCAATGGGGATAAAACTGAACTGAACAGAACGGAGTGCTCCGAAATGCATTCTGTTCCGTTTAGTTGCGTTCCCATACCGGAAAGAAAACCGCAACATGTTGTAGTTTGCTTTCCGTCCTGGGATGCGGAGCAAGACGGATCAGGCATGACCCCCAATGCAAGTTAATGAGGACAGATCCGTTTTCTCTGACCCAATCTGACACAATAGAAAACAGATCCGTCCCCCAGTGACTTTCAATGGAGTTCATGACGGATCCGTTCTGGCAATGTTAAGGATAATTGAACCGGATCCGTTCATAACGGATGCAGATGGTTGTATTATCAGTAACGGAAGGGTTTTTTTTTAACCCTGGCGGATCCAGTAAAAACGCTAGTGTAAAAGTAGCCTGATAATTCTGATAATTCAACCGTCTGCATATCTTTAACATTGCCAAGACGGATCCGTCATGAACTCCATTGAAAGTCAGTGGAGGACGAATCCGTTTTCTATTGTGGCAGAGAAAACGGATCCGTCCCCACTGATTTACATTGGGAGTCAGGACGGATCCGTCTTGCTCCACACCACATCTCGGACAGAAAAACGCTGCTTGGGTAAAGATTCGGTAAAACTTGTAATTTTTTTAAATTCCTGCTCATTCTGGGCTATGAAGTCCAGGAGGCGGTCCTATCAGTGACTGACAGCTCTCTGTGTCTACACACTCATAGGGGGAAGGCGGTCAATCACTGATAGGACCGCCTCCCTGACTTCATAGCCCAGAATGAGCAGGACACGTTACACTGAATATTTCCCTATGAGTCTCCTTTTACTTTGCTGCATTGCATAGAAAAAGCACTTTGTTCTAACATGCAAATGACCTGTTCAGTGCACCATGGGCGGGCCAGAGTGCTGTTCCTATGCAGATTAAGCCCCTCCTTTTCCAGGCTGATTGACAGGGCCAGGTGTTTGAACACTGCGCTGACCAATCTTGCACATGCGCTGTGCACCAGGATCTCAGTATGTGCACAGTACAGTCCAGGTCAACATTCTGGTGCATGTAAAATGCATGACATTACAAGGCTAAGTGACAACAGCATTCAAACTCCTGGCCCTGTCAATCAGCATAGGAAAAAAGGGGTTTACTCCGCAGAGGAATGGCACTGAGGGGCTTGGACCCGCCCATGGTGCACCGAACAAAGTGCTTTTTCTACATAACGTAAGAACGGAAAGGTACCGATCGAATTGTGCCCGCATGTCCTACCAGCCACTATGGTTACTTTAATTGGAAAACGCTTAATTAATAGTTTTGATTAGTTATTATTCTGGAAACAGCAATGAAATTAGATAAAACAGAATTGCCTTTATAACAGCAAGTGAGGGAAAAGGGCAATACAAGGTAAGGTTCATAAACTTCTGATAGTAATAATAGAGGAATGGCAGAACACAGCGATAAGAGTAGATGCTCCAGGTCCTCTTTAACCGCTTACCGACCGCCTCACGCAGGATTGCATCCTGCGGGCGGTCGGTCTGTTCCTCCTTGACGCGCCCGCGCGTCATCTCGCGAGAGGCGAGATTTCCTGTGAACGCGCGCGCGCACGTGCGCGCGTTCACAGGATCACGTCGGGGACAAGGTAAGCTACAGCCTGCCAGCGCTGATCGTGCGCTGGCAGGCTGTAGAAGATAAAAATGGCATATCAGACGCTGTTTTGTTAACAGCGTCTGATATGCTTGCTGATCGTTCCTTTGGTGGTCCCATTTGCTTGGGACCACCAAAAAGCTTTATAAGTGCACCAAAACACCACACAGACCCCCACCCATCCACCCCACCCCCACTGATTAACCCCTGATTAACCCCGATCACCCCATGTCACCCCCTGTCACCCCTGACACTAATTACCCCACTGTAAGGTTCATTCAGACGTCCGTATGTGTTTTGCGGATCCATGGATCCACGGATCCATAAAACACGGACACCAGCAATGTGCTTTCCGCATTTTGCGGATCCGCATGTGCCAGAACTTATAGAAAATGCCTTTTCTTGTCCGCAATTGCGGACAAGAATAGGACATGCTCTATCTTTTGCGGAGCTGCGGCCGGATGCTTGGGGGCGAAACCGGAAGTTTGCGGCGCAGCTCCGCAAATGCTGATGCGGCGGCGCATAGTGTGCTCTCCGCATCACCGCCAGCCCCATTCACACTGAATGGGTCCGCATCTATTCCGCAGAATTGCGGAATAGATGCTGGACATTCTGACGGACGTGTGAATGGGGCCTTACTACTTTTTTGCACATTTTTGGCAGAGATTTATTCATCCACATTGATCGATGTGAATGAGGAAATCTGTGCCGTTTATTTTTTGCACATTTTTGGGCAGAGATTTTTCATCCACATTGATTGATGCGAATGAAGAAATCTGTGCCGTTCATTTTTTCTTTTCAGCGCAGAGGCTGAGCGGGAAAAAATCTCATTACCGTCATGCTCAATATAAGGAGAATCGCAGAAACTCCTAATGCTGACCATACGTGTAATGATTGCGGAGACCCTCAAATGCCAGGGCAGTACAAACACCTCACATGTGACCCCATTTTAGAGAGAAGACACCCCAAGGTATTCCGTGAGGGGTATGGCGAGTTCATGCAAAATTTTATTTTTGTCACAAGTTAGTGAAATATGAGACTGTAAAAAAAAAAAAAAATCAATTTCCGCTAACTTGTGCCAAATTTTTTTTTCTGTGAACTCGCCATGCCCCTCACGGATTACCTTGGGGTGTCTTCTTTCCACAATGGGGTCACATGTGGGGTATTTCTACTGCCCTGGCATTTTAGGGGTCCTAAAGCATGAGAATCCAAATGCGTAAAAATGCCCTGTGAAATCCTAAAGGTACTCATTGGTTTTAGGGCCCCTTTGCGCATCTTGGCTGCAAAAAGTGTCACACATGTGGTGTCGCCGTACTCAGGAGAAGTAGGGCAATGTGTTTTAGGGTGTATTTTATATATACCCATGCTGGGTGTGAGAAATATCTCTGTAAGCGACAACTTTTTACATTTTTTATTCAAAGTTGTCAGTTTACAGAGATATTTCTCACACAAAATATGGTATATGTAAATACACCCCAAACATGCTACTTCTCACTGAATGCGATACTCTATGTGCCACTTTTGCAGCCAGACAAAGGCCTAAAACCAATGAGTACTGCTAGAGGACATTTTTACGCATTTTCTTCTCACGCTTTAGGGCCCCTAAAATGCCAGGGCAGTATAATACCCACATGTGACTCCATTTTGAAAGAAGACACCCAAGGTATTCGCTGAGGGCATAGTGAGTCCATGAACAATTTAACTTTTTGTCAAAAGTTAGCAGAAAGGTAGACTTTATGAGAAAAACAATAAAAAATCAATTTCCGCTAACTTGTGCCAAAAAAATCTTCTATGAACTCGCCATGCCCCTCACAGAATACCTTGGGGTGTCTTCTTTCCAAAATGGGGTCACATGTGGGGTATTTATACTGCCCTGGCATTTTAGGGGCCCTAAAGCGTGAGAAGAAAAATGCGTAAAAATGCCCTCCTAAAAGGTACTCATTGGTTTTAGGGCCCCTTTGCGCATCTTGGCTGCAAAAAGTGGCACACATGTGGTATCGCCGTACTCAGGAGAAGTAGGGCAATGTGTTTTGGGGTGTATTTTTGCATATACCCATACTTTGTGTGAGAAATATCTCTGTAAATTGACAACTTTGAATAAAAAATGTAAAAAGTTGTCGTTTACAGCAATATTTCTCACACGCAGCATGAGTATATGTAAAATACACCCAAACACATTGCCCTACTTCTCCTGAGTTCAGCGATACCACATGAGTGGCACTTTTGCAGCCAAGTGCACAAAGGGCCTAAAACCAATGATTACTTAGGATTTCACAGGCCATTTTTACGCATTTGGATTCTCACGCTTTAGAGGCCCTAAAATGCCAGGGCAGTATAAATACCCCACATGTGACCCCATTTTGGAAAGAAGACACCCAAGGTATTCCGTGAGGAGCATGGCGAGTTCACAGAATTTTATTTTTGGCACAAGTTAGCGGAAATTGATATATATATTTTTTATTTTGTTTTTTACAAAGTCTCATATTCCACTAACTTGTGACAAAAATAAAATTTTACATGAACTCGCCATGCCCCTCACGGAATACCTTGGGGTGTCTTCTTTCCAAAATGGGGTCACATGTGGGGTATTTATACTGTCCTGGCATTTTAGGGGCCCCTAAAGCGTGAGAAGAAGTCTGGAATCCAAATGCGTAAAAATGCCCTGTGAAATCCTAAAGGTACTCATTGGTTTTAGGGCCTTTGCGCACCAGCCTGCAAAAAGTGCACACATGTGGTATCCCCGTACTCAGGAGAAGTAGGGCAATGTGTTTTGGGGTGTATTTTTATATATACCCATACTGTGTGTGAAAAATATCTCTGTAAACGACAACTTTTAAAAAATTTTATACAAAGTTGTCAGTTTACAGAGATATTTCTCTCACCCAACATGGGTATATGTAAAAATACACCCCAAACACATTGCCCTACTCTCCTGAGTACTGGCGATACCACATAAGTGACACTTTTTGCAGCCTGAGTGCGCAAAGGGCCAAATTCCAACGAGTACCTTTAGGTTTTACATGGCGGCTCACATTTAGCCCCGCCTAAAATGCCAGAACAGTACAAACACCCCACAAATGACCCCATTTTGGAAAGTAGACACCCCAAGGTATTCACTGAGGGGCATAGTGAGTCCGTCTGAGATTTCTTTTTTTGCCAGAAGTTAGCAGAAATTGAAACTTTTTTTTTTTTTTTTTCTCAGAAAGTGTCATTTTCCGCTAACTTGTGAAAAAAATGAAATGATACATGAACTCACCATGCCCCTCCGCGAATACTTTGGGGTGTCTTCTTTCTAAAATGGTGTGATTTGGGGGTATTTATACTATCCTGACATTCTAGCACCTGAAGAAACATGACAGGGGCTCAGAAAGTCAGAGCTGCTTCAAAATGCAGAAATTCACTTTTTGCACCATAGTTTGTAAACGCTATAACTTTTACCCAAACCAATAAATATACACTTATTGGACTTTTTTTATCAAAGACATGTAGAACAATAAATTTAGAGAAAAATTTATATAGAAATGTAGTTTTTTTGAAAAATTTTACAACAGAAAGTGAAAAATGTCATTTTTTTGCAAAAATTTCGTTAAATTTGTATTAATGGCAAAAAGTAAAAATGTCAGCAACAATGAAATACCACCAAATGAAAGCTCTATTAGTGAGAAGAAAAGGAGGTAAAATTCATTTGGGTGGTAAGTTGCATGACGGAGCAATAAACGGTGAAAGTAGTGTAGTGCGGAATTGTAAAAAGTGGCCTGGTCATTAAGGGTGTTTAAGCTAGGGGGGCTGAAGTGGTTAAGCAGCATGACTGTGAACGGGATAATATGACAGACACAGCAGAATATACCGTACAGTAGAGAGGTGTCTATAAGATCAGAACGGGAAAAGCAATGAATACCGCACACAGATCACCGCTAGCTAAGGCAGCTACTCCTATTGCATATTCATACTCTGTATATGGCACTGACAGGTGACGTTAATGACATTGATTATCTTGTGACAATGGCATCTGGCAAGGAGCGAGACATAGAAAGAAAGCAAACAGGTTTTAGCTGATGAACTGAAGCGCAACAATCTGAGCGCGGTTCATGGGGGCCGAATTGTGAACAGGGCATCTCCAAAACCGCAGTTGATGCCAGTATTGCCTACTAAAATGGGTTAAAGAACGAGTCCGAACCCACAGAAGTATGGCCCTGACAATCAAAGTGGAGAGGACGCGGCAGTTGCAGAGAGAGCAGAGCCTTTAGGTGTAATGGTAACGCCCCCGTTGCTCCTAAAGGCTCATTTCGCATATATTAAACCATCATTTTTCTCAGCAATGTGGGAACATATGAACATAACATGGGACCAACACAGATGCTTTCAGATGTAACAGGTCAGTCAGTGTCATAGGTACAAACCTGCTGACAGACGCCCATTAAACATTTATCCTTTACTGGGTAACACTTTCCCACTTTCTCATAACCTATATTTCTTCAAGAGCATTTTCTATGACATAATTAAACATATGGCTTAATCTGTCAGAAGACCAATAAAATGTGCTGTGGCTGATACATCTGCATAAGAGAGGATAATTGATGCCCAACCTGCGGCCCTCCAGCTGTTGTAAAACTACAACTCCCACCATGCCCTGCTGTAGGCTGATAGCTGTAAGCAGTCTTTGCTTGCTGGGAGTTGTAGTTTTGCAACAGCTGGAGGGCCGCAGTTTGCCCATCCCTACTGTAGGCTGTCCGAGCATGCTGGGAATTGTAGTTTTACTACAGCTGGAGGGCTGCAGGTTGGGCATCCCTGGACTAGACCATATGCTCCTACGGAGATTTGATGCCACCTCAAAGGTAGCACATATCTACAGTTAGCTGGGGAAATAATGTCAGCTTACAAATTACTAATATATCTCTCAGGAAAGATAAATGCCATAGAAAATACAAAAATCAAACATAAAACGGAATATAGTAACTTATTAACAGATAAGAACGGTTGCAGCTGCCTAAAACAAATGGCAGATAAGATTAGGTGGCCTGCACCTGGCCCTCTATAAACACTCCGCAGTTCAGTTTATGTGATTTAGTAACCTAGGGACAGAAGCAGTTGTGGAAGAGGTGACTTGTCAGAGAGGTTATCTATCTGCAGTCTTCTTGCATTAGGCTTTGATTCTACAGACAATTGTTTTAAGCAGCTCAAAACGCGCTGGGCCCTTTTGGTTGTCAAATGAACGCCAAGCCTGGTCTGGCACTGGCTACATGACAATTTTTAGGGTAGAAAATGCAGGACGAGTTTTACAGATATGACATTTGCAAAAAATTAAAGGGGCTGTCTAAATACTGATGAGCTCTCTTTCGGATAAGTCATCTATATCAGATTGGTGGGGTTCCAGAGCCAAAAGCTAAGCTCCACAGCGGAGAACAGCTGCTCGGTGGGGAGGTGTTGGACCTCCAATGATCTGATATTAAACCTATGCAGACATTAAAGGTATATCACTAGGATATGCCATTAAAGTCGGCATTGGTGATGACCCCCACTGATTGCTAGAATGAAGTAGCAGTAGCCAAGTCTTTGGCGAGTACACCCCTTTAAAGAGGTATTCAGAGTTTTTTTTACTGATGATCTATTCTCTGGATAGGTCATCATTATCTGATCTGTGGGGGTCTGACACTTGAGACCACCTCCGATCAGCTGTTTGAGTAGGAAGAGGCGCTTGCAGTATCGCTGCGGCCTTCTCCGGCTTTGCCATGGCCATGTGACATCACGTTCATCGGTCACAAGGCCTAGGCGCAAATCATTGAGTCACTGATCAGATCAGATACCAGAGGATAGGTCATCAGTAAACAACAGAAAACCCCTTTAAGGTTACTTTCACAGTAACGTTTTTGCTGGATCCAGCAGGGTTCATACAACCATGTGCATCCGTTATGAACGGATCCGGTTGTATTATCTTTAACATAGCCAAGACGGATCCATCATGAACTCCATTGAAAGTCATTTTCTATTGTGTCAGAAAAAAAGGATCCGTCCCCATTGACTTGCTTTGTGGGTCATGACAGGTCCTTCTTGCTCCGCATTCTATGACGGAAGGAAAACTGCAGCACGCTGTGGTTTTCTCTCCGGTATGGGAACGCAACCAAATGGAATTGAATGAATTTTGGAGCATTTAGTTCTGTTCAGTTACGTTTTGTCCCTATTGACAATGAATTGGGACAAAACTGAAGCCTTTTTTTCCGGGAATTGAGACCCTATGACAGATCTCAATACCGGAAAATAGAAACGCTAGTGTGAAAGTAGCCTTATCCAAGTTTCTACACTGAAAACCGTCAGCAACAAGGAAGGTGAATTTTCCAGAACTAAGCTTCCTATTAACCCCAACTTATCTTGGTCACATCTAAAACTAACTGTAGATAACAGGAATGATGCCCCTGAAATATTTCCAATAATAGTGCCCACTGTTCTTACAGTTGTACCAGTTTGCTATTATTTACCTCTGTGTTCACAAAGCTTGTGCCAAATAGTAGTGGTGGCAGTATCTCAACACAGGAATTGCCAGTCACAACAAATGTCCGCAGATTAAGCCAGCGACGCAGCCAACAAAGCAATGAACATACAAAAGTGGCCATTTCACTGGTACTCCTACAATAGAAATAATATAAATTGTCACCTCCACGGTCCACCATAATCATTTCTTCCCTAGGAGAAACTATATTATTTTCTTTATAAAAAATTCCCCCCAGAATCTCTTCATTAATGATCGGAAAAAAGGTCAAGCAAAAAGGCTGTTACAGGACCTTCTGTTAATCCCCTACTCTAATATAATGATGGATTACTAAAACTGGTTATGTTCAGCCCTCAGATGAATGACTTTCCACTTAAAGGGGTTCTGCAGTAATTTTAAACTGATGATCTATCCTCTGGATAGAGCATCAGCATCTGATCGGCAGGGGTCCGACAACCGGGACACCCGCCGATCAGTTGTGTGAGAAGGCAGCGGCACTGGCTGTTTACCTCAGGCCCAGTGGCGTCACGACTAGTATCACTGGGCCTGCGGTAAACAGCGAGAAGGCCGCGGCGCTACTGCCAGTGCCTTCTCAAACAGCTGATAGGCGGGGGTCCCGGGTGTCGGACCCCTGCCGATCAGCTGCTGAGGATAGATCATCGGTTTAAAATAACTGTAGAACCCCTTTAACACTTGAATATTAGAACAAACCAATAAGATGACTGGAACGTGGGCTTGATCCAATAAAGGCAGTCTTTATTGAAGTGTAATTAAAAGTCCTAAAACCTGTTTTGGGATCCTGTCCCTTCTTCAGGTACAATGGACAATCAGTGCACCAGGCTGGCTGGACCCAGTGACGTGGATCATCTGGACCCTGCTACTGACCCCAAGTCCTTGAGGGCTTGGATTATTTTTCTCTACAGTTGTTGTGGCTTACACAACACCAACATCTGTGTATCCTACCATACACTCCTTTGGGGTCATTTATCAAGCTGGAGTAAAGTAGAACTGGCTTATTTTCCAAAGGAGCTGTCAAAAATGAAAGGTGGTAAGCCAGTTCTACTTTACACCAGTTTGATAAATGACCCCCTTGTCACCTAATGTTGCGATCTGCCTTGTTTTCCTCCTAGCCTAACACTTAATACAAGGGCAGTCAAAGTCCACCATAACAATATCCACTGCTATGTCCATGTGTTCCCATAGAGTTCATGGACGAGGTTGTCCTCATGGAACAACCCCATTAAGATTGAATCTGTAAGGATGAAATCCCACTGACACATTTTTCACGTGTTAATCCATTTATTTTAGGAGAATTTACTATAATTAACGATCCAACATCTCTTTACTAATCAAAAGCACAAAATTAATAAGCAAAAAAGGCAGAATTAGAATATTTTACAAAATATTGACAATGGAGGTCTCTGAAAAGCAGGTGATAAGAGATGCTATATAGTCCTCCACGCGGAATAACGATTTCATTATCCTGAAGAAGTTTTAGGAATGACAGAATCATCCAATTAACAGTCAGTTGTACCCGCAGTGTAGATATTACGGAGAAATTCACAGTTTTGTTGCTACTAACAATACCTTGAGATTTCCCAGAGAGGGAACTGTCAGGCAATACATATTGAAACCTAATCAAATTTTACAAACCAGTGAGCAGTAAACAAGAGTCATAAAACGGTTGTAAATCAGGATAGATCAGGGGAAAAATGTCAGATGTGTACAACGCACAGCTTTTAACGGTTCTATCAAATTGCTTCGTTATCCATTTACTCAGATAGTTTTACCCTTTGAATGAACAAGGTCTTCGTGCAAAAGATACATAGCTTCCATAAAGCCCAACAAGGTCCAGTATGTAATACAGGTCCTCTATGAAAGGGTTTTCCAGGACTTTAGGGGCCCATTCACAAGTCCGTGACGTGTTGCGAATCCGCAACACACCCGGCCGGCACCCCCTATAGAAATGCCTATTCTTGTCTGCAGCTGCGGACAAGAATAGGACATGTTCCATCTTTTGCGGAGCCGCAGACCGGAAGCTCGGGGCCGAAGCCCGGAAGTTCGGGGCCGCGCTCCGCAAATGCGGAGAGCACATAGTGTGCTCTTCGCTTCACGTCCGGCCCCATAGAGAAGGAATGGGTCTATCCTCAGGATAGGTCACCAGTATCTGATCGGTGAGGTCACTGAGGGCCCTCCTGTGTTTACCAAGCAGTGTTGTACATAGTATAGCGGCTGTGATTGGTACCACGCTCATATTCACTTCTATGAGGCTGAGCTGCGCCTGGGCCACGTGACCGATGAACGTGTCATCACTGGCCTAGGAAAAGCTGAGAGGAGGCGCTACTGTGAGTGAACAGCTGATCGGCGGATAGGTCAGATCAGATACTGATGACCTATCCTGAGGATAGGTCATCAGTATTAAAGTCTCGGAAAATCCCTTTAACATTTTACTCGGCCATTTCTTAGGTGATCATCAATATGGCTGCTGTTGTAGTCCTCACAGTCACCCAGACTTCTAACTGGCAGTTACTAATATCTTATCATAGAGAAGCAGGATAGCAGAAAGCACCATATCCATTTGATCCCCGCATACACAGGTCAGTGATCGGCATACCCAGACATGCCGAGTAGACACTCTCTGCATACTTCCAGGCCTCCTTCCCCTGCACATAATATCTCTGTGGCAGGGCTCTCTAGTCCGAATGCAGTTGCTGTATTCAGGGGGTTTCAGCAACTGGGAACTGATTATTTGAGCCCAGGATTGGGCTATCTGTGCTGGAGAGTGCAGTGCCATGAAAAGACAGACATCTAGGCAAAAAGTGCTTTTTGGACTGACCCCGCAGCTATATACCCAACGACTGTCAGGAAACTGTAAATCCACCATACCATCCTTTAAAAAAATATCTGATTAATGTATCATATTTTACATGTAAGTGTTCAGTTAAGGCTACTTTCACATTAGCGTTAATATTTTCTGGTATTGAGTTCTGTCATAGGGTCCCAATACCGGAAAAAAACGCTTCTGGTTTGTCCCCATTCATTGTCAATAGGGACAAAACGTAACTGAACAGAACAGAACAGAATGCTCCAAAATGTATTCCCTTCTCATATCGGAGAGAAAACCGCAACATGTTGCAGTTCGCTTTCCGTCCTGGGATGCGGAGCAAAACGGACCCGTCATGACCTACAATGCAAGTCAATGGGGACAGATCCGTCTTGGCTAGGTTAAATATAATACAACCGGATCCGTTCATAACGGACGCAGATGGTTGTATTATCAGTAACAGAAGCGTTTTTGCTGAACCCTGCCGAACAGTTCTTCTCTCTTCACTACGCCTTTCCGTCTATTCTACAAAACTACAGGACATCTGTCTGCAGAAACTAAGTCTGTACCACATGAAACAGAATGTCACTGAATGTTAAACACAAGTCACATATATTGATTTATGTGACTTTGACCTTAAACATATGCCATCGATTCTTGACTCCTAATTGGATGGTCGTTACAACTCTATGTAAAGTGAATTTCTGTCCATTTCACTAATATCCCTGTAATATCTCATATATTTGTTTAGTTAGAAAATTATAGAGCAATATACTGTAGTGAAAGTATATTGTTCTCTCTTTTCTCTCTACACTCTCTACTAGGGTTGTTTCGGGTACGATACTTTTCTCTGGTATCGAGCTCGATACCAGGATTAGTATTTTATCGATACTGGGCTGCGCTACAGCCCAGCCCAGTATCAGAGAACGTGGCTGCGCCGCTCTCAGGGCGGCCATGTCCGTCTCGGCAGCACGGGGAGAAGGAGGCAGTCTCTCCCGCCCCCTGTGCTGACGCTGCAACCAATAGAGCGAGAGGGAGGCAGAGCAGGGGCGGGCTCACTGGCCACCAATGCCTAGTATCGTTTCATATATAAATGCAGGCAGAAGAAACACTGCCGGCACCTGCCTGTGACCAAGCACTGCGATCAGTGGCAGTTAACCCCTCAGGCGCCGCACCTGATGGGTTAATTGCCCCTGATCACAGCGCTGGGTCACAGGCAGGTGCCGGCAGTGTTTCTTCTGCCTGCATTTATATATGAAACGTTACTAGGCATTGGTGGCCAGTGCTCCGCCCCAGTAATAAAGTGCGCCCTCCCCCTCCCCCCAGTAATAAAATCATTGGTGGCAGTGATCAGAGCCCCAGCAGTGTAATGCTGGGACTCTGATTGGTTACCATGGCAACCAGGACGCTACTGAAGTCCTGGCTGCCATGGTCAGCTCCCTGCTGCTGTGTGCACTATGCACCGGGCAGCAGGAACAGTGTGAGATCCTATTCACCCTGATAGAGCTGTATCAGGGTGAATAGGATGAAAAGATCCCAGGTTCTAGCCACTAGGTTAATAAATAAACTGTAAAAGAAAAAAAAAAAGTTAATAAAGTAGACCAAAATATTAAGTATAAATCACCCCCTTTCCCAATTTTACATATAAAATATATAAACAATAAATAAATAAAATATTACATATCGCCACGTCTCAAAAGTCCAAACTATTAAAAAATCCACTTTTATGCGGTGAACGCCATAAAAGAAAAAAAAAGAAAAAATGCACGATTCACCATTTTCTTTTAGTCGCCTTGTCCCCACAAGAAAGTAGAATAGGACTGTTGTATTATGAGCCGGCGGTTCCATAAAATGTGGAATGCACGCGGAATTTTTGGGCGTTTTTATTTTTTTGGGGGTGGGCTGGAGTCCCGGCGGCAGCACAGCAAACATGCCGAGAGGCGGCCGGAATAAAACTACGACATGTAGTTTAAGTGATACTGTTCCTTCACACCCCTGCACACTGATCTGATGAAAAGTTAGTGGAGGGGTCTGCAAAAGCAGACAAACAGAGTAGTTGCAAATGTAATATAAAAGAAGGAACCCTACCTCTTCAATCTCTAGTCGACCCAGAACAGATGCTCAGTGATGTCTTTAAGTACAGCACATGATTGCGGAGGTCACTGATTGGCTGCAGCGGATACTTTTTTTTGCCCCCAAAATTCCTGGATAACCCAATGGCGTAACCAAAGTCTAAAATATGTCCCCCAATGCCTGGGCACCTCATATAAATTATACTTACCCATCTCCCTGGCACCGTGTCACTCCTGATCCCCGCCCGGCCACCGCTCCAGCCAATAGCAGGCCGTGACGGGGATGAGCCTCCCTAGCGTCACTCACCAAGTCAGAGGGCTGGTGCGTGAGCTCCGACTGTTTACCAGATTTGATCCCTATGCTGCAGCACGCCTAGTTATCATAGCGTCGGCGTACTCCACCACGGTTATCTGCCCCTATGTGTCCTATGTAAATAAAGGGTCAAATTCCAAAAGAATAGGCGTTTCCCTTGTGTTTTCATCAACAGATGATATAAGTTTAAAAGGACATCAATGGCTGTCAATGGAGACAAAGCATATCTTGCTTCTTCAGAAATTACGTTTTGTGGCTTCCACTCCTCGTGCAGGGTGTCAACGACTGTCTTCTGGAGAAGTGCCTACTGAACCAGACTGAGGGACCATTTAATGACTTTGCATGAGTGTTGTGTTGATCAGCTGATTACAGACTAAAAAACATATCAAGGAGCCATTGGCTCCTAACCTGAAAAATTTAGGAGCCAAATTTAAAATCCATCTAATATAGCTGGGATGCTTAGGAGCATGGGGATTTCTAAGCTACAGCCCATGCAGGTAAAGGGGGGGTGCACTCATTTCCTTGACCTGTCAGACTAGCCAGATTGGTGTTGGTAATCCCTAGGTGCTGGGTCTTGGCCCATTTGCTTCCGGGCCTCCGCTGCTTGTCTTGGGTTTCTCCATGAAAACGTTTGGCTGCAGTGGCATTAGGCCAATCGCTGGCCACAGGGGAGATCTGCTCCCCTTGCATCACAGGACCATTTAACATAATGCAAGGGAGGCAGTGGTCAGTTATTGGCTGTAACGGCGTCAAACAGGAAGTTTTCATGAAGGGACTCAAGACAAGCAACGGAGGCACGGACATCGCCATCCTTTTCTAGAACGTGCGGGACCCAGCACTGGGGGTCAGGTAAGTGTGATCACCAACAAAGGTCTGCCAGTCTCAGAAATTAGTATATACAAACTCTTTAAGGAGTTACTTTTTTTTAAGGGGTTTCGAACCAGTATTCTTCTATATGTGACAGAGAATGGGTAAAATAAACTATCCCCACTGCACTCCTTAAAAGGCCAATCACTTGAGAGTCGCCATTGCAACCAGTGACCACATCAGCAGGCATCACTTGTTGATGGGCCCAGCATGACGGTGGTGGTGGGGAACAGCTTTAGTTTTTACATTCAGAAAAATATAATATAACAAATAAAAATATAATACTTCAGAAGCTTTACTCTTTATTCTCAACCCCCCTTCTTGCCTGCCAGTGAATGAAAAACTTTCTTGTTTGCTGTTGTTTCTTGAGGAAAGATTGCCCATATTCTAGTGCTGCTCCCTGTGTAACTGTGGCTGGACATGGACATTCAGTCTGTGAATGTCAACCTTGAAGGTTTCCATTCACTGCCAGCAAGCAGAGATGTGGGAAAGGACCTCTGGCAGCTGAACTAGCCTGTGTTTAACCCCTTATAGGCTGCTTCAGTGCCATTTTCCCTCTTTTTAACTTTACCACATGTCTTTGGAGCAGAAAGGAGCAGCTAAGCGCTCTCTGCCCATCACCCACGTGTCAGTAAGGAGCCGTGCGCGGACAGCGACGCCATTTTCTAGCACGTGCGCAGTATAGGCGTCAATCTCTCCTTGTCAATCTGCGTGCCTTGAGACTGCTAAGCAAACCCCTAGGCCGGGGGAGTCCCATTGTGTCATCATTCTGCCAGCAGTACCACGGACAGACGGGAAGGTTGAGAGCAGACTGCCATCCTCTACTGGTCTGGTGGAATATTAATAATAGATTATATGATTTATGATCAGAAACGGTTACTAGTCTGTGTATCGATAGGATTGGGCTGGTTTCACCCCAGAGTGTGTCTGCAGGAGCTCTGTACTGCCGGGGTCACATAGCATTATATTGATTTATGATGCTATGTAACCCTTAGGCCCCTTTCACATGGGCGTTGCGGGTGCACTCCGTCAAACAGTGCGGGTGCGTTGCGGGAATCGCAGCGATTTTTCCCTGCAAGTGCAAAGCGCTGTCATGCGTTTTGCACGCGCGGGAGAAAAATCGGCACTTTTGGTACCCAGACCCGAACCTGCACTTCTTCACAGAAGTGCATGTTCGGGTCCGAAATTGTCCCGCTGGTATTATTTCACATTATAACATAGTTATAATGTGAAATAATACCCTTGGCCATCTTCCTAATGTTGAACCCGGTGCTGAATGGGTTAAAAATAATAAACTAATATTAACATACCTTTTCCATTTGATCGCGAAGCCCGGCATCCTCTCCGTTAGCTTGCTTGTAGGAAAAGGACCTGCGATGATGTCACAGCATCACATGGCCCAATCACATGCTCCATCACCATAGTGATGGAGCATGTGATTGGGCCATGTGATGTGACGTCATCACAGGTCCTTTAGATCATAGATGCTGCAGGGAAAGAGAGGACAGATCGCGACTACGCGATCAAGTGGCTAAGGTAAGTTAACTTTTATTATTTTTAACCCCTTCCTCATCATTTAACAATGCATTCTTTATTAAGAATGCTATTATTTCCCCTTATAACCATGTTATAAGGGGAAATAATAGAGATTGGGTCCCGTTGCTAAGCAACATTGCGGGAAAATCGCAACGCATCCGCACTTGGTTGCGGATGCTTGCGATTTTCCCGCAGCCCCATTCACTTCTATGGGGCCTGCGTTGCGTTAAAAATGCAGAATATAGAACATGCTGCGATTTTCACGCAACGCAGAAGTGATGCGTGAAAATCACCGCTCATGTGCACAGCCCCATAGAAATGAATGGGTCCGGATTCAGTGCGGGTGCAATGCGTCCTCCTCACGCATTGCACCCGCGCGGAAAACTCGCTCGTGTTAGAGGGGCCTTACAGTTCTGGAATGTATTGGATAACACTGACAGCATTAGGTCAGTGTTCTCCAGTAAATTCCAGACCTCGAAGGGTTACATAGCATCATAAATCAATATAATGCTATGCGACCCCGACAGTGCTATGCAGACAGGACAGCGGATCCCACTGACATACTGTGGTGTTAAACCAGCACAGCCGCTGCTCATACATGTTCTTACAGGGTTTATCGATCTCTGGCTTCTCCTTGTGACCTCCCTATAACTAATAAATCTGCATGCGGGTGACTTGCCGCCCCGTGTTATCAGCCGTGGACTGTGCGGCCCTAGTTGAAATGTCTCCAGCAGCTCGGCTCCACAGCACAGACTCAACTCCAAACTTATCAGACTACTGGAGGCGGGAGCCCAGGCCACGCCCACCATCTATGGCGGGTAGTGTGAGGGGCGGATCTTCACCCAGCGTGTGTCTGCTGGATGAAAGCCTTTTTTTCTTAGAGGCAGAGGAGCGGAAGGTCTAGGCGCAAATGACGACAAGACTACAAAGTCTTGTCGCCATTTTGCAATTCTATGTCACATTGGCGACCATTTTGGTCGCCATCTGGAGCACTGCTTTAGCACAGCTGTATTTTGTAATTATTCAGTATTTTAGGTTGAAATGAACCAGTTCTATATACTTATCTTTAATAAGTACACAAACTGTGCATCATGTGAATCAGGCCGGCCTGCATGACTAGGATGTTCTGTTCTAGAACCTGCCAGTACAGTCCGATGCTATAACAGTTTGTAAGCAAAACTGTGATAAATGTCTGCTGGAGCACAGGCTATTCTGAGCTCTAATTGTGCTCGAATGCACTGGAAAAACATGTGAAACCTATCAGAATCTGGCTGGATTTATTAGAACAATATCTGGCCAACGTTAACACAGTAAGTTACATTTAAGTACGGTAACTTAACCACCTCAGCCCCCCTAGCTTAAACACCCTAAATTACCAGGCCACTTTTTACAATTCCGCACTACACTACTTTCACCGTTTATTGTTCCGTCATACAACTTACCACCCAAATGAATTTTGCCTCCTTTTCTTCTCACTAATAGAGCTTTCATTTGGTGGTATTTCATTGCTGCTGACATTTTTACTTTTTTTTGCTATTAATAAAAGATTAACGACATTTTTGCAAAAATATGACATTTTTCGCTTTCTGTTGTAAGATTTTTTTTAAAAAAACTACATTTCTAAATAAATTTTTCTCTAAATTTATTGTTCTACATGTCTTTGATAAAAAAAAAATGCAATAAGTGTATATTTATTGGTTTGGGTAAAAGTTATAGCGTTTACAAACTCTGGTGCAAAAAAGTGAATTTCGGCATTTTGAAGCAGCTCTGACTTTCTGAGCACCTGTCATGTTTCTTCAGGTGCTAGAATGTCAGGATAGTATAAATATCCCCCAAATGACACCATTTTAGAAAGAAGACACCCCAAAGTATTCGCGGAGGGGCTTGGTGAGTTCATGTATCATTTCATTTTTTTTCACAAGTTAGCGGAAAATGACACTTTCTGAGGAAAAAATAATAATAATAAAGTTTCCATTTCTGCTAACTTCTGGCAAAAAAATAAAAATCTCCCACGGACTCACTATGCCCCTCAGTGAATACCTTGGGGTGTCTACTTTCCGAAATGGGGTCACTTGTGGGGTGTGTTTACTGTTCTGGCATTTTGGGCGGGGCTAAATTGTGAGCAACTCTGTAAAACCTAAAGGTACTCATTGGACTTTACGCCCCTTTACGCACCCAGGCTGCAAAAAAGTGTCACTTATGTGGTATCGCCGTACTCAGGAGAAGTAGGGCAATGTGTTTTGGGGTGTATTTTTACATATACCCCTGCTGGGTGAGAGAAATATCTCTGTAAATTGACAACTTTGTATAAAAAAAATTAAAAAGTTGACGTTTACAGCGATATTTCTCACACACAGTATAGGTATATATAAAAATACACCCCAAAACACATTGCCCTACTTCTTCTGAGTACGGCGATACCACATGTGTGCCACTTTTTTGCAGCCAAGATGCGCAAAGGGGCCCAAATTCCAATGAGTACCTTTAGGATTTCACAGGCCATTTTTACGCATTTGGATTCCACGCTTTGGGGCCCCTAAAATGCCAGGGCAGTATAAATACCCCACATGTGACCCCATTGTGGAAAGAAGACACCCCAAGGTATTCCGTGAGGGGCACAAGTTAGCAGAACTTGATATATTTTTTTTTTTTTTACAAAGTCTCATATTTCCACTAACTTGTGACAAAAAATAAAATTTTACATGAACTCACCATACCCCTCACGGAATACCTTGGGGTGTCTTCTTTCCAAAATAGGGTCACTTGTGGGGTGTTTGTACTGCCCTGGCATTTGAGGGTCTCCGCAATCATTACATGTATGGCCAGCATTAGGAGTTTCTGCGATTCTCCTTAGGCCTCATGCACACGACCGTATGAGTTTTTCGGTCCGCAAATTGCGGATCCGCATGGCATTCGTTTTTTTTGCGGATCCGTTATTTTTGCGGATCCATTGTAATAATGCCTATCCTTGTCCGCAAACTAGAAAAAAAATAGGACATGCTCTATTTTTTTGCGGAACGGAAAAACGGACACACGGAAAAGGAATGCACACAGAGTACCATTCGTTTTTTTTGCGGACCCATTGAAATGAATGGTTCCGCATATGGTCCGCAAAAAAAATGGAACGGACACGGAAAGAAAATACGTTCGTGTGCATGAGGCCTTATATTGAGCATACGGGTAATGAGATTTGTTTTTTTCCGTTCAGCCTCTGGGCTGAAATCAAAATCAAAATGTACCTCACTGATTTCTTCATTCGCATCGATCAATGTGGATGAAAAAATCTCTGCCAAAATCAGTGACTGCGGTGCGGTGGGCTGGGCGCTAACTACCTAACAAGTAGCTAACTAACTGGCGGTGATAAGGGACCCTTATGCCCCATTCACACGTCCGCAATTCTGTTTGCGGAACGGAATTGCGAACTGATTCATTTCTATGGGGACAGACTGTGTCCCTCTCAGATCCGTTGCTCCTGCTCCTAAAGGCTCCGTTTCTCTTTATTACACGCCCTCCAAGTCTTGATTGACAGGGCCAGGCAATGGTGGCAGTGGCCACACAGGGTCCCCTCCTCATTGGTTGGTGCAGTGGCAGCTCCCATCGGAGCACCAGCAGTTAAATCGCGGAGCTCCGATCAGTTACCATGGCAGTCAGGACGCTACTGAAGCCCAGGCTGCCATGGTAAGCTCCCTGCTGCCGTGTGCAAAAGCACAGGGCAGCACGGAGAGTGTGAAGTCCTATTTACCCTAATAGAGCTCTATCAGGGTGAACAGGACAAGGGTTCTAGCCCCCAAGGGGGATAATAGTTATTAAATAGTTAAAAAATAAAATAAAAAAAATACTAAAAGTTTAAAATCGCCCTCCTTCTCAATTTTACTAATAAAATATATAAACAATAAAAAAAAACATAATACATATCGCCGTGTTCGAAAAAGTCCCAAAAAATCTTTTATGTGGTGAATGCCATTACAAAAAATTTTTTTTTGTGTTGTTTCGAGTATCGCAATACTTTTTAACGGTATCGAAATCGAATCAAAATTTTGGTATCGTGATAGCCCTAACTGGGCCTTAGGCTGGCTTCACACGTCCGTGATAGTGCGGGCTGGATTTGTTCTTTACAGACGGAGCGCACGGCGTCATTGGTTGCTATGACGCCGTGCGCTCGCTACCCCGCTGCAGGATAGTAATACATCTATACCAGTGTATTACTATGCTGCAGCAGGGGCAGGGAGCGCACGGCATCATAGCAACCAATGACGCTGTGCACTCCGGCTGTAAAGAACAAATCCAGCCCGCACTACCACGCACTGCTCACGTCCGGGTTTAACGGCCGTGTAAAGCCAGCCTTAGGTTGTGAAAAGGCGGCGGCCTGGTCTAAGTGCTGCAAGGGTTACCCGTGCAGCAGAGAGCTGCGCTCCTGCTCTAACCGCCTGGACTGGCAGGAGTGCCGATCCGGACTGTTTAACCTCTTACATGCTGCGTGCAATGGAACCCACCACAAATAAGCAATGACAGGGGGAGCGGACACAAATGCGACTGCGGGGTGCCGATGTGTGTGTAGGCTGGCTGGGACTTGGTGTAGGCCCCATGAATGCCTGGAGCGCTCCCTAGCAGGCTGCGCCTCTCTGACACAGCCTGGTAGTCAAAGTCAGTATAGCACCAATATTAAAATACAATGCACTATATAGCAGGGATGCCCAACCTGCGGCCCTCCAGCTGTTGTAAAGCTACAACTCCCAGCATGCCCGGACAGCCTACAGCTATTAGGACACGCTGGGAGTGCTAGTTCTGCAACAGCTGGATAGCCGCAGTTTGAGCATCCCTGCACTATAGGGATAGTGCATTGCATTTTAAAAGCAATCAAAAGATTGCCTGTTATAGTCCCCTTGTAGGACTATCAATTGGCTAAAAAAAACTGGAAAAAAAACCAAAAAAAAAATCCAATTAAAACATGTTTTTTTCACATTGAAAAACACTTTTCAATTAAAAAAATTGCAAAAATAATCTCCCCCACACGTTTGGTATCGCTGCGTCTGTATCAACCAGCACTACACAAATATCATGTAAATTATTCCCTACAGTAAATGCTGTAAATAAATAAATAAAAACTGTCAGAATCATTCTTAGTGGCCACTAAAAAAAAAATTATAACAAGTAATCAAAAAGTGTTATTTATCCCAAAATCATACCAATGAAAACTACAAGGCAAAAATCAAACCCTCACACATCTCCATAGATAACTTTTTTATTTTTCTAAGGGTCTTTGGGATGTGGTGCAAAAAGACCTACTTTTTTTTTTTTTTTTTAAAAGGGGGTTTTATTGCACAAAAGTAGTAAAACGTAAAAAAAAACTAAAAACTAAACCTGTATATACTCGAGTATAAGCCGGGTTTTTCAGCACAAAATTTGTGCCGAAAAACACGAACTCGGCTTATACTCGAGTCATACTCGAGGAGAGTGGAGTGGGAGGAGGAGCTGGGGGCGGACAATTGTGGCGGGGCCGGTGCGCTCACTGCTGACTGACTGATGTTACGTGCCTGCCCGGCCTGCTTTATGAATGAAGCAGGCGGCGCAGGCACGTGACGTCAGTCACGTTGCGCTCGCCCGGCCTGCCTGGAGTATTCAGTGCGGCATGTGAGGAGGTATTTAGGAGCGGTAATGGGGGGGCTGTGGATGGCACTGTTATGGCATGGGGGCTGTGAATGGCACTGTTATGGGATTGGGGCGCTGTGGATGGCACTGTTATGGCATGGGGGCTGTGAATGGCACTGTTATGGGATGGGGCGCTGTGGATGGCACTGTTATGGCATGGGGGGCTGTGGATGGCACAGTTATGGGATGGGGCGCTGTGGATGGCACTGTTATGGGATGGGGGCGCTGTGGATGGCACTGTTATGGGATGGGGGGGCTGTAAATGGCACTGTTATGGGATGGGGGGCTGTGGATGGCACTGTTATGGCATGGGGGGGCTGTGGATGGCACAGTTATGGGATGGGGGCGCTGTGGATGGCACTGTTATGGGATGGGGGCGCTGTGGATGGCACTGTTATGGCATGGGGGCTGTGAATGGCACTGTTATGGGATTGGGGCGCTGTGGATGGCACTGTTATGGCATGGGGGGCTGTGAATGGCACTGTTATGGGATGGGGCGCTGTGGATGGCACTGTTATGGCATGGGGGGCTGTGGATGGCACAGTTATGGGATGGGGCGCTGTGGATGGCACTGTTATGGGATGGGGCGCTGTGGATGGCACTGTTATGGGATGGGGGCTGTAAATGGCACTGTTATGGGATGGGGGCTGTGGATGGCACTGTTATGGCATGGGGGCTGTGGATGGCACAGTTATGGGATGGGGGCGCTGTGGATGGCACTGTTATGGGATGGGGGCGCTGTGGATGGCACTGTTATGGCATGGGGGGGCTGTGAAAGGCACTGTTATGGGGGGATCTGTGGATGGCACTGTTATGAGGGATCTGTGGATGGCATCCACAGCCCCCCATCCCATAACAGTGTCATCCACAGATCCACCTCGGCTTATACTCGAGTCACTGCTTTTCCTAGTTTTTTAGGGTAAAATTAGGGGGGTCGGCTTATACTCGAGTATATACGGTATATGTATTTTGTATGACTGTAATCATACCGACCCAGAGAATAAAGATGTTATTTATGCCGAAAAATGAACGCTGCTAATATTGCTGTTTTTTCCCTTCCAGAAAGTGATGGGTACCCCAAAATGGCACCATTAAAAACAACACGTCCCGCAAAACAAAAAAAAGCCCCCATACGGCTACATAGATTGAAAAATAAAAAAGGTATAGCTCTTGGAAGGCAAGGATGATGAAAAGGGAAAAAAAAAAGTTTGGTCAGTAAGGGGTTAAACCACCAGTGAAACTTCAATTATAGCAGAACACAGTGGGGGAGATTTATCAAAACTGGTGTAAAGGAGAACTGCTTTAGTTGCCCATAGCAACCAGTCAGAATTTACCTTTTATTTTTCATTGTTCCTGGTTGATTAGTTGCTATGGGCACCAGGTTTGATAAATGTCCCTCCTTATTCTATAAAATGTCGGTATACATCAGGTCAGCGCAGTTCTGTGCACACACTCTTAGCACATGCACCAAATGTAGTTTTCCAGCCGCTGGTTCCATGGGGGAACTAGAGGACGCAGCAGCTCATGTTATACCAACGTGTCCCCATGACTGGAAACCAGTCTGCCAAGGCACAGTGACACCTCTGAAAGAAGCCCCGGCTGTCCCCTCCTAGTGTGGGGCTGAGCCTGTACTGTGCAGATTCGGCTTTCTTTCCCACCTCAGGTGGTTACAGTAATTGCCTCACCAGGGACACGAGGTGAGCGATTGCGCGGCGGTCACAGCGCGCTGTACTGACCGCCAAATTCTCCCGCGCTCCTGTCATGTGACGTCATAGCGCACAACCCGCCTCTCTCCATGGCAACGGTGGGGCTTTGCGGGCAGATCAGACGGAGCGGAGCACACGCGCTGCCCCCTGCTCACTCCTGGCAGGAGATCGTTCTCCACACACCACTACTACTGTTCTATGGCATGCTGAGATCAGTAGTTCCACAACGCCAGTAAACTGGCTTCTGTTTTCAAATCGCCAGCTCAGTCATTCCCAACAGTGGGGTCCACTCCCAGGAATATGTTAAAGTAAAACATGATAATGGAGATTTTATGAAACCATCTAAAGAAAAAAAAAAAAATGTTGTTGCCCACAGCAACCAATCGCAGCACAGCTTTCATTTCGCCTTCTGCTCTTGAAAAATGAAAGCTGTGCTGTAATTGGTTGCTATGGGCAACAGAGACCTGTAAGTTTAGCGTTTTAATAGATCTGTCCCAGTTGCCTTGCACATTTTTCAAGGAAGGTGACAGGTTTTTGGCACATTTGTATTAAAGTGAATGGGAGTCATTTACGAAGAACGGCCTTTAATGCCAATCTTTGCTTTCCCTGTGCTGTTGGATAAAGCACCAAATTTACGATAAGGCTCAGGCCTAGTCATAAATTAGGTGCACCGCTGGCAGTCTGTGCACGGAGTTAAAACAACTCCAATCCCTGACCGCACTCGTTTTTACTCCTTTTTCACGGCTCATGCACGCAGCAGTGTTTTGTGGTCCATAAATTATGGATCTGCAAAACACTGAGTGCATGCCGCCAATTATTTTTTAACTTCTGTGGAAGTGTCCTATCCTTGTCCGCAAAATGGACAAAAGTAGGACATGTTCCATCTTTTTTGTGGGGCTGCGGAAGACACAGATGTGGACAGCACGCGGTAGTCCTCACTGAATTGAATGGGTCCACGACTGAGCCACAAAAAATGTGGATTGGATGCAGACCAAACATACGGTTGTAAGCATGAGCCCTTATTCACACTAGGATCAGTATCTCACTGGCAAGGCCGGTATTTTAGTGCCCCTGCAGGTGCTGGTATTTTTGTACAGGGCCTGTTACTTACGAGCACTTCCATTGTGGGGCGCTCATTAGTACAGCCTTTACCCCCCCCCCCCACACACTTGTCTGAAAAAAAAAAGCACTTACCTCCTCCATTTGCTTGCACTGCTGCGGGGAACACTCACTACTGACTAAATGTGCAGGACCTGCGAGATGTGATCACGCTGTCCTGAGCTTCTAGTCAGCAGTGAGCATTCACCGCCGCACAAACAAATGGAGGAGTTTTTTTTGCAGCAGCAGAGAAGGGGGTACTAATTGGGGCATTACTCTTACTTTGGGCACTAATGGGGGCATTACTCTTACTGGGGGGCATTTATTCTAGGGCTTACTAATAAGGGCATTACTATTACTAATGGGGGCATTACTATTACTGGGGGCAATATTAATTCTGGGGGGCACTAATAGGGGCAGTATTAATTCTGGGTGGCACTAATGGGGGCATTACTATTACTGGGGGGCAATAAGGGGGAATTACTATTACTGGGGGCTATATTACTGTGGGGCACTAATGGGGGCAGTATTAATTCTGGGCGGCACTAATGAAGGCATTAATATTACTGGGAGCCACAGTATGACAGCGCCTTAATGCCATGTTAAGCTGCGCCCCCACAACCACACCCCCTTTTCGGGTGTGGCTAAAATTGGCCGGTATTTTTTGATGGGAAAGGTGACAACCCTAATTCGCACTTCAGTTATTTGGTCAGTGATTTCCATCAGTGACAGTGAGCCAAAACCAGGTGCCAGCCCAAACACAGAACAGGAGAAAAATATAAGTTACTTACGGGTAATGGTATTTTCCTGAACCCACGACAGCACCACGAGAGAGGATGGATCCGCCCCCAAAGACAGGAAACCTGCGGCACAAAAAGGCGGAGAATCCTCTCTGCCCTCAGTATGGACTCCACCGATTTGAGGAACTCCGCCATCTAGTTTAGTCTTATATCATAGTCCTTATGTCTAAAAAGGTCTCTTTTTTTTTTTTTTTTTTTTACTGCGACACCCGTGAACATTCAATGAAGAACCAAAGAAGAAAAGGAAGGGAGGGAAAAACCAGGGGTGCTGTCGTGGGTTCAGGAAAATACCATTACCCGTAAGTAACTTATATTTTACCCCTCACCCACGACAGCACCACGAGAGAGAGAGCCAAGGAGGCTTAGGGTGGGATAACAGCAGAAAGAACCGAAGACCCAAAAGCTAAATCAGCTGGTGATTTTAGAAGTAAACGATAGTGATTGAAAAAAGTCGAAGGTGAAGACCAGACTGCAGCTTTACAAATATCCTCAATGGACACTGCTGATCGTTCTGCCCAGGAAGTAGAAACTGCTCTGGTTGAGTGAGCGTGCAGATCTTCAGGAGGATCTTTTCCCGATGATGAGTAAGCCAACCTGATTGCTGAGGTGATCCATCTCGCCAGTGTCTTCTTTGATGCCTGATGACCTTTATTCTTACCCTGAAAAGAATAAATAGCGAAGGCGATTTTCTCCATTCTCTAGTCTCATCCAGGTATTGAATAAGAGATCGTCTGACATCTAAACAATGGAAAGCCTTCTCCTTCTCTGAAGAAGGATTCTCAAAAAAGGTTGGGAGGATAATCTCCTGAGTTCTATGAAACCTAGACGCTACCTTTGGCAAAAAAGCTGGATCTGGCTTGAGAATGACCCTATCCTGTAAGATAGTCATGTAAGGAGGGCTAATGGAAATGGCCTGAATCTCAGAAACTCTCCGGGCTGAGGTAAGGGCCACTAACAGACATAGCTTCAGAGAAAGGAATTTGACATTTATCTGGCTAATAGGCTCAAATGGAGGGCCCGTCAGGGCCTGCAAAACTATGTTTAGGTCCCAGGGAGCTACCTTACATGGCACTATCAACCTTGTCCTAGAGACTGCTCTAAAAAACGTAAAATCCAAGGGTCTAATGCCAACCGAAAATTAAAAAGAGCTGATAAGGCCGAAACCTGCACTTTTAACGTACTGGGAGAAAGACCCAATTCCAACCCCTTCTGCAGAAACTCCAAAACCACTTTAATTGAAGGAGAGGCAGGAAGATTATTGAGCTGAAGCCCTGCGAAAGGAAGAAATTTACCCCAGGTTCTAGCATAAATGGACATGGTTATACTCTTCCTACTATGTAACAGGGTATTAGTAAGGTTGGTAGAAAACCCCCGTTTACTCAAAAGTTGCCGTTCAAGTTCCATGCCGTCAAGTGCAACCTGTCCACCTGAGGATGACAAATGGGACCCTGGACTAACAGACCCTGATTGCTGGGAAGGACCCAGGGATCTGACACTGACATTCTCCTCAACCATGTGAACCATGGGCGTTTGGCCAGAAGGGGGCAATTAGGATCACTCTTGCCTGATCCTCTCTGATCTTCCTCAGGACCCTCGGAATCAGGGGAAAAGGTGGAAAAGCGTAAGCCAGGGCAAAATCCCATCTGTGGAGAAAGGCATCTAGACCACAGGGGGATCCCTCTGGGGACAGGGAAAAAAAATCTCCTTAGTTTTGTGTTCTGAACCGTAGCAAAAAGATCTATATCTGGACAGCCCCATAATCTGGTGATCTGATGGAAAATCCCCCTGTCCAGAGACCATTCTGCCTGTGAAACTGGATAACGGCTCAAGAAATCTGCCTTGACATTTTCTATCCCCTTTATGTGTACTGCTGAAATTGAACGGCAATGACCCTCCACCATCCCTATGATGGAACTCAGGGTTTCCATCAAACACTGGCTCCTGGTCCCCCCCTGCCTGTTTATATAGGAAACCACAGTCGTGTTGTCGGACATGATTCGCAGATCCTTGCCCCTGCAAAGATGAAGAGCCCTCTTCACTGCTTGTTCTACAGCTAGTAACTCTTTCATATTTGAGGAAGCTGACCGGCTGTTCGCTCTCCATCTTCCCTGAAACGTCATCTCTTGAATATGAGCCCCCCAACCCCAAGGACTTGCATCCGTGGTAAGGCATATGATGTTGTCCCTTTTCCATGGAAGGCCCTGAACTAAGTTCTCTTTGTTCATCCACCATTCCAGACTCAATAACGTCTGCGCAGAAAGAGAAAATTTCATTTCCAACGGAAGACTTCCCTTTGCCAAGTCTCCAGGATCTCCCACTGTAGTGGCCTCGTGTGAAACTGGGCCCAGCCGACTGCTGGAATACATGATGTCAGGCTTCCCAGAATTGACATACCTTTTCTCAAGGTGACTCGTGGCCGATGCAACAGATTCCTGATCCTTTGCTGGATGGACAGTATCTTTTCTTCTGGTAAAAAACATCGCTGCTGGACAGAGTCCAGAATTAGTCCCAAAAACAGTTGACGCTGAAGTGGCATAGGCCTTGATTTCTTCTCGTTGAGAATCCAACCAAGTTCCTCTATTATTCCCCTCACCTCCTGAACCGCCATCTGGCAAGCCCTCTGGGTTGCAGCTACAATCAAGAAATCGTCGAGGTAGGGAATAAAAAGGATGTCTTTCCTCCTGACATACGCTGACATCTCTGCTACCACCTTGGTGAAGACTCTCGGGGCCATTGCTAGACCAAAGGGAAGTGCCTGAAACTGCCAGTGTGTCAATTCCCCTCCATCTTTATGGCAAACCTTAGAAATCTCTGATAGTCCTTGTGTATGGGAATATGGAGGTAGGCGTCTTTTAGGTCCAGAACTGCCATAAAGCATCCTGGAAACAGAAGGTTTATCGTAGAGCCTATTGTCTCCATTCTGAACTTTTTGCCTGGAGAAACCGATTCAAACCCTTCAGATTGATAATCGTTCTGAACGATCCGTCTGGTTTTTACTAGAAAGAGAGGAATAGAATCCCTCTCCCTCCTGTCCTCTTGGAACCGGTACTACCACCTCCTTCTGAACAAGAGCCACTACCTCTGATTTTATAGCCTCCCCTTCCCTCCGCGCTAAGCTTGTTTCCATAAATCTTCCTGGAGGAATTCGGAACTCTAGTTTTAAACCGTCTCTTAGTGAATCCAAAATCCAGGGGCTGTTTGAGATGTTTTCCCAGGCTGGAAGAAAAAATCTTAACCTTCCCCCTACCTGGGCCCTAGGCGTCATTGCTGATCACTCTTTTTCTCCTGTCTAGATTGTTTGTTGAAAAAGAAGGATCTATTACCCTCTCTACGCGGTTTCGACTTAAAAAATCTGTCCTGCTTGAATTCTTCTCTGTTGTCCCGAAATGACCTAAAGGTTCGAAAGGAACGACTAGATCTATCCCTGGAAAAACGGGCTGACCTGGGAATTTTTCTTCTTATCAGCGGCTTTTTCTAATAAGTCATCTAAAGCAGGACCAAATAAATAGTCTCCCTCACAAGGAAGGGCGCATAGCCTCTTCTTGGATTGCAAGTCACCTTTCCAGTTTTTAACCATAAGGCCCTGCGGGCAGAATTTAGTAACCCCGCCGCCCGGGCTGATAGTCTAACCGCATCTACCGAGGCATCTGCCAGGAAATCCACACCTTTTTAATCGTGGGAGACTAGCTAAAATATCCTCTCTAGGGTCTTATTTCTAATTAACTCCTCAAGCTCTGAGATCCAAACAATTAACGATCTGGCCGTACAAGTAGAGGCTACCGAGGGACGAAAAGAGGAGGTAGACGCCTCCCAAGCTCCCTTTAAAAACCCATCAGCTTTCTTGTCAAGAGGGTCCCTAAGGGAACCCATATCATCAAAGGGAGCGCCGCCCTCCTAGCCTCTTTTGAAATGGCCACATCAATTTTGGTGCCTTATTCCAGGAGGCAGATGCTTCCTCTGTAAAGGGATATTTTCTTTTTAAATTCCTTGAAATAAATACTCTCTTATTTGGCCTGCGCCATTCTTCTTTGATAAGTGCAGAGACATTGTCATGCAAAGGGAAGGCTTTAGCCTGCTTAGTCTGAAGCCCCCAAACATAAAGTCCTGGACCGACCTAGTCCCTTTTTCCTCCTCTATACCCATCGTAGTTCTGATGGCTAACAACAATTTATCTATATCCTCTACTGGGAAAAAGTACGTCTGACTTCATTATCCTCTGAATCGGAGGAGGGAGAGGAAAGATCCGAATCTAAAGAAACAGAACGGTGCTCCTCTTCACGGTCTGACTCCAACAATACAGATTTTGACGCTCTCTTTTTGGACATAGAAGAAGACTCCTGTTTCTTTGAGGATAATGAAGCACTAACTTCCGTGCGGATTAATTTCTGAAGACAATTATAAAAAGAGGGTGTTTCTTCTGCCACTGTCTTATCGATACATTGCTGGCAAAGTTTTTGCTATAATCCGAGGCCAGGGCTGTATTGCATAAAGCACACTCCTTATGGCGTTTTTGGACTGGGCTTTTTAGGTTTTTCCTACAGGGGAACACATAAAACAGAACAGATTTCCCCATTACTAGGCTGAATAAGAAACAAAAAGTGGCTTAACCGCCTCTCACCCATCCTATACCGAGACAGGGGTAGCCGCCGGCTGTTCAGCCTGTTCCCTTTTTCCTCCTCCATCCTGGTTCACAGGGCCTCAGACACTGCGCACACCTCTGCAGTGGATACCGGCAGCCTGAACGGGTTGCTGAGCTGTTTTAAACTCCCCACCCTTCCACACAGCAGCTACTCCGCGCTGCTGTGCTCTCCACGCCTCACTCTCATACCGGAAGTTGCAGGATGTGACGGCGTTAGGCTCCTCCCCCTCTGGCCGAATCCTCCGTCCCGCACTTCCTGGTTGCCTCCAACGTCGGACGCTGCTCGTGCTCGGACCGCACCGCAGCGTCATGCCCCCAGCGCTCAGGAACAACTGCCATCGCGCCTCTGCAGACCCCCTGCGCACCCTGTGCCGCACTAAGTAAGGTGGGTCCCAGGAACTCCGGGCAGCCAAGGGAGAGAGAGGACGAACGCAGGCTTCCCTCAAGAGACAGGAAACCATACTGAGGGCAGAGAGGATTCTCCGCCTTTTTGTGCCGCAGGTTTCCTGTCTTTGGGGGCGGATCCATCCTCTCTCGTGGTGCTGTCGTGGGTGAGGGGTAAATCTTTCCCTTATGGCTCATGCACACAAACGTATTTGGCAACATCTCAAGACATCAGCCAGGAAGTTAAAGCTTGGGCGGAAATGGGTCTTCGAAATGGACAATGACCCGAAGCATACTGCCAAACTGGTTACAAAGTGGCTTAAGGATGACAAAGTCAGTGTTTTGGAGCGGCCATCACAAAGCCCAGATCTCAATCGGCAAAGCTGAAAAGGACGGTGTGCGCAAGGCGACCAACAAACATGGCTCAGTTACACCAGTTGTGAGGAGGAAGGGGACCAAATTCCGACCAACTATTGTGAGAAGCTTGTGGGAGGATATCCAGAATGTTTGACCCAAGTCATACAGTTTAACCACTTCCCGACCGCCTAACTCACAACTGCGTTCTCGCTGCGGTCGGGCTGTTCTGGGGCGCCGCAGAAGTGCGTCATCTCGCGAGACGCGAGATTTCCTGTGAACGCGCGCGCACGCGTTCACAGTACCGCGCGTCTCAGGAGTTTAACTACAGCCTGCCAGCGATGATCCATCGCTGGCAGGCTGTAGATGCGATATAAATCGCATCAAACAAGTATATCAGACGCTGTTTTGTGAACAGCGTCTGATATACCTGCTACCTGGTCCTCTGGTGGTCCCATTTGCTGGGATCGACCACCAGAGGACCAGGTAACTATGTAAGTTGCACCAAACACTACACTAACCCCCACCCCCTCACCTATTAACCCCTTGTTAACCCCTTGATCACCCCCTGTCATTGATCACACCTCTTGTAAGGCTCCATTCAGACGTCCATATGTGTTTTGCGGATCCGTGGATTCACGGATCCGCTGGATCTGCGGATCCACAGATCCTCAAAACACGGACACCGGCAATGTGCTTTCCGCATTTTGCAGATCCGCACATTGCCAGAACTATATAGAAAATGCTTTTCTTGTCCGCAGTGCGGACAAGAATAGGACATGTTCTATATTTTTGCGGAACGGAAGTGCAGACTCGGAGCGCGGATCCGTAATTCCGGATCCGAGCGGGACAAAGTCTGTCCCCATAGAAATGAATGGGTCCGCAATTCCGTTCCGCAAACAGAATTGCGGACGTGTGAATGGGGCATAAGGGTCCCTTATCACCGCCAGTTAGTTAGCTACTTGTTAGGTAGCTAGCGCCCAGCCCACCGCACCGCAGTCACTGATTTTGGCAGAGATTTTTTCATCCACATTGATTGATGCGAATGAATAAATCTGTGCCGTTCATTTATTTATTTTTTTCAGCCCAGAAGCTGAACGGAAAAAAAAAATCTCATTACCCGTATGCTCAATATAAGGAGAATCGCAGAAACTCCTAATGCTGGCCATACGTGTAATGATTGCGGAGACCCCTAAAATGCCAGGGCAGTACAAACAACTCACGTGTGACCCCATTTTAGAAAGAAGACGGCCCAAGGTATTCCGTGAGGGGTATGGTGAGTTCATGCAAAATTTTATTTTTTGTCACAAGTTAGTGGAATATGAGACTTTGTAAAAAATCAAAATAAAAATCAATTTCCGCTAACTTGTGCCCAAAAATTTTTTTTTCTGTGAACTTGCCATGCCCCTCACGGAATACCTTGGGGTGTCTTCTTTTCACAATGGGGTCACTTGTGGGGTATTTATACTGCCCTGGCATTTTAGGGGTCCTAAAGCGTGAGAATCCAAATGCGTAAAAATGGCCTGTGAAATCCTAAAGGTACTCATTGGAATTAGGGCCCCTTTGCGCATCTTGGCTGCAAAAAAGTGGCACACATGTGGTATCGCCGTACTCAGGAGAAGTAGGGCAATGTGTTTTGGGGTGTATTTTTATATATTCCCATGCTGGGTGAGAGAAATATCTCTGTAAATGACAGCTTTTTAAATTTTTTATTCAAAGTTGTCAATTTACAGAGATATTTCTCTCACCCAGCATGGGTATATGTAAAATACACCCCAAACACATTGCCCTACTTCTCCTGAGTACTGGCGATACCACATAAGTGACACTTTTTGCAGCCAAGATCGCAAAGAGCCCAAATTCCAATGAGTAACTTTAGGAGGGCATTTTTACGCACTTTCTTCTCACGCTTTAGGGCCCCTAAAATGCCAGGGCAGTATAAATACCCCACTTGTGACCCCATTTTGGAAAGAAGACACCCCAAGGTATTCGCTGAGGGGCATAGTGAGTCCATGAAAAATTAAACTTTTTGTCAAAAGTTAGCGGAAAGGGAGACTTTGTGAGAAAAAACTATAAAAAAATCAATTTCCACTAACTTGTGCCAAAAAAAAAAATTTCTATCAACTCGCCATGCCCCTCATGGAATACCTTGGGCTGTCTTCTTTCCGAAATGGGGTCACATGTGGGGTATTTGTACTGCCCTGGCATTTTAGGGGCCCTAAAGCGCGAGAAGAAAAATGCGTAAAAATGCCCTCCTAAAAGGTACTCATTGGAATTTGGGCCCCTTTGCGCATCTTGGCTGCACAAAAGTGTCACTTATGTGGTATCGCCGTACTCAGGAGAAGTAGGGCAATGTGTTTTGGGGTGTATTTTTACATATACCCATACTGGGTGAGAGAAATATCTCTGTAAATTGACAACTTTGAATAAAAAAATTTAAAAAGTTGTCATTTACAGAGATATTTCTCTCACCCAGCATGGGAATATATAAAAATACACCCCAAAACACATTGCCCTACTTCTCCTGAGTACGGTGATACCACATGTGTGACACTTTTTTGCAGCCAAGATGCGCAAAGGGGCCCTAAAACCAATGAGTACCTTTAGGATTTCACAGGGCATTGTTACGCATTTGGATTCTCAGGCTTTAGGTTCCCTAAAATGCCAGGTGAGTATAAATACCCCACAAGTGACCCCATTGTGGAAAGAAGACACCCCAAGGTATTCTGTGAGGGGCATGGAGAGTTCACCGAATTTTTTTTTTTTGGCACAAGTTAGCGGAAATTGATATATATTTTTATTTTATTTTGTTTTTTACAAAGTCTCATATTCCACTAACTTGTGACAAAAAATAAAATTTTACATGAACTCACCATAACCCTTACGGAATACCTTGGGGTGTCTTCTTTCTAAAATGGGGTCATATGTGGGGTATTTATACTGCCCTGGCATTTTAGGGGCCCCTAAAGCGTAAGAAGAAGTCTGGAATCCAAATGCGTAAAAATCCCCTGTGAAATCCTAAAGGTACTCATTGGAATTAGGGCCCCTTTGCGCATCTTGGCTGCAAAAAAGTGTCACTCATGTGGTATCGCCGTACTCAGGAGAAGTAGGGCAATGTGTTTTGGGGTGTATTTTTATATATACCCATGCTGGGTGAGAGAAATATCGCTGTAAACGTCAACTTTTTAATTTTTTTTATACAAAGTTGTCAATTTACAGAGATATTTCTCTCACCCAGCAGGGGTATATGTAAAAATACACCCCAAAACACATTGCCCTACTTCTCCTGAGTACGGCGATACACATAAGTGACACTTTTTGCAGCCTGAGTGCGTAAAGGGGCATAAAGTCCAATGAGTACCTTTAGGTTTTACAGAGTTGCTCACAATTTAGCCCCGCCCAAAATGCCAGAACAGTAAACACACCCCACAAGTGACCCCATTTCGGAAAGTAGACACCCCAAGGTATTCACTGAGGGGCATAGTGAGTCCGTGGGAGATTTTTTATTTTTTTTGCCAGAAGTTAGCAGAAATGGAAACTTTATTATATATTTTTTTTCCTCAGAAAGTGTCATTTTTCGCTAACTTGTGAAAAAAAATCAAATGATACATGAACTCACCATGCCCCTCCGTGAATACTTTGGGGTGTCTTCTTTCTAAAATGGTGTCATTTGGGGGGTATTTATGCTTTCCTGGCATTCTAGCACCTGAAGAAACATGACAGGTGCTCAGAAAGTCAGACCTGCTTCAAAATGCCGAAATTCACTTTTTTGCACCATGGTTTGTAAACGCTATAACTTTTACCCAAACCAATCAATATACACTTATTTAATTTTTTTTATCAAAGGCATGTAGAACAATACATTTAGAGAAAAATTTATATAGAAATGTAGTTTTTTTTTTAAACATTTTACAACAGAAAGTGAAAAATGTCATTTCGGTCATTTTTGATTGATAGCAAAAAAAGTAAAGATGTCAGCAGCAATGAAATACCACCGAATGAAAGCTCCATTAGTGAGAAGAAAAGGAGGTAAAATTCATTTGGGTGGTAAGTTGCATGACGGAACAATAAACGGTGAAAGTAGTGTAGTGCGGAATTGTAAAAAGTGGCCTGGTCATTAAGGGTGTTTAAGCTAGGGGGGCTGAGGTGGTTAAGGGCAATGGTACCAAATACTAATGAAATGGATGTAAACCTTTGACTTTGCAGAAAGTAATAAAAATGCCTCAAAAGTTCTCACTCTCATTATTCTGGCATTTGGCAAATAATAATAATTATGGTAATCCTAATTGACCAAAAACAGGAAAGGTTTATTCTGATTTCATGTCAGATATTGAGAAAAACACGCATATGTGTCTTTTTTATATAGTGTATGGAAACTTCTGGTTTCAACTGTATTAGACAAATCTAACGACAGCCCAAGGAGAAAACGGATGCCAAATGTGCAGGATCCATTTTTTTCTTTATTTTTCTGTTTCTCTGACGGATCAGAAGAATGGAAAATGATACAGTGATGTGAGCACTCCCTTAGGGCTCATGCACACAACCGCTGTTGTTTTTCAATCCGCAAAACACGAATACCGGCCGCGTGCATTGCGTATTTTGCAGAACGGAACAGCCGGCCCCTAATAGAACAGTCCTATGCTTGTCCGTAATGCGGACAATAATAGGACATGTTCTATTTTTTTTACGAGACGGACATGCAGACACGGAATGCAAACAGTCATTTCTAGTTTTCAAGTGAATGGGTCCGCATACGGGCCGCAAAATAAAAAAAAGGGAGCAGACACGGACAAAAAATGTGTTTGTGTCCATGAGCCCTTACAAGGCTTGCAGCACAGGCCTAGACAAATCTGAGCTAGGTCAAGAATCCAACGACAATGGGGGTAATGTACCAAAACTGGTGTGAAGGAAAACTGACTGAGCTGGCCAATCAGATTCCACCTTTCATGTTCCATAGAATTTCTGAAAAATTAACAGTGGAATCTGATTGGTTGCTATGGGCAACTAAGACAATTTCCCTTTACATCAGTTTTGACAAATCTTCCCCAATATGTTGTATGGCCCAGTCCACTGATTCAGTCATTTTCCACTGCGTAACCTACACGCCATCTAAATGTAAACGACAACTAGACCATGAGTACACGGCACAGTTTTTCAGCAGCTGATTAAAAACACAAAGTATAACTGTCAATTTTTATTTTTTTTTACTATTGGATTTTGGTGATTAATATCACCTTGTTGGCCCTGTTTTAATTTCTGATTCTTAAATAAATAACCCCTAAAAGCCACCTAAAAGTCCCCAGTATTGGCTATTGTTACCTGAGATAAAATCAGGTTGCTATGCTCCTTCCGTCTACCAGATGAGGAGCGGAGCACGCTGCTGCACTGGGAACTGATAGTGAGTCAGCATTGTAAGGGAATGTATAAAAAGCCAGGTTCTTCCTGACAGGAGATAACAGTGCTGGGCTGTGTGTGTGAACTTCTCCACATGCCTGTGCTTGGCAGACACTCCCTTAGCAGTGAAGGACAATGTAGAGCCCAGTGTATAAATGAAAGCCTTATCTGATAAGAGGAAAGCTTGTAGAAGGACTACAGGCTTCAGCCAGACCTGGGAACTTCACTGCAAGACCCCCCTATACAGAGCTGGTCTTCACTAACTTCACTGCAGGCGTCCCATGGATTAGCTTCAGGGGCGGCCATCTTAACAGAATAGTGAAATTGCAGTTTTATGCAGACTGGTTGCATCTTATTAAATAAGGGGTAAGTAAGTCTAATAGTTATTGATTTAGGAATATTATCATATTAGTAACTACATATATGAAAACTGAAATTAGGGTCTAAATGTGACAGTTATCCTTTAAGAAGTGACATTTTACTTCTTTCAAGCAGATTTGTTCCAATGGGAACACTGATGAGTAGGAGGCACATCTGGAGTGCATTTGGCAGGGTTTCCACCACCAAAAAGACCAGTTTTCAGCTGCTGAGTTTACTGCCACATGACCCAGCCTTAGGCCATACACAGAAGTTGTAGCGTGTCTCAGTGTGAGCTCCCATTCTGGTCTCGTTCCGTTTTTACAGTCCGCATATTGCGGATCCGCAAAACGCGGATACAGGCTGTGTGTGTTCTGCATTTTGCGGAATGGAACGTCCTGGCCACTATAGGACTATCCTATCCTTGTATGTAAAACAGACAAGAATAGGACGTGTTATTTTTTTGCAAGACCGCGGAACGGACATATGGATGTGGACAGCACAGTGTGCTGCCGAATCTTTTGCGGCCCCACGGAAGTGAATGGGTCCGCATGTGACCCACAAAAAATGCGGATCAGATGCAGAGAAAAAATAAGTTTCTGTGCATGAGCCCTTATAATGCTGTGTGACCCTGAGGGTCCTGGAATCTATTGCATCACACTGACAGCATTATGTCAGTGTAATACAGTCCATTCTAGGACTCTCAGGGTCACACGGTATTATAATTTATGCAGAGGAGGCTTGCTCATGTGTGTCTTGCCTTATACATCACTTGAGGATCCCCAGTATACTGTCACCAGTGTAGACCCCCGTTTCCTCAGCAGAAGCTCCAACCATTCCCTCCCGTAGGCACAATAGCACTTATTAAATTACAGTTATTTACTTCTTGAGATATTGCAGCATAGATCTATCTATGATCTGCATCTCCTTGGCCCACTTATGCATATGGCAGCATTTGTAGCATAGGTCCTATTGATTACAGTCCGAGCAGTGGAGTAAGTACTTCATCTCCCGGCCTAGGAGACACGGCCTGTTAAACCACATGCAAAACGTGTGTATAACGCTTGGATTTTTGTGCAGAATATCCACAGTGTGTATAATCAAACAGGATTTTTAGTGTGGATTTTGGCATGGCTTCTGCGCCTAAAGTCTGTGCCAAAAACGCATTCAGAACTTCCTCGCTGATTTCAATTTGCAATCTATATTTTAAAAACCGGATGGGCAAGAATGAAAATCCGCAGCGCAATACAGTACCACAAATACGACATGCATGGTTCCACAAATACGCTGTAGACTTTCTGGAGAGGAACTGCTTGCCGAAAATCCCTAGTATATACAGTAACAGCAAAGGATGAGATTTTAAAATATGAGGAAAATTCTGCAACAGAATCCACAGATAAGGGTATTTTCACACTAGCGCTATTCCCCGACGACGGAACTCTATGCCAGAATAAAACGCTTCAGTCACATCCCCATGCATTCTGAATGGAGAGAAATCCGTTCAGGATGCATCAGGATGTCTTCAGTTCAGTCACTGAACGGCGTTTTGGCCGGAGATAATACCGCCAGCCAAAATGCCTGAAGACATGCCGGAATGACGGATCCAGCATTAATTCCCATAGAAATGCATTAGTGCTGAATCATTAAAAATACCGGAACGACGGACCCACCATTCCGGACTTAAAATTGTAAAAAAAAATATAAATGGATCCGTCTACAAATGCTTTCAGTTGTCATGCAGCGACGGAACTGCCTGCCGCAAGTGTGAAAGTTCCCTAACTTGACATGCAGTATGGATTTTAAATCCGCAGCATGTCAATCACTGCAGCAGATTTCTGCCACGGAGTTCACCCTTTGCATCGCAGGTAGTGAAATCTGGGGCAAATCTACAGGAAAATATGCGTCAAAATCACCATGTAGATTTTGACATTGATTTCTTGTGGATTTCCAACATGAAAATATTCCACACTTGGCCAGACTCTTAGGGCTCATGCACACGACCGCATGCATTTTGCGGTCCGCCAAAAAAAAGGATGATGTTACATTTTTTTTTTTTGTGGATCCATTGTAACAATGCCTACCTTTCTCCGCAAAATGGAAAAGAATAGGACATGTTCTATTTTTTTTGCAGAACGGACTTACAGATACGGAATGCACATGTAGTCACTTCCATTTTTCTTTTTTGCGGCACCATGGAAAGGAATGGTTCCACATACGGGCCGCGAATAAAACGGAATGGACAAAAGATACGTTTGTGTGCATGAGCCCTTAGTCTGGACTCACATATTCAATTTTTGTGCAATTTTTTTTAGCTAAATACCAAAGTGTATCTAAAAGAGAAGCATATATTTTGCCTTAATGGGTAACTAAGTTTTATAGCTTCTCATAAATTAACTTCTGCTTTTGCTGGGGACAGTGTAGGGACCAGTCCAGCCTCCCCCGGTGCTCTGATCTGCTTTTATTGACTTCTGGCTGCCCCAGAAGTTCTCAATTCTGGGGCGTGTCCTAATACCGTCAGTCTGCCAGTACTACACTGCTGTAGACTTCCTTTCCCATACTTTGAGGCCAATTACCAGTGTGCCCCATCCTAATCCTTGCCTCTATCCTCAGCACACATGGTGTGTAAGAGACAGTTTATATTCACAGCACACAGATCTAGGACTCAGATCACGCATTATTATGACCGCAGAGACGGGAAAATAATTGCAGGTCACAAAAGAGAGTTTATGAGGGGAAAGATCGAGAACACAATTACAGCAAAGATGGGGCAAGGACTATGTGAACTGATGCAGACTAATAAACAAGCTGAGAAGCTGGGCATTCGGCAGTGTTCAAGCTCTGAGCCCTGGATGGGGAAGGGACCTCTGCACTGAGCTCAGAAGCACACTGTACTCCAGACCCAGCCAGAGACGAAAAACACACCCACTGCCTTCAGTCCGTCTATGCTGCTAAGGATAGGATTCACCTAGTAACAGTGAATAGACAGCAAAACAGCTAGAAGGGAGACCCTTAGTGGCAGAGATTTTAGAAGTGGTTTTAGGATGGATAGCATGAAAATTTTTAATCAAAGTGATTTACAAATTTGTTCATATTCACCTAAAGTGACCATAGAGAAGAAGATGTTTGGAAAGTTACTGCCCACTTAAAGTGGTTATCCAAGTTAACTTATCAAGTTCACACAAAATACTGAAGCAAAATTGAGACAAAATCTCAGTTTCACTGAAAGAACTGGAGCAGCTTTCGCATTGCTTGTCCAAAAGCTGCCTTTAATGGCGTTATTCAAGTTCTATAGTGTGATTCCCCCTCCCCCCATGTGCCGTGCTGGTATGAAAAGCGACGCAGGTGCTGGGGAGCGAAGTAAGTACAACCTCTGTAAGGGGCTCAGGCATATGGGGGGGGCATTATAGAACTTGGATAACAATCTTAAAGGCAGCTTTTGGAATAAAACTCCTCAGTAAAAGTGTTCAGGCTGTAAGCTGTAGAGATTCTTGAAGACACTGCAATAGGAGACCCTTTACCTCACATCTCCAAGTTGCCAGCCCATTTATGATGCATGTGTGTGGCCTTTCCTATACAACTGATGTTTTCTGAAACACTGCATTTACTTTATTCCAGGAATCACGAGTGCTGCGTTGACCAAAAAGTTTCACTTTGGACTAATTTGTCCATAGAAAACGTTCTGCATATTTCATGTTGAGGTCAGCATTTACAGTAAGAACCCTAAAGCTGTTGTCCGGGTGTTTAATATTGATGAACTATCCTCAGGATAGATCATCAATATTAGATTGTCGGGGGCCTGACTCTCCAGACAATCAGCTTGAAGAGGCCACTGTGCTTCACGAGTTCGGTGGCCTCTTCTTAGGACAGTGACGTCTCGTTCACCGGTCACATGACCTAATGAATGGGGCTGAGCTGCAATACCAAGCACAGCCGCCATACAATGGACGGTGGAGTGCTTACTGAAGCAAAATGGCATCTTAAAAAGCTGACTGGGGGTTGTCCAGTGTCAGATCCCCCACCAATCAGGTATTTATGACCTATCCTGAGGATAGAGAAGAAAAGCAAATTGACGGCAGCAAAATTAAAAGCAGACGAAATTAAGGGTGCTTTCACACTTGTGTTCTGGGGATCCAGCAGGCACTTCTGGCCCGCCGGATCCGTCAGAACGTAAATCGACTAAAAGCATTTAAAGACTGATCAGGATCCTGATCAATCTTCGAAATGCTTTCAGGTTACCATGGCAGCCAGGACGCTACTGAAGTCCTGGCTGCCATGGTAAGTACTCCAGAGCAGTGTACTGACCTACGCTGCGGCCGCCGGGCGCTCCTTCATGACGTCACAGGTCCCCACGGCTCATAGATCAATGTGCCGCCCGGACCTGTGACGTCATTAAGGATCACCCGGAGGCCACAGCGCAGGTCAGTACACTGCTGCGGAGTACTTACCATGGCAGCCAGGACTTCAGTAGCGTAGAACTGCTGCTGCGCATGCGCAGAGCTAAGCGTCGTATCCGGAGATGCGCTGAAACGACGTTTAGCTTAATTCCAGATCCGGATTAATGCACTTCAATGGGCATTAATTCCGGATCCGGTGTTACGGCAAGTCCTCCGGATTTTTGGCTGGAGGAAAATCCGCAGCATGCTGCGGTTTTTTCTCCGGCCAAAAAAAACGTTTGGGTACTGAATGGATGACATCCAGACGCATCCTGAACGGATTCCATTCAGAATGCATTAGGATAATCCTGATCAGTAGTTCTCCGGCATAGAGCCCCGACGACCGAACTCTATGCCAGAAAACAAAAATGCCAGTGTGAAAGGGCCCTTATTCAAAGTGGGTCCATATGAAACATGTGCAAAGATAGCCAATAAAGTGCAACCTTTAGGCCTCTTTCACACGGGCGTCATGTTTGACGCCCGGATAAGAGGCGGGTGCGTTGCGGGAAAATGCGCGATTTTTTCGGGCGAGTGCAAAGCGTTTTAATGCGTTTTGCACGTGCATGCGAAAAATCGGCATGTTTGGTACCAAGACCCGAACTTCATCACTGAAGTCCGGTTTCGGGTTGAGTATTCTGTATATTTTATTATTTTCCCTTATAACATAGTTATAAAGGAAAATAATAGCATTCTCACTAGAGAATGCAAAGTAAAAAGGGCAATAGAGGGTTAAAAATAATAAAAAAATAAACTCACCTCTTCCATTTGCCGGTGTTCTGTATTCAGCTGGGCGGGGGGGGTGAAGGACCTTCAGTGATGTCACTGGGTCACATGGTCCAATCCCCTGCTTCCATGATGGAAGCAGGTGATTGGACCATGAGACCCAGTGACATCACTGAAGGTCCTTCATCCCCTTCCCGGCTGAAGACAGAGCAGGAGACCGGTAACCGGCAGCTACGCGATCAAATGGAGGGGGTGAGTTAGTTTTTTTTTTATTATTTTTAACCCTCTATTGCCCTTTTTACTTTGCATTCTCTATTGAGAAAGCTATTATTTTTCTTTATAACTATGTTATAAGGGAAAATAATAAAGATTGGGTCCTCCATCCCGATTGTCTCTTAGCAACCATGCGGGAAAATCGCACCGCATCCGAACCTGCTTGAGATTTTTCCGTAGCCCCATTCACTTTTATGGGGCCTGCGTTGCGTGAAAAACGCAGAATATAGAGCATGCTGCGATTTTCACGCAACGCAAAAGTGATGCGGGAAAATCACCGCTCATGTACACAGCCCCATTGAAATGAATGGGTCCGGATTCAGTGCGGGTGCAATGCGTTCACCTCACGCATTGCACCCGCACGGAAATCACGCCCGTGTGAAAGGGGCCCTAGGCTGGGCTGATGCATTCCAGATTGTGTGTTTACGGTATTGAGTGCTGCTCTGAATACTACTATTCTGAGGATAGGTCATCAATATTAAACACCTAGAAAGCCCCTTTAAAATCATTTCTGTAATACTGATGACAGCATTACCTTGTATTCAGTGCACCTGTATAGAGCCTCCAAACCCGTACACACGCAATCATGTTTTCATTACAGATAGTCATATTGATGTGGTTTGTACATATGTGGCTACAAAGTCTGTAAAAGCAATAAGTAAATTAAACTAATAACTAAAGAGAAATTAACCAATCTTTGATCACATACATCTTCAGTAATAGCTAAGTCAGGCATAGCTTTGAAACTCTCTTGTTGCAGCATGTGCCTCGGGCGACTACTGTGAAAGCGCTCTGCTCGCTCACCCACCTGCCATCTGGCCTCTCTCCTCTTTACCCTGTAGAAACAAGCAAAAACCTGAAACCCTCAACAGGTGCTTTGATCCTGACAGCATGCACTATACTTATTTTCTAAAAAAGAGAAAACACCAGATTGCTTTCTACCGGTCTCAGTTTTCACCCTGACCCAGCAGTCATCCCTGGGCGACAGAGGCATAATGGTGAACACAATGGTGAATTTACAGGCTATACATCATGTATCACATTGCCTTTTCACAATTTCCAGTAAAATGTTGCACAGAAATAATAACATTTCTCTTTTCGAAAATTAATTTTCAACTGGAATAGATTTGGTTTCCTCTAGTGGGCGGCAGCTATGGCCGAGATCACACATTTTACGAGACATTAACCATATCTTGGACCTGTCACCTAGTTATAATATGAGCATCCATTTTGTAGGGTACACAACTGTGCAACCTGTCAGTTTTTATGGAGCCAATGAAGCAATGCCTAATATTAATGATATTCATGAGGTCCTATGCATAGGTGAAATGCCCAGTGTAATAGATCAAAAATGTCACTTATAAAAAAATGGTTTATAGCAAGTGTAGACAAATCTAGGGTGTATTCAGATGGTGCGGTTGAGTGCAGTTATAACAGCATAAAAAAGGCATTTCTTTCTCATGCGGTTTTCGAAATGATGCAGGTTTTACACGTGAAACGCTGAAAACCAGTGCTTTACCTGCACCCAACTGCCCCATCCTAATACACCCACAGCAAACTGCCCCATCCTAATACACCCAGAGCCAACTGCCCCATCCTAATACACCCAGAGCCAACTGCCCCATCCTAACACACCCAGAGCCAACTGCCCCATCCTAACACACCCAGAGCCAACTGCCCCATCCTAACACACCCAGAGCCAACTGCCCCATCCTAATACACCCAGAGCCAACTGCCCCATCCTAACACACCCAGAGCCAACTGCCCCATCCTAACACACCCAGAGCCAACTGCCCCATCCTAATACACCCAGAGCCAACTGCCCCATCTTAATACACCCAGAGCCAACTGCCCCATCCTAACACACACAGAGCCAACTGCCCCATCCTAACACACCCAGAGCCAACTGCCCCATCCTAACACACCCACAGCCAACTGCCCCATCCTAACACACCCACAGCTAACTGCCCCATCCTAATACACCCAGAGCCAACTGCCCCATCCTAACACACCCAGAGCCAACTGCCCCATCCTAACACACCCAGAGCCAACTGCCCCATCCTAACACACCCAGAGCCAACTGCCCCATCCTAACACACCCACAGCCAACTGCCCCATCCTAACACACCCACAGCCAACTGCCCCATCCTAACACACCCAGAGCCAACTGCCCCATCCTAACACACCCAGAGCCAACTGCCCCATCCTAATACACCCAGAGCCAACTGCCCCATCTTAATACACCCAGAGCCAACTGCCCCATCCTAACACACCCAGAGCCAACTGCCCCATCCTAATACACCCAGAGCCAACTGCCCCATCCTAATACACCCAGAGCCAACTGCCCCATTGTAATACACCCAGAGCCAACTGCCCCATCCTAACACACCCACAGCCAACTGCCCCATCCTAATACACCCAGAGCCAACTGCCCCATCCTAAAACACCCACAGCCAACTGCCCCATCCTAATAACCCAGAGCCAACTGCCCCATCCTAACACACCCAGAGCCAACTGCCCCATCCTAACACACCCAGAGCCAACTGCCCCATCCTAATACACCCATAGCCATCTGCCCCATCCTAATACACCCATAGCCATCTGCCCCATCCCAATAGAACCATAGCCAACTGCCCCATCCTAGTACACCCATAGCCAACTGCCCCATCCTAATACACCCATAGGCCCGTTTCAAATGACTGATAGGAAACTTGTCCTTGTTTTGGCTACAAACAAAAACGAGTTTTAGGCCCCATGCACACAACTGTATTTTTGCTCTGCGGCTGATCCGCATTTTTTGTGGATCAGATGCATAACCGTTCATTTCACTGTGGGCTGTCCGAATCCATATATCCATGACATCGTCCCTCAAAAATGATAAAGCATTTACTTTTGTCCGTTTAGTGGACATGGATAGGTCATTTCTATTGAATTGACAAAAACATGGTGGGGATCCGTATTTTGAATATCCACAAAACACAGTCACGTGTATGGGGCCATAAAATGGACTGCACATGGACTCTATTCATTTAGGCCTCATGCACATGAGTATATGTATTTTTCAGTGCTTAAACTAGAGATCCACAAAATATAGATACCATCCGTGTTGCACCCACATTTTTTGCAGACCCACTAACTTCAAAGTATCTGTGGCCTGCATTTTGGACATGTTGTATCTTTTGCAGAATGGACATATGGATAAGGAAAGCACACAGAGCATCCATATGTCCGTTCCACAAAAGATAGAATATGTTCATAAAATGAGGACCATGGAGCCATTAAAGTCAACGGGTCTGCAAAAAAAAAAGTGGATGGCAGACAGACCACATCCATATTTTGCTGATCTGTGTTTTTGCAGTACGTAAAACAGATATGGTCGTGTGGCCTTAAATGAATATGTTTTGCAGGAAAAACAGATAAAACATGCTGCAATTTTCTCAACACAGACCGGTGGTCCATACAGAAAATCATTTGTGAAGATATCCATTTAATTGAATGGGACAGTGTTCAGTGCGATGCAATGAGTTCTAAATTCAGACAGCACCTAGATGGACATAATGTCCATCTGAAAGGGCCCTTAGAAGCCAGCAACCTCATATTCTGAAGAAATCCTAACCTGTGGGCAAGGCCCAACAAACTGCTCAGCTATGAGGCTAATAAGAAAGTCAGATGTGGATTTTCAGATTATCATTACACGATCCCCCAGTAATGTTTCTCACTGCCCCCAGTAATATCCCCTACTGACCCAGCAGGTAGTGCGCCCCACTACCCCTAGTAGTGTCTCCCACTGCCCCCCAGTAGTGTCTCCCACTGCCCCCCAGTAGTGTCTCCCACTGCCCCCCAGTAGTGTCTCCCACTGCCCCCCAGTAGTGTCTCCCACTGCCCCCCAGTAGTGTCTCCCACTGCCCCCAGTAGTGTCCCACTGCCCCCAGTAGCTGCTCCCCCAGTAGTGTCTCCCACTGCCCCCCAGTAGTGTCTCCCACTGCCCCCCAGTAGTGTCTCCCACTGCCCCCCAGTAGTGTCTCCCACTGCCCCTTGTCTTCACTCACATGTAACGGGGCCTGGCATTGTCACTGTACTTCATGCCGGGCCCCGTCAGAGCGCTCAACTCACCTGCATCATATGTGCTCCAGGCCTTCAGCATCAGGCCCCATGACTGCCCTACTAGAATTAGTCACAAATTAAGCAGGTTGGCGGAGCCTACCCATTTAATTTGTGACTAATTTGAATAGAGCAGCGTATATGATGCTGGTTGAGTTGCGCACTCTGACGGAGCCCGGCATGAAGTACAGTGACAATGCCAGGCCCCCTCACCCCACCTGGTCCGGTCGTACTCTCTGTGACCGCGATCATTACGCCCTTGCAGAGGAGGCATGCAACAATTTTTAGTACAATAAATGTGGATGGCATTTTGAAAACCTCAACCACAAAAAAAAAAATTGTGCAGAATTCAGGGCATGCTGTGTATTTTGAAATCTGCAGGATGGCAGCAGAGATGCTGCAGAGTTTTATCGTGGAATTCACTTTTTGCCAGGCCTGGACTGGTAATCTGCCCTACTGGGGAGACTCCCTGTGGGACGGTCAGTCATGGGTCCACCTGATAGAGCAAGTCCTCCAGTATCAGAACAGTTTCCAAGTTAGAAGAGCTGGTGAACATGATGTCCTCACAGGTCTTTCACCGGGAGTCTGGACAAGAACAGCATAGGAAGTAAGTGACTAGAGAAGTGTTCTGACACTCTCTCACCATGCTGCTGTCATTGGGAGCTGGGTGGTTAGGGGTAACAAGGCTGTCAGTGGGGGTTGGTTAGGGATAATAATGTTGCGGTCCATGAGGGATGGGAGTCAAGTCTAACAATGTTGCGGTCAGTTAAAGACTAGTGGTTAGGAGTAACAATAATGCTGTCAGTTGGGAAAAGATAGTTAGGTGTAACAATGCTGCTATCAATGGGGTCAGGGTGGTTAGGAGCAAAAATTCTGCTGTAATTTGAAGAGGGGTGGTTAGAAGTAACAATGCTGCTGTCAGTGGCAGAATAGTTAGAAATAATAATGCTATCAGTGGGAAGGGGATTGTTAGGAGTAACAATGCTGCCATCATAGGGTCAGGGTGGTAAGAAGTAACAATGCTGCTGTCAGTGGGGTCAGGGTGGTTAGTAGTAACAATGCTGCCATCATAGGGTAAGGGTGGTTAGAAGTAACAACTCTGCTGTCAGTGGGGTCAGGGTGGTTGTAGTAGTAACAATGCTACTGTCAGTGGGGTCAGGGTGGTTAGTAGTAACAATGCTGCTGTCAGTGGGATCAGGGTGGTTAGTAGTAACAATGCTGCTGTCAGTGGGATCAGGGTGGTTAGTAGTAACAATGCTGCTGTCAATGGGGTCAGGGTGGTTAGTAGTAACAATGCTGCTGTCAGTGGGGTCAGGGTGGTTAGTAGTAACAATGCTGCTGTCAGTGGGGTCAGGGTGGTTAGGAGCAGCAATGCTATCAGTGGGGAAGAGATAGGAGTAACAACGCTTCTATCACTGGGGTACAGGGGGTTAGGGGTAACAATGCTCCTGTTTGCAGTGCAGCAGTTGAAATCCATGGCAAAAACTCCAGCAAAATCTACCATAGTGATGTCCAACGAAGTAAATTATACTCAGGCAATAAAAAAAAAAAAATCTCCTATAAACTTAGAACAAGAAGCAATAAGCCTAATAACTGGAGAACTGCTGAATAGAACACCATGTGAGATGTAGCCATGAAGAGACAGGTCCGGTGTATCACAGGCTCAGTGTCGGATCATACTATCGTGTACTTCTTGGCACACACATCCCTATACAACCGTATGTCATAACACCTGTCGAGTGACCATACAGCCTCCCTGTACACATCATGATCCATAATAAGCAAACAACACCAGATGAATAGGTAGCTTATTCATCACACATTTATAGTCGTCTTCTACAGCAAACAAGGCCATATGCACAATACTGTATTGCACTGGCTGGCCACAATCACATGCTTCAGCGGACAAGATCAGTCCTAGGCCTCATGCACACAGATCTGCAAAATATAGATACCTTCTGTGTGCATTCCGTATTCTCACACTCCCGTTACTAGAAAGGGCTATTCTTATTATTATTTTTTAGTGCCGATACCGATATTATGTGAACTTTCAGGCCGATAGCTGATATTTGCTGCCGATATTCTAAGCATTTTTATTTTGAGAAAAAAAAATTTCAACACATCTGCTGAAAATGAACACGTTTATTGTTAATGTTTAGCTTTTTTTTGTAAATCTTTTTCATTTAGACTTAATATTTTGTTTGTGTTTTTTTTTTAAGCTTGATAAAGTCGGGTCACTGTGTGTGTGCACACTTGAGGGGCCGGCTCACTCAGATTGCGATCCCTGCAGGAGAAAGGCAAGGCACTCTTGTAGGCCTGCACAGGCAGTGCAGTCAGTGCTCGCTACCAGCCGGAGCAATGAGCAAGAACACTGTGACTGTATGTACACCTATTGTATGATCATGTGGACTAGTAGGTAGGTAAGCTGCAGTGCTGTAGTGTATATGTATGCGATAATACAGTGACAGTCAGTAAGGTCGGGTTGGGACTCGGGTGTGCACACTTGTCTTGAATATGGAGTAATTATTAATTACCATATCGCAGTGCAGTAGTATTGTGACTGCGCAGTGAGTGAAGACGAGTGACAGTGGTAGCCAGTAGGGGTCGGCTCACTTTAATTCCTGCAGTAGGAGGAGGACGGCACGGCAGGGCTCTCTTGTGGCCTGCAGGCAATGCAGTGAGTGCGCGCACACTTTCCCACCACCAGCCGGAGAACTGAGCCAAGCAGACAGTGCAGAGTTAACGTCCACAGCGTAGCCTACGTGGTCCCGTTCGGGGGCGTTCCGGGCAGGCCCACATCCCCTTCTGCTGTACTCCCGCGAATCGCGATCCTCCTTGCTTCTGGCAGCGCAAAGGCAGGCGACTCATATCTGACAGGTGCGCTAGCATAGTGGACGCAATATCGGCAGTTTACATGCCGATACTTTGCAAAATCCTCAATATCGGCCGATAATATCGGCCATAGCGATAATCGGTCGACCCCTAGACCATAATAGAACCGTATTTTTCGCTTTATAAGATCCACATTTTTTCCTCCAAAAGTGTGTGTGTGTGTGGGGAGATTATGGAAGCGCTCATTCTTATGGAGAAAGCACGAGGTCAAGCACGCCATCCTGAGAGGTACGACGTCTATTTAGGGGTCTGATATGGGGATCTGATGTGGAGGTCTGATCTGAGGTCTTCTGTGGGGGTCTGATCTAGGGTGGCCACTTGCTTCACCCCAAAAAGAAGGACATTTTAGGCTACACCCCCAAACTGCTAAACCACGCCCCTCTCCCATTAAGTGCCCAGCAAAAGAAAAAATACGGCACCACAGTGCTTTTTTTTTTTACTGGATTCTGCAGGATGGAAAAGCGATGTATACTACACTTTTCCATCTAGTTTTCCTGATCTATAATACATAATGTGAGCAAAGACTTATATGCCTTACATGCCCCCCGTTAGGGATACCCCACAACCCAGTGTAAAAGCCAGTCACTTAGAAGAATGATATATATGTTCTCTGCTCTGGAGCGGACACTCCACGTACAATAAGACATAAGCCGGGGCTTTCTGAGGGAGCAGCATCACCACAGTCATTTAAACTGTGGAACCTCCAGCAGAAATGAATGCATGTGGGAGAGGGGGCAGCTCATACATGATGGCGGGGGTCCCCTTACATTACAGTTGGTGTTACCCTGGGGATAGTACATCATGGGGATAAAGCACTGAGCAGACCCCGGCTCGTACACCACAAGGGGCAGGGGGAGCCTGTACACCATCACCCATCACACCTTCCCAGCCCCTCTTACCGCAAATACAGGTAAATATTAATTTTCCAGCGGGGAGATGGTGGAGCCATGCTGGGTTGGATGGGCAACTCCGGGGCTGAGGATGAAGTCATAGCCCAAGGAGGAGGATCTCCAAAGTGTACAATCGGCACACTCAGTTCCCACCGGCTGCAGGTGCTCCGGCGGTGCGGAGGCACACCATACAGTGCTCCAGACGTGCTGCTCCCTGTTATGAAGATTTAAAGCGACATCCCAATGTGGGTCCCGACTTAACTACAAAAAGGAGGACTTCTGGCCGTCCGTCCTGGCCTTGCGCCGGATGGAGGACCAGGGATCTAAAAACCGGACTGTCCGGCCCAAAACCGGATGTCTGGCCACCCTAGTCTGATCTGAGGTCGGATGAAGATTAGTGGTCCAATTTGGGGGTCTGATGACATTTTTAGATCTAAAATCTAGGTAGGTCTTATAATCTGAAGCGTCTTTTAAAGCGAAGAATACAGTAAAAAAACAAAACAGCTTTGCAAAAAACCATGCGTTCATGGCCCCAGACAAATGAACGGACCAATGTGCTATCCACAAAAAATGCTGATGAAAAATACGGTTGTGTGCATGAAGCCTAAGTGTAGGGGCTCTGAATAAGAAATATCTCAACTAAACAATTTGGGGAAATGAGTTTGCTGTATGGTAAAGGAGTGGTATAGCCCCCTAATGATGCCTGAGGTAGTTCTATTACTGTGATAGTAGTGTAAGACGTCCTGTGCTCATTGTCTCCTATTGTCCTTCCATGACTACGACATCCCCGGCATTACCCTCTCAAAAGCATAAAATCATCACTGAAAGTAAAAGGCTGCAGCCATTACCTCTATGTCCCCGTACATCTCTAAGGGGAAAAAAACACAACTTCTCATGGTCTGTGATCATGGCTCAGCGCCTCTGGGGTCCTACTGAACATACATAGGTTATTACATGGGCAGTCTATGAGACAAAAAAAAAAAAAAAGCTGAACGTTTGACAAAAAGAGACTAAAAAGAAAAATGTATATAATTTTTCACGTAACAGGAATCATTAAGAGCTTGCCAGTGGGGCTATACAAATGGCCAGTGAATAGTGGCCATCAAGAAATAGGAAATGTCTAATTTTTGGCCGTTTTCACAGCCAGACGGACGTCACTGAAATCAATGGGAACATTTTTTAACAGCCATATAAACAGGAGTGCACCTTTCTAACTGCAGCTAAAAAATGGATAGATGGCCACAAAATGGATGCACACACTGATGCCAAATGGCCATGAAAAACTTGACATTGTGTCCATTTTTAATGGCTTTTTTTTACAGTTGTGTGAATGTAGCCTAATAGGGTCATCCGATTCTTTACAATCGATAGCGTATGCTTCGAATAGACTCTTAATATTAGTTTGGAGGGGTCCATCCTTCGGCATCAGTATTAGATTGTGGGGGTCAGACTCTGGGCATCAGTATTAGATTGTGGGGGTCAGACTCTGGGCATCAGTATTAGATTGTGGGGGTCAGACTCTGGGCATCAGTATTAGATTGTGGGGGTCAGAGTCTCGGCATCAGTATTAGATTGTGGGGGTCAGAGTCTCGGCATCAGTATTAGATTGTGGTGGTCAGAGTCTCGGCATCAGTATTAGATTGTGGGGGTCAGAGTCTCGGCATCAGTTAGATTGTGGGGTCAGAGTCTCGGCATCAGTATTAGATTGTGGGGTCAGAGTCTCGGCATCAGTATTATTAGATTGTGAGGGTCAGAGTCTCGGCATCAGTATTAGATTGTAGGGTCAGAGTCTCGGCATCAGTATTAGATTGTGGGGTCAGAGTCTCGGCATCAGTATTAGATTGTAGGGGTCAGAGTCTCGGCATCAGTATTAGATTGTGGGGTCAGACTCGGCATCAGTATTAGATTGTGGGGGTCAGAGTCTCGGCATCAGTATTAGATTGTGGGGTCAGACTCTCGGCATCAGTATTAGATTGTGGGGTCAGAGTCTCGGCATCAGTATTAGATTGTGGGGGTCAGAGTCTCGGCATCAGTATTAGATTGTGGGGTCAGAGTCTCGGCATCAGTATTAGATTGTGGGGTCAGACTCTCGGCATCAGTATTAGATTGTGGGGGTCAGACTCTCGGCATCAGTATTAGATTGTGGGGGTCAGACTCTCGGCATCAGTATTAGATTGTGGGGGTCAGACTCTCGGCATCAGTATTAGATTGTGGGGGTCAGACTCTCGGCATCAGTATTAGATTGTGGGGGTCAGAGTCTCGGCATCAGTATTAGATTGTGGGGTCAGAGTCTCGGCATCAGTATTAGATTGTGGGGTCAGAGTCTCGGCATCAGTATTAGATTGTGGGGGTCAGAGTCTCGGCATCAGTATTAGATTGTGGGGTCAGACTCTCGGCATCAGTATTAGATTGTGGGGTCAGAGTCTCGGCATCAGTATTAGATTGTGGGGGTCAGAGTCTCGGCATCAGTATTAGATTGTGGGGGTCAGAGTCTCGGCATCAGTATTAGATTGTGGGGGTCAGAGTCTCGGCATCAGTATTAGATTGTGGGTAGTCAGACTCGGCATCAGTATTAGATTGTGGGGGTCAGACTCTCGGCATCAGTATTAGATTGTGGGGGTCAGACTCTGGGCATCAGTATTAGATTGTGGGGGTCAGAGTCTCGGCATCAGTATTAGATTGTGGGGGTCAGAGTCTCGGCATCAGTATTAGATTGTGGGGGTCAGAGTCTCGGCATCAGTATTATTAGATTGTGGGGGTCAGAGTCTCGGCATCAGTATTATTAGATTGTGGGGGTCAGAGTCTCGGCATCAGTATTAGATTGTGGGGGTCAGAGTCTCGGCATCAGTATTAGATTGTGGGGGTCAGACTCGGCATCAGTATTAGATTGTGGGGGTCAGACTCGGCATCAGTATTAGATTGTGGGGGTCAGAGTCTCGGCATCAGTATTAGATTGTGGGGGTCAGGAGTCTCGGCATCAGTATTAGATTGTGGGGTCAGACTCTGGCATCAGTATTAGATTGTGGGGGTCAGACTCTCGGCATCAGTATTAGATTGTGGGGGTCAGACTCTCGGCATCAGTATTAGATTGTGGGGTCAGACTCTCGGCATCAGTATTAGATTGTGGGGTCAGAGTCTCGGCATCAGTATTAGATTGTGGGGTCAGACTCTCGGCATCAGTATTAGATTGTGGGGGTCAGACTCTCGGCATCAGTATTAGATTGTGGGGGTCAGACTCTCGGCATCAGTATTAGATTGTGGGGGTCAGACTCTCGGCATCAGTATTTCAGTTCAAGTTGCTACTATAAGGCCCCTTTCAGACGAGCGAGTTTTCCGCGCGGGTGCAATGCGAACGCACTGCGCCCGCACTGAATCCGGACCCATTCATTTCCCATCGCTGCATTGTGGTTTCTGTTTATATTAAAAAGCACAACACAGATGTGAACAGAGCCTAAGAAAAGATGCTCTAGCATTGCTATTACATAATAAAAATAATCTTTATTTATATAGTGCCAACATATTCCGCAGCGCAAAACACTCAGAGGGTACTTCAAGTACAAACAAACAGAGTCATAAATAACATAGCAACAAACAAGTCAACAGTGAAAACAATCTATGAGGAGATAGGAGGGAGACAAAAGGTATCAGGTGCTTAAAGGGGTTCTCCGGGCTTTTAATATTGATGACCTATCCTCAGGATAGGTCATCAATATCAGATTGGCAGGGGTGCGACACCCGGCACCCCCGCCCATCAGCTGTGTCACATTGGCGGGGGTCTGATACCCGGGACACCCCTGACGATCAGCTGTATGAAGGCAAGGCGTGCGCAGTGTGCACATGCCGTCTCCCCTTCCTGCTCACTGCTGTTTTGCCATAGCAGACGGCACGTACACACTGCGCACGCCTTGCCTTCATACAGCTGATCGTCAGGGGTGTCCCGGGTGTCAGACCCCCGCCAATGTGATACTGAGGATAGATCCTCAATATTAAAAGCCTGGAGAACCCTTTAAAGGGGTAATGGCTGTTTTGTATACATTTTTACACTGCTAGGTGGAGGCTTCCGCCTAGCAGTGTTCCTGGTGACATCACTGGCACTAATGGGCGGGCTTTAGCGCTGCCCTAGGCCGTTTTACAGGCTAGGGCAGCACTAAAGCCCACCCATTAGTACCGGTGACGTCACCAGGCTCACTGCTAGGATGAAGCCTCCACCTAGCATTCCCATACTGAGACCCGGTATGTCACTAGATCTTCTGAAAAAGCCTATTCCCTGCGCGATTCAGTTCAGGGAAAGGGAGAGCATCGGACCATGAAATGCTCTGCTGCTCCACTCAGAGGGGCTGCCTGGGTGAGGAAAGGGGTTATGCTCTGGACAAAAGTATTGGGACACCTACAGGGGCTTTCATGACCTCCCATTCTATGTCCATAGGCATTAATATGGAGTCGGCCCCTATTTCCAGCTAAAACAGTTTCACCTCAGACATTTACGCCTGAGAGCACTCTATTCAGCTATCTTTGGCGCTCCCATACAAATGAATGGAGCGGCAGCGTGCTTTTCCGACCAGACGCTCCGTCCATTTCCGGGGGGCTCGATGGGGTACAGGATCCCTGTTCTCATGATTGGTGGGGGTCCCTCACCGATCTGATAGTTTTCCCCTATTCTGTGGATAGAGAATAACTTTTTATAATCAGAATACCCCCTTAAGTGTCTATACCTACGTAAATGGTGTGTTAAAGGAGTATTCCGGCTTTTATTTTTTGTTTCCATGTATTTGTAAAATCATACAATTTCCGAATATGCACATAGTTAAAATTCTTCTTACATTCTTATATCAGAAGGTTGACCCCAGAAAATTCACCACTGCCAATGCCCAGGGGCGGCCCAAGCTCTCTTCATGGCGGGGCGGCCGGCCACATAACTTTCTGATGCTCTAAGTATTAATCAATGCTAGGAGCATCAGCACCTATGCACCCAACAGCCGCAGGAGCCCCCCGTAGTCAAATGTATCACTGTCCTCAGGATGGTAATGAAGGTGAACACTGCGGTGACATTACACATGGCACCGCTCATGCACTACTCACCCATCTTATTCAATGGGAGGTCGCTGGAGGACGGGTCTGGTCACACATCTCTTCATAGTGCCCATGTTGGAACTGGAGGGCTGTATTCACATTCAAGGCAGCGCTGCTGAAGAGAGGACAACGGCACTAATCAGCTTATTGCAGTGCACTGGCAGGGCGATCAAAATGCAGTTTCCAGCACATTTTAAAGGGCATCTGTCAGCAGATTTTTACCTATGACACTCTGACCCGTTACATGTGCACTTGGCAGCTGAAGGCGTCTGTGTTGGTCCTATGTGCCCACATTGCCCCGAACGTTTTGATAAATGCAAATGAGCCCCTAAGACTAATGGGGGCGCTGTCATTACACCCAGAGGCTCTGCTCTCTCTGCAGTAGGGAGACAGGACCAGGCCGGGGTGAAGACGTTTTCACTGCCAGGCCTTGTCCATAAAGTGCAGAAGGCACCTCAGTTGCAGAGAGAGCTGAGCCTCTAAGAGTAATGGTAACGCCCCCGTTGCTCCTAGAGGCTTATTTGCATATATTAAAATATCGTTTTTCTCAGCAACGCGGGCTCATATGAACATGGGACCAACACGGATGCCTTCAGCTGCCAAGCGCACATGTAACAGGTCCTCTAAGCGAAGTAATAAACATTTTGAGATTTATCAAAAGTGGTGCTAATGGAAACTGACTTAGTTGCCCATAGCAACCAATCACATTGCTCCTTTCATTTTCCAACAGAGCTCTGAGAAATGAAAAGTGGAATCTGATTGGTTGCCATCTCAGTCTTCCGTAACACCACCTTTGATAAATCTGTCGACTCTCCCTTAAGGCTTGTTCACACGACCATATAGTTTAGCGGTCCGTTTTTCCACGGATCCGTTGTTCCGTCTTTTGGATCTGTTGTGTTTCCGTTTTGTTTTTGCGCAAAAACAGTAACTTTGTAATCATTGCAAACACAAAACACATGTGGAAAATGGGTTGGGCATAGCATTTCTACAGCACGGATCCGCAAAAAACTGATGACATACGGACATTCCGTTTTTCATAAGGGCCCAGTGATTTGAATGGAACCAATGAACATGATTTGCGGACAATCATAGGATCTGACTCAAAATGTTGCGGGACGGAAAACGAAATGCATGCGCACTACATTCAGGTTTTTTTGCGGACCCATTGAAATGAATGGCTCCGTATACGGAACGCAAAAAAACGCCCGTATACGGAAAGCAAAAACAGTAGCCCTTAGGGCGGAGTTAAAAACATGCCTGCCTTTTGCTGCAGTCGGGGCTTTTAATATGTGAAACATTTTTTTAAGACCTGTAAAAACCCCATCCGCATTAAAACCAGATATGTTTTTCTTTTCCCAGTGCGGTCTCGCAGCAGAGCGTTGGGCCCCCACCAATCTGATATTGTCCTGAAAAAGTTATCAATATGAGAAAACTGGACAGCCCCTCTTAAAGGGGTTGTGCAAGGATTGGGGGCAGGTTTCGGATCTGTAAAGGGAAGCTTACTTACCTGCTTCCCGGCGCTGGCTCCTTCACCTCCGGCCTGGGATGCTCTGCTGCTGAAAATATCCGGTCTGATGTCACCAGCGGCCGATCACCGGCCACGGCCCCTTACAACAACTTGTCATGACGTAAAGGGACACGGTCTCCGCTGCGGCCAGTGATTGGTTGCAGGTGGCGTCAAACCGCATGTTTGCAGGGAGGGAATGCAGCGGAGCATCGCAGGTCAGGAGAAGAAGGAGCGGGGAAAAGGTAAGTATGCCCCCCCACCCCAATTCTTGCACAGCCCCTTTAAGTTTAGAAAGAGCAGAGATTTAAGTGTAAATTACCAGTTTTACTGAATCTTTCCCCCGTAAATCTATGTATCAATCTGCTCAGCTCCTCCGGCCTGCAGTTTGTGGTGAGAGGCCCTCTTTAATTTGTGTCACTGCAGTCTCACGGCCTCCACTGACAGGCACACAGCCGGCACGGCTCCCTGCGGGGAAGGACCGGGGTCCCGCACATGTATTCAGGAAGGCCAGGGACGTCCCCCACCCCCTCCCGGTCCAGCAGGCACACGCCTGGCACATGGACTGACAGAAGCCCTGTGTACCAGACATGGAGGAGGCTCGGTGCTGCCACCCAGCGGCCTCTCCTGCGCAGCCTGACCCGAGACAGTGCCAGCAACCTCGGCTGAACTCTTACACTGTCCGGGACAAGCGCGACACAATGGCAGGGGAGGACAGCGCTCCTTCCAAGGCAGCGCCATTGCCATAGCTAAGCGGCTGTAATATGGAGCTGCAGGCAGACTCCTCACCTCACAGCGGGCGCCGCCTGTCAGTCCCGCACCCAGATACACGCGCAGCAAATCATAGGGCTGTATCCGTGCAGAAGCTTCACCTCAGCCGTGCAGCACGGGGGGCGTGTGCCGTGTCCCCCCCCCTTCACCACACATTTGGGATGTGACAGGCTTGTTGCGGGGCAGAGCGTGCTGCTACATGACAGGCAGCGGTACGGCAGGGGTTAAGGCAGTGTCAGCCCTCCTCCAGACACCGAGCGGCGTGCTGTGAATAATAGCGACAAGGAGCCCGAGCAATCAGTGCCGCTGACCTCAGCCGCCTCGGGTTCAGCAGCAGCAGTCTCCGCTCCCATCCCCCACCGCAGACAGCCAGCCAGCCAGACGGCACACCCCCACCCCTGGAGGAGGGGGCGTGTCCTCATTGTGTAAACAAGGCAGGTCTGCCCGCCCAGGGGCCGCCACATGAGGACAGGACGGGGAGGAGAGACAGTCGCCTCCCATGTCACCTTGTGCAGACAGTGAAGCTGCCGCTCCTTGCCGCCTTTCCTTCCTCCTCCTCCCAACTGGCCTGGGGGAGACTCCACGCAGCAGCACGTGTGCTCACTGTGCTGTGTCCGCTGCCAGCCCGGGGCCCCTACACACAGCAGTCCGTGCTGCTGAGGGGCCCCCTGACGTCCTGGCAACACGCTGTGAGGTGCGGGCTGAATGTGGAGTGGGCGTGACTGCGCGGTCTGCTCTGTAGTAATGAGGACATGACACGCCTGTGGGAGAAGGTCTGCGGTGTCACTAGTGGGGACCCCTGTCACCTGGGGCCACACCGCTCCTCACAGGTGCAGCCCGGTCATGTATGCCGCGCGTCTCCTGCCCCATTCGCCCCGTTACCGCACCCGGCAGGGAAGGTGAGGCAATGCCCCGCACACAGGCGGTGACGTCTGCGGTATTTATATAGTACAGTAAAGGTATATAGTACAGAAACCAGTATATATTATAGAGAGGTATATAGTACAGACACTGGTATATATATATAGAGGTATATAGTACAGACACCGGTGTATATATAGAGAGGTATATAGTACAGACACTGCGGTATATATAGAGGTATATAGTACAGACACTGCGGTATATATAGAAGAGGTATATAGTACAGACACTGCGGTATATATGTATAGAGGTATATAGTACTTAGACACTGCGGTATAGAAAGGTATATAGTACAGACACTGCAATATAAAGGTATATAGTACAGACACCCTGCTGTATATATAGAGAGGTATATAGTACAGACCCTGCTGTATATATATAGAGAGGTATATAGTACAGACAACGTGTATATATAGAGGTATATAGTACAGACACTGCAGTGTATATATCGAGAGGTATACAGTACATAGACAGTGCAGTATATAGTACAGGAACTGCGGTATATATAGAGGTATACAGTACAGACACCGGTATATATAGTAGCGGTATATAGTACATAGACACCGCGGTATATATAGAGGTATATAGTACAGACACCGGTATATATATAGAGGTATATAGTACAGACACCAGTATATATAGAGGTATACAGTACATAGACACTGCAGTATATATAGAGGTATACAGTACATAGACACTGTGGTATATATAGAGGTATATAGTACAGACACTGCGGTATATATAGAGGTATACAGTACATAGACACTGCGGTCTGTATAGAGGTATACAGTACATAGACACTGCGGTATATATAGAGGTATACAGTACATAGACACTGCGGTATATATAGAGGTATACAGTACATAGACACTGCGGTCTGTATAGAGGTATACAGTACATAGACACTGCGGTGTATATAGAGGTATACAGTACATAGACACTGCGGTATATATATAGAGGTATACAGTACATAGACACTGCGGTATATATAGAGGTATACAGTACATAGACACTGGGTATATATAGAGGTATATACATAAGGTATATAGTACAGACACCGGTATATATAGAGGTATATAGTACATAGACACTGCGGTATAGTATGAGGTATTAGTAGACACTGTGTATATAGAGGTATATAGTACATAGACACTGCAGTATATATAGAGGTATACAGTACATAGACACTGCAGTATATATAGAGGTATACAGTACATAGACACTGTGGTATATATAGAGGTATATAGTACAGACACTGCGGTATATATAGAGGTATACAGTACATAGACACTGCGGTCTGTATAGAGGTATACAGTACATAGACACTGCGGTCTGTATAGAGGTATACAGTACATAGACACTGCGGTATATATAGAGGTATACAGTACATAGACACTGCGGTCTGTATAGAGGTATACAGTACATAGACACTGCGGTCTATATAGAGGTATACAGTACATAGACACTGCGGTCTGTATAGAGGTATACAGTACATAGACACTGCGGTCTGTATAGAGGTATACAGTACATAGACACTGCAGTGTATATATAGAGGTATACAGTACATAGTGCGGTACATATAGAGAGGTTTATAGTACAGACACGGCGGTATAAATAGAGGTATACAGTACATAGTGCGGTACATATAGAGAGGTATATAATACAGACACGGCGGTATAAATAGAGGTATACAGTACATAGTGCGGTATATATATAGAGAGGTATATAGTACAGACACGGCGGTATAAATAGAGGTATACAGTACATAGTACGGTATATATAGAGAGGTGTATAGTACAGACACGGCGGTATAAATAGAGGTATACAGTACATAGTACGGTATATATAGAGGTATATAGTACAGACACTGCGGTATATATAGAGGTATACACTACATAGACAGTGCGGTATATACTACAGACACTGCGGTATATATAAAGGTATACACTACATAGACAGTGCGGTACATATAGAGAGGTATATAGTACAGACACGGCGGTATAAATAGAGGTATACAGTACATAGTGCAGTACATATAGAGAGGTATATAGTACAGACACGGCGGTATAAATAGAGGTATACAGTACATAGTGCAGTACATATAGAGAGGTATATAGTACAGACACGGCGGTATAAATAGAGGTATACAGTACATAGTGCGGTATATATATAGAGAGGTATATAGTACAGACACGGCGGTATAAATAGAGGTATACAGTACATAGTGCGGTACATATAGAGAGGTATATAGTACAGACACGGCGGTATAAATAGAGGTATACAGTACAGACGCTGCGATATATATAGAGAGGTATATAGTACAGACACGGCGGTATAAATAGAGGTATACAGTACATAGTGCGGTATATATATAGAGAGGTATATAGTACAGACACGGCGGTATAAATAGAGGTATACAGTACATAGACAGTGCGGTGTGTACAGGTAGAGATGGTGAGGCGTCACTTCATGTCTATAGCAATGCTGGGGACATGTCATTCATGGAGTTATAAACTGGTGAGGTATACTCCATGGTAGTGCATGTAGTATGTATAGCTGTACATGTGTCTATACAGCCCACAGACATGTAGAATGTATAGCGGCTCTATGTGTAACATGTATGTATAGCTGCTGTACGTGGGGCTGTACAGTCCAGACCTGTAGTATGTATAGCCGCTATACGTGGGGCCGTCTTCCCTGGGAGTGTGTACATGCATGTATATGGTCCACAGACATGTAGTATGTATAGCTCTACATGTGACTTGTATGTATAGCCACTATATGTGGGGCTGTACAGTCCAGACATGTATGTATAGCCGCTATATGTAGGGCCGCCTTCCCCGGGAGTGTGTACATGCACGTATATGGTCCACAGACATGTAGTATGTATAGCTTTACGTGTGACATGCATGTATAGCCACTATATGTGGGGCTGTCTCCCCGTGAGTGTATACACAGCATAACTGTCTGACATTTAGTATATATAGCTCTGTTTAACATGTATGTATAGCTGCTATATGTGTGACATGCAGTATGTATAGCTGCTATACGTGTGACATGTATGTATACGTGGGGCTGTCTCCCCCAGGAGCGTATACACACAGTATACATGTGTCTGACATGCGCTATGTATAGCTCTTCGTATGACATGTATATATAGCCGCTATACGTGGGGCTGTCTCCCCCGGGAGTGTGTACATGCATGTATATGGTCCACAGACCTGTATGTATAGCTATACGTGTGACATGTATGTACGTAGACCCGCTATATGTGGGGCTGTACAGTCCAGACATGTAAGTATAGCTCTAAGTGTGAAATGTATGTATAGCCACTATACGTGTGACATGTTTGTATAGCTCTACTTGTGACATGTAGTATGTATAGCCGCTATACGTGGAGCGTTCTCTCCTAGGAGTCTTTACACACAGTATACTGTCCACAGGCAAGTGTATAGCTATACGTGTGACATGTATACATATCCACTCTACGTGGGGCTGTCTCCCCCAGGAGTGTATACACGCAGCATACATGTGTCTGACATGTATGTATAGCTCTACGTGTGACATGTATAGCCGCTTGACATGTAGTATGAATAGCTGTACATGTGACGTAGTACGTATAGCCACTATACATGACATGTATGTATAGCTGCTTTACATGTGACATGTAGTACGTATAGCAACTATATGTGACATGTAGTATGTATAGCTGCTTTACATGTGACATGTATGTATACCCGCTGTACGTGGGGCATGTATGTATAGCTAAACGTGTGACATGTATGTATAGTCGCTATGCGTGTAACATGTATAGCTATACATGTGACATGTAGTATGTATAGCTGCTATACGTGTGACATGTATGTATAGCCGTACATGTGACATGTAGTATGTATAGCTATACATGTGACATGTAGTATGTATAGCTGCTATACGTGTGACATGTAGTATGTATAGCCGTAATTGTGACATGTAGTATGTATAGCCGTACGTGTGACATTTAGTATGTATAGCCGTACGTGTGACATGTAGTATGTATAGCTGTACATGTGACGTGTAGACGTACGTGTGACATGTACGTGTAGATGTACGTGTGACATGTAGTACGTGTAGACACGCGTGTGACATGTAGTGTGTAGACGTACGTGTGACATGTAGTATGTATAGCTGTATACGTGACATGTAGTGTGTATAGCCGTACATGTGACATGTGTGTATAGCTGTATACGTGACATGTAGTGTGTATAGCCGTACATGTGACATGTATGTATAGCTGTATACGTGACATGTAGTGTGTATAGCCGTACATGTGACATGTATGTATAGCTGTATATGTGACATGTAGTGTGTATAGCCGTACATGTGACATGTAGTATGTATAGCTGTATATGTGACATGTAGTGTGTATAGCTGTATATGTGACATGTAGTGTGTATAGCCGTATATGTGACATGTATGTATAGCTGTATATGTGACATGTAGTGTGTATAGCTGTATATGTGACATGTATGTATAGCTGTATATGTGACATGTAGTGTGTATAGCCGTACATGTGACATGTAGTATGTATAGCTGTACATGTGACATGTATGTATAGCTGTATATGTGACATGTAGTGTGTATAGCTGTACATGTGACATGTATGTATAGCTATATATGTGACATGTAGTGTGTATAGCTGTATATGTGACATGTAGTATGTATAGCTGTACATGTGACATGTATGTATAGCTGTATATGTGACATGTAGTGTGTATAGCTGTATATGTGACATGTAGTGTGTATAGCTGTATATGTGACATGTATGTATAGCTGTATATGTGACATGTAGTGTGTATAGCTGTATATGTGACATGTAGTATGTATAGCTGTATATGTGACATGTAGTGTGTATAGCCGCTATACGTGGGGCCGTCTCCTCGGCCTCACAGGAAAGTTTGCAGTGTGAATCGGAATGAGGTCAGCTCTGGAGCTTCTCATTGCACGCGGTGATTATTATTGCATCGCGTTCCCAGCCAATGGGCGGCGAGGGGGCGGGGTTTGGCACGAGGAAACGTTAGGAACAGCAGGCGATTGGCTGCCAATCGCCCCGGGAAGGGATAAAGGGACGCGAAGCTGCATCGAGCAGAGCTGTTAGCTGAGTGAGGACCGGCGCTAGTGTGTAGAGCGGCTCCTCCTCTACCCCATACACTCCATGTCTGCTGGTCATCTGTGTGTGTGACCCCCCTCAGTACTCAGGACTGTACACACGCACACAGCTCCTACCTGGGATTCTATTCCTCCTGCACTGCTGGACTGGAGCCGTACAAAACTCATAAGAACTTCCTCCAGTGATCATAAGTCATAAAGCCAGAGTGATGCCTGCCAGCGGCTGCTGGAGCTGCCAGTAACCAAGGGAGCGCAGCACAACGTGGCCCTCCTCCTCAGTGTATTGGATGCTCCAGCGCCTGGATCACTGTGCCGGGACACAGCAGCCGGGACGCTCCCCTCGTCACCATGGTGCAGCAGAGCAGCAACGCGGAGAACACGGAGGCGCTGCTGGCAGGAGAGAGCTCGGAGTCCGGGGTGGGCATCGAGCTGGATATGGCATCTTCTCCCACCCCGGGCTCTACTGCCTCCACCGGGGGCAAAGCCGATGACCCGAGCTGGTGCAAGACGCCCAGCGGCCACATCAAGAGACCGATGAACGCCTTCATGGTGTGGTCGCAGATCGAGCGGCGGAAGATCATGGAGCAGTCCCCGGACATGCACAACGCCGAGATCTCCAAGCGCCTGGGCAAGCGCTGGAAGCAGCTGAAGGACAGTGACAAGATCCCCTTCATCCGAGAGGCCGAGCGGCTGCGGCTCAAACACATGGCCGACTACCCGGACTACAAGTACCGGCCCAGAAAGAAGGTCAAGTCTGGTGCCTCCAAGCCCGGGGAGAAGGGCTGCGGCAGCCCGGGCAGCGGTGCAGGGAACCCCGGCAGCTGCAGCTCCTCCAAGCCCCCGCTGAAGAAGAGCAGCAGCGGCGCCGCCAAGCTGTGCAGTAAGCCGCACACCAAGCTGGTCCTGGGCGGCAAAGCCTTCCCCGAGCAGCCGTGTGTCCTGGACCACCACTCCCTGTACAAGTCCCGGAGCGCGGGCAGCTCCAGCCGGCAGGCCGCCCCGGACAGCAAGAAGCCCAAGCACCGGCTCTACATATTCGGCGCCCCCGGCTCGTCCCCCATGGCCGTGCCCGCCAGCCCGACCCTCAGCTGCAGCTCTGGCGAGGCCAGCGACCCGCTCAGCCTGTACGACGACGGGGCCGGCTCCATGCACAACTCCCCGGACTCTCCGTCCGAGCACGACGGCTACCCGAGGGCGTCCTCCCCGGCCCCGTCCTCCTCTCACTCCTCCTCTTCGGCTGCATCCTCCCCCTCCTCCGCATCCTCCTCCTCTTCTTCATCGGCTTCCTCCTCGGACGAGGAGCTGGAGGACGAGCTGCTGGAGCTCAACCCCAGCCCGGGCTTCGAGAGCATGTCCCTGGGCAGCTTCAGCTCGGCCGCCCTGGACAGAGACCTGGACTTTCACTTGGAGGCGGGCTCCGGCTCGCACTTCGAGTTCCCGGACTATTGCACGCCGGAGGTGAGCGAGATGATCTCCGGGGACTGGCTGGAGTCCAGCATCTCCAACCTCGTGTTCACCTACTGAGCGCCTGCTCTCCGCGGACTGCACACGGGCGGCCCCGTCACATGGCACTTACCGCCGACAAGCCATTCAGTCCTGAGGGGACGGAGCACAAGGAGACTCTGCTTCCTGCGGCGGCGGCAGGAGCTCGCTGACTGGAATGGATTTGCACGCCTGGAGAAGGAGGGCACCTTTCTCCGCACCCATCCATGAGGTGGACATGGACACGAGGAGGAGAGAGGTTGTTACATATTTCTGTGGTACCCGGGGGGCTCTTTTACAATGTGTTTCTCAGAGTCGTGGTGGTGTCGGATTCTTTCACTGGTGGGTTATACTATAGCATGTTCTCCTGTCTCTTTTAAGGTTTCTGTAAGACTGTTGAGCAGTTTTAGTGTTAGGATAATCTGCAGCCGATAGGTGGCGCTCTGTTTGATTCCTAAAATCACCAGCTTTTTTCTCATTCTTATCTCTTTGAAGGATTCAAACGCAACTCAAATCTGTGCTGGACTTCTAAACTAATGATTCAGGACCAAATCTGTTCTCCTCAGAGTATGTACGTGTTCTTAGTACTCAGTAGCTGTACATGGACAGACTGTTCGTTTTTTGGGTTCCCATTGGTGATCCATATTGTTCCCCCCCTTCTTGTATATGTACTCCAGCTCCCCCTTTTTTCTAGGTGGACCTATTTATACCGGCCAAACTTTTTTTTTTTTTAAACGATTCCTTTCCTCTCCCCGCCCCCCCCCCCCCCCCATCCACACCGTTTTTATGTCTCCTTCACCGAAGGGCTAGAGTTTTAACATTTAATTTTTTTTTATATTTAAAGGTAGACTTTTGACACTTTAAAAAAAAAAAAGGCAAAAAAAAGAAGAGAGATGAAAAAAAAAACGTTTGATTATTTTCTCAGTGTATTTTTGTAAAAAATCTATAAGGGGTGTTTTAACCGGTGTCATTTGCAGCTTTGCGGTCAACGCTACAAACAGGGAGGCTGGTTGATCTCCACCAAACAGTAATAATAATGAAGTTGCACCAGCCGATGACTTCCTCCATGTTTACACACTTCAGTCTGCAGGCTTCTTAAAGTCACAGCATCCCTTCCAGCCTCGTGCACTCACACCTCCAGAGTATTCCTAATAATACACTGTATATCGGTTGAAAACTAAAAAAAAAAAAAAAGTCTTTGTATTAATAATCTTGTGTAGTATTTATATAGCTCTTTATAACTCTACTTCAGAGGATTTTTTTTTTTTTAATTATTATTATAATAGTGCCGCCATCTCCCGTGTGGGCTAGTGGCAGCACTTTGGGTTTGGCACTGTTAATGCTTCGAGGAGGAGAGGAACAATGTTAGTTGCCTGTTTCCAGTAGGGTTAGAACATTGAGCCGCACGCTTGTCTCTTTTTTTCCTTTAGAACACCAATACCGGTCTCTGAGGCTTGCCTTTTTTTTAACCCTTGAAATACGGTGACCCTCGCGAAGGGGGGAAGGAGGAGGAGGAGAGGGGGGGGGGGTTATGCAAGCTAGTCTGTACTCCAAATGCTTTAAAGCAAACCAGTGCACATTCTAAGCAAAAAAAAAGAAAAGGGATCCTGTAGCTTTAACTTCTAGACCACATATTTGCACTTTTTTTATAATACAAAAATGAAAAAAAACGAAAAATAAAACCGTGCCGTTTAAACCACTGGACCTATCTAAATGCCGATTTGAGTTCGCGACACTATGTACTGCATTTTCATTCTCGTATTTGACTATTTAATCCTTTCTACTTGTCGCTAAACTATGATTGTTTTAGTCTCTTTTGGGCATGATGATAGCATATGTATTCAGGTTTCTAGCTATTGTGTTTTACGATGAAAAAAAAACAAGAAAGTGAAAACATCTTTGTACCTTTAAGTCTATTATAATAAGCAAAAAAAAGACAAAAAAAAAAAATTGTGTGTTTTATGTATGTATTACATGACAGGCACTAGGACTTCTGCCGGAGCAGGCAGCTGTTTTTAACCTACTTTTTTTTTACAATTTTATTATGATTTATTTTATTTTTTTTGTAATCCATCCTGTGCAATATGCCGTGTAAGATACTTTTTGTCTGACCATCGATCCACAATACCAAGATTTGAGGCATACCTTCGTGCCAGCTAACCGTGGTTATTTCACTGCCTGTCAGATTGTTGATATTCTCCTGTAAATAACTTTTTTTAAAGGAAATAAAATCAGCTGGAACTGAAACCCTTACATTCGATTGGTTTTGTCTTTTATTGTGTGTTCCTCTGTGGGGGGATGCTCAGCCTTCCCACAGCTTGGGGACTGTTGCAGGGGAGGAGTCGGGGGCCTGAAATTTAACTCCATTGGTCCTCGTGGTTAGAGAAGAAAAAAATCCAAAATGTAACAGCGTGACTTCTATTCCGAACACGTACAGCGCAAGTAGGGAAATAAAATCTTGGCAGGCCATTCTTTCAAGTAATGAGTAAGTGTCACAGCTTGTTCTGTCTAGGAAATTTCGAGGAATACTGTATGCAGACTGATAACCTCTTTGTTTCTTCATGGAAATTAGGGCGGCTGGTAAAACCAAAATAATTTACCAAATGAAATTATCGATGGGAGTAGATTATTTTTATTTTTTTTGGTAGCCTTTTTATGGGTAGAGCCAGTCAGGCATGACTGTTCATTATGGATCTTAAAGGGATGCATTATGTTGATTAAAATAAAAAAAAGAGAATGCTCCAGGGCCTCCTGTAGGGGGTAGGTTTTGAGGTAGATTTCCCCTTCTGGTTTTTCAGCCAAAGCCTGATGTGGTTGCAGCAGGAAGGAGAAGTAGGTCATTCCTTTTATATTTCCAATTCCTTTCGAACCCACTTCTGGCTTTGGCTGAAAAACCTGCAGTCAAAATTCTCCTGAAACTGGGTGAACCTACCCTTAGACCATTTTCAATAATAGTGATTGTGAGCCAAAATCAGGAGATGAGGCTACGTGGACGTCGGGTATCATGGAAAGGTTTGCACCTGTTCTGTGTTTTGGACCTCCACCTGATTTTGGCTCACAATCACCGATGGAAATCACTGACTGAAGAAGGCCACACGTGGCAAGCAAAGTGTTTAGATGGTAAGTCCATGCAAAATTGCACCCGTCTCTGTGAACACGTGGTTGGCCTTGCAAGGGATACGATTTCCAGCTTCAACATCTGAAGGACCGGTTTGTCATCCAGAGCTGACCTTGATGTCTACAGATGGAATTCAGCAGCGCACTTCATTTTCTCAGGAGAAGTCCTGCCAGACGTGATTTGTACACCACTTTCTGCGAGTGTTGGAGTCTGCTCATGGCATGCGTGCTTCAATAGGAACATCTTACTATCTTCTGCTATAAATCCTTGCTCTCACAGACACTATAGCTTTGTAAGTGAGCTCATGTCATCACGTCGGTCAACCCCCCCCCCCCCTTCCGAAAGACTGGCTAAAACATCATGTCATTTCCCGTATTTCCTCTTGGTCAAAATGTGCCTCCTGTTTTGAAGTGATTTAATGAAAATACTGCAGCATAGATTACGTAGCAAGTCACTGATACCATGTAAAAGCTAAAATAGTCCATATAGGCAGGAAGAGCGATCCACAAGTGGAGCAGGACAGACGAGGGGATGTTACCGTTTTCATGGTTGCTCCTTTTAAATAATTTGGCTACTACCTAGGTAAGCCAATGAAAACTACTACTAGGAAATAGCTTTTTAAAGGGGATCTGTCAGCCACTTTTCACAATTTAAACTGCCAGCAGTGCCATACCTGGATATCATGTGAAGTCATTGCCCAGAAAAAACTTTAATTAATCTGGCTCAAAGTGTCCAGCTGGGCAGGCATTGCTTTCAGAAGTGCCCAAGCCCACCCCTTCTGCCTAAATACAAGTCCTCCCCTCTCACTTGACGTCACTGTGCAGCACTTATGAATTGGGTGCAGGTGCCCTGACCATGTCTCCCGGCACCTGCGCCCTACACTCCTTTCTGTGGGCCAATGTCTCAGCTTATGTCCTGCGCATGCGCTGTGGCCTTTGCTCTTGTGGCTCACACTATCTCACAAACGGGTGTGTAATGCACGGGTGTCAGAGAACACGGAGAGGGTGCCTGCAAAAGATTTGGAAGTGCTTCATGGAGACATCATGGGGGAGGAACTCAGATTGGGTAGAAGAGGTGATTTTTTTTTTTAAAGGAAAGCACGCACAGCTGGGCACTGAGCTTGATTTGTATATCAATAAGTAATTTTTTGGGCAATGACTTCAAACCCTGCTGCCTTACATCTGGTGGCATCAGAGGCAGGGCTTGTTAAGAGGTCATCTGCATCTGTTTCTTCCCAGAATTCAAGAGGAACATGTATGGCCTGTAAGTCTCCTCATGCAGTATAAGCTGTGAAAAGTGGGTGACTCCCTTTAAGCAATTCCGCAATGTGTTTTGCACCTAATCTACACCTGCCTATAGGCTTTATTGGTGCACATGGATGTCAGATGGGGTCCTCTCTCTTGGATTCACCTTCTATAAGGTGGTGGGTGGATAGCTACTTAGTAAATGAGGCACAGGTTCTGGTACAATTTAATATTACATTTGGCCTGCAGTGGCTGCTACAGAAACATTTTGTGGCTAGAATAAACCTCCCCCCGATGATAGCTGCTAATTACGGTGGGATGGAAAGGCTGCTGGTTTTTAGGATACTGTTTTTAGAGAAGAGGTAGTCCTAATGAGACAACAATCTTAAAGGGCTTACCACCCGTCTTAGGTGATAAGTGATCGACGGTGGTCCATATACTGGCCCTCCCACTGATCATGAGAACAGAAGGCCCCATATTCCCTGTTTAAATGGAGTGGCATGGCACATGCTTGACCGCTACTCCATTTAAATGGCCAACACTGGACTGGACTTCTCGTGATCAATAGGGTTTCCGGCAGTCGGACCCCCAGCGTTCAGCCACTTATTCCCTACTCTGTGGACCTAAGAAAGGCTCTGTGGGCAGAGCGGAAACGTTGCATAGACCTGGGGCAATAAACTCCAGCCCCTGCAGTGCCCTCAGAATGCCCACCATATTGCCCCAGTATCTATAATGGCCCCTGTACAGTGCTCCCAGTGTCTATAATGCTCCCCCCACCCCCCACAGTGCCCTGTTATATGTAATATGCCCAGATATATATAATGCCCCCCCCCCCCCCACTATAGTGCCAGCAAATGTAAAAAACAAATAAAATACTTTGCTATAGGCAATCGCTCTGCACTGGAGACAGCAGGGCCTGCCCCCCCCAGCATCATGAGGACACATCATGATGCCAGTGTCCTGCGGCCTCCAGTGCAGAGCAAGTTTTCCCTTGTGTGCAAGTGGTGAGATTTATTTATTTATCTTCATTTTAACCCCTAAAAGGCCCTTTTTCTACATAGTGTACCCACTTTTAACGGCCATTAGATGGGTGCACTCCTGTGTAAATAGCTATTTTTGTGACATCTGCTATTTAGTGGAATTGCTGCACAGACTTTAATTGGTTCTGTGACGTCAATCACACGGCTATAGCCACCGAGGAAGGAGTTAAGCTAACCCTGAAACGCGTCTGGCGTATTATGTACGATGCCGGAGCATTACCCTGAGGAATATGCTCGTTAGTGACCTCTTTCAATAGCCAGAGTGTGCCACATATTGATACTATTTGAACTGCAGAGTTCTGACGTTGATCTAGGCCGTTACAGACGTGGATGTCGCTGTTCACCGGCTCTGCGCAACGCCCGCTGGACACGTGGATCAAATACACCTGAGGAGAAAAACAACAGCGCTTTATCTTCACCGCTGCCATCACCACATAGGTCCGAAACAAAACAGGTAAATCCATATGCCAGGAGGGGGGAAGGCTAGAAGCGTGGCTACAATTGGTAATATTGAAAGAACTATACAGGTGGATATAGCACTGATCGGAACACTACACACCTATACATAATTTTTGCCTCCTCAGTCACTATTTGGATTGCTCTGATGTATTAGTATTAATTTTAGATTATCAACCACCAATGGCACTACAATTATTTTTAACCATTTGTTAGTGTGTACACATGCCCTAGCTAAAGGAGGAAATGCCAGATAAAGTATTAATTATATCTTATAATTTTATCTATATATTTAATTTATTTATTTATTATATGTTTTTGATCCCCTTAACAGTAACATCCATAGCTCCCTCCTCTTTAACAGTGACCTCCACAGCGGCCGCCCCTTTATTAGTGACCTCGACAGTACCCCGTCTCTTTAACAGTGATTTCCACAATAACTCGCCCCCTTAAGAGTGACCTCCACAGAGCTCCGTTCCCTTAAAATATGACCTCCACAACACCTTGCCCCCTTAACAGTGACCTCTACAGAACCCACCCCTTAACACTGACCTCCATAGCGGAACGTCCCCTTAACTGTGACCTCCACCGTTCCCTGCCCCCTTAACAGAGACCTCCACAGCGCCCACCCCTTTAACAGTAACCTCCACAGCAGCCTGCCCCCTTAACAGTGACCTCCACAGCATGCCTCCCCCTTAACAGTGACCTCCACAGCAGCCCACCCCTTTAACAGTGACCTCCACAGCGACCTCCCCTTTATTAGTGACCTCCACAGTACCTCATCTCCTTAACAGTGATTTCCACAACACCCTGTCCCCTTAACAGTGACCTCTACAGCAATCTTCCCCTTAACACTGACCTCCATAGCGGATCGTCCCCTTAACTGTGAACTCCACAGAGTTCCAGTTTTAGGCTGGACAGTCCAGCTTTCAGACTCCCTGTCCTCCGTCTCGTGCAGGGCCTGGACGGACACAGGGATGTCCTTTTGAAAAGCTCAGTCTCAGACAGCAGCACTGTGCTCTCTGAGCGTGATCTACAGGAAGAAAGTCACCCTCCCTCCCACCCCTGCAGTTGACAGAAGTTGATTTTTACCTTCATTTTTTCAATCCTTGTTGTCTGTGGAGTGGGAGGGGGCGTGGCTTTGCGGGACCTGTGGGTGGGGTTTTTAAGCCCATCTTTTGAGGGTGGCCTGAATGGCCACCCTACCTACTCCCTTAAATGTGACCTCTACAGCACTCCTCTCCCTTAACAGTGTCATCCACAGCGCTCTGCTGTGACTGGTCATGGGGAGGGGATAACACCACATAACACACAGAAGGAATAGACTGGAGTCTAGACCTCAAAGCTAAGGGAGAGGGATGGTGACCTCCTGGGAATCCCTAGACCTCTCCCTGACTCCTGCTATTATGACTCTGAGTAGACCCTGAAGGTGGAAATACTCATACACCGGAACCTTAGCCCAGGAAGGCCCTAGGAGTGGTGGCAGGGAATGAGACTACTGGTTGCTCCCAAAATGAAGGAACCAGTCTCTCCCTGAGGCCTAGACAACAATATATACAAGCGAACAACAAAATGCAAAACAAAATGCACTAAGCTTAAAGAAGAATGGAGGAGCAGCAGAACCAAAGGAACAACACACCAGCTCAACCAACTCCAGCAGAAAATGCAACCGCATGGTAAGCAGTGTGAGTCAGAACTAAATAGAGCCTCAGTAATTACCACAAGCTGCACCTGACAAGAGGTGTGGTCATGACCAAACAACAACACTGCAAGATAAAAACAGAGAGACAGTCCGATACCCTCACGTGCCGCCAGTCTCTCAGATTTTCTCAACTCTGTCATGGGAGGGACCGTGACACCTGCCCCTTTAAAGCTGACCTACAACAGTGAAGAAAAATGGTTGGGTTATTATGGAAACCTGGTGTAAAACTGTGTATGTGGAGACTAAGGGCCTGCAAGCTTTTATTGGCTCATACCACCAATCGTTTCTATTGGCCCACTTAGCTATTTTCGGAATCCCCATAGAAATTAATGGGAATGCACAGTGCTTGCGTGGCCACTGCTTCCATTCCCTTTTATTGGCCCGATGAAAATAGCCGAGCCAACGCTAAGCTATTTTCGACGTCCTTCACTTTGCCGGCTGGGTTTACGATCTCAAAGGTGGGATCCGCCCCTATCAGACAATGGGGGCATATCCTAGCAATATGCCCCCATTGTCTGAGATGGGAAAACCCCTTTAAGCCACATTCTTATCAGTAAGATAAGAACTGAGCTATGGTGAGTGTTTATAATGTCAGAGAGCAAAGATAAGGAGCCTGTCAGCTCCCCAAATGACAGAAAAGACAGAAAATCCACAGGTTGCCACTACAGCATTTCATCTATGTACACAAAAAATGACTCCATATTAAGAATAAAGATCAATTTAAAAATATGATTTTTAGCTCAAAATAAATACAATGCAATAATAAAAGAAATGCCTCCAAAGGTGTACATAGCCTTTAAGTGCTCTGCATGAGCATTTACCATGGCATAGTGATGTCCATGGCCATTTACATTGGTATGTACCATTTCTCTGCTAGTATACACTGGATATGCCAGTATTACATTTGTTAACTAGAATAAATGAAGATTATACAGTATTACAGAATTATTTCTATATTTCATGACGACACAGCTCTATTATTAAACGCTTTGAATCATGAGAGGATGCATGGTCTTTAATTCCTCATCGAGTTATGCCATAGTAATAGTTAAAGAAGAAGCTGAAGGTTACTTTGAATCTAATGAGCCTAAAGTAAACCAGCACCACAAAGAGATTAATAGAGGAGAGGTCAGAAGGTGCCATAAATGCTTCCAGCAGCACCAACAGCTGCAGTCCTTCTGCTGTGATAAAAGGAAGATCACATGAAGGAAGACGGTGGAATAAGCTCAAGTAAGAACATGGATTCGCAGGCCTCCTAGTTCATAAATCTACTTTTATATATTGCCATGGGTTACCGTATGTAACTACTAATGCTCAGACTGAAAACATACCGAAACTAACAGTCTGAAGTCCTTGCAGAACAGAATACGATGCTCTAAACTCTAATCAATTTCTCCTTAGCGGGACGTTACAATTCTAATACATCTGTGTTCATAGCTGTCAATCTCCACTTAATGAGGACCATTTATTTCTGTAAGAATGGAGAATTACTGCACTCACTACTCGTGCCTGGAAATCTGTGGCCTTGGTGGTTTTCATTGAGTACTCCCAACATCTACATTGTAAGCTCCTTTAAAGGGGTTGTCCAAGTTATGTAAAAACTTTGAGAACCCCTGTAAATTGCTTAAAATAATGTATATACTCACCAGTTTTCTCCTCTGCAATGTGCTTCAATCCTCACCGCTGCTCTTTTTTGGCTGCAGCAATGACGTTCTGTGCGCACAGGCCTCAGCAGAGACATCCCATGCATGGCTAAACCAGCAACTGGCTGCAGCGGCGACTTGTGCACAGAACGTCACCGCTATAGCCAAGGAAATGATGTCAGCAACGGGAGGACCAGAGTGCAGCGCTCAAAGAAGCAGGGGAGAAAACACATGCGTATCCATTCATTGGTTATTTTAGGCCTTTTACAGGGATTGTTCTAAATTTTATATGACTCGGACAACCCCTTCAACATTTACATATAGGTTTTTTAAAATATATATTCATAGTGCAACTGGGTTTAAGAGTACAGCTACACGGCGATCTTGGTTGTGCAACAGCGGTCATTCCCAAGGATTGCAGTGGGATCGCAGTGCAGCGGTGTTAGCATAGAAAGGAATAGGGTGGCAGTGTGAATGACATGTTTGTTGTGACCACAACCCCAGGATTGCAAAAAAATCCCACACCGCTAGAATTTTTTAAATTCCAGAGTTGTGGCAAACGTGCAAGTAGTGCCGTGACCCCATTCATTTCTATTCTACACTTAGATCCTGTGCGCAACAGCTGCCCGCCAAGATCACAGTGTAGCCGAACCCTACCAGTTTTTCAGTCTGGTTTTCCTAATTTTCTATAAATTAGGCCTATCCAACTAGTAGTATATCTAAACGTCCCTGTACATGGGGTCGACTCACCAGACATTTATCAGGAAGGGACTATCCGTTCCTGATAATTAACTGATTGAGAGTGGAGGCGAAAGATGCATGCAGCAATCACGTACACGGTATGGGGATGAGTGATCTCAGTAACCCAATACAGATTCTGGGCAGCAGATCCTTAATTACACAGGACGATCTGCAGCCATGAAACGATGATTTTGGGTGTGGTATAAAAGATGTTTTCACTAGATGAATGAGCTCACTTCGCCATCCAAAACTGGAATATAAAGTGATCAAAAAGTCATATGTACCCTAAAATGATACCAATAAATATGTCAACTCATCCTACAAAAAATAAGCCTCCACACAGTTATGTTGATAGAACAATTGGTGTTTTTATTGTGCAAACGAGTTAGACTTAAACAAAAAAACATATCAATTTGGTATTGCCATAATCATACCGATCACACAATAACTTTACCGTGATATTAATACCGCATAACAATTTACACCGAACAGTGTTAACCTGAAACACAAAAAACAGAACTGAAGAAAATGTGGAATTTGGGCATACCCAAAAAAACTCGTGGTTTTAGCTCACAATAAGGGCGCATTCACACGACCGTAGTGTTTTGCTATTCCGCAAATTGCGGATCTGCATAACACGGATACTGGCCCGTGTGTGGTCCGCAATTTGCAGACCACACATGGCCGCCACTATCATAAAAAATGTCTATTCTTGTCTGCAATTGCGGACAAGAATAGGACATGCTCTATTTTTTTTACGGAACTGTCCGCATCTTTTGCGGCCCTGTTGAAACGAATGGGTCCACACCCGATCTGCAAAATTACGGAACAGATGCGGGCCCATTCATACAGTCATGTGAATGAGCCCGAACTACTGGAAATAACTGACCAAATAACTGAAGTGTGCCTTATTTGCACCCCAAATTGGTGCCAACGAAAAATACAACTTTGTCCAACAAAAACTAAGCCCTCATCAAAGTACAGAAAAATAAAAAGTCATTGCTTTTGCAATGCGAGTATAAAGAAAATACCAAGTTCATTAAAGCCTGTATTATACCTGCCCATTTTTCGGCAGATGATACATTTATACAAATTCTCATTGGCGATCATCTGGCAGTGTAATACTACCGCCGATTGCCCGATGAATGAGCAAACGCTTGTTCATCGGGCAATCCAAAATTTTTGGCATGTTAAAAAATAATTGTTTGCAGGCTACAGATCATGGTGTCTAATAAAGATCTGCCGCCGCTAAACCACTATACAGCATGGGGATGAGTGATGGCATAGCTATCGCTCCTCCCCATGCTGCAGAGGAGATCACTGAGATGTAATAGCAGTGGTCTCCTCCTCTAGCAAGCAGGCGATTGTCGAGAGGGAACGCTTCCTTCCTGACAATCTTCTGCCACGTCGGGCTGTGTAATACAGCCTTAAGAACTAAAATAGTCAGGTGTGGGGAGTCGCTCTGGTAGTCAGCGGTGCGGGTGCAGTTTAGAGGCAAAACCAGGAGTCCAGATTGTGCAACAAACAGTGTTTTATTCACACTTGCACACAAAATGAAAAACAGTCTCTTGGTGACAGTTCACACACACAACGGAAATAACGTAGCCAAACAAAAACAGTCCAACACAGGTTCAGTCACCTGGGAGGTGTAGGTGCAGGTTCGCACCACGCTGTCGGCCCAGCCGCAGGAGAACCCAGCTTCAGGTAGCCAGGAACACAACACCTCCTTGCTGAGCGCTTTCCTCCAGGACAGAGAACTCCCAGCCCTGTTAGCAGCTCCAGGATAATCACACTCACAGCTGGTGGTGCTGGCTGAGTTTATAAACCCAGCCCAAAACTCGGACTGGACCGTGGGGAGCAGCCACCCACCCTACTCTTTAGCTGCTCCCAGTAAGAGCCGGCCCGGATCGGCTTTGCAGCCATGCTATTTAACAAAGTCAAACAGCACTAGCTGCTGCAGACAAAAACCCGGCTCTCACCTCACCGAGGCCAGCAACCTCGGTGACACGTACCTGCCATCTAGGACGGCACCCTGCACCTTACCACATACCCCCCTTTGTTCAGCCCTGAGGGGTGGACACAGGACAAACAGTGTACCCGGGAGAGCGCGTCTGCATTTTTTAATAACCGGCCCGCTCTGTGCTCCACCGTGAATTTAAAATTCTGTAGAGACAGAAACCACCTGGTGACCCGGGCATTCCTCTCTTTGGCTTAGGACATCCACTTGAGTGGGGAGTGGTCGGTCACCAGGCGAAAGCTTCTGCCCAACAGGTAATAACGGAGGGCCTCGAGTGCCCACTTGATGGCCAGGCACTCTCTCTCGACTATACTGTACCTAGTCTCTGCTGGGGTGAGCTTGCGGCTGAGGAAGACAACGGGATGCTCCTCCCCGTTGACTTCCTGCGACAGTACCGCACCAAGGCCAACTTCAGAGGCGTCGGTCTGGACTACGAAATCCTTCCTGAAATCGGGTGTCACCAAAACCGGGGACCCACACAGGGCCGATTTCAAGGCGGAGAAAGCCTTTTCCGCCTGCTCATTCCAGCGGACCATCCCTGTCTTACGCCCCTTTAACAACTCTGTCAATGGCGAAGCAATAGTAGCAAAGTGGGGCACAAACCTCATGTAATACCCCACAATCCCCAGGAACGACTTTACCTGCCTGGTGGTGACCGGTCGGGGCCAACTCCGTATTGCCTCTACCTTATTTACCTGAGGCTTGATGACTCCCGCCCAATTACATATCCCAGATATTTTGTCTCCTCTAACCCTATGGAGCACTTCTTTGGGTTAGCGGTCAGACCCGGCTTTCCTCAGGGCATCCACTACCGCCTGCACCTTGGGTAAATGGCTTTCCCAGTCGGTGCTGTGGATGACTACATCATCTAAGTAGGCCGAGGCGTACCGGCGATGTGGTCGCAGCACTATGTCCATTAACCTTTGGAAAGTGGCGGGGCGCCATGCAGGCCAAAGGGTAACACCTTGTAGTGATACAGGCCCTGCGGGTAACAAATGCGGTTTTTCCTTAGCCGACTCCGTTAAGGGTACCTGCCAGTACCCTTTAGTGAGGTCCAGCACAGAAAAATAACGGGCTTGTCCTAAACTTTCAACAAGCTCGTCTACTCGGGGCATGGGATGCGCGTCAAACTTGGATACTTCATTTAACTTGCGAAAGTCGTTGCAGAACCGCAGCGTCCCATCCGGCTTGGGTATTAGGACTATGGGACTGGCCCACTCACTTTTCGACTCCTCAATGACATCGAGCTTCAACATTAATTGCACTTCCTCCGCGATGGCCCGTCGCCGAGCCTCGGGTACCCGGTATGGTTTTAACCGGACCTTGGCCTGAGGCTCAGTGACGATGTCATGTCGGATGAGAGACGTGCGGCCAGGGAGGTCCGAGAACACATCCGTGTTCCGACTGAGGAACTCCCTGACTTCCTGAACTTGTTTGGAAGATAGGCTGTCTGCAATTTTACCGTGGTTACGGCTTCACAGGCCTCGAACTGTGGGGCTGGACCCTTTTCACCTAGAAGCCCTGGCCGGGGCTGTGGTCGTCGGCCGCGTCCCTATCTTTCCACGGCTTAAGTAAATTCACGTGGTACACCTGCTCCGGCTTGCGCCGCCCTGGCTGGTGTACTTTGTAATTTACTTCCCTACCTTCTCGATCACCTCATAGGGGCCCTGCCACCTAGCTAGGAATTTGCTGTCAAGGGTGGGTACCAGAACCAAAACCCGATCTCCCGGATTGAAGTCCCGTACCCGAGCCTGACGATTGTACACCCTACTCTGGGCTTGTTGCGCTGCCTCCATATGCTCCCGGACCAAGGGCAACACCCTTTCCATCCGTTCCTGCATTTGGGCGACATACTCAATGACACTTTTGTGGGGGACAGGCTGTTGTTCCCATGCTTCCTTGGCGATATCCAACAGGCCCCGAGGGTGTCTGCCATAAAGCAGTTCGAAGGGCGAGAACCCAGTAGAGGCCTGGGGCACCTCTCGCACTGCGAACATGAGATAGGGCAGAAGCAGATCCCAGTCCTTCCCATCTCTAGACACCACCCTCTTTAACATATTTTTAGAGTTTGGTTAAACCTCTCCACAAGACCGTCTGTTTGCGGATGGTAAACGGACGTCCGTAACTGCTTTATACGCAACAATTTACACAGTTCCCTCATTACTTTAGACATAAAAGGGGTCCCTTGGTCTGTCAGAACCTCTTTTGGCAGGCCCACACGGAAAACATCTCCATTAACTCTTTGGCAATGAGCTTAGCTGAGGTATGTCGCAGAGGCACCGCCTCCGGATACCGAGTGGCATAGTCGAGAACTACCAGAATGTGTTGGTGGCCCCTGGCAGACTTTGGTACAGGCCCAATTAAATCCATCGCGATTCGCTCAAACGGTACTTCAATAATTGGCAGAGGTACCAGAGGACTACGGAAATGTGGCTGGGGGCTAGTTATCTGACAAGTCGGACAGGACTTACAATAATTCTCTACCTCCTTGAACACACTGGGCCAATAAAATCGCTGCAGTATGCGGTCCTGGGTTTTCTGCCACCCCAGGTGTCCCCCAAGAACATGTTGGTGGGCAAGCTCCATGACAAGCTTGCGATACGCTGTGGGCACCACCAACTGTTCAACAGGTTCGCCTCGGATTTGGTTCACCCGATACAACATATCCTGCAGAACAATAAATCGTGGGAACATTAATTCAGCCCCTGGTTTCTGGGGTTTACCATCAATTTCCAGCACATTCTCCCAGGCCCTGGTTAGGGTTTGGTCCCGGTGTTGTGCGGTCCCAAAATTTTCCCGGAGACATTGAGGTCTGCCAACTCAGGTCCCGGTGGCAAGTCCTCCGTGTCTCCCACCATTACACTCAGTGGGGTTGTCTCCCCCTCTACCGCTGGAGCAGTGGTCACCCCTACCGCTGGCCCGTCAGACTCGGGCTCCCAGGGTTCTGGCCTTCCAGTGGTATCAGGCCACTCCACTAGGGTCACCCCTGTCTCGGGTCCCTCAGATACCTTTATTACCGGCCACAGCGCCGGAAAACCGGGAAGTCCCTCCCAAGTATCAGTTCGTGTGGGAGTTTAGTAGCGACAGCCACCTCGTGGGTCCACCTACCAGCCGCGGTGGACAAAGTCACTAGTGCAGTGGGGTAGTCTTTCAGGTCTCCGTGGATGCACAGGACCCCGACTTTACGGCCAGTATACTCCGCAGGACGTACAAGTGCAGCCCTTACCAGGGAGACTAAACTCCCGGAGTCCAGCAGAGCCACCGCCAGAGAGTCTCCCACCTCTACCTGACACAGGTGGTTATGGTCCTGCACCTCACGGGTGCCAGTTGCGCACAGCTTCCGTGCATACAGGGAGTGACGACCCCGTAGGTCATATCCATCGGCTCATCCCGATGCGGACAGTCGGCCCTGATGTGGCCTGGCTCCTGACACCTCCAGCATACCACGGGAGGCGGACTCGCAGGGGGTATATTCCGGGCAGGCCGCTCTGTCGCCGGACGTCGGAACTGGGGCAGAGGCCTCCGGGGTTTGACTGACCCCTTCCCGCAAGAGTCCCCTGCAGGTTTCTGGTGGCCTCGTAGCGCTCTACCAGGTCGACCATCTCCAGGGCATTGGTGGGCGATACCTGGCCGATCCAGTGCTGGAGGGGATAAGGCAGGGCCCTCCAAAAGATGTCCGCCAACAGTCGATCCAGCATGGCAGTGGGACTTAGTAGATCGGGCTGCAGCCACTTTTGCAGCCTGTGCAGCAGATCGTAGAACTGCGGCCTAGCGGGTTCAGTCGTTTTAAAGTCCCACTGGTGGACTCTTTGAGCGCGGACCAAAACATTCACCCCCAGTCTTGCTAGAATCTCACCTTTCACAGTGTCATAATCTGCCGCTTGGTCGTCCGACAAGTCAAAAAACACCTGCTGGGGTCCGGAAGCCAGGAACGGAGCGACCACCTCAGCCCACTGGTCACGGGGTAACTTTTCCCTCACGGCGACCTTCTCAAAAACCGCCAGGTACGTCTCAACGTCGTCTGCGGGGGTCATTTTTGGGATCGCCGCACGGACCGCTTTCCGGGCATCATGGACGTGGTGGGACGCTCCTGCCGCCTGTAACGCCATCACATGTTGTAGCAATAGTTGGTTGGTCTCCCGCTGCTGCACGTTAGCCTCTATGAGAGCCTTCACAGCAGCCTCCATGTTGTCAGAAACTCCTGCTTGCAGCTTTGCTGGCTTAATATATTCCATACACTTTAGAAAAACAAAACTTCGGCGTTCACGCCAGCCTCACTGCGCATGCCCGCATCCGACACCAAATGTGGGAGTCGCTCTGGTAGTCAGCGGTGCGGGTGCAGTTTAGAGGCAAAACCAGGAGTCCAGATTGTGCAACAAACAGTGTTTTATTCACACTTGCACACAAAATGAAAAACAGTCTCTTGGTGACAGTTCACACACAACGGAAATAACGTAGCCAAACAAAAACAGTCCAACACAGGTTCAGTCACCTGGGAGGTGTAGGTGCAGGTTCGCACCACGCTGTCGGCCCAGCCGCAGGAGAACCCAGCTTCAGGTAGCCAGGAACACAACACCTCCTTGCTGAGCGCTTTCCTCCAGGACAGAGAACTCCCAGCCCTGTTAGCAGCTCCAGGATAATCACACTCACAGCTGGTGGTGCTGGCTGAGTTTATAAACCCAGCCCAAAACTCGGACTGGACCGTGGGGAGCAGCCACCCACCCTACTCTTTAGCTGCTCCCAGTAAGAGCCGGCCCGGATCGGCTTTGCAGCCATGCTATTTAACAAAGTCAAACAGCACTAGCTGCTGCAGACAAAAACCCGGCTCTCACCTCACCGAGGCCAGCAACCTCGGTGACACGTACCTGCCATCTAGGACGGCACCCTGCACCTTACCACACAGGTCACTAAGAGTTAAGGATGCAGGCCACTGAAAAAATTATGTGGACCGCCAATTAGCTGCAAATGAGGGGACTCAAATATCTGAAAGTTGTTACAAAGGTTCAGTGATTAGTCCTTTTACTGTTAGGGATACGTTTCCCTCTTTAAGCTACAGTATGTTACGGCGATAAAGAATGCAAACGTCCTGTACTATTTTCTCCTCCGTATGAGTTATTCCCTAGAAAAACCCTTATTTTTAAATAGTTTACTGATGTTATGGTCTTAAGCTTCTACCAAAGTGACATTAAAATTGTGCAGGCCGTCTACAGAAGTAAATATTATCCACGGGATGTTTATAGCCGTCTACACAAGACACAGACGATGGATCTTAACAAAGCACCTCTGTGGTACAAAATTCAAAAGTCCATCTCTAGTAAGGCCTGAAAAAACATTTCACAAGACAGATAATCCAAGTTTATTTTGCTAAATTTGCTTATTTTTTTGCTTATTTTGCTAAATTTGATTTGAATTTTTTGTTGAGTATTGTGCTGGCTTAACCCCGTAGTGACTGCCATTATGCCTTTTTTTGGTGGCCTAGTCTAAGCCCTTAAGGGGTCTCCCATGCAGCCCAGATCGGTGCTTCTGCCGATAGCGACCATAGCATCTAAGTAGTTAAGAGAGGGGAGGCTCTCTCTCTCTAAGGCATCAGCACCACATGAATAAGATTGCAGGGTGCTGATGTTTTAGCATGGCAGCCAGGAAGCCTAATGACGTATAGCCCAAAGCCAAACCAGTTAGTTGTAGCAGTGGGTCCACTCCCACTGTCCATTACATCTATTCCGACATATCTATGTGGGGGGTGTCACTGGATTTTCATTTTCAGGTACTGAAAAAGGTTGATACATGTAGATTACAGAAAGGAAGCTTTTTAAGCCTACATGCACACGGCAGTGGTTTTTTGCGGCCTCCGTTCCGTTTTTTTTTGCGGATCCGATGGTTTCCCATTCATGGATCTGTTAAAAATGCGGATGCCTCCTCCGTTGCCTGTCCGCGTCCGCTGTCTGCATTTCAAATCCGCAAAAAAAATATGGCATGTCCTATTCTTGTCCGTAAAAAACAGTTTGCAGACCCATAGAAGTCAATCCGTTTGTCATCCGCATCCCTTTTTTTTTTTTGCGGATGGTTGCTTGGAAACCAGGGCACTTGTACAGGTACTTTAAGAAACCGGTTCAAGCCTTCCGTTTCTTCCATTGCGGATTCGCGAAAAAAAAGGAAGACACACGGAAACACAACCTACAAAATTTGCGGACACACAGAACAGATGTGGATGTGAAAAAAAAAGGAAGACGGATCCGCGATTTGCGGACAGCAAAAAACAACTGTCGTGTGCATGTAGCCTAATAGAGAGCCCTTCTGGATCCTCATGTTAGGAACAATACAGTGGTCTTTACATGGTGGAATTTGGCACACTTTAATTGCGGACAAGAAAAGGCATTTTCTATATAGTCCTGGCAATGTGCGGATCCGCAAAATGCGGAAAGCAAATTGCCGGTGTCCGTGTTTTGCGGATCCGTGTATCCGCAAGAAACATACAGACATCTGAATGGAGCCTAAGGCCTCATGCACACGAACGTATTTTCTTTCCGTGTCCGTTCCGTTTTTTTTGAGGACCATATGCAGAACCATTCATTTCAATGGGTCCGCAAAAAAGACGGAAGGTACTCCGTGTGCATTCCGTTTCCGTATGTCCATTTTTCCGTTCTGCAAATAAATAGAGCATGTCCTATTTTTTTTTAGTTTATGGACAAGTATAGGCATTATTACAATGGATCCGCTAAAATAACGGATCCGCAAAATAAACGGATGCCATACGGAATCCGTATTTTTTTTGCGGATCCGCAATTTGCGGACTGAAAAACACATATGATCGTGTGCATGAGGCCTAAAGCTGTCACCAGCCATGTGAAATCTGAATCCCATTGTTTTAATAGGAGGCCACATTGCTGTTCATGTGGCTACGACCACATAAAGAGGAGACATGTCCATTCTTGCCACCGTCAAGGGCATAAACTTTAGCACCCCCCCCCCCCCATTTATGACAATGGGAGGCAGATTTCACTTGGCCGCTCACCAACTTTTTGGCACAGAGTCCATGCCAAAATCTTCCTTCAAAAGCCATCATGTCAAACTAGAATCACCTGTAACATGGGGCCACTTTTAGACTTATTTTCAGGACCTTATTTTAAGGTCCCATAAAGTTAAAGAAAGAGAGACAGGAAAGCACACCTAGTTTGGTGAGCAGTGGTTGCACGTCTCCGGGGGAGTGGTAAGTTCCCCCAAAAGAATCAGATGATCAGCAGAAATAGAAAAATCGGATGGAGAAGGCACGTCCTCAAGTGAAGATTTAAGTTTCCAGTCTGTCTCTGCCAAAGGGGTTCTCTGGGCGTACAATATCAATAACCTATCCTCAGGATAGGTCATTAATATAAAATCAGTGGGGGTCCTGGCAGTTGTTTGAAGAGTACAGCATAGGCTACTTTCACACTTGTGTTAGGAGCGAATCCATCTGTTATTTGCACAGACGGGTCCGCACCTATAATGCAAACGTTTGTATCCGTTCAGAACGGATCCGTTTATATTAGCTTTAAAGAAAAATTTCGGATCCGTTTTGAATTACATTGAAACTCAATGGGGGACGGATCCGTTTTCAAATGCACCATATTGTGTCATTAAAAACTGATCCGTCCCCATTGACTTACCAGGTCTTGATTGACAGGGCCAGGCAGCGCTAGCGTCTGTCTGCCAGCCCTGTGCTCGGATGAAATCTCGCACCGTTCTGAACTCAGCGCAGGCGCGGTGAGGGAAAGACTCTCGTCGGCTGCCAGGTTCCCCACCGCGCCTGCGCTGAGTTCGTAACGGCGCAAGACTACATCCGAGCACAGGGCTGGCAGACAGACGCAAGCGCTGCCTGGCCCTGTCAATCAAGACCTGGAGGGAGGAGACCAAGGTGGGAGAATGGAGGCTCTAGGAGCAGGAACAACACCCCCCTGCTCCTAGAGCCTCATTAGCATATTATAAAAGTTCGATTTTTAGGTTAATGCAGGCACTGAGAAAAGTAAGAATAGGCTAGTTAGGTTTAGCTGACATTAGCACATCGCTAATGTCAGCTAACTTCATAGGGTTAAATCTGGTGACAGAAACCCTTTAAATGCTGGACATAGGACATGTGACTGATGAATATAGCAGAGTGCTGCGGCCTCTCCAAACAGCTGATAAGCAGGGGTGGCAGGAGTCGGACCCTCTGATCTGATATTGATTATCTATCCTGCGGGTTATGCTATCAATAATCTACTCCCGGAAAACCTCTTTAATACTCAATGTAGACACTGATATAAACATGATTTAATGAAATAGATATGATTAACTAATTATTTTCAGGATATGAAGGTGAAGAATACTGCTGAATGCATGGCTGCAGCTGGTACGTGACAAGTTACCAACCTCCTCTATCCCTATTCCATTTTTAAAAAGAGGAGTATATGAGGAATGATGAATGAAATTTTTACCGTAGTGTCATTTTTGCGTAGGTACTGCTCCTGGATCTAAGCTGGCTCTGACCTTTGTCGAGTCTGAGTCTTTACTCATCCAGCAGGACAAGTGCACCTTCCACTCTGAATATATAAAAAGTGTTTTTCTCCCCTATTTTTGTAAGCACACCCCACACTGTCACTGCCAATACACCAATTTGAAGCATTTCTGCTTTGCATATTATTGGGACTGGAGGTAATAGACTATCTTTGTCGCTCGGTATTACAGCGTCATCTGGCTAGAAGAAAATGAGCACATTTTTTTTTTCAGTTGCTCTGCAAGGAAAATCATAGCATATTCTTTAGTCCAGAAAATTGATTTTTTTTTTTTTCATTCAAAGTTATAGAGTTGAGATAAAATAGTTATAGAATATTATGGCGTAAAGTGCAGAATTCTTCAGAAAGCGTATGACAGATGGTACTTTACAAGCTGATGTAAAACTCTATATAGCTCACTGTCAAACCATTACTTATGATGCAGCCTTTTGACATTAACCAGGTATTGCATGTGCTTTGCTATACTCCACTTGCTGTGATTTTACTACACCATTATTTTAATTTTCTTGAAGGAAGAACCAAATAGAAAGCAAAGTAAGTAAATGCAATGTTACCCAGATAAACAGATTGTGTTTTATTGGGCATCTTAAAATATATTAGTTCCATGGGTCTAGTCTACAAGCACAGAAAGAGGCTACTAGCGCACACTATAGAAACGTTTAAATCCAACATTCATTTCTAAGCTAGTATTTCCTGAGGAAAAACAAAGCATTTTGTAATATATTGTTTTTACAAATTGTCTATGATTTCCCGCTGCCAGTACTTTTTGGTCCTGTTGGGGCTGACAGCATAAACCTGCAATTATCCACATGGATGCCATCCGCATGAGCTATAGAGCTCACCCATGAGGCCATCAAAAGAAGGAACTATTTATGTAGGGGACAACGACAACTGCAGGAAGGAAGGCCTCCACTTGGAGCCGAAAAGTTCTGCTTGTAAACAAGCTTGATGGTTTTTATACTATTCCGTTCATAGTGTTCTTTTTAGTGCTTCTTAGTGCATGGAGAGACGTCAGAAGGCGCTAGTGACAGTGCTAGAAAAGTGATTTACAAGTGCAGGGAAAGATAATTTGGGATCCAAATAGCCATTATACAGGTCTATCATTCCAGCAATTTGTTCTTGGGGTGCAAGTGCTATGTTGAAAAACCTTTAGAGGCTTATATCTGTGGAAAAAGAAAAATATATACGCAGTTCACTTCTGTAGATATATGTGGTAAAAGCGATTAGTGACGTATTTCAGTACTGGAAGAAAAAATATATACGCAGTTCACTGTTGCAGTTATTTGGGGTTAAAAGCATTAAGTGAGGCATTTCTGTACTACAAGAAAAATATATACGCAGTTCACTGTTGCCGTTAAAAGCATTTAGTGGCCTATTTCATTACAAAAAGAAAGATACAGTTGTGTTCAAAATTATTCAACCCCCACTAAAATTGAGTGTTTTTGCCAGTTTGACATTGATTTTGATCATTTCAGTCATCTTGTTTGCAATTAAATCAAAGAGGCACTTGTAAGTCAGACAAATATAACATAACATTTATAATGAAATAACCACAAATGTCTTTTCTGTGCTCACATCATTATCAGTTTATTCAACCCCCAAGTGACATTCAATCTTAGTACTTAGTACAACATCCTTTTCCAGTTATAACAGCTTTTAAACGTGAAGCATAGCTTGACACAAGTGTCTTGCAGCGATCTACGGGTATCTTCACCCATTCTTCATGGGCAAAAGCCTCCAGTTCAGTCTCATTCTTAGGCTTCTTTCACACGAGCGTGTCCGGATTAGGTCCGGATGCGTTGCGGATGCGTTCAGTGAAAACTGTGCGATTTCACAGGCAAAGCCATTCAGTTTTGCCTGCAATTGCGTTCAGTTGTTCAGTTTTTTCCGTGCGGGTGCAATGCGTTTTGATGCGTTTTTCACGCGCGTGATAAAAAACTGAAGGTTTACAAACAACATCTCCTAGCAACCATCAGTGAAAAACGCAACGCACCCGCACTTGCTTGCGGATGCAATGTGTTTTTCACGCAGCCCCATTCACTTCTATGGGGCTAGGGCATGCGTGAAAAACGCAGAATATAGAACATGCTGCGATTTTCACACAACGCACAAGTGATGCATGAAAAAAAACGCTCATGTACACAGACCCATTGAAATGAATGGGTCAGGATTCAATGCGGATGCTTTGCGTTCACGTCACGCATTGCACCCGCGCGTAAAACTCGCTCGTGTGAAAGGGGCCTTAGGCTTGCACGCTGCAACTGCTTTCTTTAAGTCCCACCAGAGGTTCTCAATCGGATTTAAGTCTGGTGACTGCGATGGCCACTTCAAATGTTCCAGCCTTTAATCTGCAACCATGCCCTAGTGCAGTGTTTCCCAACCAGTGTGCCTCCAGCTGTTGCAAAACTACAACTCCCAGCATGCCCGCACAGCAAAAGGCTGTCCGGGCATGCTGGGAGTTGTAGTTTTGCAACAGCTGGAGGCACACTGGTTGGGAAACACTGCTCTAGTGGACTTGGAGGTATGCTTGGGATAATTGTCCTGTTAAAAGTTCCAACGTCTCCCAAGCCTCAGGTTTGTGATGGACTGCATCACATTTTCATTCAATATCTCCTGGTACTGAAGAGAATTCATGGTACTTTGCACACGCTAAAGCTTCCCTGTACCTGTAGAAGCAAAACAGCCCCAAAGCATGATTGACCCCCCGCCATGCTTCACAGTAGGCAAGGTGTTCTTTTCTTCATAGGCATTGTTCTTCCTCCTCCAAACATAGCGTAGATCCATGGGCCCAAACAGTTCTAATTTTGTTTAATCAGTCCACAGAACACTATCCCAAAACTTTTTTGGTTTGTCCACATGACTTTTGGCATACTGCAGTCGACTCTTCTTATTCTTTGGAGACAGCAAGGGGGTGCGCCTGGGAGTTCTGGCATGGAGGCCTTCATTACGCAGTGTGCGCCTTATTGTCTGGGCTGAAACCTCAGTACCCGCATCTGACAAATCTCTTTTCAGTTCCTCAGCAGTCACACGGGGACTTTTCTCCACTTTGCGCTTCAGGTAGCGCACAGCAGTCAAAGTCAGCATCTTCTTTCTGCCACGACCAGGTAGCGTTTCAACAGTGCCCTTTGCCCTGAATTTGCGAATGATGCTTCCTATGGTGTCTCTTGGTATGTTTAACATCTTTGCAATCTTCCTATAGCCATTGCCCTTCCTGTGAAGAGAAATCACCTCTTTTCTTGTGTTCCTGGACCATTCTCTTGACTTCACCATGTTTGTAAACACACCAGTGAATGTCTAGAAGGAGCTGAGTATCACAGTCATTTTAAATCTGCCTAATTGGTGCTTATTATGCTTGATTGCTGCTCCTTGACATCCACAGGTGTTTCCAATACCTGATCGAAAACACTTGAATGAACCTCTGTTCTTAAGAGTGGTAGTCTTTAAGGGGTTGAATAATTGTGTCAATGAAGAAATCACAAAAAAAACATTTAATACTGTATTACAAAAACAATTGATGTAATTTTAGTTGCATTTGGTTCTTTAAAAAGTCCTTGTAAGATTTCATTCTGAACACAATTACAAATGTACACTAAATTCCCTAAAACCCTGGGAAGCATTGGGGGTTGAATAATTTTGAACACACCTGTATATGCGCAGTTCACTTCTGCAGCTATATGTGCTGAGAGCATTAAGTGACGTATTTCTGTACTACAAGAAAAATATATACGCAGTTCACTGTTGCCGTTATTTGCGGTAAAAGCGTTTACTGGCCTATTTCATTACAAAAAGAAAAATATATACGCAGTTCACTTCTGCAGCTATATGTGCTGAGAGCGTTTAGTGAGGTATTTCTGTACTACAAGATAAATATATGCGCAGTTCACTTCTGCAGTTATTTTGGGTTAAAAGCATTTAGTGAGGTATTTCTGTACTACAAGATTAATATATACACAGTTCACTGTTGCCGTTATTTGTGGTAAAAGCATTTAGTGGCCTATTTCATTACAAAAAGAAAAATATATACGCAGTTCACTTCTGCAGCTATATGTGCTGAGAGCGTTTAGTGACGTATTTCTGTACTACAAGAAAAATATATACGCAGTTCATTGTTGCCGTTATTTGCGGTAAAGGCTTTTAGTGGCCTATTTCATTACAAAAAGAAGCATATATACGCAGTTCACTTCTGCAGCTATATGTACTTAGAGCATTTAGTGACGTATTTCTGTACTACAACAAAAATATATACGCAGTTCACTCTTGCCGTTATTTACGGTAAAAGCATTTACTGGCCTATTTCATTAAAAAAAGAAAAATATATACGCAGTTCACTTCTGCAGCTATATGTGCTGAGAGCATTTAGTGACGTATTTCTGTACTACAAGTAAAATATATACACAGTTCACTGTTGCGGTTATTTGCAGTAAAAGCGTTTAGTGGCCTATTTCATTACAAAAAGAAAAATATATACGCAGTTCACTTCTGCAGCTATATGTGCTGAGAGCGTTTAGTGAGGTATTTCTGTGCTACAAGAAAAATATATATGCAGTTCACTTCTGCAGTTATTTTGGGTTAAAAGCATTTAGTGAGGTATTTCTGTACTACAACATTAATATATACGAAGTTCACTGTTGCCGTTATTTGTGGTAAAAGCATTTAGTGGCCTATTTCATTACAAAAAGAAAAATATATGCGCAGTTCACTTCCGCAGCTATATGTGCTGAGAGCATTTAGTGATGTATTTCTGTACTACAAGAAAAATATATACACAGTTCACTGCTGCCGTTATTTGCGGTAAAAGCATTTAGTGGCCTATTTCATTACAAAAAGAAAAATATATACGCAGTTCACTTCTGCAGCTATATGTGCTGAGAGCGTTTAGTGACGTATTTCTGTACTACAAGAAAAATATACACGCAGTTCACTTCTGCAGTTATTTCGGGTTAAAAGCATTTAGTGAGGTATTTCTGTACTACAACATAAATATATACGCAGTTCATTGTCGCCATTATTTGCAGTAAAAGCTTTTTGTAGCCTATTTCATTACAAAAAGAAACATATATACGCAGTTCACTTCTGCAGCTATATGTGCTTAGAGCGTTTAGTGAAGTATTTCTGTACTAGGCCGTTGAGGGGGACATCAGTGAAGTGCAGACACTACTCGATGATGATGAAGCCGATCTCACTTGGGAGCCGGGTGCAGAAGGGGCTTCATCATCATCAGGAAAAGAGGGTGGCAGCTTGCCCGTGAGGCAGCGGGGGAGCCAGCAAGGTGGTAGCATGTCTGGGAATCAGCAGGGTGGCAGCAGTGGGAGGTCGGGAGCCAAAAGTGCCCGGGGCTAGGGAAGTTCTAGTGATGGGGGTTCACGGAGGCAGCAGCGGTAGCAGTCAGTCAGTGCGGACTGTTGGGGGGAAAATCACCTACTCGGTGGTGTTGCAGTTTTTTTTCAAAGAGCCAAAGGAGGTGAACATGGCCATATGTCGAATCTGTGAGCAGAAGGTGAAGCGTGGCCAGGGTGCCAATGTTGGCACTACAGCCCTGCGTCAACATATGCAGCATCACCATACAGTGGCCTTGGAGAATCATGGCTCCGATGTGGTGGTCCAGCCTGCCGCAACAACCACTGCATCACCCAATGGCACGCATTGGGTTTCAGGCAGTCAAGGCTTCACCACCTCAGCCGAAGGGAACTCTCAGTCATTCCCATTTTCTGCTGGTCCAGATGCTCCTGCTCCTTCTCCTCCTACTCCTCCTCAGTCATTCTGTCAGCAATTGATCACCGAAGCGATTGCTAAGAGACAGCAGTATGTGTGCATGCATCCAACGTCCAAGTTCCAGCATCCAAGTTGCTGGTGCTGCAGTCCCTCCCTTTCCAAGTGGTGGACTCTGCACCTTTCAGAGAACTGATGGCTTGTGCCGAACCGAGGTGGAGAGTGCCAAGCCATTATTTCTTTGCCAAAAAGGCAGTACCAGCCCTGCACAAATATGTAGAACAGAACGTGGGTCAGTCCTTGAGCCTGTCGGTGTCTGCCAAAGTGCATGGCAGCGCCGACATGTGGAGCTGTAACTACGGTCAGGGACAGTACATGTCCTTTACGGCCCACTGGGTTAATGTGGTTCCTGAAGAGCCACACCAGCAACTTGGCCAGGTCCTGCCGCTTCCGCCTCCATGTTCTCCTGCCGTTGGTCCTGCGACAATGTCCGCCTCTGCCTCCTCATCCTCCACCATGTCCTCAGCCTCCACTGCAGGGACAAGTCACAGTGCCCCTCCACTATACCACATGTGCAGGGCACGGCGGTATCATGCTGTCCTGCACCTCATTTCCCTGGGCGAACGGAGTCACACAGGGGAGGAACTGCTCCGTGTGATTCATGAAGAAATCGAATCCTAGCTTTCTCTGCGACAACTGAAAATCGGAACCATGGTGGCCGACAACGGGAAGAACATTGTGTCGGCGCTGCGTCAAGGAAGTCTAAGCCATGCGCCCTGTATGGCACACGTGTTCAATCTGGTTGTCAAGCGGTTAAGTTTTCCACCCATCTGCAAGACATCCTACAAATGGTCAGGAAACTTTGCATGCACTTCAGCCACTCGTACACTGCAAAGCACACCCTCCTTGAGTTGCAGCGGCAGAATGGGACCCCCCAACATAGGCTGATATGCGGTGTTTCAACCCTCCATATGTTGGATCGACTATACGAACAGAGAAAGGCCATCAACGATTTCTTGATGCAAGCGGACACCTAGGCAGCTCATGCGTGACACCTGCCGTTTGCTCAGGCCCTTTGAGGCAGCCACGTTATTTGTCAGTCGCCAGGACTACGGTATGAACAATGTAATTCCACTGCTTTATGTCCTGGAACAGATGATGGTAACAATGACTGGTCATGGGACTGGAGATGTGGTGCCTAGATCTTACGGCCACATGAGCCCTGTGGGGGCTCAACTGAAAAAGAAGGAAGGGGAGGAGGACACTGGAGTACAGGCAATGTGTAGCGAAATGGGTGTTTTTTCTACTCAGCTGACAGGAGAGGAGGAGCAGCCAGAAAAGCTACAGGGCGATGAGGAAGATGAGACAGAGGACTCGGACCCCCGTGGCAGTATGCAGTGGAAGTAGAGGCAGGGAGTCCCTCTAAGTCAATTGCACAAATGGCACACGGCATGCTCACTTGCTTGCGTAGTGACAGCCGAATTGTCTCCATTCGGCAGAGGGATGACTTCTGGCTCTCCACTTTGTTGTACCCTCACTACCGGTCCAGAATTGGGGCCTTTTTACACCCACTGAGAGGGAGGACAAACTGAACTACTACAGAGACATCATATGTAGTCAGTTGTCCACTTCCTATCTGCCCTCTGCGCTCACGTTCCACTACCATGGCTGCTGGGAAGGGGTGGGGTGGCAGGAGCAGTACCAGCTCCATCAGTAGCAGCCTGAGTCTACAGTACAGTACCCTTATAGTGAAGAAACTACTCGTCAGCAGCAGCATAAGGTAGACCTGGAGCAGGACCTGAACCAGCAGGTGGTGGCATACTTAGACAGCACCCTGCCAACCCACATTGAAGATCCGCTGGACTACTGGGCAGCAAAATGGATTTGTGGCCGCAACTGGACGACTTTTCCCTGGAAAAGCTGTCCTGCCCAGCCAGTAGTGTGGCATCAGAGCGGGTGTTTAGTGCAGTGGGGGCCATAGTGTGCCACTTTGTTGCCTTCTGATTCTGCTGCCACCTCCACCCTCGGTTATTGTGCCGCTCTGTGGTATCCTCATACTACTTCCACCTCCCGATCCTGTCATTCGGCCACTCTGTGGTCTCCTTATGCTGCTTCCACCTCACCACTATGTCATAGGTCCACTCTGTGGACTTCTTATGCTGTTCCCACCCTCCCCACTTCATGACTGCCCCACTATTTTGTCTTTTGGCCTGGCTGACATCATAATTCATTTGATCTTTCTTCTTATCTCTCAGAAGCAAGGAAAAATGAGACGCACAACGGATCCTGTCTGTCTAGCAGCTGTAAGGCCTGTATGGTCCCATCAGAATTGTCTTATGATTTGGTAGCCAAAAGTAGGAGTGGGTACAAAACACAGAACACATGCAAATATTCAATTCACGTGTCATCTCTGTTCTGGATCCACTCCTGTTTTTTTTGCATTAGCAATACTGATGAATTATGGAGCAAATGCTGACAGAGTGAAGGCGTATGCTCCACAGACAGGATCCGTTTTTTGTGGGTTATTGTTCTGACGGATCAGAGGAAGGGCAAAATAATCAGTGCTGTTAACACAAACTTACTGGTGACACGCTCTCCACTAGGTCAAGTCAGGGGGGCTCTACTTGTATAAGCGTTTAATAGAATTGGTTCTGTAGACATCTATGTGGAATCAGCTGACGAGGGTGTAAAAGGACTGCGCTTCTTCTTGACGTTAACATCTACCTGTGAGGCTGAGTTGATACTTGAGTATTTGGTCAGTTTTGGCCATGTGAATGCCCAAATAAGTGAAGTATACAGTGATTCTAAGATCGACCCCTGTCATCTGCATGTCATACTGACTCACAGTATTATTTCACTACCACAGCAGATTCCCTATTCGTGTTACTACAAGGCCCTACACCCCTATAAAGACTCTCAGCAGTCCAGAAATAGCCGTTTTTTAACGCATAAATTTGGGCACTGTTGTCATTTTATTAATTCCAACACCTTTAGAACTAATTATTGGAACTCAAATTGGCTTGGTAAGCTCAGTGACCCCTGACCTACATACACAGGTGAATCCAATTATGAGAAAGAGTATTTAAGGGGGTCAATTGTAAGTTTCCCTCCTCTTTTAATTTTCTCTGAAGAGTAGCAACATGGGAGTCTCAAAACTCTCAAATGACCTGAAGACAAAGATTGTTCACCATCATGGTTTAGGGGAAGGATACAGAAAGCTGTCTCAGAGATTTCAGCTGTCTGTTTCCACAGTTAGGAACATATTGAGGAAATGGAATACCACAGGCTCAGTTCAAGTTAAGGCTCGAAGTGGCAGACCAAGAAAAATCTTGGATAGACAGAAGCGACGAATGGTGAGAACAGTCAGAGTCAACCCACAGACCAGCACCAAAGACCTACAACATCATCTTGCTGCAGATGAAGTCACTGTGCATCATTCAACCATTCGGCGCACTTTACACAAGGAGATGCTGTATGCGAGAGTGATGCAGAGGAAGCCTTTTCTCCGCCCACAGCACAAAAAGTGTCGCTTGAGGTTGGCTAAAGCACATTTGGACAAGCCAGCTTCATTTTGGAATAAGGTGCTGTGGACTGATGAAACTACAATTCAGTTATTTGGACATAACATGGGGCGTTATGCATGGAGCAAAAAGAACACAGCATTCCAAGAAAAACACCTGCTACCTATAGTAAAATATGGTGGTGGTTCCATCATGCTGTGGGGCTGTGTGGCCAGTGCAGGGACTGGGAATCTTGTCAATGTTGAGGGACGCATGGATTCCACTCAGTATCAGCAGATTCTGGAGACCAATGTCCAGGAATCAGTGACAAAGCTGAAGCTGTGTCGGGGCTGGATCTTTCAACAAGACAACGACCCTAAACACTGTTAAAAATCCACTAAGGCATTTATGCAGAGGAACAAGTACAACGTTCTGGAATTGCCATTTCAGTCCCCAGACCTGAATATTATTGAAAATCTGTGGTGTGACTTAAAGAGAGCTGTCCATGCTCGTAAGCCATCAAACCTGAATGAACTAAAAATGTTTTGTAAAGAGGAATGGTCCAAAATACCTTCAACAGGAATCCAGACTCTCATTGGAACCTACAGGAAGCGTTTAGAGGCTGTAATTTCTGCAAAAGGAAGATCTACTAAATATTGATTTCAATTCTTTTTTGTGGTGCCCAAATTTATGCACCTGCCCAATTTTGTTTCGGAGGCAGTGACCCCTTGTCTTTTGAGGGCATTTGACATGGAACAGTTTTTCATCATATTTTTTGTATGGCCCATTTATATATTTGTATAGGGTAATCATGTGGACACTGTTGCTACCTAGTATAGCTGGTATCAGCTAATCCGGGCCTGGCTTTTACCGGGAATATGCAAAGTGCTGGGTCGGTGCTTATTCCCCATGATCCACTCCGGGTACGTGGCTCATGTTCACGATTGTGTTTAATAGTCAGCAGCATGATGCAGGGTGGGTCTGTTGTATGATAGGCTGCAGATTACACCCTGCAAGGCACGTGTGAAGTAAACAATAGCCTATGGACGCTTCTAAAGGAGCTCCAAGCCTGCATGGCACGAACTGATTACTTGTCCCAGCTGAACTGAACTGTAAGTTGGCTGGAACAAGCAATAAAGTGTATTGAAGTAACTTTGTTGTGTCCCTGCCTGTCTTTAAAACTGGTCATAGGAGCCCACGGCATTGTACCCCGTAGACGTCTCTTATCAAGACTAAATAAATGTAATTCTTTTAATCTTTCTTCATAACTAAGACCCTCCGTGCCCCTTATCTGTTTAGTCACTCTCTTCTGTACTTTTTCCAGCTGCAGATCCTTTCTATGGACTGGTGCCAGAACTGAACTGCATATTCCAGATGATGCTGCACCAACGCCTTGTAAAGTGGTAATATAACATCCCTGTTTATTAGGCAGTTTCTTGTAGCAGGCCTAGAAGCCTTCACAAGGCCCCAGACTGCCATATTAACCGACTGGAATCCCGCAATTTCGGTGCAGGAGCTACAATCGAAGGGGGACCCCTCCATCTGTCTAACCGTTCAGATGCCACGGTCATTATTGACTGTGGTGTCTGATCAGTTTAAATGACCAGGATTTAACTTTCCTCTGATCCTAGTCATTACAGCTTGGTGTCAGCAATATTACACATGCATTGTTAAGAGGTTAAGTTTATGTTTGGATGAAAGATTTCTAAGGATTTTTAGATCTAAAAAAGTTATATATTGTGCAAATCTTTTGTCTTTGTATATTCTTTAGATATACAGTAAATGCAGTAATATTTCTTTACTCAGTACAATAAGACAGTTTCACATTTCTTACATTATGTGAACCCTTTTAAAAATAAATGTCCTCTTATGTTTAGAAATATTGAAAGACTTCTGTTAATATAAGAAACAACAGCAGAAGAATATATAAAGCACTTAAAGGCTGAACAATTCAGTTCACTCTATTCTTAACATCAAAATATTATATGGCTGCTAAACGTTCAGCTGTGAAGAGTAATGTAGTTTGATGTGACGTGTGTCTTACATAGAGTTATCTGTTCTGAATAGGCTACTCGAAGGTAAGAAGCTATAATTATTGCCAGGATATGCCTATCTGAGGTTGAAAAAAATCCTTTGCTGGCTTCAAGAAAAACTACTTATGTTAGGCAGTTATGTATCACGAAAAGTAGATTTTGTATTAAAATGTAGACCAGCTTCGCTAAAAAGTGCTCTCACAGCACTCTAGGCTGTTGCTCTCGTCCCACTTACATAAGTCAAAAATGCATTCTCCTAAGCAATTACCGTTAAACAATTTGTCAAGTTAAATAGGATACAGCACATTTTACTTTGAGAGAAATACTTGGGAACACACTAAGCAAAAATTGTTATTCTGCTCTATCTTTGTTTTCAGGTTTTGTCCTATTTTGAAGACCTTCTATATTACAATTACAACAGACCTATATAATATAGAAGATACATAAGCCTGTTGTTTCAATAAGAACTATTTGGCATTTTTGGCATATTCCATAAGGACTAATATTGTGCACTTCATAGAGGGTATATGTAAATATTGTTTTAAAATACCAGTGCTCAGAAGTGTAATGTGAAATCGTCTACCAAAAGAGCTGGTATCCACAAAACACTACTGGTTTGCTTTGGGTTACAGCTTGGATAGCATTTTGGCAGTGGTATCGCTGTAAAGAACAGTTTTAATATGTTTGTTTTTGCTTTATATGACGCACTGTACCATAAGACACACAAAAATATTTTTTATCAGACCTCAGATTAGACCTCCAATCTTCATCAGACCCCCTAATTAGACCCCAATCTTCATCAGACCCCGTAATCAGAACCCCATTCCTCATCAGATATTAGATCAGACCCTTAAATCAGACCCCCAATCTTCATCAGACTTTAGATCAGACCACCAATCCTCATCAGACCTCAGATCAAACCCCCAATTTTCATCAGACTCCCAATCCTAATCAGACTTCAAATCAGACCCCCATTCCTCATCATACCCCATTCCTCATTAGACCTCAGATCAGACCTCAAATCACATCCCCAAATCAGATCCCATTGATTATTAGACCTCAGATAAGACCCTCATTGATTATTAGACCTAAGACCACCATCAGCCTTAGATCAGACCTCAGATCAGACCCCCGTAATTTTATTAGACCTCAGACCTGCATCAGACCTCAGATCGGACCACATTCCTCATTAGACATCAGATCAGATCCCATTAGACATAAAATAAATTAACTTGCATCTCCTGCTCTGCTACCACCCTGCAGATCCAGCAGTCCCTCCTGCACTCACCACTCCCTGTTCCTCTCTGAGCCTACGCTGCACTGTGACCTGACTGCGTACGTCAGGTTGCAGTGCACACATTACGTCCTGATGCTGTACACAGTAAGGACAAATGCAGCACTGTCACCGGAGGAAGAACAGGGAGTGTTGAGTACAGGCAGTGCTATACTCACCTAACCCCAAGCTTTATGCATACTAGTGGGAACTTCTCTTATTCTAGTATTCGCTCCATAAGTCACAGCCATTTTTCCCACACTTCTGGAGGGAAAAAGTGTGTCTGTGGAGCGAAAAATACAGTTAATAATTTAGTAGCTATCTTGTTATCACCACAGGCAGAATTACAATTACAAGTAACACCTCTGTATAGATAATACAGCTCCCTCCTGTCCTCTGCACAGGTCAAGGAGCATGCCTAGAAAACTCTCCCATAGAAGTAAAAGGGTTCAGCTCCTGTCCATTGTGTCTATGGTACGTGTAGCTGCTCTCAAAAGCAGGGAATCTTAATATATTTTAGGCCTAGTGACCAATGTGAATACTGCGTGATCTAATGCTTTTTAACTATAGATAGTGAAATGGAAAATAAAATAAAAAATCACCAAATATGCTAAAAAATATGCGTAACATGAAAACATTTAAAGAACACTTTTGGTATGTTTGTTAAGTCTGTAGATGTATTAGGAGATAATTTAAATCAGTCTCTTAGGGTGGCCATACTCATTAGATGAATGTTGGCTAAATCTACCATTTGACCATCTAAAATGCATGAGGAGGCATCCCAACTCTCTCTTTACAAAAAACATTGAAATCTATTTCCATTATATAGATTATACACACCCTTGACTGACTGCACATATGCAAACTCTCCTAGATGGGATTGCATGTAAATATCTACTATAGAATGCTGTGTCTAGGTGTGCATGCGTTTCTTTGCAAGGCAGGTACATGTTGATTCGAAATGTGGAAAAGGCAGGGATGTCCATGGTCACTCTTGCTGTAGTTGCTCTTCATTTCTAACTTGACCTCTTCATGCAATTAGTGGATCAATTAGGTGCAGCTCATTACCTAGAACATGGAGGTGATGTGGGGGAGGGGAAAGAGCAGGTCAGGAACCAGACACAGGAGGCACGACTGATACACAGGCAAAAAGTCATGTTGCAAAAAAACATCTCGAATTCTGTTCCTCCGTAATACGTCGTCCATTGAAATGCAGGGAGGACTAACTGGTAGGTGAAAGAGTGTTTGAGCGACAGTTATCTGAGGTGTATAATCACCTAAAATGCTATTTCGACCAAAACATGAAAAACTGCTATGCAATCATTCCAGCTCACAGCCACTAAGGATGTGGTTTGGTAAGTGGCCACAGATAAAGGACCGGGAAATTCTGCTTAAAGGGAGTCTGTCGGTGCCAATTCACCATTTAAACTGTTTCTGGTACCCTGTTGTTGACATATAGAGTACCCCAAACATACATTATCAACAAATGGATATAAAGGTAAGTCCCTCAAAAAGTCTTTTGATCAATATATCAATTAGTTGAAAAGAGCCCAAGGGGCAGTTCCCATCACTGACAGAATGGAAACAGTGCCCTTCACTAACAGTGTCCAGACAGTTTCAGCTGAATTGAGTCCCACTCCTCACCTTGGCACCTTTTCTCTGCCTCCTTCTGGTCCCAATATCATCGAGGCACTGGTTGAAGTCGCAGGCAGCCCATTGCAGTGAACCTGATGGCATCGCTTCCCACGGAAGAGCACTGACTATGTCATGACAAATTGTCACATGGAAGGGGATTCGACCAATGATTGGCTGCGACAGTGTTTAACCGGATGTTGACATCGAGGGAGCCCAGCGGAGCATCACAGGCCTGGAGGAAAAGGAGCAGGGGGGCTGGCACCAGCAAGCAGAAAAGTCATCAGGTCCGGCTAAGTGTGTGTGGGCGAAGGGGGTGGTGTGGGGTTGTCAAAGCCCACCCCATTCTTGCACAACTCCTTTAAGTTCTTCATTTATTAAATGTGAAGTTTTAAAAGCTCCCATTTCTTAGCTTGTTTTTGAAACTGAAAAAGCTCCAACATCCCAAGTTCAATACTCGAGGAGGTAAAACACATTATCAGAGTTCTCCTTGTGTGGCTGCATACATCTGGAGAGGCCCAGTTTTGGCTAGACCATGGATGGGCAAACTCCAGCTCTCCAGCTGTTGTAAAACTAAAATTCCCACCATGCCCTGCTGTAGGTTGATAGCTCTAGGCAGTCTGGGCATGCTGTGAGTTGTAGTTTTGCATCAGCTGGAGAGCCGCAGTTTGCCCATCCATGGGCTAGACCATAGTAAAGAGCACGGCACATGGCAAGCCTGCTCTCTACTTCACCCCCTCTCCTTGGCCAGTGCCAGCTTTGAATTGCCAAATGGAGACTCAGAGATCTCCTGTTCCGTCCTCAGACATGTTGCACCCTATGAAAATGCAATAAATGTACTGTATATGGTCGGAAGAGTGCAAAAAAGCACAGTTAAATTCAGTATCTATAACATAAGGAGATTAGATTGTGAGTTTCACTGGCACAAGGACTGGTAGGAGTGATGACCGTCTTTGCACCACACTATGGAATATCTTGCTGCTATATAAGCAAGGAAACAAGTAATGTTTAGCAAAGGCTACCCGAAAGTGGAGGCTTGTTTAGAATATATAAAATATTTTCTTAACGACTGATATATATTGCTTGCTTGAAAAAATATGTTTTTCTTCTTTTTATATATAATATAGAAAAAAATGTCCACAAGGACCACAATCAAAAATGCTAAAAAGTTTAAAGATAGGTAGTATGCTTGTATTCCAAGCCAGTGCGGCCTGTGTAGAAAACATGTTTACGCTGCCTGTCTCCTCTGAATCAATTTTCATCCACACAAGGGAATGTGTCACACAGTGCCAGCGTAGCAAACAAACTCTCAACCTATCAGTGCATGATGTCTTGCTTATTTTAGATAACTCAGTGACCGGAGAGAAAATTGATTTATTTTTTAACCCAGCAAGAATTTTAATGAACTAATTGTTTGACATAGGTAGACTTTCAAAATCATCCTAGGAATACGAGTAGCATAAACATTAATATGATAACGCGCCATATCAGCAATTCACATCAGGAAACAAATGCAATAAAGTAAAAAAGCAATTGCTTCCGCTGTGTGATAATGGATGAAATGCAGCGCTTGTCTCCCGCCTCAGGTTCACATCTGCAAATACTTTTATGGACTTTATTTTAGTATTGATATTAAATGCCAGATATTGGGTTTTTTGAAGACTTTTTTGTGGGAACAAATCAATTAGAGTTGACGATAATGACACCATTATCATACCAAAGAAGGTAACGGTATTTTATTAACTATGTGATGACTAATAAAACATGTATTACTACAACTACTCCTGCTACTATTAGTATTATTATTCTTAGATTTTTATTTATCATAGCCTTGATGGTCAGATTTGTACCTATGACACTAGCTGACCTTTTACATGGGCACTTGGCAGCTGAAGGCATCTGTGTTGGTCCCATGTTCATATCTGTCTGCATTGCTAAGAAAAATTAAGTTTCAATATATGCAAATTAGCCTGTAAGAGCAACTGGGGCGTTATCGTTACACCCAGAGGCTCAATTATCTCTGCAACTGCTGTTCCCTCTGCACGTTGATTGATATGGCAAGGTAGTAGAAACGTGGCCCTGTTAATCAAAGTGCATAGGGCATTGCAATTGCAGAGAGTGAAATGTATATTAAAACCTAATTTTTCTCAGCAATGCGGGCACATATGAACATAGGACCGACACAGATGCCTTCAGCTACCAAGCGCACATGTAACAGGTCAGTCAGTTTCATAGGTACAAATCTGCTGACAGATGCCCTTTAAGGGGTTGTCCCATGGCAACAACTTATCTCCTATCCACAAGTATGACTGCTGGGGCCCCCGCTGATCACTAGAACAGGGTCTGTGGTCTCTGTGTTCTGGATAAAGGGGCTGTCCAGTCAAATATAAATAGAAGGACCAAGGTAGACCTCTGAAAGTCTTGCAAACAGGACACAGGCAGAAACAGACCAGAGACCAACAGAATACTTTATTACACATGTAATAAAAGAACATGACAGTACAGCAGGTTAGTCAATAATGGTAGCACTACCACAGAACCAAGTTCACTCGCAGACCAGTGGCAAAACCCAGAGGGCGGAGAGCCAGTGAGCCCCTGGTGGTGGGGATGAACTGGGCCGAGGGCTCACTGGTCGCACCTCCACGAAGGTCCTGGTACACTTGGCCCACACCTGCAAAGAACTACACTGGTGCAAGCACCAGCAGAACAAACAACAAAACTGGAACCCAAGCAAACACAAAACATGGTTCAGACAACAAGACGAACGGGAACCAGAAGCAGATACCTGGACCCCAAGTGGAATGGAAGCATGGCGGTCTCAGGCAGAGCTACACACAGACTAGAGATCCTCCCTCCAGAGAACCCAGGAGCCCTCTCACGAAGGCAGGACAAACACAGGAACAGATGCAGTAAAGGCACTGTAGGACAGACAAGGAACAGGCTAGATCAGAAGCAGTAGGCACTGCTAGGCAGGACTTAGGACAGGATCAGAAGCAGTTTAGCACTGCCAGGCTATCAGACGCAGTTAGATCACTGCTAGGCTAGACATAGAACAGAGACAGAGAACAGGTACAGAAGAACAGGCAAGGGATGGACAAGGATAAGATCATCACAGGAAAGGTACAGAAGAACAGACAAAGCAACAAAAACACTGCATTCCTAGGTGACACCACAAACAAGGGCAGATGGCAAAACCCCATGGGTCAGCAGCAAGTGGCTACACCCACTAAGGTACAGGACAGACTGACCTCCTGGGTGAGCAGCAAGGTGCTATACCCAGCAAAGTAGAAGATGCAGGGCACCTGTTAAGACACAACCAGGAACAGACCAGGGGAAGTTAACCACACCAGAAACATACAGGGAGGGGAGCATGCATGAACAGAGAAGTGAACACACAGACTGCAGTCCTGATGTTGCCCCTGGCAACCAGCAAACATGGAGTCACCCGCAGCCAGTACGCCAGAGCACAAACAACCCGTGACAGAAAAGCATCCATACTCAGACCCAGTACACACAAGGCTGCAGCCAGCACACAGCGCAGAACCAGCATACATGGCAACACCCACAGCCAGTACACAAAGCACATGTAGCCAGCCTGCACGGCACCGGTGACAGGAACCACAGAGATACAGACACGGAAGCCACAAACGCAGACCACAGTGACACACAACACCGCAGCCAGCACGCAGCGCTAAGCAACCAGCATACACACAGGAGTCAGTATGCAGCCAGTAAGCGAGAGAGCATGCAGCCAGCCTACACAGTCACAACTGTCACAGTGAACTGCACCGTGACACTTTGTATACGTATGTCTGTGCCACAGTCCCGCAAAAACTATACATGTCCTATACTTGTTTTGCGGACAAAAATGGGGCATTTTTATAAAAGGCAAAAGGAAAGTGGCAGCATGCACACGGCCAGTATCTGTATTTTGTGGATCCACGGTTTGCCGACAGCAAAACAGATGCGGTCACGTATATGAGACCTAAGATGTATGTCAGCAAAATCTCAAGATTTCGAGGGATCGGCATGTGTATAGGACCTCCCAACTACCCTGATGGCAGATGTTGTGGGAGAGAAGGGTCAGCGATGTTGGACTTCACCAAATCCAGTCCTTTTGTTCTTGAGGAGATACGCTGCCAGCTAGAGGTGTCTGGCACTGGCTTTTCCCCCTCTTCAGTTGAACTGAGGGTGTATGTGGGGGAATCAGGAGAGATAGCTGTAGGCCAACAGTTATCTCATCTGTATGGCTGACTTTCATCCTACCCATACAGCTCAATTTGGAGAATCCCTTGGTAGCAGGCATAACTGCGCAAATCTCTCTCATGTCCTAGCTCCAGGCTGATAGCTCCTACTGTGCTTTCAATGATATACAGTAGCTGCAGCTGGATTGGTCAGGATGGGGTTTCAGTCTTTAAAAATAAGCAGTTTTCTTTCACTGATGACAATCGTGGATCTTAAAAACGGTGGGGTACTTGAAACACAAAGTATATTACAACACAACGCCCATATTTTTGTCTCCTTTTTTCACGATTCCTATCTACACCACTGAAGACGAGCATTTATTGATTTTAACCTGTCAATAATTCTCTTTGTAAATTAAAATATCCAGTCAATGGTTCTAAAAAAACGTAACTATGGAAATAAAAATTCTGCATATAACAAAAGTACAGTCTCACGTACTGAAAACCCCCGTGCTGCTGCTGCTCATCATAAAGTATGCTTACTATTTCAGAAATGGGAGATAAAATAACTAGTGCATCACAGGCAGACAAAAGAGGTGAAAGTTTTGTCAAAGGCATTTTAATTCTCCGGCCTACTGTTTTTACAGCGTGGACCACATACATGGAGCTCGTCTCTTACTCAGTGATTCTGAATTACCTCTATCTGCTTTATTGCTATATTTTTAATGACAGCAAATATCTTGCTACATACTGGACCATCAACAATAAAGTATCATGGAAAATACAAACACAAAATAGTTGGATCTCCTTGCCAAAATATGCTTTTGTCTAATTTTATTGTAGCTTTTCTCAGCATCCTTATTTAGTCTGTAAACCATGAAGTAAGGCTGCTGTCACACGGTCGTGTGTGGGCTGTGAAATGAGGTCCATCTTCCATACTCACAGCATAATTTCAGAACAGGAGAGTAGACTTGCGTTTGGGCTGGAACTCAAAGCATAATAGATGTACTGTTCCATACTCACAGCATGATTTGAGTACAGGACAGTAGATCTGCAGTTGGTCTGGGAAATGCCCCATCACACGGACTACATTTCATGGCCAACACATGGCCATGAAAAAATTCATTAAGCACATGGGCATGATTGTTGTATCCCAGAGCAATGTCAATACCATTAGAAACATGGCATTGCATTCACATTGAAAACAAATAAGTGTTTTTTTTTTTGTTTTTTTTCTGGGGGGGGGGGGGGCGTGGGGGGTAGGCAGACCAATTGGCAGTGGGTACCATTTAAGGGGGTTGTTCACCTTTATGATTTTTGTTGCAAGCTCAACATCGTGGCTGGACCTGTAATGATTATCTTACTTGCCTAGTCTCTGCCACTGGGTTCTGGCTCTATCGCTGCCCTACTGGTTTGCAGGTCCTGGGACTTACCACATCAACATCTGGTTTGAAGCAGGAGGTGTGTCACGGACGTTCCCGCAACAGGTGGCAGGAGAGCGGCTCCGATTCCTTTGCGGACGGATGCAGTGTTGCGTCCGCATGGACTTCGGAGGGGAAGACTGACGGTGTGCTGGAGGCAGATTGGCCGGGCTGGTGGCAACACGCCGCGGCCAGTCCTGTCTCTGGAATCACCAGCGGATTCCATTCCGGACGCGGTCCCGTATCCGCGCTAAGCCGATCAAGCGTCCGCGCGCACGCTCGAGAGGTGGTTCACAAAGGGATACATGGCCGAGCATACGCGCATCTTATATGCTTCACCGACCGCTGACATAAAAAAGCACCTGTGCATAAATTTAAAGTGGATTAGGAGATAGGCCGCACAAGTGTTAGGGATTAGGATCATCATATGACCTATGAGGAATTGACACATAGCGCTCTGTGATTGGCTAGCAGGTACTTAAAAGGTGATCTTCCTGCTTGGTCAGTGCCCACTGTTGTACTGACAATCCGGTTGTATGTTGGTGATCGCTTTCTCTCAAGCTTACCTGTGTGTGACCTCTGCTTTCCTTGACCATTCTCTTGTGACTTTTCTCTGGATACCTTGTCTTGGCTGAACAATCTATCTTGTGTATGACCTTGCATCGGCCCTGGTTATTCTCTGACGTCTCATCCGTCGATACCACGCTTCTCGGACTGATATAACGTGTATGAACTTTGGCTTGGTCACAGACTGCTTCCTTGGTCTCTCCCTGCAGAGGTTCTTATTCGGCTTGATTACCTGTGATGATCACTGGCTTTTGACTGTATTATTGTCGACTCAATAAATCCACTATCGTTCAAACATCTGTCTGGTTGCTTGGGGTTCTGCACCATTACAACTACAGCTTCGAACTTGAGACTACCATTGTTTTATAGGCAATCATCTTGGCTATCTCATACATAAATTTGACTCGCAACAATACTATAGTATATGATTAGTTATGCAGATTCTTGTCATGTAACTGCATTGTTACTGTTTTGCTCCTAAAATTCAACATTTTAATTTTTTATTATTTTGTTAGTATTTTGTAAATCCAACTTTGACTATCAACACTGCCTGAATCCTTCTGGGCATTATCTCGATCAGAATTAAGCATGTCTCAACCAAAATCTGTTCCCAGTTCTCTTCTACATGTTTCCAATATTGGTACATACTCGTCAAATCACTTGGGTACGAATACAGCTTTTTCTTGAACTCTACCCACAAGTGTTCAATTGGGTTGAGGTCTGGGGACTGAGGGGGCCAATCCAGCACCTTTACTTCATTGTCAATGAACCATTTCTTTGCCAATCTCAATGTATGCTTCGGGTTATTGTCCTACTGGAACACTATGTCGTCCTTTTCATACCTATAGTACTCGAGTGTACAAAGTAACTTATCTTGTAGGACACTCACATATAGATCGGCATTGAGACCACCATCGATCCGGGTCAAGTATCCAATGCCTTTGGCTGTGAAACAACCCCATATCATCAGGCTTACTCCACCAAACTTGACAGGGTCCTTTAATTTCTCAATCCGTTAGCCCTTTTCCTATGTTTCTTCTAGACCCATTCGCACCCATCAGAGCTCGGTTTTTTTGACTTTTATCACTCCAAATCACTCGTTTCTAGAGTTGAGCGAACTTGTGTTTTAAGTTCGGCATCCAAAGTTCGGGTTCGGGTTATCCAAGTATCCTGTTATGGATTCCGCTACCACGGACCATAACGGCATTTGGAACACGGGGTGAAGGACCTGGGGTGACGTCACCGTCATGTGATCAGTGCAGGGGGCGTGGCTCAGTACTGGATTGGATAAGAGGCGGTAGGCTACCACCTCTTATCTAATCCAGTAATGAGCCACGCCCCCTGCACTGATCACATGACGGTGACTTCACCCCAGGTCCTTCGTGTTGTCCAAGGTTTGCGATCATTGAAGAATCCCCTTATGGATTCCAAATGCCGTTATGGTCCGTGGTAGTCGAATCCATAATGGGATGCTTGGATAGCCCGAACCCGAACTTTCGATGCCGAACTTAAAACACAAGTTCGCTCAACTCTACTCGTTTATAATCTTCTACTGTTCGGGTTTTGGAATGGATGGACCGACTTCATTTCATATTTTTCTAACTGTCCTGGCACTCACATGATGCAGTTTGGCAATTTTCTTGGATGAGATACCGCCATCGATGACCTGGATGATGATGTTTCTCTTTTCTTGGGAAATCTTCTTCATGGCTGCTCCTGGATTCAAACTAGTGACCTTTTGCTTGGGAATCAACCTAATAAAACACTGAGCTATTAGGGAATGTGAGAACAGGTTGTAATTTGTAGTATATAGGAAGAAAAAGATTGTTCCACCACCAGGAGCAAAACGATAACAATGCAGTTACATGACAAGAATCTGCATAACTAATCATATGCTAAATAGTTGCAAGTCCAGTTTATGTATGAGATAACCAAGACGATTATCTATAATATGATGGTAGTCTCATGTTCGAAGCTGTAGTGGATAGTGAGCTATGGAGCCTGAAAGTCAAAAGGTCAAAACATTGTTACCCTTTTGCTCGTCAGTGTAAGTAGTAAACAAAAATGTGCTAAAAAAAAATAATATGTTTTAAATTTTAGATTCTTCAAAGTAGCCCCTTTCAGTTTCATTAGGAAGCCACCTGGAATGTTTTTCCAACAGACTTAAAGGAGTTCCAAGAGATGCTAGGCACTGGTTGGCTGCTTTCCCTTCACTCTGTAGTCCAACTCATCCCAAACCATCTCAATTGGGTAAAGGTTGAGTGATTGTGAAGGTCATATCATCTGACACAGCACTCCATCAGTCTTCTTCTTGGTCAAATAGGCCTTACATAGCCTGGAAGTCTGTTTGGGGTCACTGTTCTGTTAAAAATCAAATTATGGTCCTACAAAGTGTAAACCATATGGCATGGAATATCACTGCAGAATGATGTGGCAGCCATGCTAGTTAAGTGTGCCTTCAATTTCCAATAAATCCCCCTCTCCTGCAAAGCACTCCTACATCATCACACCTCCTCCATGCTTCACTGTGGAACTACATGTACAGAAACCGTCTGCTCACCTTTTGTGCATCTTACTAAGACTACTGTCACACTAGCATTTTGGCTTTCTGTTTATGAGATCCGTTCAGGGCTCTCAAAATTGGTCCAAAATGGATCAGTTTTGCTCTAATGCATTCTGAATGGAAAAGGATCCCCTCAGAATGCATCAGTTTGCCTCCGTTCAGTCACCATTCCGCTCTGGAGGCGGACGCCAAAACGCTGCCTGCACTGTTTTCTCTGACACAATCTGGCACAATAGAAAATAGATCCGTCCCCCATTGACTTTCAATAGTGTTCAAGACTGATCCGTCATGGCTATAAAATAAAAGACATAATACAACCGGATCCGTTCATGAGGGATGCATGCAGTTGTACTATTGTAACGGAAGCGTTTTTTGCAGATTCATAACGGATCTGCAAAAAACACTAGTGTGAAAGTAGCCTAAGACATGCCGGTTGGAACCAAAAATCTCAAATATTGACTCATCAGACTAAAGTATAGATTTCCATTGGTCTAATCTCCATTCTTTGGGTTCCTGGACCCTATTTTGCTGGGAAAATATAAAAAAAAAAATATATAACAAATGTAATTTTATGGCATTTACAGTAGGTTTTAATAAAATACACAGAAATATTTAGGTACACTTTAGGGACATGAAATATACCAAGTCCTATCACTAGCAGTGGCCTAGTGAGACAATACATATGTATATGTGATGCATAAATTTGGTGCGTTTTACTACTCATTGCTATGCCCTGAAAAAAACTTAAATGTGATTGTAAAAAGTATCTAAAACACATAGCAAATTTAGTGCATTCCTTGTACTCCATTTTATTGGAGCATTTTGCAGAGTATGGACATATCCTATTAGAGAAGTCGGTTTTATTATTGATGTCCCTAAGTTCCATACAAATGTACATACAAACCATCGTACATTCTGCCTAATACTACAAAATCTGCTGTACCTCCCTCCACAGCTGTATACACATACTATGCTTGGGGAATGTGTTTTCCCTAATTATGTGGAATATTCAGTCAATTAAAATAAAACTTCCACATTTCAAATATCGGAAACTCTTAAGTATTTCCAGATTTAGTGCTGTGATTATTTCCATATCGGTACACCTGGCCTCTTTTTTAGTCTCAAATATTTACAACCACTCATTTGCATTTCTGAATTGGAGGTTGCCATGGAGACGATGGGAGCAGAGGGCTAAGGTCTTCTTTTTAGGTAATTATTGATTCACTCTACCAAAAGTTCCGTAGATACCCTATCGAGGGATCACAAGGAAGTGCTGCTGTGATTGAAGATGCAGTCTGCTTGGATGGAAATGTGTCAAAACACAAGTTATATATAGGCTTTGTTATATATAATGTATGCATATATACAAAAGATTAAAGATATAATTTGACTTTTGCATTGTAAGCTCTGAATGGGTCCTAAACTATTTGTGGACTTAGATCTTCTTTACACAGTGTAGTGGTGTAGTATTTTCATAATTTGTCTTCGGGCCTGTTCTGTGTATATATATATATATATATATATATATACATTTATACATTTATACAAGCAATGTATAGCAGAACCTCACATTCAAAGCAAAGCAGAGCAGCTAGTAAGCAATATGCCACCAACTTGAGCCTGAATCCACAGTCCTTAATTATTCACAAATTAAGAATTCAAGTCAGGGCTTTTGGTGGGCCACTGAAGGACATTCACAGAGTTGTCTCTAAGCCACTGCTATGTTGGCTGTGTGATTAGGGTCATTGTCTTGTTGGAATATGAACCTTCAGCACAGTCTGAGGTTCAGAGCTCTCTGGATCAGGTGTTTATTAAGAATATCTCAGATTTCATGTTATGGCCTAGGCACAGCGCAGCCACATTGAAGTGAATAGAAATTACCTGTGATACCAAGCATAGCCACTATCAAGTGTTTGGCACTGTGCTTGGTGATCAGAGAGGAGGCAGCGGCGCTACTGCAAATGCCAGTGCCTTCTCAAACAGCAGATCGGTTGCGGTTCCCAGGTGTCAGACCCCCACTAATCAGATACTGGTGAGGATAGGTCATCATTAGAAAGGTCTCGTAAAACCCTTTTAAAGATTATGAAGGCAACTGTGTAGCAGAATTTTTTGTACCCTTCTTCAGATCTGCAAAAAAAAAAAGGCGATTAGTCAGCACATCCAAATGTGCAGATGCACTAGTCGCCATGGCTGAAAGCGCAAAAGCGAAAACAAACACAATACAACAGCACTCTGCAAATGCAAATAACAAAGTAAATACAATGGTCCTGTACTTACTATAGAACATGTACTAGCGCTAATGCTATGCTCATTATATAAATGTGAGATTCTTGGCAAATGCATTTTGTACAAACTCAATTGTGCCTGTCCATCCTGTCTATACTACCTCTTTTGGTGCTAGACTGGCTTCCATTAAATTCAGGGAATACAGGTTCCATACTTCTTCAGACTGTGCTTCCACACAATCCAGTCTTTGAGCTCTACAAGCAGTTATTTTCTCCGCATGGCTTGGTTTATGCTCTGATATAAATAGTCAGTTGTGAGATGGTGTATCTTTCCAAATAATGTCCAAACAACTGAATTTACCACAGATGGAGCCCAACTAAGGCGTAGAAACAACTCAAACATGTCTCATAAGAAAGGGTCTGAATACTTAGCGTATGTCCATGCAAAATTTTAGCTTTACCTTTTTAATAAATTAGCACAAAGCCACAACAAAATGTGAAAAAAGTAAAAGCATCTGAAGACTATTCGAATGCAGTATATATATATATATATATATATATATATATATATATATACAGCGTAGAAAACGGACAGCACTCCAAAGAAAATCCAAGGTTCTTTTATTCACCCAAGTGGAAAGGCAACGTTTCAGCTGAACAATAAAGCCTTTTTCAAGCCTTGAAAAAGGCTTTATTGTTAAGCAGCGTTGCCTTCACTGGGTGAATAAAACAGCTTGATGTGCTATCCGTTTCTCCATATTTTGTGGGTTGCTCACACCCCTGGACCTTGCACCGCTACATTGCTTCACGTTTGGTGCTGCCTGGTTTTCTTTATTTATATATATATATATATATATATATATATATATTATCCAAAAAACGAGGCAGCACTCCAACTTCTGGTGAAACGGTGTTTACCCACTTTACTTCCCAGGCAATGTTTCGGCCCACACAGTGAGACCTTTTTCAATCAAAAGTTTTTTTGCTTGACAAAGGCCTGATTGGCCAGACTTGATAAAAGGCCTCATGACCCTATCTCTGGTTCATCATTTGTCCGACCACTTTTACCCACCGCATACACTCCATATTTTGGAGTTGCTCTAGCCAAAACAGTTTGGCCCTTGTGAAAGTTGCTCAGATTCTTACACTTGCCAATTTTTCCTACTTCCAACAGTTAACTATAGTTGGCACAAGAGAAGGAACTTTCTGCGAAATGGAACTGTGACAGACTGCTTGTACAGGAAGAGATCTAGCATCTATGTAGCACCATCCATCTCTGTATAATCATGCTATTCTGACATTAAAACCTGATGTATATAGAAATGTAATTTACAGACGTCAAAATATTATTTCCAAGTAGTATGTAAATCTATCAAGTATCACATTCCTAAGGTGAAGATTGTGTAAACATGAGGTTTCAAAACATTAAAATGACCCAGTTTAGATTATTTCTATTGCTTGTCATTAAAACAGGCCATTTGTATCATGCAGGGGTTCTCTGGGATTTACATATTGATGACCTATCCTCAGTTTAGATCATCAATATGAGAGGACCCTACTCCTGGAACCCCTGCTGATCTGCTGTCCTACGAACTACAAAAAATAAAAAATGAGCTAGAATAAAGCACACCATTATTTTAACTGTATCAATGCAAAAACACCGTAATTCTCACCCCTTTTTCTCTCTAACCCCATTTCTCCAATGCATGCATGCCAAAAACTTCCCCAATATCAAATTGAAAAGGGGCAGAATGAGAAAGTGAAGAGACATAAAAGCCTTTTTTCATATAATTTTCTTATTCCTAACTCATTTTGACTACACTACAAAATGTGAATGTAATGGAATGCAAGTGATGATTTATCTGTGTTCTTTCCAAACCCTAAGGCTGCCTTCACATGGCGGTGAAAAATGGCCTTATGATGGCTGTTTTTTTTTATGGCTGTCAAACAGCCGTTTTCAGAATAATGGAAGTCTATGGACATATTCACATGGCAGAATTTTTAACGGCCAATGAATAACGACCATCAAAAAAGGACATGTCCTATTTTGGCCATTTTTACGGACCAACGGCCCCCATACAATTAAAGGGGTCTGTTTATAGTGGCCGTTTCTTCTAATGGCTGTTGCCGTTAAAAAGCAGGCTATTTTGCTATTTTTAATAGTTTTTTTTTTTTGTTTGGTTTTTAATGTACCCTAGCAATATTTCTAGCCTGTATATAATATATGAATGAAAGAAATGTTTTCACAGGAGAATAGCTCTGTAATACCGGTTTGGATGGTGCAATTTTTTTCAGTCAGGTTCATACAGGATCTGAAAAAAACTTCTTTGTATCCTTTGTAATATTAACTCTTTCATGACCAGGTGATTTCCGGGATTTTTGTTTTCTTTTTTTATTCCCCGCCCTCTCAAAGCCATAACTTTTATTTTTTTTTCTGATCAAATAACTGTATGAGGGCTTGTTTTTTGCTGGACAAGATGCTCTTCCTAATGGCACTATTGAAGGTTTCATACAATGTGGTGGGAAAAAAATATTAAATGGGGTGAAATTGAAAAAAACAAACCCAATTCCAGAACAGTTTTTTTGGCGTTCTGTTTTCAGCGTTCCCTATATTCTAAAACTGACCAGTTACTTTCATTCTCCAGGTCAGTTAGAATCGGCAATACATGATCAGCAGGTAACCCGTGGCTATGGTGATCAGAGGCAATTAACCCCTCAGCGCTCGGTCACAGGCAGGTGCCGGCAGCCTGTGTCTTTTGCCTGCATTTATATATGAACGTTACTAGGCATTGGTGGCCAGTGCTCCGCCCCCCCCCTCCCTAGTATTAAAACATTGGTGGGCAGTGTGCCCCCCCTGTCCCCAGTAATAAATACAGTATTGGTGGCCAGTGCGTGCCTCCCCACCCCCTTCCCCCAGTAATAAAATCATTGGTGGCAGTGGCCTACAGGGTCCCCTCACCTCCTCCTCATTGGTGGCAGTGGCAGTGATCGGAGCCCCAGCAGTGTAATGCTGGGGCTCCGATCGGTTACCATGGTAACCATGACGCTCCTGAAGTCCTGGCTGCCATAGTCTGCTCTCTGCTGCTGTGTGCACAGAGCACAGGGCAGCAGGGAGAGGGTGAGATCCTATTCACCCTGATAGAGCTCTATTAGGGTGAATAGGATGAGAATATCCAGGTTCTAGCCCCTAAGGGGGAAAATAGTTAATAAACTATAAAAAAAAAAAAAAAAGGTAACAAAGTACACCAAAATATTAATTATAAATCACTCCCTTTCCCAATTTTACATATAAAATATATAAACAATACATGAATAAAATATTACATATCGCCGCGTCTCAAAAGTCCAAACTATTAAAAAATCCACTTTTATGCGGTGAACGCCGTAAAAGAAAAAAAAGAAAAAAAAGAAAAAGAAAAAATGCACGATTCGCCATTTTCTTTTAGTCGCCTTGTCCCCACAAAAAAGTAGGATAGGACTGTTGTATTATGAGCCGGCGGTTTCATAAAATGTGGAATGCACGCAGATTTTTTTGGCGTTTTTATTTTTTTCGCGTGGTATCGAATGGTATCGAGTATCGCAATACTTTTTTATGGTATCGATACCGAATCAAAATTTTGGTACCGAAACAACTCTAGTACAATCATAAAAAACATAGCAACAGAAAAGTCATTAATTAGAACAAGAGGAATGAGGGCCATGCTCGCAAAAGCTTGCAATCTATGAGGAGATAGAGGTGACGCAAAAAGTAACAAGTACTTGTTTTGTGCAATGGTCCAGCCATCTTGGGAAAATAGGTAAGTAGATATAAGGCTGCATGAGCCAGTGACCAGCTGATATCTGTAGTACTTCTAGGTGCATAGGTGCAGTAGAGAGTTTGGTGGAGGATCAGGTTCAGAAAATGATGATAAATGGGCTATATATGGAGAAGTTAGATCATGGGATGTGATAGGCCACCCTAAAAAGATGTGTTTTTAGGGAGCGCCTAAAACGGTGTATATTGTGATTTACCCTAATTTCTTGGGGTAGGGCATTCCAGAGAACTGGTATAGCTCGGGAGAAGTCTTGAAGCCAGGAGTAAGAGGTTTGGATGATGGTGAAAGTCAGTTGTAAATTTTTTGTTTACAGATGTTTTTTCATTTGTAGAGCATGGGTAGGGAGAGATGTAGGCGGGTGCAGCACTGTGGAGAGCTTTGTGGGTGAGATCCAGCAGTTTGAAATGGATTCTATACTGTATAGGCAACCAGTGCAATGACTGGCACAAAGCGGAGGCATCAAAGTAGCGGCTAGACAGATAGATGACCCTGGCTGTGGCATTAAGGATACATTGGGGGAAGTCTGGTGAGGGTGAGGCCAATCAATAGCAAGTTACAGGTGACATAAGCGGACGAGGGATTGAATATAGGGGGTGAAGAAAACATCAGTGTCAAACATAACACCGAGACATTGGGCGTGCTCAGGGCCGGTGCAAGGTTTTTTGCCAGCACAAGCGAAGCTACATTTTGGCAATGTGCACATTTGCCTTGTGCGGTGCAGTTATATGTTCTAAAGCAGGGATGCTCAACCTGCGACCCTCGAGCTGTTGTAAATCTACAACTTGTACCATGCCCTTCTGTAGGCTGATAGCTGTAGGCTGTCCGGGAATAATGGGAGTTGTAGTTTAGCAGCAGCTGGAGGGCCGCAGGTTGAGCATGCCTGTTCTAAAGCATTTTTTGGCTTCTATTAGTGGTAAAAAGGGCTTATTAACCAATGTGTGGTGAAGGGTAAAAATTACAGCCCTTTTTGTCGTGTATTAGTGGCAAAATAAAAATATATTTGCCGCTCAGCGGTGCAGTTATCTGTTTTAAAGCCCTTTTTTCTGTGTATTAGTGGAAAAAGAAAAAATATCTTTGCCGCTCTGCGGTGCAAGGATATATTCGAAAGCCCTGTATGCCGTGTATTAGTGGTAAAATAAAAATATATTCACCGTCCAGCGTTGCATTTATCTGTTGAAAAGCCTGTTGTGTAAAAGTAGAAAAAAATTTGGGCCTAATTGACATTCTGCGGTGCAGTGATATATTGGGAAGCCCAGTTTGCCGTGTATTAGTGGCGAAATAAAAATATATTCGCCGTCCAGCGTTGCATTTATCTGTTGAAAAGCCTTTTGTGTAAAAGTGGGAAAAAATTAGGGCCTAATTGCCACTCAGCGGTACAGTGATATATTCGGAAGCCCAGTTTGGCGTGTATTAGTGGAAGAAAAAAAATTATATTCGCCATTCATCGTTGCAATTATCTGTTGATAAGCCTTGTGTAGTGTAAAAGTTTCAAAAAATAAAGGCCTGTTTGCCGTTCAGCTGTGCAGTTATATGTGGTTAAGGCCCTTTTGCGGTGACATTTTTTCTGTGAAGCGGGCTTTTTTGGGGAAATTTCATGGTTGCCTGTACACCTCCTTTTGCTGTATGAACCGAATTACGTGGTAGTGAAATGTTTTCTGTGAAACAGGCTATTTTTGGGAAAATTCATGGGTGATTGTACACCTCCTTTTGCTGTTTGGACTAAATTACATAGTGGTGAAATTTGTAATATGAAACAGCCTTTTTTTCGTCAAATTTATGGGTGATTGTACACCTCCTTTTGCGGTATGGACCAAATTACTTAGTGGTAAAATTTGTAATATGAAAAAGGCTTTTTTCAGTCAAATTCAAGGGTGACTGTAAACCTCCTTTTGAGCTATGGGCCGAATTACATAGTTGTGAAACTTTTTATACGAAACTGGCTTTTTTTCGTCACATTTATGGGTGATTGTACACCTCCTTTTGCAGTACGGACAAAATTAGTTAGTGGTGAAATTTGTTATATGAAACTGGCTTTTTTGGGGAAAATTGATGGGTGACTGTACACCTCCTTTTGCTGTATAGGCCGAATTACGCAGTGGTGAAATTTTTAATTTTAAAGCAAACTCCGCTGCTCTGAATCTCTTGTGAGGTCAATGTCTCCAACTATGCCCCCTTGCGATTTACACCAAATACATTATTTTCATGTAGAGATCCAGGAATTATGTTGGAGGCAAGCCATGTGCAACCCCTCTCATAACTCTCACGCTGTTCTGGCCCTGGTTTGCCTGGGCGAACGGAGTCGCACAGGGGAGGAACTGCTCCTTGTCCTTCATCAAGAAATTAAATCCTGGCTTTCTCCGCAACAACTCAAAATAGGAACCTTGGTGACCGACAACGGGAAGAACATGGTGTCATCGCTGCGTCAAGGAGGGCTGAGCCATGCGACCTGTATGGCGCATGTGTTCAATCTTGTTGTCAAGCGGTTCCTGAAGTCTTCCACCCAACTGCAAGACATCGTAAGAATGTCCAGGAAACTGTGCATGCACTTCAGCCACTCGCACACCGCAAAGCACACCCTCCTTGAGCTGCAGCAACAGAATGGCATCCCCCAACATTGGCTGATATGCAACATTACTACCGTTTCCATATGGTGAACCGACTATACGAACAGAGAAAGGACATCAACATTTCTTAATGATCCTACCGGACAGGAGTAGTCCCCTGTGTAACTTCGATGTCAGCCAGTGGCAGCTCATGCTTAACATCTGCCATTTGCTCAGGCCCTTTGAGGAGGCCACGTTATTTGTCAGTCACCACGACTACGGGATGAACGATGTCATTCCACTGCTTCATGTCCTTGAACAAATGCTGGTAAATCTGGCTGGTCAGGGAACTGGAGACGTGGCGCCTAGAAAGATGGCAGCAGAGTTTGATACTTTTGTCTGTCAAGATCTCTGTTTATAGTCAGTGAATGGGAACATCATTTATCGCAAGGATATGCAAACACTAACTGATGGGGTGTTAACCCCCAGAAGTAGGTCATCGGCACGAAGGAGCAGTCATTTTCACAGCCCGAGGTATCCTCCCGGAAGCTTGACCTCTGCACGTCGACGGTCTGCATTGCGAAGCTTGTCTAAAAAAAAAAATCCAGCAGTGCAACCTCTTGGAGGAAACTCTTGATCCGGCACAGGCTGCTTTGCTCCTTCAAGACCAATGGACTCTGTACAGCGTGACACCGATGTATAATTTCTCATACACCAGACTGAAAGGGTATTCTAAGCACCTGTCTGCCCACACAGCTGCCAAGAAGCAGAAGGGTCTTGCCATTGAAGCGGGCTCAGAGCTGAACCTAAAAGCCAAATTTTCCTGTTTACTTGGACTCAAAGAAAAGGACAGAGATCCACTGGCTGTGCTCATACAGATTTCATCCACGCCTCCACTCACCCATAGGTTCAGAGACCAGTGGACAGGTCGTTCTGGGGTCGTACAACAGACATGTGCTTGCTACGCTTCTGTATAATGCTTGAGCGCTCATAGTAGGGACGTGGTTTCAAAGAAAATTTGACTGTTGTTTCGGTAAGCTGGTGATCAGTTCTCAGGACCTTATGTGGCTAGCAGCGATGTGAACCGGGTATGATGTATCTGGTTTAGTGTCGGCCACAGAGCTTGTTTTTTCTGTGCCCGTCAAATCTCGCATGGACATTTCTTATGCCATCCACGCAGAGGACTTCAAGACTTTATGGAATGATATTCATAAATCAAAGGACGAGGTCACATTGGAGGAAGTGGACAATTTATTCCAATGTCTTTACTGGCATTTCTTCAGACACTTTAGAATCCACTTATCAGCAACCCAGCTCGTCAAGGTGACGGCATCTATGGTATCAGCGCATTGTGAAGGAAAAGTGAAAAGTTCCTCAGTAAGGACTACCTAATCCGTGCTGGGATTCATCACGAAGCTGGCCATCAATAACAACTAGTATTGAACATATGGACGACTCTCATCTCGGACCTTGCCCACAATGTTCGGGAACCCCCCGGACGTCTTACATGTCTTAGACATGATCCCTGCAGTGCTTACTACATGTTATACCGCTTCTTACCATTCTGTTACAGCGGCTGTGAGACCTGCACATACTAAGGCTTATTTATGAAGATTTTCCGGTGTTGTCTGTACCGACCAGTTACCTTCCAGATGTGATTGTGTAGCCTGCACTGTAGGAATGAGCTGGAGTCGGCTTGTTTGCTGGACTGTCCTCCAGTTATCAGCCATAACCCCATACATTTCATGATCAATGTGCATTACCATCATGGTCACCCTGACACTGGTCGTCGTCAATCTATTCTTGTTGATGAAGCACTTTTTTTCAGTTTGTCTTTTAAATTTTGTGGTTTTGCCCCTTCTGTGTTGTATTTTATGTGTGTTAATGTCCTGTTTGTTAAATAAAGGTTTTTTTTTTTCTTCCTCGTTCAAAAAAAAAAGAAAAAAGAATTGGCTTGTGATTTGGTAGCCAAAAGCAGGAGTGGGTACAAAACACAGAAGGCATGCAAATATTCCATTCACGTGTCATCTCTGTTTTGGATCCACTCCTGTTTTTTTGGCATTAGCAATACTGATGGATTACTGACCAAATGCTGACCGAGTGAAGGCAGGTTCTCCACAGACAGGTTCCATTTTTTGGGGGTTATTGTTCTGACGGATTAGAGGAAGGGCAAAATATTAAGTGATGTCAACACAAACTTACTGCTGACACCCTCTCCACTCTGTCGGGGGGCTCTACTTGTATAAGCGTTTAATAGAACAGGTTCTGTAGACATCTATGTGGAATCAGCTGACGACAGTGTAAAAGGAGTGCGCTTCTTCTTGATGCTAACATTGACTTGTAAGGCTGAGTTCATACTTGAGTTATTTCAGGTCCGTTTTGGCCCCATGACTGCCCAAATAAGTGAAGTGTGCAGTGATTCTAATAGTAACGCCTGTCATCTGCATGTCATACTGACTCACAGTATTATTTCAATACCAAAGCAGACTCCCTATGCGTGTTACTGCAATGCACAGTGTTCTACACCACTAAAAAGGCTCTCAGCAGCCAGGAAATAGCCATTTTTTAATGTAATTCGCCGTGAATATATTCGGATCAAACCAAATTTTTCCAGAAAAATTCGGCGAACCGGCAAATCAAATTTTTGAAAACTTCGCTCATTCGCTCTAGTCATCAGCATAGAGATGGTACTGGAAAACAAATCTGCTGATGGTCTGTCCAGTTGGGGCTGTGTAGACAGAAAAGAGCAGAGCTTAGTCACCGTATGAAATTCGAGGCATATAGAAGTATAGTAGGGCTCTAAAGAAAACCATATTATATTTCCAAACTTGTGAGGTTCTGCAGAGTTCACTTTTGAGTTAAATTAAGGTCTAAATACAGTGCTCATTATATGCCATCTCATGTATATTATTCAATGTAGGGAGCACACACTTCCATCTAATACATTTGGCCCTGTATTCTGTGCCTACTCAGCGTGGACAGAATACAGAGCCAAGATATGCAGGTGTGAATAAGCTCTATAGACGCATTCACATTGCCATAATACTATATTTACAAGAATGTGATCAGATCCGTTTTGTGAAGTTGGGAAACCGTTTGGGAGTGAATGTTTTACTTCAAAATGTATGACTCTGACACAGACTGATGTTACAGCCAGCTGATTGCAAGCTAGGTATACAGAATAACATTTATAACGCATCAGAGATTGATGCTATAGATTCACATTGTTAGCTCTTCTTGGGGACAGGGACTGATCTTAATGAAGACAATCTCTGTATAGCGGAATGTGTTAAAGCTATAAACCGTATTTCTGGCACCATATTGAGGCAGCTAGGTTTTAAAGGAGGAAAATAAGAAAAAAATATTTTTTATCAGACCTCAGATCAGACTCCAACCTTCGTCAGAGCCCCAATTATCATTAGACCTCAGATCAGGCCTCCAATCCTCATCAAACCTGAGATCAGACCCACAATCTTCATCAGACCTTAGATCAGCCCTCCAATCCTCAGCAGATCTCAGATCAGACCCCTATTCCTCATCAGACCACAGCGACAGGTCATAGTACACGCTTACGCTGTGTGATGTCAAGTAGATCAGTAAACGGTGAGTACAGCCAGCATAAGGAGCACTGTATTCGCTTCATAAGACGCAGTGCCATTTTGTTTGGGGAGAAAGGGGGGTTGTATCTAAGGCCTTATTCACACAGTCAGTGTTCGGTCAGTGTTTTCCATCAGTGATTGTGAGCCAAAAACAGCTGTATAACCTTCACTCCTGCTTTTGGCTCACAATCACTGATGAAAAACACTGACCGAACACTTACTATATTCACACAGTCAGTCTTTATAGTGAGGTGTAATACGGTAAGCTACAGGAAATAAATGCACAGAATTTCACTGAAGATTTGGTTTTGGTCATATTCCAATCTGTAAAGCCTCACAAAGCCGTATTTTGCATCCATGTCTGATCTGTATTTTTTGTAGATAGCACATGGGCCCGATTATTTCTATTGGTACACAAAAAAAAAAAAAAAAAAAGGGCAGCACACTTGTACCATTCATGTCCTTTTTGCATCCGTACGTCTGCTCCGCAAATTACAGAATATAGTATTGTAGACAAAAATAATCATAATAAAAGCAACTGATGTCAACTGTTTAATATATGCATCTGTGTAATGGCTGAGAAATATGAAAATATAAAGTGTACTTACAGATGAACATTCTGCAGCTGATTTGTAAAAAATACACCTAGAAGATATTTCAGCAATCCAGTTTCTGTGAATCAAACACAGAAATTGTTATCTTTTACATCAATACATACTAAGGCTCACAATCTAAATTCCAAATTCACCTACTATTATGTTCTTGGAATGTGGGAAGAAATTTTGTGACTCTCCACATTTCCATAAAGTGGGTGGGAGCTCTGTGGCTTCACTTATTTAACAAAGATACTCACCTAAACACAGGTAGGACATACACAGGGTAATTTACTAACGGTCTACACCAGTTTTTAACCCCTGCTGACTTCCTCTCCATGCTTCCATAAAGTGGGAAAGTGGCTTGACTTATTTAACAAGGAAACTCACCAAAACGCAGGAACGACATACAGGGGGTCATTTGCTAATGTATCATGCCATTTTTGGTGTAGAAAAGTTGCAAATTTGATGACAAAAGTTGCGACTTTTTAGCTACTTCCAACTCCCTCTCCATTTTTCCATAAATATATATGTGCTCTAGAAAACTGCCACACATTTGCTAATGTTCTACGCCAGTTGTGTGGTGTAGAAAAGTTGCTAATTTTGTCACAAAATTAGCTACTTTTTAACGCCTTCCAATTCCCGCTCTACATTTCCATAAAGTGGGCAGGAGCTCTGTGGCTCGACTCATTTAACATGTGCTGTAGAAAACTGCCACAGATTTACTATTGTTTTACTACAGTTTTTTGGTGTAAAACAGTTGCATATTTTTTGACAAAACTTTCAATTTTTTAGCCCCTTCCGACTTCCTCTCCACGTTTCCATAAAGTGGGTGGCAGTTCTGTGACTCTACTTTTTTAACAAGGAAACTCACCTAAACACAGAAAGGACATAAAGGGATTTATTTATTAACATTATACAGCAGTTTTGTGGTGTAGAGAAGTTGAAAATTTTGTGACAGAATTTGAGAACTTTTAGCCCCATCCGACTCCCTCTCCTCGTTTCCATAAAGTGGGTAGGAGCTCTGTGTCTCGACAACATGTGCTCCAGAAAACTGCCACACATTACACTAGAAATCTACTTCAGCTAGTGGCTGGAATGATCTTCTGCTCTGGGGCAGAAGATGCAACAAATTTATTAATGGATTGGTCAGTGGTGTTTTTACTAAGACCAGCATGTGAAATGCTGGTCTTTAATAAGTGACCTCCACAGACTCCATACTGATGTGGCCTTTGTATGAATTCAAACCCAGAACCCCAGCAATGGCATTCAGCAGTGCTAGCCACTAAGCCACCATGTTTCTCGTTGTATGCTCAAACACTAAACAACTAGAGTTGAGCGAACACCTGGAAGTTCGGGTTCGGCCGAACTTCGCCGCAAAGTTTGAACCGAACTTGACTCCGAACCCGAACCCCATTGAAGTCAGTGGGGACCCGAGCTTTGGGGCCCTAAAATGGCTCTTAAGGTCCTGGAAAGATCTAGAGGGCTGGAAATTGAAGCAAAATGGGGGTAAGAGTAGGACAAGTGCCCTGCAAACAAATTTGGAGAGGGAAATAATTTAAAATAACATAAAATACATAAAAATTAAAAATAAACATTCTGAGCACAAGTGAGTGACAGTGGCACCTGCCACCCCGCAAACAGAGGATGTGGCAGCAACACCACCACATCTTTCACTGTCACCAAGCATCTCCACACTATCCCATGGAAGCGTTCAGCTGTCCATCTCCCAAACACTGGAGAGAAAGAGAAATAGAAAGAGGAGGTACCCCCCCTACCCACCTGCGATCCCTGGCCCTGAATGCCAGGATTTCAAAATTCCTGGTCCTTTGAAATGCTGTCATTCTGTCTGGTGAAGATGGATGGAGACTTTTAAAAAACTTATGACGGTGGCTGCCCCAAGTACGTGGTTCCCAGCCACTACTTTTCCAGGTGATCCATCCCATCCCTGCACAACCAAGTGGCAGACAAAATCAGGTGTGCACTGCGCAACGCCATCTGTGGCAAGGTCCACATAAACACCAATACATGGATCGGTAAGCACGGGCAGGAAAGTTATATCTCAGCACACTGGGTAAATGTAGTGGCAGCTGGGCCAGAGGCGGATAGCAGTTTGGCGCATGTCCTTCCGCCCCCGAGGATTGCAGGGCATTTCTCTTTGCCTCCTGTTGCCTCCTCCTCCTACTCCGCTTCCTCCTCCTCTACCACCTCCTCATTCGCTCAGTGTAACACCTTCACCACTAACATCAGCACAGCCAGGGGGAAATGACAGCAGGCTGTTCTAAAACTCATCTATTTAGGGGACAAACCCCACACCGCACAGGAGCTGTGGACGGGCATGGAACAACAGACCGATGAGTGGTTGGTGCCACTGAGCCTCAAGCCCGGCCTGGTGTTGTGTGATAATAGGCGAAATCTCGTAGCAGCTCTGGGCCTAGGCGGTTTGACACACATCCCTTGCCTGGCGCATGTGCTGAATTTGGTGGTGCAGAAACAAAACTATATACATGCCTTACCCTTAATTTATAAGGCCAGTCATATACAAGTGGCTCGGAGGGTGGGTTTCTGCACCAACATAGGTCGGGTACACAATGGTCCAGCCAGGGCACAGTTCTGGGGAGGAGGAGGAGAAGAAACCGTGTTCACAGCAGGGTGGCACCCAAAGCAGCTCCTGGCCATGACTTGAGTGTGGCTGGGGGGGATACGGAGGACACAGATGATACACCTCCCACAGAGGACAGCTTGTCGTTGCCTCTGGGCAGCCTGGCAAACCTTAGCGACTACATGCTGCAGTGATTGCGCAATGACTGCCGAGTTGCCCACATTCTAACTTGTGCAGATTACTGGGTGGCCACCCTGCTGGATCCCCGTTACAAGAACAACGTGCCGTCCTTAATTCCGTCACGGAAGCGTGATCGAAGAAGCCAACGCTGGTAGACGCGCTGCTGATGGCATTCACACCTGACACTGGGGGCTCAGTGGAAGCACAAGGCTAAAGCAGAGGAGGAAGAAGTTGCCAATGCAGCTGGGTCACCGCCCGCACCTCAGAAGGCAGGGTTAGCATGGCCGAAATGTGGAAAAGCTTTGTCACCACGTCACAACAACCAGCACCACCAGCAGATATGGAATGTCTGAGCAAGAGGCAGCATTTCAGCAAAATGGTGGAATAGTATCTGTGCACACGCCTACATGTACTGACTGATGGGTCTGCCCAGGGTCGTAGCTACAGGGGAAGCAGGAAAAGCGGCTGCTTTGGGGCCCTGACCCAGAAGGGGCCCATCCAGGAGGAGGAGGACTAATAGACTTTGTCAGAGCCCCCTCAACAGTATTATACAAATGAAATTATATACAGTGGCAGTATAGACAGTGCTGAAAACGGATGGAACAGCTGCCGGGCCTGGTCTGAGAGAGCAATCTTTAGTAGCCACAGGAATGGGGGCGGCATGAAAGGAAGGGGTTGCGAAAAAATTACTTGGGGAGGGGGGCCCCATTCAAAAATTCGCTGTTGGGCCCAGTCATTTCTAGCTATGCCACTGGGTCTGCCGCATTCAACTTCTGGGTCTGCAAATTGGGGAAATGGCCTCAGCTTCACCTTTGCGCCTTGGAGGTGCTGGCCTTCACCTTTATGCCTCTGAACGTGTGTTTAGCACGGCTGGGGGTGTTATCACAGAAAAGCAGAGCCGCCTGTCCACAGCCAATGTGGACAATCTCACTTTCATTAAAAAGAAACAGGCATGGATCCCACAGGACTTTTTCGTACCTTATGCAGAATAGACATGTATACCGGCCTCACCCAACCATTGTTATACTACAGCGCACTTACTCTTTTTTTTCTTTTTTATATTTCCCAATGTTTTGGGGTCTACCCCAATTTATAAAAAAAAAAAAGAAAACACATTGTTGTTGGCGACTACCTTTGGCTTCCCAGCCAAAATAGGCTTTATGTCAGGCAACAATGTAACCGCCAATTGTAATGAATTAAGTTCCCAGTCAGGTATGCAGTGCAGGGGTACTTTGAAAGAAAGAAGGGGTACAGATCCCCTAACAATCTGAAGGCCACCTAATTTACTGAATATATTTCCAAGTCAGGTATGCAGTGCAGGGGTACTTTATGGCCCAAGAATATAACAGACGATTTTTGAAATTTACTTCCCTGTCACCTATGCAGAGCAGGGGTTTGTATACGGCAAAAAGTCACCCACCAATGTAACAGATGATTTTTACAAAATATACCTCCCTGTCATCTATGCAGAGCAGGGGTTTGTATACAGCAAAAATGGTAAAAGGTCACCCACCAATGGAACAGACGATTTTTACAAATTTAACTCCCTGTCACCTATGCAGAGCAGGGGTTTGTATATGGCAAAACTGGGCTAATGTCACCCAAAAATGTAACAGATGATTTTTACAAATTTACCTCCCTGTCACCTATGCAGAGCAGGGGTTTTGTATACGGCAAAAATAGTAAATAGTCACCCACCAATGGAACAGACGATTTTTACAAATTTACATCCCTGTCACCTATCTAGCACAAAAAGTGATCTTTTTTATAGCAGCAATGTAACTGCAGTATGTAACGGTTTAATTGGACTGTCAGAAATGCAGTATAGCCCGTAAATTTACTATTTAGCAAAAAAGTGTGCTTTTTTAAATCAGCAAGGCAACTGCTGTATTTGGCTGCATTCACACGGGCGAGTTTTCCTCGCGGGTGCAATGTGTGATGTGAACGCATTGCACCCGCACTGAATCCTGGCCCATTCATTTCAATGGGTCTGTGTACATGAGAGTTTTTTTTCACGCATCACTTGTGCGTTGTGTTAAAATCGCAGCACGATCTATATTCTGAATTTTTCACGCAGCCCTAGCCCCATAGAAGTGAATGGGGCTGCGTTAAAAACGCATTGCATCCGCAAGCAAGTGCGGGTGCGTTCCGTTTTTCACTGATGGTTGCTAGGAGATGTTGTTTGTAAACCTTCAGTTTTTTATTACTCGCGTTAAAAAACGCATCAAAACGCATTGCACCCGCGCGGAAAAAACTGAACGCAATCGCAGGCAAAACTGAATGGCTTTGCCTGTGAAATCGCACAGTTTTCACTGAACGCATCCGGATCTAATCCGGACACGCTCGTGTGAACCCAGCCTTTAACGTTTTTTCTGGACTGTCAGATTTGCAGTGCCAGTTGCAGACAGATAAAAATAAAAATCGCTTTAGGTCACAAAAATATGTGACAGACTGACGTAATTGAATAATTTTCACTGCCAGGTATGCACTGCAGGCCGCAGGGGTACTTGACCGGCCAAAAAAGGGAATTTGTCCTCCACTGAGCTACCAGAACAGAATTAAAGTAATATTCCTGGCACACATGCAGTTCACATGCAGTTGCAAGTGCACTGCAGTTGCAAAAATGGCCGCCGACGCCCACCGAACTAGCAGATGGATTAAAAGTCATTTTTCAGTGTTACTAGGCTCAGGGCTGGGTACAAAAATGTAGCAAAGCACCTTCAATAATCGCTGTAGTTTGAAGATTGAACACCAAGTACACCAGAATTCTTCCCTAATCTCTCCCTCATAGCAGCAGCAGCATCCTATCCCTACACTGTAACCCTAAGTTCACACCTGAGCGTTTTACAGCGCGTTCAAACGCGCTGTAAAACGCTCAACACATGAAAACCAATGCTTTCCTATGGCCCTGGTTCTCACTTGAGCGTTTTACAGCGCGTTTGAACGCGCTGTAAAATGCCCAACGCATAAACAAGTACTTGAGCTTTTTTTGGGGCGTTTGTCGTGCGTTTTGTGATTGACACAACAGTAGTCAATCACAAGAATGCGCGTATGAACACGCGTTTCCTATTTGCAAAAGCGTGCTGAAATACGCGCGACTAAAACGCGCGTTTCAAGAACGCTCAGGTCTGAACCCAGGGTAAAGAGCAGAGTGACGTGCGGCACTATGTGACTCCAGACTATATAGAGGCTGGGTCACATGCGGCACTTGGCCAATCACAGCCATGCCATTAGTAGGCATAGCTGTGATGGCCCTGCAGCCTTTCAAAAAGCGCCAAGAAATCACCAAACACGAACCCAAACTTTTAGGGAATTGTCCAGGTTCGGGTACCAAAAACCCTAAAGTTCGGTACGAACCCGAAGTTTACAGTTCAGGTTTGCTCAACCCTAAACATATATTATACTTTAGCAATATGAGGCCATGTTCGACCTGGAGAATTTAAAGGATTTTATATTCTAAGTATTGGGCGTGCTGCAGACTTTCCACATCATACCTATTGTTTTAAAAGTTTGCTAAAGATTTCACCATTTGCATCATCCACCGCAAAATCGTCATGTAGAAAATAATATTCTGTAGCCTCTGACCTCCAAATATTGGAATTTCATTCATTTTCATGGTTCGTTTTATGAAGGCACAATATGTGTTCTCCACCTCACATATTTTATCTGAAATAATGTTTTGTGTTAGACATAGTAAGATCATTACTTTGACTTGCAGCCAGGCACTTTATGATTTACCCCTTCTGTAGTTATCTCGTCTCATCTGCTTTCATGCAGAATGCCTTACAGGTGTTTCCACTCCACAGCGAACATGACTGCTTCCTATTTTGTGTTACTGCCAGATTAGACTGTTGCTGTATTTTGCATATTCACAGTGGGCTTCTCAAGATCACCTTCAGTTAGATATGAAGCTGTACCAACAGCATTAAATACTCTATATTAAACAGCATATTTATTGTATTATCCACAAATCTACAGCGTATTAGATAGCATATAATCTGTAATTCAGATAGAATTACTCCATATAAAAGCATTAAGGCCCCTTTCACATGGGCGAGTTTTCCGCACGGGTGCAATGCGTGAGGTGGACGCATTGCACCCGCACTGAATCCGGACCCATTCATTTCTATGGGGCTGTGCACATGAGCGGTGATTTTCACGCATCACTTCTGCGTTGCGTGAAAATCGCAGCATGCTCCAATTTCTGCGTTTTTCACGCAAAGCGGGCCCCATAGAAGTGAATGGGGCTGCGGGAAAATCGCAAGCATCCGCAAGCAAGTGCGGATGCAGTGCGATTTTCCCGCATGGTTGCTAAGAGACGGGACCCGATCTTCATTATTTTCCCTTATAACATGGTTATAAGGGAAAATAATAGCATTCTCAATAGAATGGGGATTAAGGGGTTAAAAATAAAAAAAACTTAACTCACCTTAGCCACTTGATCGCGATCTCTCTTCTCTCTTCAAGCATTAGCTGCAGTGTAAAGGACCTGTGATGACGTCACATCACATGGTCCGTGATGGACCATGTGATGTGACGTCATCACAGGACCTTTAGACTACAGCTAATGCTTGAAGAGAGAAGAGAGATCGCAAACTACGTGATCAAGTGGCTAAGGTGAGTTAAGTTTTTTATTTTTAACCCCTTAATCCACATTCTACAAAGCATTCTTTATTGAGAATGCTATTATTTTCCCTTATAACCATGTTATAAGGGAAAATAATAAAATCTCTAGAATACTCAACCCGAAACCAGACTTCAGTGATGAAGTCCGGGTTCGGGTCTGGGTACCAAACATGCCAATTTTTCCCACGCGCGTTTAAAACGCATTACAAAAGTTTGCACACGTGCAGAAAAATTTCGCATTTTCCCGCAACGCACCCGCATCCTATCCGGGCATCAAACGTGACGCCCGTGTGAAAGAGGCCTAACTCTGCTTCTTTTAATGGCAAGAATACGTTTCACGTGTTTTAATACTGGATGATTCATGTACTGAGTGATTCATATTGTTCATCCAGTACTAGGAACTAGAATAATCCCATGCCTGATGAGTAACAAATTATCAGAAAGTCCAGTTTACTATAATATCTGATCCAGTAGCATCCCAGCGTATTTCGATGCCTCTGTTCCTGTGCATGCTAGCCACAGAACATATAAATGCATGCCCAGCGCTTTAGAAAGGCTGTTGTCACATATGGGTTTTGGATAGCATTTGCTGCACTTTTGTGTTTTTAGTGACATTTTTTTCACCTGCCGTTTTGCAGTAAAAACACTAGCACCAGATGTTATATTAATGTCTATGGGAAATATAAAACACAAAACACATGCTTTTTTTTTTTCTACTGGCATTTTTGTTGATTAGGTGTCAGTTTTATGTCTTTCCAGCTTATTTTCGTGTTCGTCTTTTCCCTGCGGATTTTCATGTGGATGATCAACAGCATGATACACTACTAGCAAAGTGTATGAGATAAGACAAATTTCATGTACACTTAGCTTTTTTCTTAGGTGTGGAAATTGACTTTTTTAAGTAATAGTGTCCACACTTAAATGTTTTTTTTTTTTTTTTAAACATTATTTTTATTGTAATTTTCGCACAATACAAAGCATACTATAAAGACTATGACATAAGATTATAAATCACAATTCTTTTTTCAGGTGAGGTCACATAAGTGTTTTTACGGCGGGGCTTTAGGCTGGGCCGCCCCTTTTTTACAGTGGCCCAGTCTAAACACTGCACGGCTCTCCCATGCAGCGGGTAGCGGGGACTCGGCTCGCAGGAGTGCCGATTCGGGCTGTTTAACACTTTACATGCGGCGGGCAATGGCGCCCGCCGCATGTAAAGTGCTGACAGAGGGAGTGGACAATTGCGATCATGGGGTGCCGATGTGTGTGAAGGCTGCCTGGGGTCTAATGTAGGCCCCAGACCAGCCTTCAGTAATTTGCAGCAGGCTGTGCCAGAGAGATCAATGTCAGAATAGCATTGCCATTAAAATTCAATGCACTATAGGGATAGTGCATTGCATTTTAAAAGCAATCAAAGAGCTGTCTGTTATAGTCCCCTTGTGGGACTATTAAGTGGTAAAAAAAAGTTAAAAAAAACCTCATTTATGCAATAAAAAAAATCCCGTTAAATAAATGTAAGCTTTTTTTCCCATTGAAAATACGCTTTTCGATGAAAAAAATTGCAAAAAAAAAAATCTTCCCCATATGTTTTGTATTGCCGCGTCCATAACGACCCGGACTACATAAATAGACAGAAATAGACAAATTGCTAATTTATTCTTAGTTGCCACCGAAAAACTTAATAACAAGCTATCAAGAAGCGCCATTTACTCCAAAATGATACCAATAAAAAATACAAGTTGTCCCCAAAAAAATCAAGCCTTCACACAACTCCATATTAAGAAAAAAAAAAAGTTATGGGTCTTGGGAAACGGCAATGCAAAAACATTTTTTCTCTAAAAAAAAAAAAAAAGGTTTTTTATTGCAAAAAAGTAGTAAAACTTAAAAAACTATGTATTTGGTATCACTGTAATCATACTGACCCAGAGAATAAAGATATTATGTTATCTTTACCGACAAATAAACGCCGTAAAATTTACAACGTAAAAACGCAGTGGCAATATTGCTGTTTTTCCCATCTCCCTCCCAGAAAGAGTTACTTAAAGTTAAAAAGTAGTGCATGTCCGACTTTTTTCTCATTTGCGGACAAGGATATACATTTATTACAAGGGATCTGTGAAAACAAAGTAATCCTCCAAAAAAAACTGATTGACCATCAGTTTTTATTGCGGATCCTGATTTGCGGACAGCAAAGAACAACTGCCGTGTGCATGTAGCCTTTGGCACAGATTTCTTGCAGATTTTATGCACACAAATCTGCATCGCATGCAGCTCACCCTTACACTGGGTTCACACTTGAGCGTACTTGATACGCACGTTTGTCGCGCGTATTACAGCGCGTTTGTGGAGACAGAAAACGCACGTCGTACGCGCGTTCGTGTGATTGACCACTCTGCCGTCAATCCCAATACGCGCGACAATACGCCCCAAAGAAGCTCCTGTGCTTCTTTGGGCGTAGAGTGTTTTACAGCACGTTCGTACGCGCTGTAAAACGCTCAGGTGAGAACCATGCCCATAGGGAAACATGGGTTTTTGCCTGTTGAGCGTTTTACAGCGCGTAGGAACGCGCTGTAAAATGCTCAGGTGTGAACCCAGCGTCAGGCCTCTTGCACACTACACACGACACAGATGAGTAATGGGACAATAGCTCTGTGGGCGGCCCGACGTGCACAGCATCATTGTAATTTATGATGCTATGCGCTCCCGTGTGCACGATCAATGCCACTCTGGGACATATGGCCCGCTCTCGGACCGTATGTCTTGGCGGGCATACGGTAGTGTGCAAGAGGCCTTAACGTTTTTCTCAGGTATTTTGTGGAAAAACACTAGTGGTAAGACTAGGAGTCATTTTTTTATGAACCCCTACGTTAGAAACGCTATATCAATGGAGAAATAAAAAAGTTCTAGCTCTTGTAATGTGATGAAGAAATGAAAAGGCTTTTCAATGGAAAAAACAGCAAACAAAAAAAAAATCCTCTCCACATCATCGTTTCTGTAACGACCTGGACTACACAATTATCATGTAATTTATCCTGTATGGTGAACGACACAGAAAAAAAACAAAAACAAAAAAAGTTATGCATCTTGAGATGCAATGATCCCAAAACATTTTTTGTTAAAAAAGGGTTTGTATGGTGCAAAAATTGTAAAATATTAAAAAGTTCTATATGTATTTGGTATCGTTATAATCATACTGACCCAGAGAATAAAGTTATGTATACTGAAACATAATAAACTCAGTGGCAGTATTGGTGTTTTTCCCATTCCTCCCAAAAGAGTTAGTAAAAGTTAATTAGTGAGTTATGTGTACCCCAAGATGGTGCAATTAAAAAGTAGAACATGACCTGCAAAAAGCAAGCCCTCATATGGCTACTTCGATGGAAAAAAAACAACAACAACTTATAGCTCTTGGAATGTGATGAAAAATTAAAAAAATGTCTTGGCTACCAGCTCCAAAAAAGGCTGGTCATTATCAGGTTAAGGTCATATTTGCATGTCACTAATTTGTTGCAGAAATTTTTTGGATTGAAAATCAGTTGTGGTCATGGCTACAGCCAAGAGACTTCCGAAGAACCCTAGGGAGAGAAACAATGGGAACAACCTAACCCAGCTAGGCGTGTCTTAGCCAAGGGTCCTTTCACACTTGCGTTCTGAGGATCCGGCAGGCACTTCCGTCCCGCCGGATCAGTCAGAACGCAAGTCGCCTGAAGCATTAGAAGACTGATCAGGATCCTGATCAGTCTTCGAATTGCTTTCAGGTTACTATGGCAGCCAGGACGCTACTAGCGTCCTGGTTGCCATAGTAGGAGCGGGGAGCGGGGGAGCGGTATACTTACCATCCGTGCAGCTCCCGGGGCGCTACAGAATGACGTCAGAGCGCCCCATGCGCATGGATCACGTGATCCATGCGATCCACGTGATCTATGCACTGGGGCGCCCTGGCGTCATCCTGGAGCGTCCCGGAGCTGCACGGAATGTAAGTATGCGCTCCCCGCTCCCGCTACATTTACCATGGTAACCAGGACTTTAGCGTCCTGGCTGCCATGGTAACCAGTCAGAAAAAGCTAAATGTCGGATCCGGCAATGCGCCGAACGACGGCGTTTAGCTAAGGCGGATCCGGATTAATGCCTTTCAATGGGCATTAATTCCGGATCCGGCCTTGCGGCAAGTGTTCCGGATTTTTGGACGGAACAAAAAGCGCAGCATGCTGCGGTATTTGCTGCGTCCAAAAAACGTTCCGGTCCTGAACTGAAGTCATCCTGAATGGATTTCTCTCCATTCAGAATGCATGGGGATGATCCTGATCAGGATTTTTCCGGCATAGAGACCCGACGACGGATCTCTATGCCGGAAAACAAAAACGCCAGTGTGAAAGGGCCCTAACCTGACTAAATGGCTTGTGTGCCCTACGCCATGATCGTGGGTAGGCCTATAAGTGGGCATACCCTGTGGAAATGAGAAGATGAGGGAGGGAGGGTGGGGCACCTGAGAACACATGCCCGTCAGTGAGGCTGTGGCTCTTATATAAAGAGCCTTCGCCTCTCCCACAAATGCAGGCTGACTAATCAGCCTTACTAACTTGTGGTCATGGCTACGGCCAAGAAATATCCGAAGAACCCTAGGGAGAGAAACAACGGGAACAACCTAACCCAGCTAAGCGTGTCTTAGCTAACCTGACTAAATGGCTTGTTGTGTGCCCTAAGCCATGATCGTAGGTAGGCCTATAAGTGGGCAAAAACCAAGCCAAGTAGGGTAGAAAAGGAACTCGAATGGCATGTGCAAACTAATCCCCAAGCCAACTGCAAGGCGTCAGGGATCTTGAGCGAAAATTCAGGGTGTATGAGGCAAGACCAGAAGGAGACCTACAACCCATCTTGTGGATGACAAGGCCGGAGACATGATGCTCAATATTGCGGATACTGCCCCAAGCGGAATGGAGGACCGGGAACACGTTGTGAAATGGATCATGAAAAACAACCTGAACCTTGTAAAGTTTTGGTTCTAGTGCGAGTACTGGCAATGCCCTAGCCTCAGGAGATCGTGGAACCGAAACTAGACTATGCAGGAATGAGGGCCAGAAAGAACCATGTAGATAGGAAGAGAATCCTTGAATAGTTCCCCAGACAACAGCTATCTTCTAGCCGTGGCTCACGCGTTGTTCGTCTGTGTACCCCTGAGAATTGTTTTAACGCCTGAGACATGAAGACCGACCTACTATCTGAATCTTCTACCGTAAGGGAATGCTGGACCTTGTCCAAACCCGATTCAACGTGGTTGTAGGGAGTCTGAAGTTAGTGCGGCAAGAAGCTACAAAGCCATAAAGATTCTGTCTATGCCCTCCCATGAGTGAGGGAAGCAATTGCAATGAAGCTACCGACGAAGATGAATTCCTGGTCGTAGTAAAAAGGCAAAGACTTTGCGCGGAGACCTGGTTGACCAGATATGATAGACTCTGATCAGAGACGAGAGGGAATTACACTACTTGTTCCTCCTCTGGCAGGACCTGAACGAAAGCATGAACAATTAAAGCAAGACGAAATATCTGCGTAAGACATGACAATGATGCTGTAGGGCAAACCGACCAGTTTGCGGACAAAAACATAAAGTGAGCGATTAACATGGATTATTAGGAGATTAGGGAAGCAGGTATGTATGTGATACATACGGGCTAAATCAGTCTAGATGCACAGATGGACAACCAACCAGGCAATCAGCCCAGCAGGACTGAAAACAGTCATCGGGCCCCCGAAGCCATGGGGCCGAAGCCGTCATCGGGCCCCCGAAGCCATGGGGCCGAAGCCGTCATCGGGCCCCCGAAGCCATGGGGCCGAAGCCGTCATCGGGCCCCCGAAGCCATGGGGCCGAAGCCGTCATCGGGCCCCCGAAGCCATGGGGCCGAAGCTGTCATCGGGCCCCCGAAGCCATGGGGCCGAAGCTATCATCGGGCCCCCGAAGCCATGGGGCCAAAGCCGTCATCGGGCCCCCGAAGCCATGGGGCCAAAGCCGTCATCGGGACCCCAAACCAATGGGGCCGAAGCTGTCATCGGGCCCCCGAAGCCATGGGGCCGAAGCTGTCATCGGGCCCCCGAAGCCATGGGGCCGAAGCTGTCATCGGGCCCCCGAAGCCATGGGGCCGAAGCTGTCATCGGGCCCCCAAAGCCAAGGGCCGAAGCTGTCATCGGGCCCCCGAAGCCAAGGGGCCGAGTTTTTTTGTTTTTGTTGCGTGACCTGAAAAGACGAAGGGAAACGTAACAGAAAATGGAGATAATAACGAACATTAACTAAAATGAAACCTAAATAACATAAGCTGGCAAGCAGGTAAAGATGTGAGTCATTCAAAACCATAAGCATAGCTGCACAGGTGGACAGACAACCATTGGCCGACCCCTAAAGCCATGCGGCCAAAGCAACCGCCAGGGTCCATGGGGCCAGGCAGTCGCCAAGATGCAAACCTTAAGAATTAAGGACGGCTTGGGAAAAGATTGGGGCTTAACCCGATGGGTTTAGTAATCAACCGGGACTCGATAACCTAAAAAGAAAAAGACATGGGGTAAGCTCCTTAATGAAATGAGGCTAAAATGAACCGCAAATACTAATCTGTAAAATATAAATGAACAAAAGAAAACTTCTGAAAGGTGTGCCATGGAAAATAGTATCAGATGGCCGTATGAACTACCAATGTCGATGTCAATTGGGAAATCCTCTAAGCCAGGAGCCATGCGTGCAAGTCCCCTATGGCAGGAGCCATGCGTGCAAATCCCCTATGGCAGGAGCCATGCGTGCGAGTCCCCTATGGCAGGAGCCATGCGTGCGAGTCCCCTATGGCAGGAGCCATGCGTGCGAGTCCCCTATGGCAGGAGCCATGCGTGCGAGTCCCCTATGGCAGGAGCCATGCGTGCGAGTCCCCTATGGCAGGAGCCATGCGTGCGAGTCCCCTATGGCAGGAGCCATGCGTGCGAGTCCCCTATGGCAGGAGCCATGCGTGCGAGTCCCTTATGGCAGGAGCCATGCGTGCGAGTCTCTTATGGCAGGAGCAAGTATCAGATGACTGTGTGAACTACGAATGACATGCCAGTCGGGAGGCCCTATAAGCGAAGAGCCACTCGTGCGAGCCTCTTATGGCGGAAAAAAGTATCAGATGGCTGTGCGAACTACAAGTGTCGGTGCCAATCGTGAGGTTCTATAAGCGAAGAGCCACCTGTGCGAGCCTCCTATGACTTTTTATAAACCACTTATGCAGCACCAGAATGCCTTGGGGACTCGCATAGCCATGACCCCCTCCAACAGCAAACCTGGGACACTAACCAGCCTACAACCATGTCGAACCTCTAACGAACAAAACATGAAAAACAGTCATAGGGCCCCCGAAGCCAGAGGCCGAAGCAGTCATAGGGCCCCCAAAGCTGAGAGACTGATCTGGATGACATTGCGGTGACGATAAGTAATTAAAACATAAGCTGGACCTGATGGGATATGCAGCGGCTGATTGGATTGGCTAGAAGGTGGCCTAAGAAACATAACTGCCAGCAGGTGTTGAAAGTATAGACATTAGTAACCCGAAGCACGTGCATACATAAAACACTAACCACCGCGAACCATAAAACGTAAACATGAAATTGAAACAGAGATGGGAGAAAAACAAAAGCCTGAGGCATTCGCTAAGAGAAGTCTCTTATCGTGACAAATAAATGAACAGCTTGTGAAAACATAGCAGGAAACTTACTCCTATTGGCCCACTGACCTCCGCTGAGGAGCTGTTTGGTGAACTGGGGCAGGAGACCAATCTGAGTGAATATGAACCAGGATTAAAGAAGACCAAAATAATTTATTTATTTATTTTTTAACTGAAGTGAACAGAAAAGTAAGCCTACGGAATGTAACAGACCACAGAGGAAAGGAACATAAGCCTGAAAAGAACGCAGTTATGTTTGTCGGGAGATAGGTACCAGAGCTGTGGGTGCAGATTGCCCCGGTGAGATTGAGTAAAACCATGACGTAGCAATGAACAGGAGAATGCAGCTCTGATTGATAGCAGAGTACAACAAACGACAAATGGGTGAATGCAGCTTTGGATGTGAGTGGTACCTAAAACACGTGGTATGGGCGCAGCTCTGAGTAGAGCATAAAAAGCATGGTATAAAGCAGACGTATAAATGCAATCTGAAAGTGAGTATTCGCGTTAGTGCAAAAGCAGACACGTGAACGCAGCTCTAGTAGTAAATGGAGTATAGGACAAGATGTAAAAGCAGATATCAGGACTCAGCTTTGGATGTGAACGGAATATTAACTTGATGTGACAGCAGACATGGAAAGCGGCTTTGGTGAGTGGGTTATACAACCTGGTGTAGCAGTAGAAGTGTGAACACAACTCTGGGTATAAGCACAGCATGTAATTTGATATAACAGCAGCTCTGGTTGTGAACAGAGCATAACATAGATGTAACAGCGACGTAAATGCAGTTCTTGAATGCACCCCTGGGTGTGGCACAGAATGAAATTAAAAGAATAGTAGCTCTAACTGTAAGGCCTCTTTCACACGGGCGTCATGTTTGACGCCCGGATAAGAGGCGACTGCGTTGCGGGAATATGTGCGATTTTTCTGCGTGGGTGCAAACGTTTTTAATGCGTTTTGCACGCACGTGTGAAAAATCGCCATGTTTGGTACCCAGACCCGAAGCCGGACTTCATCACTGAAGTCCGGTTTCGGGTTGAGTATTGTGGAGAATTTATTATTTTCCCTTATAACATGGTTATAAGGGAAAATAATAGCATTCCTAATAAAGAATGCATAGTAAAATAAAGAGGAAGGGGTTAAAAATAATAAAAGTTAACTTACCTTAGCCACTTGATCACGTAGTTGCGATCTGTCCTCTCTTTCCCAGCATCAGCTAAGAACTAAAGGACCTGTGATGACGTCACATCACATGGTCCATCACCATGGCAAGATGGACCATGTGATTGGACCATGTGATGTGACGTCATCACAGGTCCTTTAGTTGTTAGCTGATGCTGGAAAAGAGAGGACAGATCGCAACTACGTGATCAAGTGGCTAAGGTAAGTTAACTTTTATTATTTTTAACCCCTTCCTCTTCATTTTACTATGCATTCTTTATTAAGAATGCTATTATTTTCCCTTATAACCATGTTATAAGGGAAAATAATTAAGATCTGGTCCCGTTGCTAAGCAACCGTGCGGTAAAATCGCACTGCATCCGCACTTGCTTGCGGATGCTTGCGATTTTCCCGCAGCCCCATTCACTTCTATAGGGCCTGCGTTGCGTGAAAAACGCACAATATAGAGCATGCTGCAGAAGTGATGCGTGAAAATCACCGCTCATCTGCACAGCCCCATAGAAATGAATGGGTCCGGATTCAGTGCGGGTGCAATGCGTCCCCCTCACGCATTGCACCCGCACGGAAAACTCGCCCGTGTGAAAGGGGCCTAAGTGGAGCATAAACATGATGTAACAGTGAATGGGAATGTAGCTTTGAAACAAGCCTAGTAGGAACATGTTGTGACAGTGGACGTGTAAACTCAGCTCTCACTGTGAGCAGAGCAAACATGGTATACCAGTCGACGCATGAACGCAGCTCTGGTTGTGTGTGGAGCAAAGTGTGAACACCAGTGTGGTGCGTCCAGAGAATAAAAATGGAGTAACAGTAGCAGCTATGGCTGTAAGCCAAGTATACAACATGTAATAACACACGTGTAATACGGATCCAGATGTCGGCTGGGAACGGAATGTGATGTAAAAGCCAACAGGTGAACGCAGCTTGAATGTGATTAACGGGTGAAGAATGATGAAAATAGCAGACATGTGGACACAGTTTAGGTGAGCAGGGAGTAAAACATGGCATTACAGCCAAATGTAAAGGCTGGTCTGGGAATGAGCAGAGTAGGAAAGTTCTGTGACAGTAAAAGACGTGCGGATGCTTCTGAGGGTTTGAGGCGTATGAAGCATGGTGCAATAGTAGGCATAAGTAGCATAAGACATGAAATAAAAGCTGAAAGTGTAACTGCCGCTCAGGATAACAGCAGAGCATAAAAGAGCGGCAGGGTTTTAAGTACATTAGCAGTGAAATACCTGAAGTCTAAAGATGGGGGTAGCGGGGAGAGGGAGAGACACATGGCAAGGAACAGCTACAGCAAGAGGCCTAAACAATAACAGCTGCGACCGATCTCCGAACATGGTAACTCTGGCTTACACCAACCCGGCTGAAGTAACTTTTCATACGAGACAAACAAAGCGAAGTAAAACTTGTAAGATTTATAGGAACTAACTCCTATTACCAAACAAACAAAGTTGAAAAGAAATAGAAATATTTAGCCCAAACGAACAAACCTGAGATAGCAGATTCTGAGGCGAAGCCTCCCGTTCGCTAGCAAAGTCAGTTCCAACCGGCCAGGAGAGACAGCCCCGGCCCAACTTACTTACATATTATGGCGCGTGCATGGTACGGTAGCAGAGAGCACAATAACAAGCTCCATGCTGCAAAGAAAGGATCCTACCACTAGGGAAGCTAGTTTGCTAATGACACCCAGCGACAGCTGTGCACCTGAGAACACACGCCCATGAGTGAGGCTGCTGCTCGTATATGAAGAGCCTCCGCCCCTCCCACAAATGCAGGCTGACTAATCAGCCTTACTAACTTGCGGTCATCTGAGTGGGTTTAGTTTGGCAGGAAGCACATGGATTTCTGCAAGCTCCATTCATATGTATGGGACATTCGCAAGCATTTCTGCCAAAAATGTGAATATACCCAAAGAGTTGGTCATTCTGGAAAACTAATTTGACATCTATGCAAAGAACATAACTAGGATTGATGACTTCATGTTTTGCAGTAATGATGCTTATGACATGTACATTTATCTGCACAGCGACGTTTATATGAAAAAAATTAGCAACTCTTTGAATATTCAATTAGACCTACTACACATATACAGTGATAAGCGTTGTTTAATCACACTTATGCAGATATGCAAACACTGCAGCAAATACAAAACAGGCATCTAAACACTGTATACATTAACATGTTGATTTTTATGTATGTACACTTGGATAAAGGAAACATGTCACAAATGATAAAAAAGTGATGTCAAACCAAACCAATCTGTATTCTATATATGGTTTATAGCATTTGTAATGTACTTTTAAGCATCATATTATTCTTCTAAGGGCTCATGCATACCACAGAGTCACGTGCATACAGCCTGTACAGTTAGGGCCAGTTCACATGACTGATTCTGAAAAAAAAAATGCATAAAAAAACTGTGCCTTTTTTCAGTGTAAAAACTGTGGGGGTTTTTTTTTGTGCGGTTTTTGACGTGTTTTTGATGCTTTTTTTTACGCAGCTTTTTTTAAAACAATGGATTCAATACAGAGCAGAATTTACAGCTTGAGGTTTTTGAAGCAGATCAGCACCAAGAAATGGGCAAAAAACACATGGACTAAGCCTACTCTCACACCAGTGTTTTACTGGATCCGGAAGGGTTTAGCAAAAACGCTTCCGTTACTGATAATACCACCATCTGCATCCATTATGAACGGATCCAGTTGTATTATCTTTAACATTGTCAAGACGGATCCGTCATGAACTCCATTGAAAGTCAATGAAGGACGGATCCGTTTTCTATTATGGCAGATTGTGGCAGAGAAAACGGATCCATCCCCATTGACTTACATTGGGGGTCATGCCGGATCCGTCTTGCTCCGCATCCCAGGACGGAAAGCAAACTACAACATGTTGCGGTTTGCTCTCTGGTATGGCAACGCAACTAAACGGAACGGAATGCATTTTGGAGCATTCCGTTCTGTTCAGTTCAGTTTTGTCCCCATTGACAATGAATGGGGACAAAACTGAAGCGTTTTTTTCCCGGTATTGAGCCCCTATGACGGATCTCACTACAGGAAAACTAAAAGACTAGTGTAAAAGTAGCCTTACATGGAGCTGTTTTTTCTGATTCCCATTTATTTCAATGGGAGATTCAGCACTGATTCTGCCCCAAGATATAGCATTCTGCTTTTTCTTTCCATGCTTCTTTTTTGCACGTAAAAAAAAAAAAAACAAGCCCTGCTTGCCATTAAAATGAATGGGAGGCCGTTTTGAGGCATTTTTTGAGCAGATTTTGAGGTGCAAATGCTCCACAATCAGCACCAAAAACTCGGTGTGAACATTTTTCATAAGGCCTCAGATCAGACCCCCAATGTTAAATCAGACCTCAGATCAGAAACCCAATGTTAATGGAAACCTATCACGTTGAAAATGGTGTCCAAGCTGCAGACGGCATGTTATGGAGCAAGAAGACCTGAACAGATTTATATATAGTTTTATGGGAAAAGATTTAATAACTTGTAATTTATCTATTAATGTCCTTGCTCAATCTGAGCTTTGAAGTCAAAGAGGCCGTCCTATCAGTGATTGACAGCATTCCCTCTATCATTGTGTATACAGAAAGCTGTCAGTTACTGATAGGACAGCCTCCTTGACTTCAAAGCTCAGATTGAGCAAGGACATTAATGGATAAATTACAAGTTATACTAAATCTAACATGCTGCCTGTAGCTTACATTGCATTTTCATGTTGACAGGTTCCCTTTAAACAGACCTCAACTTAGACCTCCAGATCTCAGATCAGACCCCCAATGTTAATCAGACCTCATATCAGACACCCCAATCAGACCTCAGATATCAGCTCGTCACCGCATGCAAGATTTTTGAATATGTATGGCCAGCTTTAAACTGTCTAGTCCAGTGTTTCCCAACCAGTGTGCCTCCAGCTGTTGCAAAACTACAACTCCCAGCATGCCTAGACAGCCTTTTGCTGTGTGGGCATGCTGGGAGTTGTAGTTTTGCAACAGCTGGAGGCACACTGGTTGGGAAACACTGGTCTAGTCTACTTTAGAAATTGAAACACTTGTTCATTGGGTGAATTCTAGTGATAAGCGGCATAGGCAATATTCGTTTTCACGATATTTTGCAATTTTTCCACATAATATTTTCAATAAATTCACGAATTCTAGAACTCGTGATCTCCAGTCATTATTTTCGCGATTGCGCAAATCGGCACTAATGATGCACATATTTTTTGCGCAATACATGCAACTTCATATTTATCAGGTCTGAGTAGATATTACTAATTGGTGCACTAAGTATTGTTGTGAAATCACAGCACTATGTGTGTAGCATGTACAGCTACAGCATGTACAGCTATACTATATCACTATCTAACCTACCTATCTAACCTACACTGACTATCTCCCACTAACTATCTGTATTATATATACAGTATGAGCTAACTAACTAACTATCTATCTAATGTAATTGGATAAGGAATAGGATCCAAATGAAAGCACAGAGCACAGCAATGTCACTACTCTCTCTCTCTCTCTCTCTCTCTCTCTCTCAGAACTGCAAAAAAACTGCAGAAAATGGCTGCTGGGGAGGTTCTTATATAGTTAGGGGTAAGCAACTTTTCTATTGATTGATAGTGATGTTGCTAAGCTCTGACAAAGATATTGCAGCATTCTCATTTGCCCACAAGCAAGAAGGGAGGTTACTGATAAAAAAATCTAGAATATTTGCGATTACGAATATATAGCACTATATTCTACATTTTCGCGAATTCTCGAAGTGCCGATATTCGCGATCACCACTAGTGAATTCATCGTTTATGCGGACATCTAAATCATTATTTTGTGCTATGTAAACCAATCTGCTGCCCAGAAACAATCTGTATGAATTTGATTCGGCTGATTCGCCCAATTTTACAAAAAAATTTGTTTTGTGAGGAATTACTTTGTCACAAAGTGCATTTCTTTGTAAATAGCAGGTGCTATGACAGGGAACAGCGATTGCCCCCCCCCCCATCATTGAACCCCTCAGATGCCCCATTCATTGCTGATCGTGGCATCTTAAAGCATTTTACTGTTTGCAAGTTTTTTACAAAATTAAATCATACTTACCTCATCAATTTGATTTGCTACCATTTCAGAGAAAATCAATTAGTTACCACGAAGAACGAGAAAATTCGGCTTTGCGGAAAATTAAATTTTTCATGAAATTCGGATGAAAGTCCCACACTAGCCATCACTCATCTCCATACAGTGGAGGTGACCGCTGCATGTAAATACAGCTCTTCTCCTCCAACAGTCATTTATTAGCGAGGAACTGTTCCTTCCAAAGCATTTCCTGCTCAGTCGGAGCATTTAAATGGACCTTAAGTTTATGTCACCAATTAGTTGGTGCTTTCTTCACACCAGAATTTTTCACTTTGGTGCCATTTTGGTGGCAGACATGGACTCCCAAGAGATAAGGCATCACGAGAAGAGTCTAGCACCAACTTTTTCCTCAATTACCATGGACAATACATACATGTATATGTATGGAGGAGTCAGAAGGAAGTTGAAAGATATAGCGAACAGCCGAACAATTGTCGACAGCTAGTGATTGTGTATGGCCAGCTTTAGACTGTCTAAGGGTTATGCTACCAAATAGTTGACTCTCTTTACACCAGAATTTTGCACCAACATTTTGGTGCATTGTTTTTGGCACACATTGATACCCCTTAAGTCACCCACACTCGTCAGAGGTGTGTAAAAAGTACATAAAACCCATCATAAATGAGGTGCAAAGCAGTCTGTAATTCTTCTCCATAGAACGTAGAGTCTGAAGTTTTTTCATAGACATGAAATGAAGTTCAGACATTCTGACCACAGAAAGATCTTTGCATAAACATACAAGCTCATAAAAATGTTACACAAATCTAGCATGGGAGTGTTTGACACATTGGATTGATGCAAATGTTTACTTTTATATACCAGCGCATAAGCACAAGGACTCAACTGTGTAATAGAATTACAAGATGAGGGCAGGTATTCAAATCTGATTCTTAGATATCAGCAACATATTGGACCTGGTGTAGAAAAGCTTGCAACGAACATCTCCATCTTGGAATAAATAGTCTAGCTGACAGTTTAGATAGTGATTACAGTAAATAGTCACAAAATCAATGTTCAGATAAACACACAAAAGTTAAAGGCTCCCATACACATTAAAGAATTATTGGCTGAATTCACTAACTAATGTGTCTGGCTAGCTCCCAATGTTCCCCTGACAAATGTTGGTAGAGTCCTTCAGGTGTCAAGCAGTGGCTTCTCCACTCTCCGAGATGACACATACACTCCTGGTCAAACTAAATGTGTATGTGCATGGGGGAGATGGGAGAGATAGTTGTTCGCAGACAGTTATTAAAGGTGAAAGGGGTGGTCCAGGACTTTTTTTTTAAAAACCCTCTCCCCCACCCAGCGGTACCTGTGAAGATATATATACTTACCTGCTCCTTACTGCTTTGTGGCTCCTGGACTGTCTTCACGGGACTTCTTGTCTCCACCGCTGCAGTCAGTGACTAGCCTCAGCAGTAAAATGTCCCCAAGCGGCATGTGACCCTGCAGTGATATGCCGCTAGGGGACATGTGACTGTTGAGACCTCATTGGATGCAGTGGCACATTTGGCCCTGTCTGTGCAGAAGCTGGCAGATGAGGACCAAATGTCCAGTGAGGACAGCCTGGAAGCCACAGAGTGGTGGGGAGCATGTAAGTAAAAATTTCTACAAAGGTACCACTGGGAGGGTGGACGGAATTTAAAGAAAAAAATCCTGGACAATTCCTCTAAGCCTGTATAAGAAAAAAATACATAAAGCTTCTTACACTTGGCTTCACTATGTCTTTGTACAACCTCCAAGTTGTATGGAGCCATAATACAGTGCCCATAAGTGTACAATAAGAGTCACTCCTGTACCTGTGCATGACTCTGTATGAGGCTGTTCCATCAGAAACCATTTGTATCAAGATATTCTCAAAATAGCTTTGTACATACAGCACCTGACGGAACATGTTAATGCTAGTGTTCCCAACCTGAAGTTTACTTTTTTCTGGACAACTTATCTGAAAATCACAGACAGCCATCTTTTTTATAGACATAATGGAAAACTAAAGTGAATGTTCAAGGTTAAAAGTGATATGTCTATAGCTCAGTATACTAATATATTAGCAGTAGAGATGAGCGAACATTTAAAAAAAGTCCGTTGTTCGGGGTTCGGGTGGTGGTTAATTGCGCATCCCGTTATGGATTCCACAATAGCGCATATGGAATCCATAAGGCGGCTGCCACCAACTCGAACTGTAGAACAGCTGAAGGACTGGCGTGACGTCACTGTCATGTGATCAGTGCAGGGCGTGGCTCAGCACGGGATCAAATCCCGTGCTGAGCCACGCCCCCTGCACTGATCACATGACAGTGACGTCACGCCAGGTCCTTCAGCTGTTCTACAGTTCGGGTTGGTGGCAGCCGCCCCTTATGGATTCCATATGCGCTATTGTGGAATCCATAACGGGATGCGCAATTAACCACCACCCGAACCCCGAACAACGGACTTTTTTTAAATGTTCGCTCATCTCTAATCAGCAGCCTTTACTGTGAGCTGTAAAATAACGATAATTACAATCCCAATGATCTGCTCAAGTACCAAAAGCCTCAACTTGTCTATATTTTCTCGGACATCTCAGCAGGTCTATATTTTTCATGAACACTTTAAAAAGTGCCTTATTTTTACAGACAGTCCAGGAATTTCAGGACGGTTGGCAACCCTTGTTACTGCATTGCGCAAAGACTGGGTGATTGTGTATTAGGGTATACTTTTCAAATGTGTAGAAGTAAAACATGAAATATTATTTTATAGCTGAGTACCACATAACCCAACATTTAGAGGGGACGTTGTACTTAGGTAATATAAAACACCCTCAGGATTAGACTGGCCCATCTCAGGATCCTCCACTGTGCACCAGTTCTCACACACAGGGCTCATAATGTCCAGCAGAAGACATTTCACTATCATATGGTCTATATATATATGTGTAGGTTGTCCCTCAGCGTCACTTACTGATTCTGCCCCAGTCAGCTGCAGGATATATGAACCTGTGTTTTATGGGGTATTATAGTTATAATATAGGATAAGAAGTGCATTATATGAACTAATTTCAAAATCAAAGTTAAAAAGAATTTTAGATCAAGAAACGTGCGTAAGAGGCTGCTCCTCGTAGCACATGTCAAAAATGTAAAACATTATTTAAATTACAAAAGGGCTCCCAAAGAGTGCTATTGTGTCCCTGACTTCTAAAGGTATGGCCACACGTCGCACCTGGCTGCACGCAGCCAAGCCATGACTATGAGCACAAAATGTTACTGCACAATGTGGCTGTACCCTAATAAAGTCAAAGCACCTTCCATCTCTCTGATCTCATCACTGCAGGGGGAAGAGTAGATATAACATGCTCATGTAAACCACAAAAGCAATCCAAGTCCCAAAATACAAGGTAACATAAAACTAACATCAAATACTGCAGTCAGTGCACCCAAAGCAGCAAATAAATGCCACCATCTCATACTACTTCTTACTAGTGGTAACAATTATGTAATGCTATGAGAAACTAGCTTCTCTCATTACCCATTTTCATATCAGGGCACCATCAGTCCATACATAATACAAGAGAGAATTGGGTATAGAAGTAAGGGCAGCAAAAGGAACATGATTACTTATACAACAATGTTATTAGGGTTCATGGAGAAAAAGTGGCAATCATTCCTCTTTATAAAGAGCAGCTTTGTCATCTAGATATAGAAAAGGGTTCTGCTCACTATCAGATAATTATTTAGTGATTAATAAATGCAAGACAGACTCTGCAGTGACTCATTGCTGGCAGATAAACGTGACACCTTAGAAGCCTTTAAAAGCACAGTGGAGCTATCACAAATCAAGAGCAAATCACTAGACACAAAAGCTCCTCTCACTTGTAGAGGGTTAATGAGTAAGCAATACAAACATTGTCTAATAGCAAAGACATTTCCATGTCCTCTATTCACCTTGTGGATCTGCTTTACTGAGCCTTTAAATGTACACACTCTTCTGCTCTTCCAGGTGCTATCTCCCCAAGAAAATCCAAAAGCTGGCCTACATAAACATTGATGTTCTCCAAAGGGAAAGGAAGATAAGTAGTTTTCCTGATGTCTGAGATTGGATAGTCTCCATGGACATGCTATTGGCGGACATATTGTTTCAAAATCAGTGGGATCCGCCAAAAACGAATGTCTATCCCTAGCTTTACTGCTGCCTTCCCTGAGAGTATCCAAACTGAACCTGTCCATGGATAAAGTTGGCTGTGCCTCATGAGGATCAAGGGATGATATTTTGTAGGAGAGCAGCAGATGCCTGAATAAAGGACCTGGCAGATGTTGAGGAAGATACGGAACAGGCAGTTTGGCTCACAGCTATTTAATGTGTATGGTCAGTATTAGTCTTGTAGACTCTTATCTTTTTCAGTTAGATAGATACAGAGTTCAAAAGAGGAGTTTTCTTTACATGGATCATGGATCAGCAAAAAAAAAAACATACCTTCTTGTGACAAAAAAAGTTAGGAATAAGAGGACACTGACTAAATAGCAAAGTTTTTGAGATAAGAGAAAAGCAAATATAATTTAAATTAAAACCAGAATTGCAAAGTGGGACACATACATAAATGCTAAGAGTGTTGGCAGAAACAGGAGTACCCAGAGGAAACCCACACAAACACAAGGAGAACATGTAAACTCCATGCAGATGTTGTCTAGAGATGTCGCGAACATAAAATTTTCTGTTCGCGAATAGTGAACGCGAATTTCTGCAAATGTTGGCGAACGGGCGAACCAGGCGAACCGCCATAGACTTCAATAGGTAGGCGAATTTTAAAACCCACATGGACTATTTCTGGCCACAATAGTAATCGAATAGTACCGTTCTGACAAGTCAACCGTCAGCAAGTGAGATAATAAGTGATAGTATAGTTAGAGCAAATCACCGAATTATAGTATCACCATAAAATATAGCTTTTAATTAGATTTATTAAAAAGGTTTCAGAATCAAGGAATCTCTTATCCGAGTAGGGGGAGTGGCAATTGGGCCAGCGAACCAGAAAATTCTGTCCCTGGTCTGTCCGCTATACACTATAAGCCCTGCCTACAAAACGGAATAGCCGCCCCGATAGGGGCGATCCCGTGTCAGGAACCTCCTAGAGTCCCTAATGAGGCCCTGCCACAGGATAGTACCCACCACCTGTGTGAAGTGTGTTGGTCAAAACGTCCGTCAGTAGTCAAAAAGATACACTCAAAACTGGGGAATCACACAGAGTGCGAGGACCAATTGGATATATAGTTCCTCTCACTCCTAGCGACTCTCCCAGCTAGCCAACTTACTGTACAGACATGATAATTATAAAGAAGTATAGAGTAGTCCCATATAGGTATACAAATTCCCGACGCGTTTCACTGCAACCGTATATTATGTTGAAGATCATCAGGGGACATATACATATAATAAGGGTGTCTATATCAAAGACAGCCCAGAGTGACAAAATTGGACCAAAATACAAAAATTTGCCCCAGTGACCGGTAGAGAATGTCAGTCTCAAGGATATACCTAGACAAGAGGAGAAGATAGTACCAGATATAAACCATTCAGAACAACTTAAAGGGTTAATGATAGTGACCAAATAAAGCCAGTGCTCAAAGATAAAGTGTAATCACTTCCCTTAGCCATCAAACGGTCTAATGGACAAGCTATCCCAACTGTGGATACAGTCAGGTCCAGGGTTATAATCTTCTGGGTTCTGGTGTCTCCTCTTGCTGGGGCCGGTCTGTGGACCTGACATATACTGGCAGGCAACTGCAATTATATTAAAGGGTAAAAATTAAATTACTTTTTTATCTGAAAGGTACTGGGGCACCCGATATGAGTGGTGTGCACTGGCAGTGGGCACAGTACAGTCAGTGGGCCTGACACACACTGGCAGGCAACTGCAATTATATTAAAGGGTAAAAATTAAATGACTTTTTATCTGAAAGGTACTGTGCCACCCTATATGAGTGGTGTGCACACAGTACAGTCTGTGGGCCTGTGGCCTCTCACACACAGGCAGGCAACTGCAAATAAAAAAAAAAGCAGACTGATGTACCAGCCCTAAAAAGGGCTTTTTGGGGTGCTGTCAGGACGCTGTCCTTACAGCAGATGAGTCTTTGAGGACTGGAGTGGACACACAACACTGGCCTAGCTAACGCTTTCCCTATTAATTCAGCAGCAGCACTCTCCCTGCTCTAACTAACACTGCAGCTTCAGAATGAATCTAAGATGGATGCTGTCCTTGCTTTTTGATAGGAGGTGGGAGGGTCTGGGAGGGAGGGTATGCTGATTGGCTGGAATGTGTCTGCTGACTGTGAGGTATAGTGTCAAAGTTTGCTCAATGATGTTCGCTGGTAACTGTTCGCCGGCGAATAGTTCGGGACTTCTCTAATGTTGTCCACAGTCAGACTTAACCCTAGGACACCAGATCTGCAATGCACCAGTGCTAACCACTGAGCCACTGTGATACCAATGTTTTTTTTCAGATCATTTGGATTTGATTTAGATTGTGTAATACCTGGGCAAGTAGTTGAAGTTATACAGTTTTAAATTCTGTAGAAGTCATGACTTTAAGGGCTCTTTCACATGAGCGACTTTTCCATCCAGCTGCAATGTGTGTTGTGAGCGGACAGCATCCAGACTGAATCCTGACCCATTCATTTCAGAGGGTTTGTGAACATGAGCTTTGTTCATCACTGATCATCTCTGCGTTCAGGAAAAATCCCAGCATGGTCTATATTGTACATTTTTCACACAGCCCTAGCCTCACAGAAATGAATAGGGCTTGAGTAAAGAACAGAAGGCCTATGGATGCAATGCGGTTTTCACTCATGGTTGGTAAGAAATTTTGAGTGTTATTTTTCAATTTTAAAAAATTCATCAAAAACTGATTGCATCCATTTAGAATACACTGAAACACTGAACACAGTTGCAGACAAAACTGAGTAAACTTGTGTGCAAAACCATCAGTTTCTCCCTGAACAGATCCTGACTCATTCTGTGTCGTTTGTGTGAAATAAGCCTAAGGCCCCTTTCACACGAGCGAATTTTCTGCGCGGGTGTGATGTGTGATGTGAACGCATAGCACCTGCACTAAATCCTGACCCATTCATTTTAATGGGTCTGTGTACATGAGCATTCTTTTCAAGCATCAGTTCTGCGTTGTGTGAAAATCCTGGCATGTCCTATATTCTCAGTTTTTCACCTGGCCCCATAGAAGTGAATAAGGCTTAAGTGAAAAACGCATTGCATCCGGATGCAGTTTTTCACTGATGGTTGCTAGGAGATGTTGTTTGTAAACCTTAATTTTTTTTTTCACGCCCATGAAAAACGCATCAAAACTGATTGCACCCACGTGGAAAAAACTGAAACACTGAACGCAACTGCAGACAAAACTGACTAAATTTGCTTTTGAAATGGTGTGAGTTTCAGTGAACGCACCCTGACTAGTGTTGATCGAGCACCAAAGTGCTTGTGTGCTCGAGTAGAACACTTCGCAATGTGACTGGATTTGAACTCACAGCTTCTGCATCACAGCCCTAAACTTTAACCACTGCACTATATAGCTGCATAGCCAGTTACTAAAAAATAAAATAAAATATGAGACTTCTACTGTATAGGAATACTTACTAGTAGTAAGTATTCCTCTACAGTAGAAGTCTCATTTATATATTTTTTTAAGTAACTGGCTATGGAGCTATTATAGCTGAGTGGTTAAGTGCCTTGCCTCTAATGCAGAAGGTCATGAGTTTGAATTCCAGCAGAAACTTTTCTCAAATACAGGCTAAATTAGATTTAAATACACTGGGTGTCCCCAAGCACTGACTCCATATATGGACATAGCTATATATGGAGTCAGAGCAGGGACTCCTAATCCGCGGACTCACAGTGAAGGATTCCCTCACTGCACAGCAATCTTCTGCATAGAAATATAGGCTAAATTAGATTTAAATACATTAACTCGAGCATCGCGCTCGAGCACATGCGGTGTTCGGCTGAACTCCGCTATGTGCTGTGCAAAGCGATGCTCGAGCCAAACTGGTGTTTGGCCGAGCATGCTCACTCAACACTAATCCTGACACAATCCGTATTGATCATGTGAAAGAGGCCTTAAGGTATAGCCACACAGTGAGGTTTCCTGATCCAGTTTTGGAAGCCAAAACCAGGAGTGAATTCAAAAAAAGAGAAATCGTATCTTTCTGTTTTACTTTCTCTCCTTTTATGATCCACTCCTGATTTTGGCTTCTAAAATTGCATGCAGAAACTTGACGGTGTGGCCGTACTCTAATTATTTTTTCCTGTGTTTTCAAGTGGAATCTTTTGCCTTATCCTTTGTATATATTCTCACCTGGTAGATTTGTTACAGATATTTCTGAGACTGATTTATCTAGATGGAACTTACAGAAAATCCATGTAGAAACAGCCTCATGTCCATGTATTTGAACATGTACAGGTGAATATACCCCACTTCTTGACCTGCACAGGCATATTGGGAAGTTGCGGTGTGTTGGAATAACGTGCATAATCCTCCTCTATGTCTTTACCACCAAACATATATGATGATATTTCTGCCCCTTGAAACAAGATGTAATAAAGAGCCCAGAGCTTTTACAAGCGCTGAATTCCCTGAAGCTTAAGGTTCTGAGCACTAACAGAGTTATCTTTGTTTTGGATGCCACGTAGATGCAGCATTTCTTACCACGACTCTTTGTCATGTCAGATTTTTTATTTCAGCCCGGGCTTTCTGCCATATCACTCAAAGTGCCAATTTGTTTTGTTCTGTCAGTAAAAAGATGTCATACCTGACAAAGCAAAAGGGTCTTTGGAAACATAGAAAATAAACTATAAGTCCAGATAAAAATGTATAATAAAACATTATTTTAGTCATATAGGTCTCTTGGGAAATGTACCAACAATCAGCTTTCCAACTAGCGATTTTTCAAGCTGGCTTTGTTTTACAAGAGCACAAGACACTTTAGTGTAGTGGTTTTCCATAAAAATAATCTGTTAGGGAGTCTTCCCCCCCCAATGCCAATTTCTTAACCTAATCCCTTTGGCACAATGAAAGCGCTCATTGCCCATGGCCCTTCTGCTGTCGCCCTCTTGCCCCTACCTGGTGCTGCCTGAGTCGATCGCCTCACCCGGCCTCATTGGTGGTGCACCCCTGTGTATAATGGTGGTTTACATGGCCCAGTGCTGGGTAATAAGGAGGGTTGATCGATGATAAAAACAAGTACTCATTTAAAGTGCCTTCAGACCAGCCAGTGGAAAGTGCATGGGGCCAAATGATCATCACTAAGATCATTCATCTCTTTTAAACTTTACATAATGTTGGCAGCATATCCCCTATTTACATGGAGAGATGTGCTGCTAACCAGAGGGCCTTTTTCTGCATGAATAAAAAATCCAATCAGCCAACGAATAAAAGTTTTCTTGTTTGTTGATTGATTGCAGTCCTGTACATTGGACTGTCAGGAACAAGCATTCTTATGAGTGCTCACCTGCCTGATCGTTCTACCGTATAAAAGGGGCTTGCCTTTTTTTAATGTACTAATTGGTGGACACTTTCCTGAATGTGATTGAGCCACTGTGCCATAGACAATAGATTAGGATGCCTAACTGTTGGCCTGGGCCGCAGGTAGCCATTATGTGCCCAATGTCCCCTTATTTTTGATCTGTGGTCCCTATATGTTGCAGTAAGAACAGATCTTCAGAGATTTTTTTTTTACTTTTTATCATACTCATCTTAGATTTAGAAAAAAATGTAGGCGTCTAAAAATGTCATATGTGTGTCTACCCTGCCTAACTTTTCATGCCCTTTCATGCAGTCAAGTATTTCAGGCATCCACCAGATGGTGGGTTGAGCACCGCTACATTGGATAATTGTCAGCCAACTTCTATCTTTTTCCATAAACATGCATGCTCAGCTTGACTGTTTTTTTCAATAGGGAGACCTCATGCACACAACCGTGTCCATATTACTATCTCTAAACTATGGATCCTCAAAATATAGACACCTTCCTTGTGCACGCCGCATTTTTCTCACTCTCATCAATAGAAATTACTATTCTCATCCACAATGAACACAAGAGTAGGACATGTTTTAGAATTTGCGGAACAGAGATAAGGATGCAGACAGCACTTGGATGATATTCAGGTGCTGTTCATTTCAATACAGTCGTGTGCATAGAGCTCTAAGTCAAGGAGTTTATTGAAGTTGAGTACACTAAAAGCCTTCCACCGTATTCAAGACATCTTTGACGAATCCCACTAAAATTGTTAGGTTTGGACAACTGTCATGCATTTGGCCAGCTCATAGGTGAGGAAAGATCTGGTATTGTTCCTCACACTGAAATTAAGTGTTGGTAGTGTTCCCTCCTGATGCCAAGGAGGGAAAGATAGTGCTCGGGTCCATTGTTGGATCATGGCGTTATGGGGCTTTTTAGTTGGAAGACTGGGTAAGCAAAGAGTTTTCAGTTGCTGTGCAAACGTTCACTTCTGGTCAGTGTCTTGTAAATTTTGAACATCTAGTTTAGTGTAATTAAAATAAAATGTTCACAAAAAATTGAGGTATGAACAAAAAAGAGATTCCATTTGCTCAGTTCTTTTGCTAAAATGACTGTTTGTGGTAAACCACAGAGGAGTCCCTCTCCTGGTGTTCTGCAAGTCTCCCATTTGCTCGATAAACCATCTCCTTGTCCTTACTACTCTGCTACATCCTTTACTTAAACATGTTATTTACTGCTACTTCCTTCCGCTTCTCCTTTATCACATTTCTCTGCTTTTAGATCTGTTTTACACAGAGCAAACGTTAGTGGCTTTGCTATAACCTGAGTCAGTTACGAAAAGCAGTGAAGTAGAACAGCGTAAACAGGAACACTCATTTACTCGATTGCCTCATAAGTAGAGATGCAGGTACTGAATAGAACAATGAGACACTGATTACTTCAAAGGCACAAAATAAATGTGCAGATTTTGGCACAGGAACAGTTGCTTTACTTTATCTGTACCCCCAGTAATGGAGAAAAACACAATGTAATAAGGTTCTGTGTAACTATATACTGTAATAGGAGGACAAGTGCTCAAGTACTCGACAGAAGGAAATGTATAATGCACAATTATAACCAGAGGTGGCTCAAGAAAGAACATTTCCCAGCCTCGTCACTAATAATGGTTGAAGTGCTGCGTGTTAGGATCAAACAGAAAGGAATGGATAACGAAGGTCTGTATACCTCTCTTGGATCCAGTCTAAACTATGGCAGGAATAAAGGTAGCCGTAAAAGCTGTTCCTCACATCTCATATAGCTGTTCCAAAAAGAATGCCAGCAGCAAATACTGGTGTGCGTCAGTGCTGCCTAAAAATCTGTGCATACAAAATGGCTACAAACTTTAATGCACTGTGAGGTTTACAATACCAATAATAATAGGGGGCCAATAACGTTCAGCTCAGCATGTGTGTATTCTATGGGCAGGGCAGAGCAAACCACTGCCATTCACCTCTTGTACTGGCTTATCTCTCAGGAGCACCAAAAGATTGGGCAAAAATATTCATATTGCCCAATGCTTCTCTATCCTAATAGTATCGGCATAACAGTAGCTATTACTATAAGAGTACTTAACCCTGGATTGTGTTATGGAGGTCCTGGCACTTCTTTGTTTCTTCTTTGCTTCATCAGTAGATGTAACGAGGAGAGGAGGCAACAGATTATTAATCGATAATATTCAATCAAAATTGGTATTTTTATGGGAACTTGAAAGGTTTCTTATATTTGTAATATACCGTATTTAGACTTCCTATTAGGCCTAATAGTTTGCAAGGCCTTATTCATTCGTCATTGAAATAAAAGGTCAGTAAAGATTTCTGGGAAGAGTCTTTTTGGTTGGTGTGTCAGTTTTCTGAGCTCCATATTGCATCAGATTCAAAGTGCACTGCTAAATTGAAAAGGGGATTCCCAGAGCATCTCCTACCAGAAAACCACTGACCGAACATTGATGACAATGGTTTTCATGGACCCATAGCCTTCAATGGGTGTCTTTAGTCTAAAACAAGGACCAAAGTAGTGCATGTCTCCGTTGTTTTTACACTGACCCATAACTCAATATTTTGACTGGCCAGTCACATTGTACTCCAGGAGGGGTTAATGACCAGTGCCATATGTCGTCATGTCGGAAACAGACATTATGCATCTCCTTTGTTCCCCATATGGTGTATTCTTTTCAGACAAACGCCCAGCCTGATATGAATAAATATGGCATTTCTGAACTAACTAAAATTATATCAGTATTTGTCACTTTCCAAATAAAAAATTATTTAATTATTTAATTAATCAACTGTCCGAAAAGACACATACATAATTTTTCGACATAATCTCCCTACTCACTGCTGGGCAGGTTTGAACGTGTTGCGTGAACGTGATGAGCAGTGTGCAGTGATTCGCCTTTGAGGTCTGAGGATGTGTCTGGTGACAATATTTATCGAAGATTTTGTGGACAGTATGGAGAAAGTGCTTTGAAGTGAGTATGAATGGATACATAAGTTAAAGGAAGGTCGCACAAGTGTCAGCCATGAAGAAGGAGCCAGACGTCCGTCCACGTCCATGACTGATGACAACAATGAACATGTACATGAGCTGATTTTGTTCGATAGATGACTGGATTATGTGGCAAACCATTTGCAAATCACCCTATGAGGATGAAGATTTATGTCTTATGAAGAGGTGAAGACAACAGTGCATTTGTGACTTGCAGCTCAGTCTAAAACATTTTTAATGAGGAAATATGGAAACTTGTTGACAGATAGACAAAGAGATTATGTTGAAAAATGATGTATTTGACTTTTCTGAAAGTTGATTAAAATATGTTGTGAACGAGGCCTTATAGTCATAAGAAAACAGTTAAACCACACCAACCACACATACTGTATATCAGGTATCTGTATCTAAACTATGGCATCAGGAAGAAGAGTTATGCAAGTATATCAGAAACTTTGGGCAAAAAACAAATTTATCTTAACCAGTTCTGTCCTACTCTAAAAATGGATATATTAATTACATAATTCTGGTTAATTCCCTGGTCACTTCCCACAGGATGTCCTCCATTATCAATGTAATGGTTGCAGGCAGTCCCAAGAAATGGACAGGATGGCGGTTGGGCTAACCACAAATGGATGCTGAATTTGTGCACATTTACTCTAAAGTGGGTGTTTCCTGGCTGTTTCAGGGGCAGTTCTAGGGGCTGCACTTAAATGTCCTGAATTACTGCATGTTGGCAACTATGCCCCAGCAGGTGCATAGATGAAAAGTAGAAACCATGATGTGGTTCTAAAGAGGGAGGTAGGAACTTCAGCCAGGAGGAGATAAGTTTCAGAGAGAGGTCAGGGCAAACAGCAGACAAGTAGACAAGGTCAAATATACCATACAAGCCATGTCTGTAACAGGAGTATTAGAACAAAGGTCTTTGCAGACAGCATAAATCCTAATGAACCCTATTGCTCAGGTACTGTACTGGGTGATGAGGGAGGAGCCCTTAAGAAGCCTAGATGAAAAAAAAACATGAATTAAAAACAATAAAAATAAAACGGACAAGCAGAGGGCGATACAGGCCAACTAAAATTAGCATTATTATGCCTCTGAAGCGCGTCGTCCTCTGCTTGTCCGTTTTTATTGTTCTAATTGTTTTTAATTTTTATGTGCAATAAATTGCAGTTGTAGTGTCTAACACCCCAGAACACCATTTTTCTTTTTTTTTCTTTTCACTCTATATTGCGTCCAGTACAGATATCCAGTTTGGTTGGGAGCAGCATTCATTCCTTTTGACTGTATGCACTTCTCAGAGTTGTGCCTGAAGTAGCACAACTAGCTCTGGGAAGTGCAATTACATTGCCGACCATCGGTATTATTACTAGTGCTTCACTAGGAAGCACCTGGGTGCTCTGTTCATTTTGTTTCAACTTAAGAAGCCTGGGATTCCCGGACATAGATTGAAGTCAGGGTGCATTGATCCATACTGTCCTTTTGGCTGGAAGCTAGCACATGCATATGTGTTACAGAGCAAGGGACGGGATGCAGTGGGGAGCAGTTTGCTAGCCACGGGCAACAGTGACTTGTGTTAATTGTAGAATTGCATAAACAATACGAATATAAAAAATACTAATATTTTTAATGTAATTGCTGTTTAATTAGTAGTACAATTAAAAAGGTTTCAGATGTTTTACTTCAGCTAGACATGCTATCAACTAACCTGCTACTGTGGTTCCATCTGTTACCATTGTAAGATATGTCTGCTATTTCCTACTATCGCATATACATATTACCTATGTCTATTGATAGGAAGTGAGCAGAGTGGGCAGGCAGACTCTTTTGATAACTATTATATAAATTTACACTTTAATTATAATATGCTGAACATGCACGTTGCTGCAGGCAGATATAGTGTCGCCATGGCCAGCGGTCTCAGAAGGTAATATCTAATTTTACTTAGAAAATCATGGAGCCACATGCAGATGCCACAATATCTGCCCATTCCCTGAGAGAGGCATTATGAGAAAGACACTTGATCACTTTTTTTTATATATACCGTATATAATTTTCAGAATCAGATTATAGCATAAGAATCTGTTTTATGGTGTGTGAACAAAGAAGCTACAGGAAATCTGAATTCCCTTTGGCTTTCATGCTCTGTTATCAGAAAATACCCACTTAGGGAATGACTCATCAAACCCATGTCAAATACACAGAAAATTATTATAGGTCGCAGAGGCAATGTCTTATTTTTAACAGAATTTTTTCTTGTTTTAAGCAGCCATCACTCCTGTGTCCCAGTGGTTCAATGGTAAGCTAATGCTAACGTATCATTTTAAAAGATTAATTTAGCATTAGAAATCACTTGATTATTTTTTGTCAACATAGCCAGGAACCATTGCAGTTGAATATGGTCTCAAATGGCCCAAAATCATCTTTCTTCCAAAATGAATTGGTCTACTGTTGTGAGAAATGAATCCTATTCCACGTCAGAAACTGCTAAGAAACTGAAGATATCTTACACACTATAATAGAAAGAGAAGTTGGACCACCTATGTACGATTGTGCAGGAGAATAAACTAGATTGAGTTTTATTAAATAGTGCTCCCTTAGGATTCTTGACTAGGTGGAGCTTAAAAAAAAACATATGTGAGGCTGGTTAATAAGAGGAAAAGATTGTTCTTAGAACACACACATTGGAGAAAAGTGTTATGGACAGATTAATCTAAATTTGAGATTTTTGGATCTTAATGTTGAACATTTGTGAGATAGAACATATGAAAAGATGCTGGAGGACTGCAAGATGATATATGTCAAGCAAGAATAGTGATCATGAGGGGTCTCCTATTGGTGTTGCTAAAATAAGAAATTTTTACATGTTAAAAGTAATCGTAAACAATGTTATCACTCCATGTTGCCATTGCAAGCCAAACTCTCTGGATGATTACTGATTACAACCAGGTAAAGGCCCAAAGCACTGCTCCAAATTATAAAGACCTATTGATCTGTTGCTAGAACCACTTTATCATATGGTACAAAAAAGTGCCCATGAGAGTAAGATTTGAGGGAGGAACTTCTTGTAGTGCAGAGAGAAATTTCTGAAGAATATCTCAACAAACTGACAGCTAGTGTGCCAGAGACCTATAAGGCTGGAATTGCTTCAAAATGAATAATACAGTTTTCCTTCAAGTTACAATATTAATTGGTTCTGGGCAGACTACTGTAAGTTAAAACCATAACCAATATAACTTGAGACTAACTCTATAGAGCACTGGTAATTGGTTTTGAGTTCCCAAAATATAGTTTCATTATAAGAGAATATGAAGATTAAGGAAGAATTAGCAGATAATACAGATAATGCAAGTCCTTACATATAACTGCCAGACTACACATGTACCATAACTACACATGTACCAGAAAAATAAAATGGAGGTGCTCTTTAGTCCAAAGCAGCATCTGATTCTGACACAGATAAAGAGTAGTACTGCACTGTACTGTAGAGAGGTTCTACTAGACAAAAAATACTAGTGTTTTACTAGTGAAATGCCCACAGTGATGGGCATCAGCAGTATCTGAGGCATTGTATGTTGAGTCTGGTTTCAAGTTACAATGGCCTAAGAAAGACCATCATATATTGAAAATATTGTATTCAGAGGGCATTGTAACTTGGGGGACCACAGTACTTTGATAAATGTAGTGTGAAGCATGAGCCTTATGTGAGTTTACCTTGAAACTGTAATATTCTCTGAATGATTTCTAATTTTTGATGATAATATATATACAGTATATACAATGCATTTGGAAAGTCTTCAGAGTTTTTCACTTTTTTCACATTGTGCTATGTTGTACACTTGTGCTAAAATAAAAATTCAGTTTTATGTCCACATAATTCTGCACTCAATACCCCATAATGAGAAAGAAACAGAATGATCAAAATCTTTCCTAATTTATTGAAAAGGAAAAACTAAAATATTGCATTGACATAAGTATTCAGACCCTTTTAGCCAGGACTTAGTTGAAGCACCATTTGCAGTGATTGCAGCCTTCAGTTCAATTGGGTATGATGCCACACAGTTACACACCTTGATTTGGAGATTTTATGCCATTCTTCTCTGATGTTCCTCTCAATCTCTGTCAGGTTGGATATGGACTGTCAGCAGACAGCCATTTTCAGGTCTTTCCAGTGATGAAAAATTGTGTTCATGTCAGGTCATTGTCTTGTGGGAAGGTGAATTTTCTGCCCAGTCTGAGGTCCAGAGCAATCTGGATCAAGTTTGCATTAGGAATATCTCTGCACTTTGCTCCATTCAGCTTTCTCTCAATCCTGACCGCTCTTCCTGTACCCAGCTGCTGAAAAAGAACCCTACAACATGATGCTGCCACCACCATGCGTCATTGTAGGGATAGTATTAGGCAGTTGATGAACAGTGCCTGGTTTCCTCCACTTAGAATTGAGCACAAAAAGGGCAATATTGGTTTCATCAAACCTGAGAATCTTTTTTCTCACAGTCCGAGTTCAATCTCGGTTTCATCAAACCAGACAATCTTGTTTCACAGAGTCTGAGAGTCCTTTAGGTGCTTTTTTGTTTGCAAGCTCCCGGCTGGTTTTCATTTATCTTTTACTAACATAAAGCCTAGAATAGTGGAGTGCTACAGTGATGGTTAGTCTTCTGGAAGTTTATCCCGTTCGCATACAGAATCATTGGAGCTCAGCCAGAGTGACCATTGGTTTCTAGATCATCTCTTACCAAGGTCCTTCTTGCCCAATAACTTAGTTTGGTGGGGTGGCCAGCTCTAGGAAGAGTCTTGGTTGTTCCAAACGTATTCCATTTAAGAATTATGGATGCCACTGTGCTTCTGTGGGTTTTTAGTTTAGCAAAAATTTCTTATACTCCTTTTCAGACCTGTGCCTCTGCATCTAAAGTCTACCGTCAGTTCTTTACTTCTCCTGGCTTGTTTTTTGCTCTGATATGCATTGTCAGCTTATATAGACAGGGGTGTGTCTTTCCAAATCATGTCCAATTAACTGAATTTACCATAGCACCTGAATACTTATGTCCATGTAAAATGTTAGTTTTTCCTTTTTAATAAATTAGCAAAAAAATTCTAAATTCTGTTTTCACTTTGTCATTATTGGGGTTGAGTGCACTTTAATTAGGAAAATATGACTTTTTTTTTCGCAAGGCTGCAACATAAAATGAGAAAAAGGTGAAAAGGTCTGCTGATTTTCCTGAATGCTTTCTATGTTAGACAATTCTGTTCATGCAATTCCCTAATATATCATAAATACAGGTTCACCGTGGGTTAGAGACTTTTCCCACTATAGGAAGTGATTTTTTACCTGCTCCCAGCCAGCCCCACTCACTTGAGCTGATTTGCAATTCCCTGCACAGCGAGTGACTGGGAGCACCACTCTGCAGGAAAACTGCTTTAGAGACATCTGTTCCTTCGTTTTAGGGATCAGTTGGAGTCCCAACCAATTACCGTGTTATGACATTTTTTTGCGATATGCCATAACATGAAAAGATGAGAGTACCCCTTTAACAAATGCACTTTTACTGCAATAATAAAAAATAAAAGGTTGATTTGATAAATTGTTACAAAGTAAAATTCAGAGCACAAGTGCAAAAACCAAGGCAGAACACTGAACAAGAACGAAAAAAAAAAAATCCTTGGCACTGCTGCCTGTAAGTACATAATCATAAGAACATAATTATCTCCTTTCATGACTGTTTTCTTAAATGGTTGATGAAATGCTAACTGCTGCATTTGAATACTTAGATTCAGTAAGATGATTAAATCATTATAATGTAGACGTCCATTCATAAGGGTGACGCTGAGAACATGAATTCCCTTGAACTGTCATTTACATGAAGATAAGCAAAAGAAAGCATCCCACATTATCCCTGAATGCCACTGAGCAGTGAAAGAGACGCCGAGTATACAGTGATTGTTATTATTATTTATAATATGTGTATATGGAAAACACATACTGCAATGCCACAGGAAGCATGTGTTCTTAAGATTGAATTATTCTTCATTTTGAAGGCAATATCTTCCTGACTGCACTTTGTGAACACAGCAGTGTCTTCGTAAAAAGGAGGTAAAGAGAGACAGTGTTTAGGAATAAATACCTCCTCAGAACAATGGGATTCTGTTTTGAAAAATGATATTATGAATCATTTAAAATCACTGATATCATAACAAATAAAGAACATCACATGGAGAGGACTGGAATTACCATGCAAAGTAGAAAATCCTCGACATGTGCCTGCCACTTGAATGACGAGAACCATTCTAAATAATGTTTGCTACTTGTAGATTGTTCTAGGTGATAATGGATGGAGGGCATAGATAAGAGGGGGTGTAAATAAGCCATGAAGGCATTTAGATATGCATCAATTCAGACCTTGTAAGATCAAATTGAAGAAAATGTGATACTGGTCTGAAAAACAATATAGGGGTTTAATACAAGGTAAAACAAGGTGATTGCTTTCACTAGGTCTAGGAGTCTAATAATATTGTATTTTATTTTTGTCTCATATTTTGTTTCTTGTCTTATATTGGCATGCACAGAGTGGAGAAGACCTTAAAGGTGTTTTTTACAAGTGGTGGCCTATCATCAGGAGGGAGCAAGGGGGAGGGGTGTTGATGGTGGAGGTCCGACTTTTTTAGAAATTTATTGAGAACCATAGACAAATATAGTGTGTGGTGATCTGGTGATCTCAACATGTTTTTCCACCCATCTTTCTCACTTGTAAATAATAATAGCTTGTCTATCTCTTTCTTTTGAAAAATACATGCACATCATTCCAGGTGTGCATGTTTATGGGGGAGTCACTGGAGACAGCTGCTGAACGGCAGCTATCCTAAGTGTATGACCAGAATTGCACCCTGTAGTAAACCTCAGAGCTTCATTCAGATTTCCGCTCTTCTCTGTTACAATGGATGTTTAAAATGTTATGTATATTTGAAATAATGAACAGAAATATAAGATAATTTAAACCATAAAGGGGTTGGCCCACAAAAAACGTTTGCTGGCTTCAGCAGTCTCATGCCATGTAATTAAGCATATGATTGGCTGCAGTGGTCATATGGGGTATAGGGGCTGCAGCCATGTAAACAAATCCTGGCGAGGAGGACTGCAGCACCAGTGCTTGAGCTTACTGGGATTGAATTGGTGAGCATGGGTTCTTTTGTTATTTTAACACATTCCCTACTTTTGCCTAATTTTTTTTATCATCTCACACGACCCCCTTTAATAAGCAGAATTATTCAAGTGTTTTCTATGTAAGTAAATCTGTGTCTGGTGGTTTGTCTTAAAAGGGTTTTCTGGAGTTTTTGATATTGATGACCTATCCTCAGGATCGGACATCAGTATCTGATCGGTGGAGGTCTGACTCTCTGCAGCCCGCCGATCAGCTGTACAAGGAGGCTGCGGTGCTCCGTGAGTGCTTAGTCCTCTTACTAGGCCATGTGACGTCACGTTCATCGGTCACATGGCCTAGGCATAGCTCAGCCCAATTCAAGTGAATGGGACTGAGATACGATACTATGCAGAGCCGCTATTGAGTGTATGGAATTATGCTTCGTAAGCTCTGAGGAGGCCACGGCACTCACCAAAGGTCCAGTGAGTGCTACAGCTTCCTCGAGTTTGGGCAGGGAAGCTGGGAGTCGAATCCCCACCAATCCCATATTGATACTGTAGCTTATCCTTAATATGAAAACACCTTTAACGACCTTGATTAAACTGGACAATGATTACTAGGCCATGTGACGTCACGTTCATCGGCCACATGGCCCAGGCGTAACTTTGTCCCATTTAAATGAATAGTACTGAGATGTAATACCAAGCACAGTCACTATTGAATGTATGGCATTATGCTTGGTCCAGTGAAGGCCACGGCTCCCTCGAGATTGATCAGGGACGCTGGGAATCAGACCATCGCCAATCTCATATTGATAGCCTGTCCTGGAAATGAAAATCCCAGAAAACCCCTTTAAGGACCTTGATTAAACTGGACAATGATTGCCCGAACAATCAAATGTTCATTTATTTTGTAAAAATGTCCCGCAGTCAAATGACAAAAAACATTTCTCACTGACCACATTATTTATGTAGATATAACAATGTCTGTTGGCAGAAGATCCCCGGGTGTCAACGGTGGATGTGCTGCTGACAATAATGTTGATTGTATGAGAGTAGGGGTAAAATGAATGATCGCACAAATGATCATTTGTACAAACTCCTAGTGATTATTGAAACATGAAAATGAAAGTAAACTTGCTATCTTGTGGGTCAGCGTTCATTATGAGCAGTTTGTTTGCTCCTGTAAAAGAAACCTCAGAGCTTCATCTGTTCCAGCTTATAAACCAAACTTATCGGCCTATCTGTAACACGCAGACACCTCTCCTTCCTCCTACCCAGTCATGCTTGGAGCAGTTGTTAGCCTAGATGACACCATTTCCTTTTTCCTGCCTTGCATTGATCTCAGACATTTCAAGAGTTCATTTAGGGTCTGAATATACACAGCTGCTAGATTGTAAAAAATACAAGGGTTCCTCTAGTTACAATATTAATTGGTTTCGGCACGACCATTGTATATTGAAACCATTGTAACTTGAGTCTGTCACTCTATGAAAAACTAGTAATTGGTTCCAAAGCCCTAAAATGTCATCCCATTATAAGAAAAAATTAAGATTTAAGAAAAATAGGCAGATAACTAAGACATATAAAGCAAGTCCTTACATATAACTGTCAGGACTAGATGCTGGAAGCTGTAAATTACGTTCTATGATGAAGACAGGAGCTTCTTCAGGGTGCTGTATAGCACACAGTGTACCAGAAAAATATAATGGAGGCACCCTCACCTGGTGTCCAAGGGAGCAGCTCATCCTGGCACAGAAAGAGGGCAGTACAGGAGATGTAGTACCAAATGAAAGAGATACTAGACAATGAAGATGGTATTACCAGAGAAATGGCCATGCTGGTAAGTTGGATCTGGGTCTGAAGCATTGTATGTTAAGTCGAACTGCATCTTAAGATGGCACAGGAAACACCATTATAAGTTGAAAATATTGTATCTTAAGACCATTGTATCTTGATGGACCATTTTTGTATATAATAATGCAACTGAAAGTTGTATATGATGGTGACCCTAATAATTGCAGGCAGAGAAGAACCTGAAGCCTGTAAGACCCTGCAATTCTACTCTGTTTCTGTAAGGTCTTAAAGCAAATTCAGGCCTGCTATTCCAGTGATTTTACACTGTATTGTTAAAAATATAACTAAGATTACAGAATATGTGATCAGTACTATTATGCCCAAGGCCAGTTCACATACAGTATGTCTAAATGTTATGCTCATATGCTTAGGTTACTTCCGGGAAACTGGAGGTTAACTGATGACCCAAAGGAAATCAGCTATGTCCATTCTCCCCTCAAAAAAGTGTCTGCCATTAATGCTGGAAAACTTTACAAACTGACAGGCCCGTCTAAAGGAATTTTACTCACTCCAAGAATCCACCTTAGGATATAGGAACCCTTGTTAGCGACTATCTGGCAGTGAAAATGTGCCACAGATTACCCAATGAATGAGCGAAACATGTTGGGTAATTGGATCGTTTGTGCAGCCACCTAAATCATCATGCTGGCAAGCAATGATTATGTATGGGGACGAGCGAAGGCATTAGTGATCACTCCTCCCCATACTGTGGAGAAGATCGCTGCGTGTACATGCAGTTTTCCTCTCCACTCAGGGCCGGTGCAAAGATTTTTGCCAACACAAGTGAAGCTACATTTTGGCAAGCCCCCCCCCATGATCATATTATGACCCCCTATTGTGTCACACTTCTCCCCCGTGGCACATCATCCCCCCTCATGTCACATTTCTCCCCCTCCATGGCACAGACTACAGACATTTGATTTGTCCCCCTCGCATCATGTCACCCGTGACCTCCCCCCATTAATGTTGTGTAATAATTAGAAACAATATGCGCTCTGCGCTCATCACCTACCACCTATCCTGCGGGAGCTGACAGTCCGCCTGGGCTGGCCTGGGCTGGCTGTGTGAGTCACAGTCACCAACAGCTGCTCCAGTCCCTGCTGCTGCCCGCCGCAGAGCCACTCGCCAGTCACACACCCCCTTAGTGCCCCGATGACCGTGTTTCCGTGCTGCCGCTCTGTGAGTGAGGACCGGGGCTGCATGGATTATCCCGGAGAGAAATCCGTTCAGGCTGCATCAGGATGTCTTCAGTTCAGTACTGAAATGTTTTTTGGCCGTAGCAAAATCCGCAGCATGCATTTTGCTCTGGCCAAAAATCCTGAAGGCATGCCGGAATGACGGATCCGGAATTAATGCCCATTGAAAAGCATTAATCCAGATCCGGCTTTAAGCTAAACGCCATTTCGACGCATCACCGGATCCAACGTTTAGCTTTTGTGAATGGTTACCATGGCAGCCAGGATGCTTAAGTCTCGGCTGCCATAGTAAAGTGTAGTGGGGAGGCAGGGGAGAAGTATACTTACCGTCTGTTCGGCTCCCGAGTCCCGGGGGCGCTCCACAATGACGTCAGAGCACCCCATGAGCATGGATCACATGATCGCTTGGATCATGTGATCCATGCGCGTGGGGCGCTGTGATATCATTGTGGAGCACCCGGGAGCTGCATGGACATTAAGTATCTGCTCCCCTGGCTCCCCACTACTTACTATGGCAACCAGGACTTTAGTAGCGTCCTGGCTGCCATAGTAACACTGAAAGCATTTTGAAGACTGATCAGTCTTCAAATTCTTTCAGTTGTGTTTCGTTGTGACGGATCTGGCGGGCATTTCTGGCGACGGAAGTGCACGCCGGATCCACACAACACAAGTTTGAAAGAGGCCTTATCTGTAAAAAACTATAGTAATCCCGGAAAACCCCTTTAAGAATAACTAAATCCAGTGCTTAGCATTCACACTATGATGGAGATGTAACTAGCCTTCACCCATGCACAAAGCCGTGGTACTTTGTACGGCTGTAAAAATGTAACTATTCCATGGAAATCTACTGTAGCCTCCCCTACTTCAAACATTTTCTTGTTCAGGTTCTTACAGTTGATATATGAGTTTTTGCAGTCTTCTTTATCTATTCACTGGCAGAAGTTCTAGCTCTGTGGCTCAATGGTGTGCTCATAACTTCTGGTTCATGTAGCCGTACAAAGGCTAAAGGGCTTCACCTTTAACTTTCTAAGCTGTACTCTTTAAGGGCATCACACCATTGATGAATGCTTTATTGTTAGCAGATCCCCATCATGCAAGCACTTTGCTTCTGAGAATCCCAAACTGGACACAGAAGAGTCTTTTTCATTTGTACTATTCAGTTGCATCAAATGTCTGTGTCTTAAGATAATGAAATGCAGAGTTTTCTGCTCCTTAGTTTTAAATAAAATATAACTCAGATTTCCCCTATTTATTGTATTTTATGTTATGTCTCGATATATAGCATATGCATTGTGTTTTATGTGCTGTGTCTTGATGTGTGGTATGTATATTGAATTTCACATGCCATCTCTTGATGTATAGTATAAGTATTCTATTTTATGCCTTGATGTATAATATATGTATTGTATTCTACATGCTGTCTTCATGTACAATATAGTATGTGTATTGTACTATATATGCTAGATTATGTCTTTATGTATAGTGTATGTATTGTATTTTATATCATATCTCTTTATGCATAATATATTTATTGTATTTTAATTTGATATGCTAGGCCTTGATGTAGAGCATATATATTGCATTTTATATACTACAGTATGTCTTGATGTCTATTATATGTATTGTATTTTATGTGCTGCATCTTGATTTATAGTATATGTATTGTATTTTATATCTTATGTCTGGATGCACAGTATATGTATTGTACTTTATATGCCATGTCTTGATGTATAGTAATTTATATAGATTGCAGGCCACATGGCACATGAACAAGATAACACAGCACAGACACAACATAACTGTTATTAAGACTGGAAAGATGACACGATATTGAACATATAACTTCCCGGAAAACAATATTGAACATATAAAGATGCTAAAAAGATGCTTTCCGTGTTTCAAGTATATGTGCCTCAGTTTTTCTCGTAAAAGACCTACATTCATTTAACATTGGCAAGACTATTTTACTGTCTTGAAAATGTTAATATATATGTTTTCCAAAATGTGTTTAACTTGAATAGGTTGTTGTATTGCAGATTATCTCTGTCCCTGATATTCATATGATGTGCAGATTCCCTGTATGTGATATATGCACGTGACCTCAAACTGACGTTGTAATGAGGAAAAAAAATCGTGACACTCATTTTTACACTGAGAACCCCTATACTTTTGTTGTAGGGTCATATGGAGGACACGTCTTCATCAGAGCTGTCCACAACATAAAATATGAACGCTGCTGTCCAAATGTTCTGGTACTAAGGCCTGCATTTAATGGTATGATTTTAAGAATTGTGCATATATTTTACCGTCTTTTATAATTTCATGAACGATGAAAAATTCAAAGCCCCTCAAAGAAATAAGAAATGTAATTAATCTCTTTGATATAAGAAGGTCTTCTCCAGGCTTAAAGGGTTTTTCAGTTTTATGGGGGATACTGTGATGCAGCTCTCTAACACATTTGAGCTTATGTCTCTCACTATTTCCCTATATACCTACTCTCACTCAATTGTAATCAATCTGGGTAATCCTCTGCATGCTAAATAAATCACAAATAACAGAAGACATTCACACAACAGTTTATATAGCCAGAATTTTGGGGCAGACTCTGTCCCAAATTTTCAGCGGTGGCCGCATGGTGTCTACCTCCTGTTGTGTGCATAGCAGTTTTGAAGCTGAGACGCCAAGAAGGCAAGGACATTGCTTGAAGTCTTGGCGAGTATCCACTCCTGGTCTAGCTCCATTCAATAGAACTAAGTCGTGAGCAGGTCCACAGCATTGACAGTGATTGACCGCCACAGAAATCGGTGGATTTTGCCAACATTGAAATCCACTGTGTGAACATACACTAAGACACTTTGCTGTCCCAAAAATTTGCTCTAATTTATCAGTATAGGTAATTTGTAGGCTACTAGGCTTATAAGTCCATGAGTGTTTATTTTTTGTGACCATTTCATAGCCATATATATGTTGATGTCCTATCATCAGGATAGGTGATCAATATTTGATCGGTCTGGGTCTGTCACCTGACACCCCCACCGATCAGCTGTTTGAAGAGGAGGCAGAAGTGCCTTGTAATGACAAGTGCTCGCTCCATTCACTCCAGAGGAGATGACGCGTAGTGTATCGAACAGGGTGCAGCACTCACATAGAGTACTGCCTTCTCTTCAAACAGCTGATCGGTGGGGGTGCCAGGTGTCAGACTCCCCCAATCAGATATTAATGATCTATCCTGAAGATAGGTCATCAATATATATGGCCTGCACAATCCCTTTAACTTTTTTAGCACTCTGTGCTATAGTAGTGCAACTTTTTCCAAAAGTTTTCATTTGAGCGAGCTTTTAAAGTTAATTAAAATGATTCAAATTCATTTTTATTTTACATGCGAGGAGAAAATGTAGGAAACCATTACTATGTATGTTCCACTACTTGATTCTCCTACATTATTTCATATCAGACGGCAATGCTTCTGCAGTTGAAACATTTCATTCATTTGCTGAAAACCTATGCTAATGTCAGGTCAGAACTAAATAAATAGTGACAAAAATATATATAAGATAACCTAGATCAAACTCACTTGTGATTGACGCATCCCGTTAGCAATGGTATTGGATTCCCAGGCTTTTCTAATTTGTTCAAATCAAGTATAACTTTTCTGCAATTAACTAAAATTTCTTTATTCCTATGCCACTACGTATTTAAAATATGTAAGAGCACATTTCCCTTCTGTTATGAATTACTAAGTCTAAGTAAATGTGACCTTGGTGTCGGGCAGAGAATAATGTGTAATGTGCTGCAGTGAAAAACAGTTATGACTATACCGCTAGACTAAAATTAGACACACTGCATGTTTTACAAGAGTAACAGCAACTCCACTGTTTGATGGTAAAAAATAGTAACATACTATAGTTACTGAGGTTAAAAATAAGTCCATCCTGTTCAACCTACTTTTCTGCAATGTTGATCCAGAGGAAGGCAAAAACCAATAGCCCAGAGATACCATTGACTGTGACTTGACAAGGGGTGTGGTTTAGTTGAAAATGGGGAGTGTTTTTGTAATTTCTGCCTTTAGGATCTGACAGAAGTTGTCATAACCTTTAGACAGGCAGTCTATTGATGTGATAGATTTATCATACAATCTGATCTACTGTGATAATTCTGACACATTTAAAGGCTCTCTGTCTACATGTCTAGGCGTGGCATGACACTCACTTACAACCCTAACAAGCTGGGAAAGCCCCGTCATTGCCCCAGTGAAACAGACCACTGCCAGCCTGGTAGACTGCCACCGGTTCATCGTTAGATATAAGCCCGGTCTGTAAATGGTGCTATATTAGGTGAGAAACCAACTCAGGTAGCATATAATGTAATACTGAGACACGGACATGTGGATTCGTGGATCGAGACAAAAGAACAGTGCAAGATTAAATTATATATTTACTTCCCTTAATTGCACTAGGCACAGCACTATATACACTCAGATTATATACAATGGTCAGATATGCAAATACAGATGATGGTACAATCAGAGTTAACTGATAAAGTCAGCTACTGGATATGGCTGGGGTCCTTTAAAGGAGGTGGTGACATAAGCAGGATTTCCAGGTCCCTCCAAACACGATCCCCGGCGTGACATCCCTTCAGAGAAAGACCATGACTCCTTCCCTGCGTCCTATAAGCAAACGAAGACCGTGAGAACGTCCGTCTCTGTCCCATGGTCTCAAAGACGCAAACAATGTATTTCTTAGATGTCTGGTCATTTCATAATTTCTTATGAACTCCTGGTTTCATGATGTCTGGAGAGTCCTTCTGTTTAAGAAGAGCATCTCGGCCCCCCAGCAGGCGGTTGTCCTGTCAGTTGAGCTTACTTCCAGCTTGGCTGATGGGAGTGGGAAATGTAAACACCTGTGGCGCCTGTTTTCTCTGCCAACTACCCCTCACTTGGAGCAAATAGGCAGGTACTAAATGATTACCCCACATTTTCCTCACACCATATTCCTGCACTCGACTACCACCGGCAGTCCCATAGAGAATGAAAGGAGTGGCATAGTACATGCCTGACTCACTGCTCCATCCGATTGGGGAAATGGGATCACATTCTTAGGTTGGACCCCCACCGATCAGTTAATTATCCCCTACCTTGTGGATAGAGGATAACTTTAACACTGGGCACAACCCCTTTAATAACATTATTATGTATTATCAGTTACCAGTTATCATGTCATGTTTTTCCTAATTTTAGTAATCTTTTTGGGTATTGCAGATACTAGTGTCTAGCTGTGCACCAAATTTGTCAGCCAGCATAAGCCACTGTGATCAATTTGGTGCATGCCAAAATAGCTTGTCTAACTTTATACTGTCTACAGAATTAGTAAATCTGCCCCCATATTCCATATGCTGTCTGACTAGTGATTTGTAAATCAGTAGAACTATTGATGCATTCAAGATCTTATTTGCCTTGGCAGCAGCTGCCTGACACTGGTTGCTAGCGTTAAGTTTACTATCCACGAATATACCTAAATCCTTTTCCATGTCAGTTTAACCCAGTGTTTTCTCTTATAGTGCGTGATGGTACCATGCTTTTTTCTTTCCTAGGTGCATAATCTTAACTATATATGTGTTAGGGCTCATGCACATGACCGTATTTTCTTTCCGCCTTCGTTAAGTTTTTCTTGTGGACCGTATGCGGAATCATTCACTTCAATGGGGCTGTTGAATATACGGAAGTTACTCCGTGTGCATTCCGTTTCCATTTGTCTGCATGGCCATTCCGCAAAAAAGAAGTGCATGTCCTTTTATTGTCTGCAAATCAGGGTCTGAGTGCATGAGCCCTTATGCTAAGTTATGCACATTTTGCATCCATTTTAGCCATTTACATCTGAGATCCATTATTTTAGACAGAAAAAAAAGTCCTACGCAAAGTATTTTTTTTCCATCTAAAATAACAGATCTCAGACGGAAATTGCTAAAACAGATGCAAAATGTGCATAACTGAGCATAACGGATGCTTAAAATACAGGATCCGTTTTATTGTTTATTTTTCTGTTCTTTTGACGGATTAGAAGACGGAAAATTTAATTGTGATATGAACCTGAACAAATACAGGTAGGGAATATAACACAGCCTTATATACGTATATTGTCGGGTACAGTCCAACAAATATCATCACTATATCACAGAATTAAGAATTTAAGTATGGTAAACTAAATCTGATCACTACTAACAAAGTCTACCAATATGGCAATATGAAATTAAATGTTTTAATAGTTTAATGATCAGTTCACATATTAAGGCCCAGGGCATAGAGTTTGCATCCTTTCAGCTTTGATTAACCCCATGACAACACGTCTTGCCTTGTGCCCTGCAGTTCAGCTTTGTGATTAGAACATTGGATCGCAGTCTCTATCCACACAGCTGCAGAATATCTGAATACAGAAGCACTATGTAGTAATGTGTCATCAGAAAATCATTTATTTTTTTAAATCATATTTTTATGTGAAATATATTTTAAAATAATTTTTGGTGAGTTTTTTTTTATTTTCACACTGGCCACTAGGCCTCAAATATGTTAAGACTTCCTGTCTTTTGAGAGCGCCTATATGGGTCATAGACAGAATGGACAGAAGCTGACCCCATTGAATTCCATGGGAAAGTTTTCTAGGCATGTACCAAAAGGAAAGAAGAATCCAGCACTTTCAATGTTCGTTTTAAGCCGTAACTACTTTATTCCGGTGGATACATATATTACAGCTGTTCACATCACAAGCGGTAAAAACACGCGGTCTAGGGCCAGTCGACGCGTTTCAAACTTTACAGTTCTTATTCATGATTCCATAATAACAGTGACTCCATTTGCTAGGCATGCTCTGTGACCTGTGCTGAGCTCAGGAGGGAGCTGATAAACTCTGATATCACCTATTGGGAATGGCGGATCCTGTGTAATCTATGCAAAAGTGTTAAGGCTGTATTACACCTGACGAGTTTTCGGCAGATGATCGCTAACGATAATTTGTATGAATAGCGAGCGAGCAGGCGATTGCCGGAAAGGAACGCTTCCCTCCCGACAATCACTTGCTCCATCGGCCTGTGTAATACAGGCTTTACTTGTCAATGTAATTCTGTCTGTGTTGATAAAGATATCAGGAAATTATGACTATTAGGCTACGTTCACACGACGACATTTGTCGCGCGACAAAAAGTCGCACTATTGTCGCGCTACAATTTTTATAATGAGAGTCTATGGTGTCGCATTGCGACATGCAACATGCTGCGACTGCGACGCGACAGTCGCAAAAAATCTATTCAAGATGGGTTTTTCTGCGACTGTCGCAGTATGTCGCATGTCGCAATGCGACACCATAGACTCCCATTATAAAAATTGTCGCGCGACAATAGTGCGACAAAATGTCGCGCAACAAATGTTGCAGTGAAGTTGTGCCCTATTTGTCGCGCGACAAATGTTGTCGTGTGAACGTAGCCTTAGACCTAGTTGCTAGTGTGAAAATTGCAGGATTATATGCATAAAAAAAAAAAACATAGGTAGTGACATGGAAATTAAAAAAAAACTGAAATTCTAAAAACTATATTCAACATAAAAAAGTGATAAAAACAATAGATAATTTTCTGATGACACACTCCCTTTAATACAACTATAGTGTATACTTAGATCCATCAACATGCGGAATAATCAAACATTCCAACCAGTAGGGGTTTGCTTCACTAACCTGCTGGGAGAGTGGGGATCCGGGTGCTCAGCAGAGGATCCTTCACTGTGTTAAATTTCAGCCGTCCACAGTCTTTCTTTTAACTTCTATTAACACGTTAGCAATTTCTAATATGTACGATATGTTCATCCCTTCCTGACATAGAGATTTTTTTTCTTTTTTTACTCCCTGCCTTCCAAGAACCATAACTTTTTTATTTTTCCATTTACACAACCGTATGAGGGTTTGTTTCTTGCGGAAAAAGTTGTCGTTTCTAATGGTATCATTTATTATTGCACACGATATAGTGGGAAACTGGAAAAAAAATCTAAATGGGATAGAATTGGTAAAAAACGCAGTTCTTCCATAGTTTAATGAGTTTTGTTTTTATGGCGTTCCCTATGAAGTAAAAATGACCTGTAAAAATGACCTGTTAATCAATGCTGCAGGTCAGTACGATTACAGCGATAGCACATGTTAATAGTTTTTCTAATGTTTTAATACATTTTAAAAAATTAAAACTTTGAAAAAAAAATATTTTTTCTTTGCATCGACATATTTTGACCCCCATAACTTTATTTATATTTATGTCTACAGAGCTGTGTGAGAGCAAACATTTTTCTGGAGCGATCTGTGTTTTTTATTGATGCAATTTTAAGGAGTTTATGACTTATTGATCACTTTTTATTGTATTTTATTTTTGAGGGGGGAGGCTAACGGACCAAAAAATGGGGAATCGACCATTTTGTTTTTACATTGGATAAACACTTTTATATTTTAATAGTTTCGGTGTTTCAGAACAAGGCAATACTAATGATCTTTATGTTTTGTTGTTTATTTTTATTTTTAAAAAGAGAGAAAGGGGGTGTTCCCTTACGTCCTACCAGCAGCACAGATGGGGTTAACCACCCCCCGTGGACTGGCAGGACCGGCGGAATGTTTAATGAGCCCAAGACTAATAACTCAATTTAACAATTTAGTGTCTCCTTAAAAGGAGGAAGTCAACCCCCAGCCCACTGTGTTTTTTTCTGTCCTCCTGGACAGGTGGACTAGGCGGTTTGTTCCCCCTTTCTTATGGAAAGTGCGGGAGCCTTCTTTCGCTTGGGTAACGGTGTTGCCCTTTTTCCTAGGTACCTTGTCAGTTTGGCCGGCAGCTTGTTTGCTGCCGGCCTCGCGCAGTGCGCCTGGCTGGGGTATTTTGGCGGCGTCCTTGGTCCGGGATCCCGGTCCCTGTGCGCCGCCATCTTCCGGAGGTAACACGGGACTCTCCTTTTTCATCACCTCCGGGTAATCCGGCCGTGATTTTTTCACGGGCACGATTTTTTATGCGTCTTCCTGTGGAGGATTTACTGGGGAAGGGTGGATTGGCTATCCCTCCCCTTCTCCTATTTTTGGAGGCTGTGTGCTCCAGTTCAGTCTCTGGCTGCATATGCTTTTTCAGCCAGCTCCCAGAGTCCTAAAATTGGTGTTGTTCCACTTGTGGTGTTTTTTTTCCTCAGCTTCCTCCGGTCTGTTTTTCTACCTTTCCTGCACAGATAGGTGGTTTACAAATGTTTTATTTGTCTCTTTTTTTCCCGCAGTGATGTCTTCTCCGCGGGATTCGGAAGGCAGGAAAGTGGATTTCAAGAGGAAGCATCTATCCTGCTACCATTGCAGCAGTCAACGGTTATTGTAAGCTGATCATACCTGCACTCGTGAGATCGCAGAAGCTAAACAGCTTAAGGCTGGGCTAAGACCAGTTTGGGAGACCGGTTGGGAATCCCTTGGTCTGTTGACCTAACCTACACCAGGTGTTACAGCTGCCGTTAGAGGTTCAGACCTCTAGTGAACCTACTTTGCAGGATATGTATCAATGGCTCTGTTAAAGGAGTCATAGGCCAGCTGGATGGAAAGGCTTCCTATTTGTGCCCAGGCCCCTATGGAGACCTCTGTCTCGGTAAGGAGACCTTTTTGGTCTCCTTAGTTTCTTCCTCCTCGGATGAGGAGGAGCTGACGTTGTGTTTTCTCCCCTGGAAAGACACAGAAGTTGCTCAAGTCCATCAGGTCGGGGGACCATGATGTTGACTGTGGGGAGCCTCCCATTCCCGCTACTCGGGCACATCGTGTCTTCGAAGCGGATGAGACCCTCCTCTCTGTCATGATATAGAGTGGAAAAAACCTGGAAAAGGTCCGGTTTTAACAAAGAAGTTAAATCCATGTTCCCGATGGCTTAACCCTTGGTGGATTCGTGGGGATCCATTCCCAAGGTGGACATGGCTATTGCCAAGTTGTCCAAGCGCACTCTGGTTCCTGCAGACGATGGGTCTAGCTGCAGGACCCCCTTGCAGAGTGCAAACTAAGACGGGGTGTTACGGCAGCTGCGGCTTCCGCTTCCACAGCCATAGCGGCTTTTGAAGTCTCTACGTTCCTCTGATCTCACCTGGATCAAATTCAAGTTGATGTGAAGCAAGTCCTGGGAGCGAGGCCAAACTCAGATCCTTGCTCTTGAAGCTAAGCAGCAGGTCTGTGGCTCATGGAAGACCAAGTGCGCCTTTGGCACCCTGTAACAATACTATCAAATAATGTCTGGGGCCTATATATAGCATGGCCTGGGGTTCAGCGGCCCATATTCCATTTTGGCTAGAGCCTTGGGTCGCTGACAATTCCTCAAAATACAGCTTATATGGCCTTCCATTCAAGCCCAACCGTTTGTTCGGTTCGGAGCTAGATAAGATCATGGAGGGCCTTTCAGACTAGAAGGTGAAGAGCCTTCCCCAGCAGTCATTTCGAGCGCAGGGCAGACAAGACCGCGGTGGCAGGTCTGGCCAGCAAACAAGCTCTTGTAGTGACTGGAGAGCACAGCGAAAGGCTGAGGTGCTCTCGTGGAGGAGCCAAAGATGGAAAATCCACCTCCTGACTACAGGCCTCTTCGAGGCTCTTGGTTAATTCCCGTTACTCCTGCCGTCCTGCCAATAAGCTTCCCCATTCCTAAGCTTCATGTACCCGTCGGGAGTCGTCTCTCCCACTTCTGAGAAGAATGGATCCAAGAGATCTCGGATCCCTGGGTCCTGAATATCATTTCCAACGGTTATTTAGTCAACAACACCTCTTTTCCTCTGGACAGGTTTGTCAAGATCAACCTTCTACAAGCTGCCAAGGAGGCGATCCTAGAGGCCTACATTCAGGACTACATTTGCAAAGGGGCTCTGGAGGAGGTTCCGGCAGGAGAACGGGGCCTAGGGATCTATTCACCAGTTTTTCTGGTTCCCAAGGCTTCAGGAGATCTCCGGATGATTATCGATCTGAGATATTTCAATCGATTTATAAGGAAGGTGAAGTTTCGTGTAGAAACCATCAGGTCAGTAGTTCACGTCGTCAATCTGGAGACTTGATGGCAACCCTGGACCTCAAGAATGCATATCTGCACATCCCGATCCATCCTGGTTCCAGGAAGTATATCAGGATCACGGTCCAGGTGTCCGGTGTCGTCAGGCATCTTCTGTTTGTTGCCCTTCCCTTTGGCATTTCTTCTGCCCCTCACACTTTTACCAAGGTGGTTCTGTGGTGGCGGCTTTGAGGCTTCAAGGACTGACCATCATTCCTTATCTGGATGACTGGCTTTGAAAGCCTCTGCTCTAGCGGTCCTAACCCAACTTCTTCAGGTAACAATCTCCTTTCTGTTCCACCTAGGTTGGATCAGCTGGTAGAAGTCGAACGTGAGCCCGTCGACTTCAGTAAGATATCTAGGCTTCATAATCGACTCCACTGGGATGACCCTTTGAACCGTGAGAGGAGGTGGACATCAAGTTCGTCACTTGGAAGTTTGTGTTTCTCCTTACAGTGACTTTGGCCAAGAGGGTCTCTGAGCTTCAAGCTCTCTCAGCATGAGCCCTATACCATTTTCTTACATGACCGGGACTTTCTTAGATTCCTCCCGTATTGTAGGCCTAAAGTTCCTTCCTTCCAGAACATCAACCAGGTGATATTCCTCCCGGTTCTGTCGACATCTACCACCTCCTCCTAGGAACCTGCTAGACATCCTCTGGACGTCTCGAGATGTCTCCAGATCTATGTGGATAGATCAAGGAGTTCAGGAAAGATGAGAATCTGCTAATCCTGTTGCCGGTAAGTTTAAAGGCTGTAAGGCATCCAAACCTTCCATCAGTCGGTGGATTGAGGAGGCTATTAAGGAATCCCTTGTTTCCACAATCTCTGGACCCTCCGGGATTCGTGAAGGCCCACTCTACTAGAGTTGTGGCTACTTCTTTTGCCGAGAGGAGTCTTCTGCCTCTCAACATGATTTGCAAAGCTGCCTCCTGGAGCTCTGAATCGACATTCATCTCCCATTATAGACTAGATGCTAGTCTAGCTGAGTTTTCGGCCTTTGGGCAGACTTTTCTTAGTTCTGCCAGGCAGGAAAGCCCTCCCTAGGGGTTTCTTCTTGCTATCTCCCCATCTGTGCTGCTGGTAGGACGTAAGGGAATCGTTAATTTCTAACGATAATTTGTTTTCCCTTAGTCCTAACAGCAGCACACAAATTTCCCACCCTAGTAAGTCTAGTTTTCTTCTTACTATAAACACAGTGGGCTGGGGGTTGACTTCCTCCTTTTAAGGAGACACTTAATTGTTAAATTGAGTTATTAGTCTTGGGCTCATTAAACATTCCGCCGGTCCTGCCAGTCCACGGGAGGTGGTTAACCCCATCTGTGCTGCTGTTAGGACTAAGGGAAAACAAATTATCGTTAGAAATTAACGAATCTGAATTTTTTAAAATATTTTTAATAACTTTTTTAACATTTATTTTTAGTCCTCTAGGACTTGAACATGTGATTGTCTAATCCCTTATCCCATAAACTGCAATGATTTACGATTGCAGTCTTTGGGAGAATCACCAAGGGCGTCATTTATCAAAAAACGGTGTAAAGTAGAACTTCCTTAGTTGCCCATATTAACCAATCAGATTCCTACTTTTATTTTCCAAAGGAACTGTCCAAAATTAACCGTGGAATCTGATTGGTTGCTATTGGCAACTAAGTCAGTTCTACTTTACACCAGTTGGATAAAAGACCCCCTAAGTTCCTATCAAGCCTTTTGTTATGACAGGCCTCAGAGGCTTCAGAAGGCCTGAGCCTGCCATAGCAACCAAACGGCTCTCACTGTCTAGTCACAGGGGAGTCGTTCAGTGATCGAAAGTGCATAGCTGCTTGTAAATGACCCCTTGAAATCGCCTGTCAAATTTTCAACAGTTTCTGTTTTACTGCTTTCAGTTTCAGTGTATCTACAGACTAACTTTCTGTTTTACAGGGAATCCATCAGGCAGCTGCTCTGATGGCTCCATGTGTAGCTGTTATCTCTGAATTCTTGACAGCTCACATACACTGAAACTGAAGGCTGTAACACAGAAATTGTTGACATTTTTGTAAATAAAGATAATTGAAAAATATGATTTTTAGCCCAAAATGAGTAAAAAGCAATGATAAAAGAAATTGCCTCCAAAGGTGTTGCTAGAATTTCAGCTGCCATGTGTGTATATATGACTAATAGCAATATTTATGACCATTATATGACTTGCATCTGGTATTGTTTAATTTTCGCCCTGCAGACCCTGTCTATAAATGTCTGTTCTACCTGATCTAGTGGGTCGAGACTAGCTGCTATGATGTTTCCTATACATGGAACATGGAGAGAATATGGGATACTGTTCCCTAATGCTCTCTCATCCAGAATCATTCAGAAACACCATGTAGGACATTATAAAGAAGTACTGAACAGTATTGATGTGAATAAGCACTTGAGAAAAATATAACATTAGTTGCATCAGCCTCTCTGTCTGTGTCTCACTGCTCACTCCTCCTCCCCTTCCTCTCTACATAGAATTCTATAGACAGCATATAATTTGAACCTTCTATGAGCAGAGAATTTAGAATATATGATAGCTTAGCAACAGTAGGAGGAAAACGGCTGATAAATGGAAAAAGAGGCATTTTTTCTCTTATAAGATTCATTACTACATTTGTTATATTTGCCTGCTTGAAGTTAGTGACCATTTAACTTTTTGATACCCCCAAATATAATACAGGATGCCCCACCAAAAAGTAGTCCTTCTCCAATATCTTCAAATCAAACTGCTTAATAGTAAATCTGTCTTAGGTGTCCATCGCAACCAATCAGATCTCAGCTTTCATTTTATCAGAGCCTGTAGGAACTAAAAGCTGGGATCTGATCAGTTGCTATTGGCAACAAAGACAGATTTACTATTAGGCAGTTTGATTTGGAGATATTGGAGGCAGGCCACTTTTTCGTTGGCCACCCTGTAGTACGTCAGTGGGCGTGAGAGATATATGGAGCAGGATCACTGGCTGATCCCCCTTCATGTGCGGCAGTTGCTGGCTGTATAATACAACTGGCATCCGGCCGCAATGACCAAGATCATTGTTATAGCTGCGATCGATAGCAACCACAGCATCTGAACCGTTAAACAGAGGGTGCTTCCTCTTCCCACTGATCGAAGCCCCATGGTTAAATTGTGGGGCTCTGATTGGTTGCTATGACAACTTGGGGCCTTGTGAAAGTTTACAGCACTGTCATAGTGAGCTGCCGGTGAAGCCGAGCCTTAGGATCAGAATCCCATAGACTGCAGTAGTATTCTATTGGAGTCTATGGTATGAGCGACAAGAAGATAGATAAAACATAAAAAAAATTAAATTAAAAAAGTTAAAAAAATAAATAAATCCACAAAAATATTACAAACTCAAATCACCCCCTTTCCTAATTTTACATTTAAAATAAACAATAAAAAATAAACACAACAGGTATTACTGTATCTGAAAATGTATGAAACGTTAAAATGTAAAAATATATTTGCAGCATGGGGAAAGCCATAAAGGAAAAAATAAAAAATGCATTCCACGCTATTTTTTGGTCACTTTGTCCCACCTAAAAAATGGAATAAAAAGTGATCAAAAAGTGGTATGTACCTTAAAATGGTATCAATAAAAACTAGAGCTCATTCCACAAAAAACAAGACCTCACACAGCTCTGCAAAAAGAAAATGAAAATGTTATGGGCATGGACATTTTTATTTTTTCAAAGGTTTTTATTATTAGTAGTAAAACGTAATAAAAACTATATATATTTGGTATTGCTGTAATTGTACTGACCCACAGAATAAGCTCTTCATGTCATTTTTACTGTACAGTGAACACCATAAAAACAAAATCTATGGCAGAAATCCATTTTTTATTTACATCCGACAAACAATTTTTTTTCTCATTTTTCAACACAATATATAGTGAACTAATAGTGCCATTAAAAAAATACAGTTTATCCAAAAAAAATAAGCCCTGATAAGGCTCTGTGAATGGAAAATTAAAAAGGGTTATGGGTAGAGATGAGCGAATCGAATCCCACGAAGTGAAATTCGATCCGAATTTCAGGATAAATTTAATTCGCCTAGAAGCCTAATTTCCTTGTGCTTCGTGTCAGCTAATCGATTTAACCTGAAATAGTATAAAAAACTAAAAAATTCTAACTTACCTCCTCCTTTTGCTCGTGACTGGCCACCAGCCTCCATCTTGCTTGAAGATCTCAGCCGAAATCCCATGCGGTGCGAGATTACATCATCACTAATGATGAGCGAGTATGCTCGGATGAGTACCGGTTCGGCTCGAGCATCGCTATGCTCGGCACATGACAGTACTTGGCCGAGTACCTTGTGCTCGGGCGGAATGCTCGAGTCTCCGCCCCGCACGTTTCGGGGGTTTTAAGTAGCCAAAAAGTTAGCTTCTGGCATTATAGTGATTGGCTGGCTGGAACGCGTCATCAGAGGTTATATAGCACCTGATGACGCATGTTCGGCTCAGACATAGTCAGGGAGAGCATCTGGTAGCAAGGGAAAGACAGAGCAGGGAGCGAATCTTAGCGATTTTAGTCAACCATAATGTTTTACAGGGTCAGCTCACCAGCAGGCCCTCAACCATAATGTTTTAGAGGGTCAGCTCACCAGCAGGCCCTCAACCATAATGTTTTATAGGGTCAGCTCACCAGCAGGCCCTCAACCATAATGTTTTAGAGGGTCAGCTCACCAGCAGGCCCTCAACCATAATGTTTTAGAGGGTCAGCTCAACTGCAGGCCCTCAACCATAATGTTTTACAGGGTCAGCTCACCAGCAGGCCTTAAACCATAATGTTTTATAGGGTCAGCTCACCAGCAGGCCCTCAACCATAATGTTTTACAGGGTCAGCTCACCAGCAGGCCCTCAACCATAATGTTTTACAGTCAAAAATAAAATATATAGACGGTTTGTTCCTAAAAATGCGCTGCAGGTACTTCCGTGAAGTGAGCCAGTTCTCACAAGTCCAATCTCATATAAATAAGAACCGCGCTGCTTTCAAGAAAAACTCCGGACACCTGGATAGTATTCCACTTCTCCTGGCCGGTTTTCTGTTTGGCCAAAAAGCCACACTGATGCCCCCTGTGTGATAAAGAAATCCCACAATAGTGAAGCACCGCCAACAGGGTGGGAAAGTCGCAGGTGATTAAATACTCACAAAAGCAAGTGTATCAATGTAGCCAAAATGGTTAGGAAACACCCCTCTGGCTTCTCAGCTGTTCCTGATATATATCCTTTCATATCATATTCATATCAGAAATCACCAGACATAGTGAAGCATTGCCTCAAATACATATACAAAGCACATTATTGGACTTACTAGATGCTGGTCACATAAAAGCAGTAAAACAGAAATCACTCTTCACAGCTCGACCCGGGTTTCGCTTTCGTCAGCTCACCATAATCAGGTGCCCGCTCAGGGTCTTTGGGCCCGCTCAGGCACCTGGGCCTGGTAGCGACTACTACCTCTGCACCTATAGCTACGCCCATGACCATAATGTTTTACAGGGTCAGCTCACCAGCAGGCCCTCAACCATAATGTTTTACAGGGTCAGCTCAGCAGCAGACCTTCACCCGTAATGTTTTAGAGGGTCACCAGCAGGCCCTTGCTCCAAATGTTTTTAAGGGTCACTAGCAGGCCACCAGTCATAATTTTTCAAGGGTGTGTATGATGCCCTCCTTTGTGTGTAATAAAGGGTGTATTGTAGTGCCGGTTCCTTGTCATTTTTGGCAGCCCTTTCACTTAGTGCATAGGCTTTATGAGTGTAGGAGTCCCACTACCTGAACAATTGTACCACAATGTGAACGGGCCCCTCATTTATGTGATATGCAGGCTGTTTCGGAGTGCCTCTTGCTTGTACATTTTGGCAGCACTTGCACTTTATACAGTATACAATAGAATATATATGAAAGAATGTTTTTTTCCTTAAAATTATTTTTTTTTTGGGTGTGTGTGTGTGTGTGGGGGGGGGCTTTGGGCGTATTTTTGTCAGTCTGTAAAAGTGGCATACAACTCGGACAACGTGGTTCCCAGCAGCGACCTGGGAGTCCAAGATGCATCCATACATCGTCCCCATGCTGTTCCCGATCCTTTTTGGTGGTTTTTGTGTCACTTTCAGACCTTTTCCAATGGACCAGGCACCCTCCCCAGGGGGTGCCTGGTTGTCTCCCATTGAATTCCATTATACTCGGGTGCTCGGCCGAGCGCACGAATATCGCGATGTGTTCGGACCGAACACCCGAACACTTTGGTGCTCACTCATCACTAATCATCACGCCGATGTGATGATGTCATAGATCACCACGCCAGCCAGCATGATCACGTAATCTCGCACTGCACGGGATTTCGGCTGAGATCTTCAAGCAAGATGGCAGTGGCCGGCCCGTCGCGAGCAAATGGTAAGTTTGGTTTAATTTTTTTTTTATTGTAAATTTTACACTCAGATGCCGGGATCATATATGAATGCGGCATCTGAGGGGTACAATGACGGGGGGCCGCGCTATCGCAGCTCCCTATCATTGCAACCGCTACTTACAAAAAAATGTGCTTCGTGACGAAGTAATTAGTCACAAAGCCAATTTTTTTGTGAAACTTGGTGAATCAGCCGAATCGAACTTTTAAGAAATTCGCTTATCTCTAGTTAAGGGGTTTATCTCATCTCACCGTTACTAAGGCAAGATGGGACAAAGCCCCAACCACCGGATGGACGGAAACAGTGGAGCTACTAAAACACAGGAGCACCGGCCCGCTCTATTGCTTCCTGGCCATCTGGTGGTCAGGGCTTAGTCCCATCTTGCCTTAGTAACGGTGAGATGAGAGAACACCTTCTGCTCTGCACTTCAGAGGTATAAGAACTTTAGAAGACCTGTTTTGCATTAGGTACAGCAATTTTTTCCTCCCAGTAACCTTTAGTCTCTTTGTTTTATCTGTCTACAACTAGCTTTGAGTTCTAGGGGAAATGGCACAGTTCGTAATAAATGCTTCATTGGCGTTTTAACACTATGTGTATGTAACTAGGTCCATTATGTCAGACCTGTTTTGATAGTTCAGATGTTGGTACTTGACGTGTTAATTAAAATAACATGTTAGAACATACCTGCAGTTTGTCAAAACTACCCCAGATTTATTTGAATAGAATGACGTGAAGTATGCATTGCAGATGTATGCTTATAATGTGTTTGCTCTGATAGACATTCTTATAATGATTCTCTAAAGTGAGAAGCCATTATTTAACCAGCTGCAACCTTCCTGCACGCACTCACATGCTCATCTTATTCCCCCAATTTGTTTGTAGAGTGGCAAGTGGAAAACCCATTAGTTCTGGCGTAACTATTGACCTACTATGAAACCTTCAAGGAATGTGGAAATAATACTGTGGCTGCATAATTAGACACATACAGATCTGAAAAAATGTATTGTGCATGACGAGCAGTAGTAGGACATCTCAGAGAGAGTAGCCTGAAGGATTTTTCAGTTCTGTAGAAAGATCTACTGGAAATATAAGCTTATATTTAATAATATAATAATAATATTAGAGCATTTCAGAAAACTAAGGTAGATTTGTGCAAAAAAAATATATAAAGCAGAGTACTATGCCAGGAGAAATGTATGAAGATAAATCACTTAGAAAAGTTCTTGTGATAACTTAAAGGGGTTGCCTCACTTCAGCATGGTGTCCATGCCTGCACAGTATAGGAACATTGCAGGGTTGTAGTAAACTCTGGATACAAGCAGTGTATAATGCAATGGAAAAATGAATCAAGCCAGCAAAGGAGGCAATATGGGCAATCACAATACATTAGTAAGTGCCTTGTATTATCTTTGTCTACACAATAAATACCATTTACTGAAGTGAGACAACCCATTTAAGCAAGTGTTCCCAACTTGGACATTTATGTTCAGAAATGTCTGATAGATACGAGTCCCTGACCAGCATGGTGAGGTGGCCACCAGCCGTTGCATCCAGGTAGTGAGTTAGTAGAAAAGTGGACACACATATGCTCAGCTTTTTTCATTCACCACTGTGGAAATTATGCAAACAGCCACAAAGGGCAACCATCTTACCAAGCAGGTTCTCCTCATAGTTGATGGCCGCAGAAGTGGGATCCACATCTATTACATATTTATGTATAGTATATGCCATAAATATCTAAGTCTAAAAGATGCCTTCTTGAACCCTCCCGCAAAGGCTACTAACCGCCTACAGCTGGTCACAGATTTGTATTTTACTCGCTTATATAGCGCTGACATATTCTGTAGAGCTTTACAGACATTAGCATCACACTTCCACCAATGGGGCTCACATAAAAGGATCCCTATCAGTATGAATATAAAGAGAGGTGATGGTGGCACTGTTCAGCACCCGAATGCAAAAAGGGGAAATTCCAGAATCGGCCTGTTGAACCTCCACGGACCGGGGTGCCTGGCGTGTGCAGACAGAAAGTATCCAATCAAAGTAAAAACAGATCCGCGGCACTCACCGTCCGATTATAGTGGTTTCTTTATTGCAGAGTACTTGTTACACGGGGGTAGAGACTCACATGGGTAGTAATAGACAACAGCGACGGCCGTTTCGCGGGGCTTCCGCTTCTTCCGGCTGTTCAGCATGCTCCAAGCTCCGTACCTGCGCTGGTTATAGGCGTCACCAGGGGGAGGGGTAAACCAACCCATCTCCTAGCAACTGGTAGACGCCTCACAAGCAGCGTCTGCGCTTTGTGGAGCTTTTTAAAAGACATTAATATACAAACAAAAAACATACAAAAAACATACATATAAGCAGCTATCCATAACAGCGTCTGCCAAGGGTTACGTTTATCTGACTTGTTAAAAGAAAATGAAAAAAGATGAAAAAAAGAATAGAAAAAGAATTGTATCAAAGTACAGGGATCACGTTAGAAACACTAGATAAAAACCGACATATCATTCCGTTCATTTAGACCCAGTTGACCTACAGCATCAGTTTTTATTATATGACGGGCCTCCTTCTGGAGCAATACGCGATGTCTGTCACCTCCATACATTACTGGTGGTACATACTCTAAGCCCGCAAATTTTAATACATTAACATTTCCTCCATGTTGGCACCTCACGTGCTCAATTAGACGTGTCCTTCCTTTTCCAGTCTTAATTGAATTGCGGTGCTCGCGTATACGCTCCAGGAGGGGTCTCTTCGTCTTCCCAATATAAAAAGAACCGCATATGCAGATCAACGCATAAACCACAAAACTTGTTCTACAGGTTATGAGATGGTTGATATGGTATTCCACACCTCCAATACATAGGTGCCGACCCTGTAATATGTAATTACACACTGAGCAATTCCCACAGCGGTGGTTACCAATCGGTCTCTTTGAGGATAACCAATCCTTCTCTTTTAATTCATTATAACGACTCCTTACCAGGATGTCCCTGAATGTTCTGCATCTTTTAAATGCTAGTATCGGTTTTTGTTCAATTAAATGTCCTAAACCTTCCTCTGATTTTAATATCTCCCAGTTGTTCAGGATAGATTTCTTTATGTCCTCAGCCATCGGGCTATGTTGGAACACAAAAACAAATCTATTCTGGTTTTCTACATCCCCTTTCTTCTTACGTCCACTTGACGACAGTAGTGCTCTCTGTGTGTGGTTCTTTGCCCTCTCTAATGCCATATCTAGGCGTCCCTGTTGGTAGCCACGTTGGATTAGTCTATTCTTCAATTCCTCTGCCTGTCTTAAAAAGACATCATTGCAGCTATTAATCCGCCTCAATCTTAAAAACTGCCCATATGGGACTGATTCCTTTACGCTACGTGGATGATAGCTGTCATGGTGTAGGAGGGTATTCGTCGCAGTGGGTTTTCGGTACCCTTCGGTACGCAAAGCACCATCAACTACGGTGACGCGAACGTCCAGGAACTCAATGGACCCCCTCCAAAATTGAGGGTGAACCCCATGTTCATGTCGTTCGCGTCATTAAGATGGTCTACAAATTGCTCACACTGCTCCTGCGTCCCTGCCCACACCATGAAGACATCATCCACGTAGCGCAGGAAAAGGCGTATATGTCCAAGGAAGGGATTAGATGTAGTGAAGACATACCTATCCTCGAATCTCCCTAAGAAGATATTTGCGAAAGTGCAGGAGACGGGCGTCCCCATGGCAGTACCAAAGAGCTGTCTGTACCACTGGTCGTTAAACTGGAACACATTGTTCTCAAGAATAAACAATAGAGACTCCCTCACGAATCCTCCAAACAAAGGGTTCCTCCCTGAACATTCAATAAGTTCAAGGACGGCATTCACCCCAGCTTCCTGGGGATACGTGTGTAAAGGTTTACCACGTCCAGGGACACCAAACTCCAGCCATCCTGCCACTGGATATTCTCCAGTGCCAGGAGGAAGTCGTTGGTGTCACCTAGATACGTGGGAAACCTACACAGAATAGGTCGCAAAAGCCAATCCAAATACCTCGATAGGGGCTCAGTCACTGATCCAATCCCCGACATGATTGGTCGCCCGGGTGGGTGGGTCAGTGACTTATGCACCTTGGGGAGGAAATACCATGCCGGTCTTTTAGGAAAGGGAGGAACCAGTTTGTCAATGGCACTGTCATGGAGGACGCCCGCCTCCACATACTTCTTTAAAAGTGCCACCAATTTGACACTAATCTCAGGAACAGGGTCCATGGGAATTTTCTCATAGGTGGAAATGTCATTCAATTGTCTCCCTGCCTCGGTTGTATAAAATTCACGTGACATCACAACAACATTGCCCCCCTTGTCCGCCGGCTTGATGACAAGGTCTGAGTTCCGTAACCACTGTATAGCGGCTAGCTGTTTCTTATCCAAATTCCCTTTTTCTTTTGGATATATTAAAGCCTTCGTGTCTCTTAAAACCCTTTTACTGAATACATCAATCACCGAGCCAGCGGGCATAGGGGGCAAAAGATGACGGCACACCACCACGAAAGTCACCACTTACTATTTTGGGTGTTGAATCTGAAGCTAAACTGGTATCCGTCAAAAACTCTAGACATTCTACTTCTTGTGCATTGAAAGGTTCAGATATATTATATCCCATAGGGTCCAGACTTACTGGTCTGTCCCCTTCTCTCTTATCAACTTGATGTATTGGGACATTACTATAATGTTTCTTCAAATATAGTTTGCGAACATTCCTGAAAAAGTCGATTTCAAAAGCTGTTCTGTCAAACTGTACTGTCGGGCTGAACCCCAGTCCTAAATTGAGGACTGAGGTGCAGTCCGAAGGCAGCTTCGACATTACTAATATTTATAACAAGGTTAGGAGTGGCGTGGTTAGGCTCATTTAGTTCCTCCAAGACACCTGCTTCCTTCTGCGTGTCGACCTGCGTACGTCTTCTCCTCCGACCCCCCCTCCTTGTTCTCCTCCTAAAGGGGGATTACTCTGGGGTTTTGGTGGTTGTTTACTGGAGTCATCTGATGCACTTGACTCTGATTTCGTTGTCCAATAATCGCTTTTAGGTTTCTTAAAGGGCCGTCGCTTCCTTTGTTTTCTTCTCTGCCAGTCGAATACTCGGCCAGAATCATAATCCATTTTATCCCGTAAGAACTTATCTTTCTTTTTCTCTTTAATCTCTGTCTGGGTTATGGTCAATTTCTTATTCATTCGCTTTTCAAAAGATACAAACTGGGCTTCAGACAGTCGTGTTTTTAGTTCCTCCTGTGCTCTTTGAAGATCCGCACTGATAAGAGTATATTCTTTTTCATTTCTATCCATTACCATCTGCAGGATCTTTAAAGAAAAATCCATATGAAGTTCTTTCCACTCAGTTGTAAAAGCGGCATCCTCTTCATACTGTGCCAAATCTTTGTAAATACGAAGACCGCGTGGGACACGCCCACTTTCCTTATACGATCTTAATGAATTCAATGTCCAGAATAAACGGACTTCCTTGTCAGCCAACTGAAGGACTTTATTCTCTAATGTCCTCGTGCTGCATGATTGTATTAAGTCTTTCAAATTACAAATTCTCTACCCCCGTGTAACAAGTACTCTGCAATAAAGAAACCACTATAATCGGACGGTGAGTGCCGCGGATCTGTTTTTACTTTGTTTGGATACTCCCTATCAGTATGTCTTTGCAGTCTGGGAGGAAACTGGAGTGATAAGAAGAAACCCATGCAGACAAGAGGAGAACATACAAACTCCATGCAGATTATGCCCTTGGTCGGATTTGAACCTACGCTACAATGTACCGCTGCTAAACACTCAGCCACCGTGTTGTCCACATACTGTACCTAAAAGGGTTGTTGATTGAATCATGGTCCAGCCACAGCAGAAGTGGACATCCAAGACAGCCAAGTTCTGCTATAAGAAAAGTATGTAGGCCTCACGTTATGTAAAAGTTTATTGTGAGGGTTTAAGCATACAACACCTAGAGCGATGTACTAAGTGTAATGAGGCACGGCAATCACTGTTTACTCTGACAAGAGACATCGTCAAGAAATCTTATGTTTATAGCCAGCTTACGTCTTGTATGACCTTGTCTTCATCTACGTACTAGAATCCACTAATAGAAAAATGTGAAGGAGATATTTTTCCTAAACTCAACAATCACATTAGGTACTGTTTAATCTACTTGCTTATTTGACAGGGAAACAGATACATTAAAATTGTTGATCTCTCAGCGGCCATGGACATATGAGGGTTACTGTAAACAGATGACAAAGGAGAGGAAAAGCAGCATGTTCTGTACATTACCTCCTCTCATGCCCTTAATTACTTACTGAGGGAACACTGACCCCTGTGTGAGTATTCACTGCCTGTCCCAGAATACCACATAAGGGGATATATTTAAAGGGTATTGTGCCATAAACTACTTTTTACTCTAAGTTTATTTTCATCAATTACTCTAGCTCCTATTCCTCCTTGGATGTTTTTATTTTTTTATTTTTTCAAATTTTCAATTTCTCATTAGCAGTTTTCTCTCATCCTATGTCCTGGTTTGTCATGTGACTGCTGTCCCATCATACTTTAGGGCAGTGAGATGTATCCTGACATCAGCAGATCATGTGATGGTTCACTTTCTACCTCCATTTATCCAAAATTCTCAGTGTAACTGGATTTATAACAAACACAACTTGTGTGTACGTCCATCATTTATTAGAGGAAAATTCAACCTCATATATTATCTATCTCATATTTATCTATCTATCTATCTATCTATCTATCTATCTATCTATCTATCTTTCCTTATTGTCCTTCAGGCAGCGCAACACAAAGGGTTAATATCTTGCTCCTCCCGTCTAGGACATAAGATAAATTATGTATATCATGTATCATATGAGGTGCCGGAAGAGTATCCAGAGTTATATGCATGTTATAGAGTTGGAGATGTGCTCCAGAATTTCCTGCATGATATGACATGGAAGTGGTTTCCAGAGTTAGGCTACTTTTACACTGGCGTCTGGGTTTTTATTTGTGAGATCCGTTTAGGGCTCTCACAAGTGGTCCAAAACGAATCAGTTTTGCCCTAATGCATTCTGAATAGAAAAGGATCCGCTTAGAATGCATCAGTTTGCCTCCGTTCAGTCTCCATTCTGCTCTGGAGGCGGACACCAAAACGCATAATTTCTGATTCTCTTGAAGGTTTTGCTGAAGAAATGAGGCGAAGGTTAGATGACTTGGCACTTCACCTGGAGGGGGCGGAGGCGGCGCATTAACTCAGCCCTCACCGACATTACGTGCAAACCTTAGTCCCCCTGATGGACCAAATGACGCCTGAGCAGGTGCATGATTTTATAAATTTGATGAAGAATGGGTCGTGGGAAATTTTGCACCACCCCCCTATCCCACTCCTTTCACCTCTCCCCTTTCCGCCAACCATCCCATTCCTGTCATCCGTCCCTTTCCCACCCCCCCGAGCATGTGTTTAATCTTCCTTCTTTTTCTTCTACGCCTTCTCCTCCTTACTATACTGCTCCAACTTCTTTCCAAACTCCCTCTTCAACACATGCTCGGGAACATTCCAGTTCCGACCCATCCACTCCACACCCCTCAAGTCCCAGCTGCATCTTTTCCTGCGGCCCATCGTTTTTATCCCTCCACCGTTTCTGTCCCTTATTTAATGTACATGTTTGAATTTTTTTTGATATTTTGTGTTAAATAAATACGTTTTCTGTACTTTAGTGTGTGTGTGCTTTATTTTCTAGTAGAGCTGTGGCCACTCCAGCTATTGGAAAAATAGAACTCCCAGCCAGAAACAACATTGCGTTTATTAGAACGCTTGTAGAATAAAAAATACGTTTCTAGGAGTTTTATTTTCTCCACGCCTGTAGTGCCAAAGGTGGCTGAATCTTTGACGTTGCATGATCAATAAGGGGCTTTCTTATAGCCCCTTATTGATCATATTCCGGCTGATTGGCACATGAACAAGCAAATGCTTGTTCATCAGTCAATCTTGTGCAAATCGACATGAACCCTTGTGGGAGTCACCTTACATGTGAATCAGCCTCATCAACAACAGCGCAAAATTTTAATTTCGCTCTTTAGCACAGATGAAGCTATCACATAAAGTATCGTCTTTACCACAAGGGACAGGAAAGGGACATGATGCTGTTAAAGGTGTTCTCCGGGTTCAGAGCTGAAGCCGGACCTGCACCCAGCCAAAGAACTGAGCAGTTTAAGCTCCAATGTTCTCCTTTGCCATGCGCAGCAGGATCACGCAGGACAATTGCTGACAATAACACACTGCTAAGCAGGGGATTCCGCCAAACAGTGTGTTTGTTTACATCACAGTCTCTAATGGTTCAAAATATGGCTATGTATGTGTTCTGCTGTGAACCAGGATAACCCCTTTAACAAGCATTTTTTTTCATAACAAGGCAGATTTTGAGATGTTGTAAAATATATCACTAGTGTAGCATAACCATTCTTGTTGGCTGATTAAAAAAAAGTAGACTAAAGGTGTTTTAAAAAAACTTTTTTAAAATTTAATATAAGAGAAAACAGTAAACAAAGAAATCAGCTAAACTGTCCCTCATTCGGCGACGGCGAGGGTTGACCGTATGGCAAATTTTGCAGCCTGGTGAATGTGCAATCAACCTCTTGCGGGTCCAGGCGCAGTGGTTCCTCTGATAAAAGAGTTATGTAGAACTACACAAGCCTTGACTATATCGTCTATTGTTTCCACTTTTAGATTAATGGCTTTAGTGAGAATACGCCATTTTGCAACTAAAATGCCAAAGGCGCACTCCACCAGTTGTCAAGCGGTTCAGTCTGTAGTTAAACACGCGCTTTGTAGTTTTCAAGTCCCGGATAGAGTACGGCTGTATGAGGTTCTCACACTTTTGGAACTCCTCGTCCCCTACTACGACAAATGGCATTGGAGGTCCATCAGTACATGGCAAAGGTCTCGGTGGTGGTAATCCAAATTGCTTTGAGGCGTCGCATAGATGAGTTTTTGAAAGCCATCGAGTCATTTGTCCGCCCATACGCTCCAATGTCAGCTGCGATCGATAATCAGCATCTGCAATGACCATCAAGATAATTGAGAAATATTTTTTGTCCAGATCCACTTCCAGAAGGATTTACAATTCGTATATGTTTACCATCCACAGCTCCGACACAATTAGGGAATTGGTAGGTTTCCATGAACTTGTCTGCTATTTAAAGCCACTGTTCTGTTATTGGATGTGGGGTGTAATCCTCATGCAATACCTCCCACAAGGCACGACAAGCATTGCGGACTATACCGGAGATGTCGAAATTCCCATGCAATATTGGTAATGTAACGATGACAGACTTGCTCCCGTAGCAAGAAACCTGTAAAAAAAATAAGAAAAAAATAAGAAAAAAAAAGAAATAATGTATATACAGCTATACAAAACTGGCAATTCTTTTACCTTATTTTCACCATTAGCCGCTCTGCAGGAGAAATTGCTCTTCTGTAGCAGGTATCCTTTCTTTCAATGCGTGATGAAATGCGCTGCAGCAGCTGGTCATAACTATCAACAGTCATGCGAATATAATTGAAACATTTTTCAGGATTCGCACAAAGCTCCAAATACAGGACAGAAAAAACTCCTCTGGTCATCCGATTGGAAGTTATCAGGTGTATCCAATACCGGCGCCTTCTTCTTTCCTGATCACGTCTTCTCCATCTCATTTTCAGGATTAGAAACCTCAATCGCAGATGTATGTGTGCAGGCAACATGGTTCCAAAACACAATGAGCCTGAATAGTGGTTTACCTGCTTAGATACACTGTAAAAGTCGGTTGACACTTTAAGACACACCTCCTTCTTAAAAACGGATCCTCTAAACGGAAGCCAAAATGGAAGCAAACGTAAGTATCGGATCTGCATTACAGATGGATCCGTTTGGACGGATCCATTAAAAAGTGGTCCGTTTGAATCCACTTTGCAACTTTTAAAACAGATCTGTGAAACGCCATAGAGCTGGAGGTGCTCCAGAATTACCTGCATGACATGACTGATCTGGAAGTGGTGTCCAGAGTTTATTTCTCCATTGGGTGTTCCATGGGATGATTGAGCTGAGATTTATCATGGAGTGTACTGTGTAGGTTTCTCATATGCAGTTGGTGTTCCCTGCAGACTATCAATGTATGTTTCCGGGTGTGTCCCTGTGAGAAGTGTTGGTTCGGCTGTTACAAGCACTGTTATTACCTTCAGGACTGCAGGAAGTGTCTCCATCTAAGGAGTCATTTTGGAGTAAAAGTATACAGGTGCAGCCAAGCTAAACTTGATGGGTAACATGTTAAGTAAAAAATGTCACAAGAGGTAAACTAACTCTTTTGCTGTATTTCAACAGTTTATCACAAAATGGTATGACTCGTGTTATCAGAGTGTTTTTAGCTCTGGAATGTCCTGGAATGGCTCATATGTAGCTTGTATGTATGTTTGAATAAATGTAAGTTAAGAAATTCATCTATCAGAATCCTCAATCAGCTGAACAAGACAAGCTTCATCTACTGGTCATTGGAAAACCAGGGCCCTTCAAGTCGGCTGACCAGCTGTTTATAGAGAAATATAGAAGCCAGCAAGCCTACACTGCTAGGATTAAGAATACTATTAAAGACTGATTCTAAATTTCAAGTACTCCAGTTACCAGGTGGAGTTACAGAACACTTAACTCTGTCTACACAGTCGCTTGGGCAGTGAAAAGAGGGGGGGGGGGGAGGCATTGGATCAAATATGCAGGGCTGCTACATGGTCTTTTCCATGTATCTTTATAAAACAATATAAGTTGGATGTATCTGGTGCTTGCGATTTAGCCTTTGACAGACAAGTGATTATTAAGGCTGCTGTCACGCCGCCCAAGGGGAAGAGAGTTCGTGCACCCCATCTGCCACCCAAGCCTCTGTCCCTACCTACTTGCACTTGCCAGTCCTAGAAAACGGAGTGCAACTGAGCGGCGGTCCCTTACCTCAGTAAGTGCGGAGGAGAGAAGGAGGACAGAGACAGATAGGCGGGCGGCGTAGTGGCAATAGTAGCAGACTGAGTAAGGCTATATGGTGACTCACTAGCGGAGTACAAACACTGGGGTCGTATCAATACAGAGAAGCGAGACAAGACGAGTCTGTAAACGAGCCAAAGGGTCAAACCAGGAGGTCATGTCAGTACACGGGAAATACGAAGTCATGTCAAGTAACAAGCCAAAGGTCAATCGAAGAGGTCGTGTCAGGTTCAAGGAAGCAAGAAGTAGCGGGTCAAAAACTAGCACAGGTCCAAATCCAAATAGCACAGAATTAGCAGTATCAGAGAGCCCTAGACAATTGATCACAGGCAACCTGTGGCCAGCAGGTTGCCTGTTTAAATACTGCAGGGCAGAGGTCAAGTGATGTGGCCAGTGTCACATGACCTGCCCAGACCTCTGCAATCGAGCGCCAAGTGCCCAGCTCGGCGCTCAGCCCCTACAGTGTTTCCACGGGAACAGGGAATTCTGGCTGCACAAAGAGGAAGTGTGCGGCGGGAGCGCAACGCCCCCCGTTGCCCTGGTGACCAGGACGCCGAGCGGGCCCCCCGCAAGGTGCTCGCAGCAGAACGTAGCGTGCATCCATGCTGCCAAGACACAGCAGGGCACCGGCGGCGCAGGAGGGAAGAGGCATGTAGCCGGAGCCCTGTGACAGTACCCCCCCTCCACTAGGGGCCTCTGGACCCAAGGACCGTGGAAGTGGTTTCTCTGGGTGCTCACGGTGGAATTTTTTAATCAGTATGGTAGCATGCATCTTATGTGCTGGCACCCAGGACCTCTCCTCAGGTCCGAAACTCTTCCAATAGACCAGGTACTGTAATGAATTCCGAACCTTCCGTACATCAATAATCTTCTAAATGACGAATTTGTCTTGCCCCTCAACCTCTACGGGAGAAGGAGGTCCTTGACGCTGGGCTCACACCTGAGCGTTTTACAGCGTGTTCCTACGCGCTGTAAAACGCTCAACAGGCGAAAAACCCATGTTTCCCTATGGGCATGGTTCTCACTTGAGCGTTTTACAGCGCGTACAAACGCGCTGTAAAACGCCCTACGCCCAAAGAAGTACAGGAGCTTCTTTGGGGCGTATTGTCGCGCATATTGTGATTGACGCCAGTGTGGTCAATCACATGAACGCGCGCACGACGCGCGTTTCCTATTTCCAAAAACGCGCTGTAATACGCGCGACTAAAACGCGCGTATCAAATACGCTTTAGTATGAACCGAGGGTGAGAAGGAACCACGGGTGAAATGTATCTCTTTAACAGTGATTTGTGAAACACATTGTGAATGCGGAGAGAGTCAGGTAAATTCAATCTAAATGACACGGGATTAATTATGTCAATAATCTCGTAGGGTCCAACAAAACGCGGTGCAAACTTCCTGGAAACCCCTTTTAAGGACAGATTCCTGGTGGATAGCCACACCTTGTCCCCGATCTCAAAATTAACCCCCTTGGAGTGCCTTTTATCAGCTTGTTTTTTCTGAACCTCCTGAGCATTATCCAGGTTCGATCGAACCTGGGCCCAGACTGTGCACAGTTCTGAAGTGAAGCTATCTGCCTCCGGGTTGAGTGAGGACACAGAAAGACTTGAACTAAAATGAGGATGAAAGCCTAGGTTGCAGAAGAATGGAGACACCCCCGTGGAGGAGTTCACCCGATTGTTGATGGCAAACTCCGCCAACGGAAGGTATCTCACCCACAGATGCTGGTTATCAGACACATAACATCTCAAAAATAGTTCAACAGCCTTATACAACCGTTCAGTCTGCCCATTGGTCTCAGGATGGAAGGCAGGCGAAAAGGACAAAGAAATTTCGCACCTTTGACAGAAGGCCCTCCAAAATTTAGAGACGAACTGAACACCCCTGTCAGAAACAATATTTTCGGGAACTCCATGCAAATGTACGATGTGTTCAATAAACAACGATGCAAGAGTCTTGGCATTAGGGAGCTTAGTGAGAGGGACAAAGTGAACCATTTTACTAAAACGGTCAACCTCTACCCACACCACTGACTTCCCCTCGGAGGCTGGCAAGTCAGTAATAAAATCCATAGAAATATGTGACCATGGCCTGCACGGAATAGGTAGGGGTGGTAATTCCCCTGCAGGGCTCCTTCTTTGAGTTTTAGACCTGGCACATACCTCGCAAGCTGACACATAGGAACCGACATCTCTAGATAGTGAGGGCCACCAGAAAGACCTAGATATGAGTTCCATAGTGGCATCGATACTGGGATGGCCACATAAAACAGAGTCATGGCACTCACCCAAAAGCCAGAGACGGAGGTGCCCAGGAACAAATAACTTATCTGATGGAGTCCATGCAGGGGCAAGATGTTGTGCTAACACGATCTTCGAAGAGAGGTCTGAGGATACAGAAGCCACAAGAGCCAAGAGGATAGGTTCAGAAGGGGTGTCAGGAGGCTGGAAGGTGCAAAAGCTTCGAGAAAAGGCGTCCGCCTTGACATTCTTACTTATGGGCCTGAAAGTAATAGAGAAGTTAAAGCGGGTTAAAAACAGGGCCCACCTGGCTTGTCTAGGATTAAGGCGTTTGGCGGCTTCAAAAAACACCAAATTCTTATGGTCCGTGAGAACCGTGACACAGTGTTTGGCCCCTTCTAAAAAATTTCTCCACTCCTCAAATGCCCATTTGATGGCCAGTAGTTCACGGTTCCCGATGTCATAATTCCTCTCAGTGGGAGAGAACTTACGTGAAAAGAACACGCAGGGTCTTGAATTAGTGAGGTTGGGAGATCCCTGAGAAAGAATAGCCCCCACCCCATTCTCAGATGCATCAGCTTCCACTATAAAAGGTTCCTCCGGATCTGGCTGGATCAAGACTGGGGCGTTCTGAAAACACATCCTAAGGGTCTCAAAAGCCTTGAGGGCCTCAGACGGCCAGTTGACAAGATCCGCCCCTTTCTTGGTTAGGTCGGGCAAAGGTTTGGCGATAACAGATACATTTTTTATAAACTTTCAATAGTAATTAGAGAATACTAAAACACATTGTAATGCTTTTAGGGAGGATAGTCTCACCCAGTCTTGAATTGCCCGAACCTTCTTAGGATCCATCTTAAATGAGTGAGGAGTAAGGATATACCCAAGATACAAAATCTCCTGTACTCCAAACACGCATTTCTCTAATTTGACGGACAACTGATTTTCCCTAAGGATTCCAAGCACAAGTCTGAGATGAGAGACATGGGAATCCCAATCAGAAGAGAAAATCAGAATTACATCTAGATACACGATCATAAACCTGCCCAGGGGCGTAGCTATAGGGAGTGCAGAGGTAGCGGTCGCTACCGGACCCAGGAGCCTGAGGGGGCCCAAAGACCCTTGTGCCGCATAAGAAGAGACACAAAGCACTGAGGGAAGGGGGGCCCAAGCTGAACTTTTGCACCAGGGCCCATCAGCCATTAGCTACGCCCCTGAACTAGCCGATATACTCGCTGAAAATATCGTTCATGAAAATCTGAAAAACTGGCGGGGCATTACTGAGCCCAGATGGCATGACTAAGTACTCAAAGTGTCCCTTTGGAGTGTTGAAGGCAGTTTCCCATTCATCTCCCTCTTTAATACAAATGAGGTTAAATGCCCCTCTCAAATCCAGTTTGGAAAACCAGGACGCTCCCAGAACCTGGTTGAACAAGTCAGGAATCAACGGAATGGAATATTGATTCCTAATGGTGATCTTGTTCAACTTTCTGTAGTCTATACAGGGTCTGAGACCACCGTCCTTTTTTTTTAACAAAAAAACCCCGCACCCATGGGGGAGGTGGAAGGTCGAATATTTCCTTTTTTCAAGCTCTCCCTAATATACTCCTTCATGGTGGTGCGCTCAGGACCAGATAGGTTGTAAATGAGACCCTTAGGGAATTTAGACTCTGCTTCTAAATCTATAGCGCAGTCATACGATCTATGGGGAGGAAGAGTCTCGAACTCGGATATAGAAAAAACATCTTGGAACTCCTCAATATACGTGGGGACTGAGATGGAACTAGAGGAAACCCCTGCCTGGACGAAGGTCAAACAAGAACTACAATTGGGACCCCACTTTTCTAACTCGCCCAGGGTCCAATTAATGGTCAGGTTGTGTAGCTAAAGCCAGGGCATCCCTAAGACCACCTCCACAGGCAGATTTTCGAGAATAAAGAGCGAACACTTCTCAGTATGATACACCCCTACCGACAAAGTTATTACTGGAGTACAAAACTTGACAGTTCCTCCCAGCAAGGGAGTAGAGTCAATGGCGACAATATAGATAGGAGTGGACAGATTCAACACTGGGATTCCCATCTGTACCGCAAACTGAAGATCCATAAAACTAAATGCAGACCCAGATTCAACAAACGCTCTACCTAACCCCTTGAGGGTCCCAAAGGCGACAGAGACTGGTAGCAACAACTTTTTTATTACCACCTGCATGAGTACCTTGTCTTTAGATCCCACCAACTTAGATGACCCTCTGGAAGGAGGAATCTTTGGACATTGACAAACCCAATGTTCAGAGTCACCGCAGTAGAAACAGGTGCCCCGTCATCGACGTTGTTCTCTTCGGGTCATACCGAGTTGCATTGGTTCATCCATTTGGGGCTCCAACTTAAGTCCCATGGGCACGGATTCCGGTTTGGAAGATCCCTGGAGAGAAAGCAGATGTTCCCGCTGTCTTTCCCTGACACGTCTGTCCAACCTAATGGCCAAAGTCATGGTTTCCTCAAAAGTCTCTGGGCAGGGGTAACATACCAGCATATCCTCCAGATTCCCTGCCTGGCCTGACCTGAACTGGTTTTTGAGTGCCGGTTCATTCCAGTCGGAGGGTACGCACCACTTACTAAACTGGGTACAGTAGTCCTCAACTGGCCTATCACCCTGAAGGAGGGACTTAGGGTGAGACTCGGCTATGGAGGCTCTGTTGGGTTCATCGTACAGAACCCCCAGTGTCTGAAAAAATGCATCCACTGACCTAAGGCAAGGAGAGTCAGGAGGCAAGTAGAACGCCCACTCCTGAGGCTTGCCCTGGAGAAGGGAAATAATTATTCCTACCCTCAGTTGGTCGGGACCAGACGAATGAGGACGCAAGCGAAAATACAGCTTTCCTTGAAAGCCAAAAAACACTTGCGGTCTCCGGAAAAGCGGTCTGGCAGCTTGACATGTGGTTCTGCCTGCAGAGCAGCCAGGGCGGATAGTGGGGGCGTCCGAGCGGATTCCTCGGCCTGTAACCTTTCCCCTAGTTCCTGAACGATTTGCGCCAGGTTCTGCATGTGGTCGGTGCGACTCTGTATAGGGTCCATGGTGATATATGGCCTGTGATTCTGTCACACCGCCCAAGGGGAAAAGAGTTCGTGCACCCCCTGTCTGCCACCCAAGCCTCTGTCCCTACCTACTTGCACGTGCCCCTCCTAGATAACGGAGCGCAACTGGGCGGCGGTCCCTAACCTCAGTACGTGCGGAGGAGAGAAGGAGGACAAAGACAGATAGGCGGGCGGCGTAGTGGCAATAGCAGCAGACTGAGCCAGGCTATATGGTGACTCACTAGCGGGGTACAAACACTGAGGTCGTGTCAATACAGAGAAGCGAGACAAGACGAGTCTGTAAACGAGCCAAAGGGTCAAACCAGGAGGTCACGTCAGTACACAGGGTAAATACAAAGTCAGGTCAGGTAACAAGCCAAAGGTCAATCCAAGAGGTCGCGTCAGGTTCATTGGAGCAAGAAGTAGCGGGTCAACATCCAAATAGCACAGAAGTAGCAGTATCAGAGAGCCCTAGACAATTGATCACAGGCAACCTGTGGCCAGCAGGTTGCCTGTTTAAATACTGCAAGGCAGAGGTCACGTGACGTGGCTAGTGCCACATGACCTGCCCAGACCTCTGCAGCCGAGTAGATGGGAGGAGCATCTATTGTCCATCTATCCATAACTGACAAGTAACTTCAGATAGAGTAGTGGTTATTGAAGGCAAGAAAAAGAAGCTTTGTGAGCATGTGCGTCCTGTATTACAAAGCACCATTACAGGACATTACCAACAGAAACTGAAATCGAAACTAATTTGCCACGAGGGACATTGGTAGATTAATAACTTTAGAATAAGGCAGTTTTGATAAATGGTGGAAATTGAGGAAAGTGATATAACCGTGATATTTGTTAGGCAGGATACATTTATTTTAGTGGCACAACTACTTTAAGACTGTCGCCATAAACAAACCATCAGGCACAAGAGATTTGAGCCGTATTATGTCCAGCGCACAGTGCACTGTAAGTACATTGCTTATTTTGCACATATTATGACTGTCTGTCAATTATTGCAAAGTTTTAAATATGACTTCAGATGAGCGAATAGACTTCAGATGAAACATCCGCACAGCAGCCAATCAGCAAGCGTTTTACTTCTTTGCCTTAAGAAGCCATCACAGCCATGCTTACTTATAGCATGGCTGTGATTGGCTGAGGGCAGCATGTGACCCAGCCTCTATTTAAGCTGGAGTCACATAGCACCACACGACACTCTGCTCTTCTCAGTGTAAGGATAGGATGCTGTCGCTTCTGTGACGGACAGATTAGTGAAGAAATCTGCAGAACCTGTTGTACATTAATCCACAAGATACAGCAAATAGAGAGGGAGGGAGCTTCAGCAATCCTACATTTCTGTACCCAGCCACTGCCAAGGAATTTTTTTTTTAAATCCATCTGTTACAGAGGTGGGGGTCGGCGGCCATTTTAGCCACTGCAGTGACATCAGCTTAATCCTTTTTGGTAGCTTAGTGAAGGAGAAAATGCTTTTTTTCTGGCTGCTCAAGTCCCCTATATTACCTTTGGTATAATTAAGGGGTGGCATAGTCCATTTGTCTAGTCTGGGACCTGTGGTGCCACAGAGCACTTGTGTATACAAGGCACTAAACAATATATTCAATTTCTGTAGTATTTTTATGATAAAAAGCTGTGATCCTGATCCCCAAAGCAGTTACACTGCCCAAATACACATTTGACATTTCTGCAGTGAAATAGTGAATAATTTTTTTTTTTTGGGGGGAAAAAGCAAATTTTTTTTGCTTCACAAAGGAGTTGTGCATATTGCGTACAAATACATGTTTAATATTTCTGCAGGGAAATAGTGCATCAGTGTATTTCCTGGGAAAAAAACGTTATATCTTTTACACAAAACAGTTTGAAATACCCCGCCCAAATACACAGTTGACATTTCTGACGTGAAATAGAGCCTCAGGAAAAATAGAAGTATATTTTTTGGTGGGAAAAAAGCAATATTCTTGCTTCACAAAGCAGTTGTGCATAAAGCATAGAAATACCAACGTTTTTCTGCGTTTTATTAAAAAATCCTTGTTCTGGGTCCACAAACCACTTTTGCATAAACCATAGAAATAGCTAAGTTTTATTAATAGCAGTGAAATACTGATTTTCTGTGTTTTTTTGAAAAAAATCTGTGTTCTGGGTCCACAAAACCACTTTTGCATAAACCATAGAAATAGCTACGTTTTATTAATAGCAGTGAAATACTGCTTTTCTGTGTTTTATTAAAAAAAAATCCTTGTTCTGGGTCCACAAACCACTTTTGCATAAACCGTAGAAATAGCTAAGTTTTAATAATAGCAGTGAAATACTGATTTTCTGTTTTATTATAAAAATTTGTGTTTTGGATTCACAAACCACTTTTGCATAAACCGTAGAAATAGCTATGTTTTATTAATAGCAGAGAAATACTGCTTTTCTGTGTTTTATTAAAAAAATCCTTGTTCTGGGTCCACAAACCACTTTTGCATAAACCGTAGAAATGGCTATGTTTTATTAATAGCAGTGAAATACAGATTTTCAGTGTTTTATTGAATAAATCCATGTCCTAGGTCCACAAACCACTTTTGCATAAACCATAGAAATAGCTACATTTTATTAATAGCAGTGAAATACTCCTTTATTACAAAAATCCTTGTTTTTGGTCCACAAACCACTTCTGCATACAGCGTACAAATACCAATTTTAAATTGCAGCACGAAAATAGTGCTTTACTGTGTTATACTGAAAAACAAAACGTGTTCTGGGTTCACCAAACAGTTGTTCATACAGTGTACAAATATATATTTTACATTTCTGCAGTGAAATTAAGAATCAGTGAGGTTTAGGCAAAAAAAATACTTTATTCTTGGTCCACAGAGCATTTTTATGACACGGGCACTGCCTTAGTGAACTTAATTTTTTACAATTAGCAATTAAATTGACACCGGAGAGAAACCATTATTCCGCTTGGTGGGTGAACGCAAATAATGAGGAGAAAATCAAATAAGGGACTTGAGCATGGTTGTGGTGGTGTTGGTTGAGCTCCTGTTGCTGGGAGAGGAACCTGCAGCGTTATTTGGTAAGCCCGAATGCCGCTCTACAGATGGTGAGGCCAGAACAAGTACAGGCGATAGTAGATTGGGTGGCTGACAGTGCCTCCAGTTCCTTCACAGTGTCTCCCACCCAGTCCTCTGCAGAAAGCTTTGAGTTGGCACCTGCAGCCCATGCTTATCAGTCTTTCACCTCACCCCCTTGCAAATCAGCCAAGCAGTCTGAGCTCCAAGTCATGCAGCAAACTCTTATGCTTTTTGATGACTCTGTTGGCAGGGTTTCCCTGGCCCATCCACCTAGCCCTGCCCCAGAAGTGGAAGACCTTGAATGCACTGATGCCCAACCACTTATGTTGCAGGATGAGGACATGGGAAGACCACCGCAGCACGTCTCTGATGATGACGAAACACAGGTGCCAACTGGTGTGACGAGGGGGGCAGGAGTCATGAATGGGTGAAAGATGATGTGGAGGATGATGAGGTCCTAGACCCAGACTGGACTAAAGGTTGTACTAGTGACGTGTGCAGTTCTGAAGAAATGGCGGTGGTCGCACAGAGGCAACAGCACAGCAAAAGAGGGAGCACTGTGCAAAAGCGGAGCGGCCGTTCCATAGACAGTACGCCTGCTACTGCCCACCGCACCCAGGCACCGAGCACACCAAGGCCAGATCCAATGAGTTTATTGGCGTGGCAGTTCCTGACGACAAGACACGAGTGGTTTGCACGTTGTGCCATCAGAGCCTAAAGCGTGGCATAAACGTTCTTAACCTGAGCACAACCTGCATGACCAGGCATCTATATGCAAAGCACGAACTGCAGTGGAGTAAACACGTTAAAAATCACGAAAGGTCTCAGGCTCCTCATGCTCCCTCTTCTGCTGCTGTCTCGGCCTCTTCCTCCACCTATGGCGTCAACATGGCACCTGGCAACTAGCAAACAAAGGATGTCCCACCACCACCACCACCTCCGTCCCCATCACCAAGCATCTCCACCATGTCACAGGCAAGCGTTCAGCTTTCCATCTCCCAAACACTGGAGAGAAACAGAAAATACCCACCTACCCACCCTCGATCCCTGGTCCTGAATGTCAGCATTTCAAAATTGCTGGCCTTTGAAATGCTGTCATTCCGTCTGGTGGAGACGGACTGTTTCAAACAGCTGATGGCGGTGGCTGTCCCACAGTACGTAGTTCCCAGTTGCCACTACTTTTCCAGGCGAGCCGGCCCTTCCCTGCACAACCAAGTGGAGGATAAAATCAAGTGTGCGCTGCGCAACGCCATCTGTGGCAAGGTCCACATAACCACAGATACATGGACCAGTAAGCACGGCCAGGGCCGCTATATCTCCCTAACTGCACACTGGGTAAACGTAGTGGTGGCTGGGCCCGAGGCGGATAGCGGTTTGGCGCATGTCCTTCCACCACCGAGGATCGCAGGGCATTATTCTTTGCCTCCTGTTGCCTTCTACTCCACATACTCCTCCTCCTCTTCTACCACCCCCACATCCGGTAATTGAAAGAACCTCACCCCCAACTTCAGCACAGCCAGGGGTAAAGCAGGCCATTTTAAAACTCATGTGTTTGGGTGACAAACCCCACACCGCACAGGAGCTTTGGATGGGCATAGAACAACAGACCAATGAGTGGTTACTGCCAGTGAGCCTCAAGCCCGGCCTGGTGGTGTGCGATAATGGGCGAAATGTTGTTGCAGCTCTGGGACTAGGCGGTTTGACACACATCCCTTGCCTGGTGCATGTGCTGAATCTGGTGGTGCATAAGTTTCTTAAAAACTACCCAGACATGTAAGAGCTGCTGCTGAAAGTGCGGTCCGTCTGTGCTCGCTTTCAGCGTTCTCACCCTGCTGCTGCTCACCTGTCTGCGCTGCAGCGTAACTTCGGCCTTCCAGCTCACCGCCTCATATGCGACTTATCCACCAGGCGGAACTCCACCTTGCATATGCTGGAGAGACTGTGCGAGCAGCAGCAGGCGATGGAGTTTCAGCTGCAGCACGCACGGGTCAGTCGCTCTGCGGATCAGCACCACTTCACCACCAGTGACTGTGCCTGCATGCGAGACCTGTGTACCTTGTTGCGGTCTTTTGAGTACTCAACCAACATGGCCAGAGCTGATGACGCCATTGTTAGCATTACAATACCACTTCTATGTCTCCTTCAAAAATCAATTACGTCGATGATGGAAGGCAGATGTGGCAGAGGAGGAGGAAGAGGAGGCATTTCACAGGGTTTCAGGCCGGTCATTCTGAAGTGGCTCAGAGTGTGGGTTCCTGCACCAGCAGAGGCCAGGTACACATGTAGCCAGGGCGAACGAGGTGGAGGAGGATGAGGTAGAGGAGAAGGAGGAATCGGGTTCATTGCAGGGTGGCACCCAACGCAGCTCAGGGCCATCGCTGGAGCGTGGCTGGGGGGATACAGAGGACACAGACGATATACCACCTATAGAAGACAGCTTATCCCTGCCTCTGGGCAGCCTGGAAAACATGAGTGACTACATGCTGCAATGACAGCAGAGTTGCCCACATTGTAACTTGTGCTGTCTACTGGGTCGCCACCCTGATGGATCCCCGGTACAAAGACAACGTGCCCACCTTAATTCTCGCACTGGAGCGTGATAGGAAGATGCGCGAGTACTAGCGCACGCTGGTAGACGCGCTCCTGAGGGCATTCCCAACTGACACGGGGGGACAATTGGAAACACAAGGCGAAGGCAGAGGAGGAGGAGGAGCAAGAGGTCGCCAATGCAGCTGTGTCACAACCAGCTCCTCAGAAGGCAGGGTTAGCATGGCCGACATATGAAAAAATGTTGTCACCGCGCCACAGCAACCTGCACCACCAGCTGATACGGAACGTCTTAGCAGGAGGCAGCATTTGAACAACATGGTGGAACAGTACATGTGCACACGTCTCCACGTACTGACTGATGGGTCTGCCCCATTCAACTTCTGGGTCTCCAAATTGTCCACATGGCCTGAGCTTGCCCTTTATGCCTTGGAGGTGCTGGCCTGCCCTGCAGCCAGTGTATTGTCTGAAGGTGTATTTAGCATGGCAGGGGGCGTCATTACAGACAAACGCAGCCGCCTGTCCACAGCCAACACGGACAAGCTCACGTTCATTAAAATGAACCAGGCATGGATCCCACAGGACTTGTTCGTACCTTTTGCAGAATAGACATTTATAACTGCCTCAACCATACATTCTTGTACTCCGGTGCACTTATTAATTGAATCCTTTTTTTATTTGTACCATTATTTCGGGGCCTACCCCAATTGAAATGAACCTCTCCTCTGTCTGGGTGGCTGCGTCCTACATTAATGATAATCACCTGTTACATTGCTGGGTGACATTAACCTCTTTTTGCCGTGCATTGACCTCTCCTATGTCTGGGTGCCAAGGGCCTACATTTATGACAGTTGACTGCTGCATTGCTGGGTGACATGATGCCTGTTTTGCTGTTACCTGACCTTTCTTCTCTGTCTGGGTGCCAGGGGCCTAAATTACTGAAAATGGCCTGTTCCATTGCTGGGTGACATGAAGCCTCTTTTGCCGTACATTGCCCTCTCATCTGTCTGGGTGCCAGGGGCCCACATTTCAGATAATTGCCTGTTGCTTTGGTGGGTGACATTAACCTCTTTTTGCCTTCCAAGTACCTCTCCTCTGTCTGGGTGCCAGGTGCCGCCATTTCTGATAATTGACTGCTGCATTGCTGGGTGACATGATGCCTATTTTCCTGTTACGTGACCTCTCTCCTCTGTCTGGGTGCCAGGGGCCTAAATTACTGAAAATGGCCTGTTCCATTGCTGGGTGACATGAAGCCTCTTTTGCCGTCCAATGACCTCTCCTCTGTCTGGGCGTCAGTGGCCCAACATTTATGAATATCACCTGTTCCATTGGTGGGTGACATTAACCCATTTTTGCCAGTGATAAGCCACAGCTGTGCAATGCTGGCAGGAAACCAAATTTTGTGAAAACGTATGTTACTGATCAAAAGATGCGTTACTACTGACTACAAAACGCATATTAGGAGACGCGCTGCTGATGGCATTCCCACCTGACGCCTCCCCAACCTCCTATTCCACATCCTCCTCCGAGGTGCCAATTAATATTGTTTAATTTTTAGTTATTTTTTTTCCCTATCCACATTTGTTTGCAGGGCACTTACCCACATTTTGCTGCCTTTTGCAGCCCTCTAGCCCTTTCCAGGGCTATTTTACACCCATTTTAGTGCCCAAAAGTTCGGTTCCCCATTGACTTCAATGGGGTTAGGGTTCGGGGTCAAGTTTGGGTCAAGTTTGGATCACGAACCCTAACATTTCCGTGAAGTTCGGCCGAACTTCTCGAACCCGAACATCCAGGTGTCCGCTCAACTCTATTCATAAACTAATTTCTACTGTAAAAAAAACTTTTACTGAACTCAAAGTTTTCATTTCTAAATATGACCTAATATTCTCATCTGTAGACAGATATATTATCACCTTTTTTGCCTCATTAGCTCAGAGTAGGGTAATCTGGTTATAAATGGAAAGTGCCATGGATGACCCTTCATTAATTAATTATCATTTAATTATTTAATCAGTGATTTCCATCAGTGATTGTGAGCGAAAGCAAATAGCGGCTCAAAAACACAGAACAGGTGCAAATCTTTCCATTATACCTTATCTCTGTGGAGGCTCCACTCCTGGTTTTGGCTTACAATTACCGATGGAAATCCCGGCTCAAACACTGACAGTGTTAAAGTGACCTTAGAGAAGACCCCATGGCGGTTCTGATCATAGCAAAGCATTCCAGTGTAACAATTTCACTTTATGTGGTAATAACTTTAACTTTTTTTTGCCTTCCTCTGGATCAGCTTTTAGGAAATAGGCCGAACTGGATGGACAAATGTCTTTTTTCGGTCTTATATACTATGTTACTATGTTACTTATTCAAACCATTCTGAGAATATTTTCTCGTGACACATTGTACTTCATCATAAACTTGAGTCAATATATTTTACTTTTATTTATGAAAAAATCCCAAATTTACCATAAATTTTGAAAAATTAGCAATTTTCAAAATTTCTATTTCTCTGCTTTTAAAACAAAGTGATACCTCATAAAATATTTATTACTTAACATTTCCCATATGTCTACTTTATGTTGGCATCATTTTGTAAATGTCATTTTATTTTTTTAGGACGTTAGAAGGATTAGAAGTTTAGAAGCAATTCTGAAGTTAGTTTGTGGGGCTTACATAGTGGAAACCCCCCATAAATGACCCCATTTCAGAAACTACACCTCTCAAGGTATTCAAAACTGATTTTCCAAACTCTGTTAACTCTTTAGGTGTTCCACAAGAATTAAAGGAAAATGGAGATGAAATTTTACTTTTTTGGCAGATTTTCCATTTTAATCCATTTTTTTCTTAAACACATCGAGGGTTAACAGCCAAACAAAATGCAATATTTATTACCCTGATGCTGCGGCTTACAGAAACACCCCACATGTGGTCGTCAACTGATGTAAGGGCACACAGCAGGGCGCAGAAGAAAAGGACCGCCATATGGTTTTTGGAAGGCAGATTTTGCTGGACTGGTTTTTAGATGCCATGTCCCATTTGAAGCCCCCCTGATGCACCCTTACAGTAGGAACTCCCAAAAAGTGACCCCATTTTGGAAACTAGGCGATAAGGTGCCATTTTTATTGGTACTATTTTGGGGTACATATGATTTTGAATTGCTCTATATTAAATTTTTTGTGAGGCGAGGTAATCAAAAAATGGCTGTTTTGGCAACCTTTTTATGTTTTTTACAAGATTCATCTGCCAGGGTTGATCATGTGCTATTTTTATAGAGCAGGTTGCTATGGATACAATGATATCAAATATGTCTACTTTCTTTATTTGTTTCAGTTTTACATAATAAAGCATTATTGAAAAAATGTTTTTATTTTCTGACGATCGTCTTGTGCAGGGGCTTGTTTTTTGCAGAAAGAGTTGATGTTTTTATTGGTACCATTTTTGGGTACATATGATTTTTTTGGTCATTCATTATTACACTTTATGGGACAAGGTGACCAATAAATTGGTTGTTTTGGAACAGTTTTTATTTATTTATTTTTCCAGGGTTCACCTGAGGGGTTAGGTCATGTGACATTTTTATAGAGCAGATCGTTCTACTGGTTCTTATTTATTTAAGTTTTACAGAATAATAGCATTTTTGAAACCAAAAAAATGAGAGCCATAGCTTTTTTAATTTTTTGACTAATCGTCTTAGGTAGGGTCTCATTTTTTGCAGGATGAGGTGAAGGTTAGATTGGTACTATTTTAGGGGGCATATACCTTTTTGTTTGCTTGGTGTTGCAATTTTGACAGGGGACAACTGGGCTTCAGTCCCTAACTTGGAGTAAGTGCAGGGAAGACAGACAAGACACAAAACAGAACGTGAACGGACCTAGTCAAATACTAGGAGAGCAACGAAATACAAATGGAGCAAGCAGAGGGTCGTCAGGAGAAGCCGGGGTCTGAATACCAGGAGAGTCACGAAGTACCAAAGGAGTCAGCAGAGGATCGTCAGGAGGAAGTCGGGGTCAGAATACCAAGAGAGCAGCGCAGTACACAAGGAGCAGGCAGAGGATCGTCAGATAACAGCAGGAAGTAACACGCCTGGTCAATCAAAACAGCAGGAGGGACCTAAATAATAGGCAACCTGTGGCCAGCAGGCTGCCTGTTTAAATACTGACTAGCAGGGGTCATGTGACGTGGCCAGCATCACATGACTGACCCTGCAGCACACAGCTGAGCACCGAGTGCCCAGCTCGGTGCTCAGACTTATCTTGGTTGCTGGGGAAACCGAGGCCGCCGGCCGCCCTGAGGAGGGTTGCGCGGCCGGGTCCATCCCACCCCCTATCACCTAGGAGACGAGCTGCACGCGTACTCGTTCTTGCACAGAGGTGGGGCGCCAGCAGCGCTGAGTAGAGAGAGCGCATCGTCGGCGCCCCCTGACAAAATTTATTTTTTGCCACTGTTTTTATATTTTTTTTTTACGGTGTTCAGCTGAGGGGTTAGGTCATGTAATCTTTTTATAGAGCTGGTTGTTACGGGCGTGGCGATACCTAATATGTATACTATTTTACATTTATTTCACTTTAACACAATAATAGCATATTTAAAACAAAAAAAAATGATGTTTTAGTGTTTCCATGTACTTAAGGCTATATTTTTTTTATTTTTTTACCCCTTAAGGACCGGAGGTTTTTTTTTTTTGCGTGTTCGTTTTGCGCTTCCGGCCTTCCCAGAGCTATAACTTTATCTGTTTACATAGCCATATGAGGGCTTGTTTTTTGCGGGGCAAGTTGTACTTTCCAATGACACCATTTAATAATGTAAAATTCCAAATGGGTGAAATTGCAAATAAAAAGCAATTCCACCACAGTTTTACGGATTTTTAAATGACAACATTCAATGTGCGATAAAACGGATGAGTTATTTTTATTCTACAGGTCAGTTCGAATCTGGACGATACCTAATATGTATAGCTTTTCTTGCATTTTAATAGTGAAAAAAAAAATCAAAAGTGGGAAAAAATCAGTTTTACTGTTTTGTCGCCCTATTTTGACCCCTATAACTTTTTTGCAATTATGTGTACGGAGCTGTGTGGGGGATAATCTGATCTTTTCATTGATACTATTCTGGGGTGTGTATGCCTTTTTGATCACCTTTTATTAAAATTTTTTGAGGAAATGAAGCGTCCAAAATTGACGAATCGGCCATTTGGATGATTTTGTCAGTTTTTCTGTTTACCGTATGGAGAATATTTTTTTCATATTTTTATAGTATGGGTGTTTTCACACATTGCAACACGCATGATGTGTATTCTTTTTATTTATTTTTTATTTTGGCAAAAGGGGGGCGATTTGAATTTTTAGGTTATTTTTAAAAAAAAAATTAACTTTTTTTTACACTTTCCTATCGTTCCCATAGGGAACTATAACATGCAATCATTAGATTGCTATTCTTATACATTCCAATGCAATAGCATTGGAATATATGAGAAAATCGCATATTTTCTATGGAGTCTATTACAGGCTATGGCTCCATAGGAAATACTATGCAGCAGCCTGGGTTTCATTTATCTAAAATATATAATAAAGAAAAATGTCCCAAACCACACAGTCTTTATCAGCGCAGCAGGTCTTTTGGTGAGGTAGGTTCAACTTCACTTCCTGTAAACGTTTCTATTGTGAAGACCGCGCAGCTTCCATATCTTCCCAGAGGTCCAGAAAAAAAGAGTGGGATCCAGAATCTGCGCAGATTCTGGATCCCACTCTTTTTTTCTGGGTTTCATTTATAGAGACCCAGGCTGCTGCAGGCACGCTCCGGCTCCTCCAATGGCCACATGGGGGAGCCGGAGCACAAACCGAAAGTGTAACTTTCAGTTTATGCGAGCTCAGATGCCGTGGTCAGGATTGACCACGGCATCTGAGGGGTTAAATGTCCGCGATCGGCATTACTTCCGGTCGCGGACATTACCCGCGGGTGTTGGCTTGAAGAAACAGGTGGCCACCCATGGCTACGGCGCCCGCATCCTTCAGGACACATGACGTACCGGTACGGCATGTTTCCCGAATCCTTAAGGACACAAGAGGTATCGGTACGTCATGAGTATTTCCGATCACTGCTGCTTCACTGCCGGCAGTGATCAGAACAAGGTACGTGCTGAAATCATTCAGCAGGTACCTTGTTACAATGCACAGGGGGGTCCTGTGACCCCCAGTATCGGCGATCGCTGCAAATCGCAGGTCAATTCAGACCTGCGGTTTGCAGCTCTTTTCGTAATCTCTGATCCCCGCGGTCTGTGACCCCATTATATGGACCCCAAGATAGTACTATTCAAACCACCATCTTATCCCGCAAAAAATGAGCCCCTACATAGGACAATCGCCTAAAAAAATAAAAAAATATGTCTCTCAAACTATGGAGACACTAAAACATAATTTTTTTTTGTTTGAAAAAATGATATTATTGTGTAAAACTATAAATAAATAAAAAGTATACATATTAGGTTTCGCTGGGTCCGTCAAAACCTGCTCTATAAAAATTACACACGACCTAATCCCTCAGCTGAACACAGCAAAAAAAAAAAAACGGTGTCAAAAGCCATTTTTTTAACCTTGCATCAGAAAAAGTGTAATAGCAAGCGACAAAAATGTCATATGCACCCCAAGATAGTGCCAATCAAACCGACATCTCATCCCGCAAAATATGAGCCCCTAAATAAGACAGTCGCCCAAAAAGTAAAACTATGGCTTTCAGAATGTGGAGACACTAAAAAATAATTTTATAATTTATGTTATATTTGGTATTGTCGCGCCCGTAACAACCGGCTCTATAGAAATAGCACACAAACTAACCTGTCAGTTTAACGATGTAAATGACAAAAAATACAAAACGGTCCTAAAACTATTTTTTTGAAAATTTTCCATTTTAATCCATTTTTCCAGTAACAAAGCAAGGGTTAACAGCCAAACAAAACTCAATATTTATTGCACTGATTCTCTAGTTTGCAAAAACACCCCATATGTGGTCGTAAACTGCTGTATGGCCAAATGGCAGGGCGTAGAAGGAAGGGAACGCCATATGGTTTTTGGAAGGCAGATTTTGCTGGACTGGTTTTTTTACACTATGTCCCATTTGAAGCCCACCTAATGCACCCCTACAGTAGAAACTCAAAAATTGACCCCATTTTGGAAACTATGGGGTAAGGTGTCAGTTTTGTTGGTACTATTTTAGGGTAAATATGATTTTTGGTTGCTCTATATTACACTTTTTTTGAGGCAAGGTAACAAAAAATAGAAATTCTGAAACTTCATCTCCATTTGCCAATAACTCTTGTGGAACACCTAAAGGGTTAACAAAGTTTGTAAAACTGGTTTTGAATACCTCGAGGGGTGTAGTTTCTTAGACGGAGTCCCTTTTTTGGAGTTTCTACTCTAAAGCCTCTGTCACACGGGCGTCACGTTTGACATCCGGATAAGAGGCGGGTGCGTTGCGGGAAAATGCGCGATTTTTCCGTGCGAGTGCAAAGCGTTTTAATGCCCCCTCCTGCTGAAGACAGAACAGAACACCGGCAGCTACGCGATCAAATGGAAGAGGTGAGTTTATTTATTTATTATTTTAGACCCTCTATTGCCCTTTTTACTTTGCATTCTCTATTGAGAATGCTATTATTTTCCTTTATAACTATCACGCCCGTGTGAAAGGGGCCTAAGGGCGCACCGGGGGCTTCAAATGGTACATGGTGTCTAAAAACCAGTCCAGCAAAATCTGCCTTCCAAAAACCACACGGCTCTACTTTCCTTCTTTGCCCTGCAGTTTGGCCATACAGCAGTTTACAACCACGTATCGGGTGTTTCTGCAAACTACAGAATGAGGGCAATAAATATTGGGTTTTGTTTGGCTGTTAACCCTTGTTTAGTTACTGGAGAAAATTTATTAAAATGGAAAATTTGCCAAAATATCAAAATTCCATTTGATATTTTTATTCCATTCCACCTAAAGGGTTAACAACGTTTGTAAAATCAGTTTTGTATACCTTGAGGGGTGTAGTTTCTAGAATGGGGTCATTTTTGGGTGGTTTCTAAGATTTGCTTCTAAACTTCTAAGCCTTGTAATTGTAACGTCCCCAAAAAATGAAATGGCATTCCCAAAATGATCGATACATGAAGTAGACATATGGGGAATGTAAATCAATAACTTTTTTTGGCGGTATTACTATGTATTATAGAAGTAGAGAAATTGAGACTTGGAAAATTGCAAATATTTCCAAATTTTGGGTAAATATGTTATTTTTTTATAAATAAGAATGAAATTTTTTTAAATTCATTTTTCCACTGTCATGAAGTACAATATTTGACTAAAAAACAATCTCAGAATGGCCTGAATAAGAAAAAGCATTTTAAAGTTATTACCACATAAAGTGACACTGGCCAGATTTTGAAAAAATGGCCTGGTCCTTAAGGTGAAATAGGGCCGTGTCCTTAAGGGGTTAAACACAGGCACAGGGCGTACATGTACGCCCTGTGTCCTTAAGAGGTTAAGTGATTTTCTTTTGTAGGGGCTCATTTTTTGCGGGATGAGGTTACAGTTTTATTGTTACCATTTTGTGGTAGATATGCCTTTTTGATCGCTTTGTGTTGCACTTTTTTGTGATGTAAGCTGTCAAAAATGGCTGTTTTTGACACCGTTTTAATTTTTTTATGGTGTTTATCAGACAGGGTGGATCATGTGATATATTTATAGAGCTGGTCATTACAAATGCGCTGATACCTAATATGTGTAATTTTTATATATTTTTTCATTTTTTAATCTCTTATAAATGAGCGGATATAGGAAAAGGCAATTAATTTTATTTTTAATTGACATTTTTATTTATTTATTTTTTTAATTTTTTTATTTTCACACTTTTTTTAATCAAGTCCCACTTCAAGTCCCAGATCAAAGCCTGAAACCAGCATCTTAACACTGTCGCGATCCGATTGGTTAGTCTGCACATTACTGGACTGTTTGCTGTCTGTGACAGCAGCAGTGCAGGGGCAGAAGCTTTAATCCGAGTGCTGTGCAGTGCTTGGATTAAAGAGGAGCCATAACATTTATATACGTGCTAGCTGCACGGGGCATATGTAATTAGCACATATATAGCCGTATGGCAGTTGTGAATGGGTTAAGCAGGTCAGGTAATTTTTGCCGTTGGAATAAAATGCCTTATTGCTATAGATATGTTGATTTTTGCCTTGAAAGTGCTTCATCGGTCAATTCACTGCTATGAAAGACATATCAAAAATATATTTTATACAATTATCTTTTAACTTAGGAAAGTATGATGTAAAAGTGTTGTGCAGCCTGTTTATATTCAGGATAGGTCATCAATATGAGATCGGAGGAGGTCTGACACCAGGCACCCCTGGCGATCAGCTGTTTGAAGAGGAGGTGGCGCTCCATACGAGCGCTGGTTCCTCTTCATTACACTATGTGTCATCTCCCCTGTAGTGGTAGCATAGTGTAATCACAAGTACTCGATCCATACTTCACTCCATTTGATCAAAAAGAGCAAGCCTCTGCCATCTTGACTGAAGATGCAGAGCGAAATGTCGCGCATCCCTAATTTAAGGTCCCTTTACAGTGCCCAAGCATCGGGCAGTTTATCTCTAACAAGCATTGGTAGGAAGGGACGCTCGTTAGCGATTATCTTACAGTGTAAAGGTCCTGCCCATTTCCTGATGAACAAGCGAAATGCTTTTTTATTGGGGTATAAGTTCATTTCGGCAAACAATGATTCTATATGGGGACGAGCGATGGCATTAGCGATCACTCCTCTCCATACTGTGGAGGAGATTGCTGCATGTAAATACAGCAGGCTGCTTCACTGACGAGCAGGCGTTTGGCAGGAAGGAACACTTCCTTCCCGACAATCATCTGCTAAAGTGTTCAGTATTAAAGACCTTTTAGCGTCAGTTCATGTCTTATCATTTACTATCAGTTAAATACAGGGAACTAGCTGGAAAACCTTCCAATAGATCACAGCACCTTGAGAGAACAAGGCTTGTAAACTGATAACGCATTATTCTCTCTCCAAGTTCAGCCTTTCTATTCTTGTAAAACAACCAGAGCAACAGTGGGCACTGACCTTCACGCTGCCAGCCATCAAGGTCGTAACACATGCAATGCAACATATTGCTCACATTCCCTGCTTCTGAAGCTGTGAATCACCCATATCCTCCTTCTGCTGTACTGCAGATCTCTTCTAACACTACTGGAATTTCTGTTATCACAATGTGTTCCTGCTGCCTCCCACGGCCTTAGTACATAAGCAAGGGGTTTCTTGGTTTCACCTCTTCCACTTAGTCACACACTAAAACAACAGTTATACAGATGTCCGGCTGCAAAGTACGTTATCTTGTGTGGACCCATGTGGCTGTATAATGTGTTTAGACCTTCTATAAAAAATACAGATACAATATACCTTTAGATTATCTTCAGTACAATGGGCTACTATATATCCCTATATACTATATATATGTTACACAGTGTACTATATATTACACAGTGCACTATATAGCCCTATATGTTACACGGTGTACTATATATCCCTATATGTTACACAGTGCACTATATATCCCTATATGTTACACAGTGTACTATATATCCCTATATGTTACACAGTGAACTATATATCCCTATAAAAAAATGTAAGGCATGATGAAGCGCGTCTAGAGTGAAACGGCTGTACCTTCAGTGATTTATGTGCACAGACCTGCTTGACCCTATCTTAAACAAGTACAATAAATTGGACGTTTTATCTTGGAATTGGTGAGTGCCGCTGTCTCTCTCTATCTTTCCTTCAAGTACACTATATATCCCTATATGTTACATGGTGTACTATATAGCCCCATATGTTACACAGTCTACTATATAGCCCTACATGTTAGCGTACAGGGTTACAGTCTGTTTAGAAAGGATCGTCAAAACCGAAGAGGGGGAGGGCTTTGTCTTTATGCAAAGTCCTGCCTAAGGCTACTTTTACATTAGCGTTTTCAGTTCCGCTATTGATATTTTTAGTTTTTTTCCCATTCGCTGTCAATGGGGACAAAACTGAACTGAACGAAATGGAATGCACCAAAATGCAAGAAGCGTTTTTCTGTCAGCGATGTGGTGCGGAGCAAGACGAATCTGTCTTGAGACACAATGTAAGTCAATGTGGACAGATCCGTTTTCTTTGACACAATAGAAAACGGATCCGTACCCCATTGACTTTCATTAGTGTTCATGACGGATCCGTCATGGCTATCGAAGACATAATACAACCGGATCCGTTTATGACTGATGCATGCGGTTGTATTATGGTAACGGAAGCGTTTTTGCTAGAGTTGAGTGAACATCTGGAAGTTCGGGACCCGAACTTGACCCCGAATCCCATTGAAGTCAATGGGGACCCGAACTTTGGGGCACTAAAATGGCTCTAAAAGAGCTGGCTTTGTTGTGCTTGGTCCCTGAGTGCGGTGGGCAGTAGAAGGCATACTGTCTAGGGGATGGCCGCTCTGCTTTTGCACCCTGCTCCCTCTTTTCCTGTGCTGGTGGCTTTGTGCGACCACCACCCCTTCCTCCGAACTGCACAGGTCACTCGCATGACCTTGATTCCATGTGGGGTCTAGGGCTTCATTGCCCTCCACATCATCTTCCACCCAGTCTTTATCGCTGCCCTCCTTGTCTGTTTTCACACTGCATAAAGCCACAACAGTTGGCACCTGTGTTTAGTCATCATCAGAGACGTGCTGCGGTGGTCTTCCCATGTCCTCATCCTCAAACATAAGTGGTTGGGCATCGGTACACTCAATGTCTTCCACTTCTGGGGCAGGGCTAGGTGGATGACCCTGGGAAACCATGCCAGCAGAGTCATCAAAAAGCATAAGAGACTGCTGCATGACTTGGGGCTCAGACAGCTTGGTTGATTTGCAAGAGTTGCAAGGGGGTGAGGTGCAAGAAAGATGCCCATGGCCTGCAGGTGCCAACTCTGAGATTTCAGCAGTGGACCGGGTGGGAGACAATGTGAAGGTACTGGAGGCACTATCAGCCACCCAATCTACTAGCGACTGTACTTGTTCTGGCCTCACCATTCGTAGAGTGGCATTCGGGCCTACTAAATAACGCTGAAGGCTTTGTTGTCTACGCGCACCTGAGGTTGGTGTTTCATTTGGGTGTGTAGCTGGCACAGATTGACCACGTCCTCTCCCTGCAACAGGAACTCCACCAACACCAGCAGCACCACGCTCTCCTCATTTTTTGCAGACACACACCGAAGTAACAGATGTTTTTACAAAATTGAGTTCCCTGTCAGCAATACAGAGCAGGGGTTTTTCACCGGCAAAAATGGCTTAATGTCAACCACCAATGGAACAGATGAATTTTTGAAATTTAGGTCTCTGTCACCCATGCAGAGCAGGGGTTTGTATACGGCAAAAAGGGTTAATGTCACCCACCAATGGAACAGATGATTTTTAGAAATCTAGGTCCCTGTCACCTATGCAGAGCAGAGGTTTATTCACGGCAAAACTGGGTTAATGTCGACCACCAATTGAACAGACAAATTTTAGAAATTTCGATCCCTGTCACCTATGCAGAGCAGGGGTTTGTATACAGCAAAAATGGGTTAATGTCACCCACCAATGGAACAGATGATTTTTAGAAATTTAGGTCCCAGTCACCTATGCAGAGCAGGGGTTTATTCACGGCAAAACTGGGTTGATGTCGACCACCAATTGAACAGACGAATTTTAGAAAGTTAGATCCCTGTCACCTATGCAGAGCAGGAGTTTGTATATGGCAAAAATGGGTTAATGTCACCCACCAATGGAACAGACGATTTTTAGAAATTTAGGTCCCTGTCACCTATGCAGAGCAAGGGGTTTAATTACAGCAAAACTGGGTTAATGTCATCCACCAATGGAACAGGCGATTTTTAGAAATTTAGGTCCTTGTCACCTTTGCAAAGCAGGGGTTTGTATGCAGCAAAAATTTAAAAACGTCAACCACCAATGGAACAGACGATTTTAAAAAATTTAGGTCCCTGTTACCTATGCAGAGCAGGGGTTTATTCACGGCAAAACTGGGTTAATGTCACCCACCAATGGAACAGATGATTTTTTGAAATTTAGGTCCCTGTCACCTAAGCAGAGCAGAGGTTTATATACGGCAAAACATGGGTTAATATAGCAAATTGAGAGATAAGAGAAAACGAGCGGCATAGTGGCCTGAAGACGCGCTTGAACTAGCGCGAAACGGGCGTTGCCGTTCCTTTACCGCAATCCTATATGTGTCCCCCCCCCTCCCGATGCCTCAAGTGACGCTGGTCCGTTTATACGTTATGGATCAATAAAGAAGGTCTGTTTATAGGACTTGGTGTTCTCTCTTTGTGAAAACATGGGTTAATGTCACCCAAGAATGTAACAGACTTTTTTTTATAAATTTAGGTACCTGTCACCTATGCAGAGCAGGGGTTTATTCACGGCAAAACTGGGTTAATGTCACTCACCAATGAAACAGACGATTTTTAGAAATTTAGGTCCCTGTCACCTATGCAGAGCAGGTGTTTGTATACTGCAAAAATGGTTCAATGTCAACCACCAATTTAACCACCTCCCGACGGCCTAACACAGTGCACATGCGCAGTGAGGGTCGGCAAAAGGCGCACAAGGAGTTGGTCACCAGCCTGCCAGCCAATGATCAGCGCTGGCAGGTTGGTGACTTTAAAAAAAAAATCGAACCATCAACCATATAACACATTATATTTATAAATATAATGTGTTAAATGGCTTCTGTGCTTTCTGCTGGGTCCTTTTCGTCGGTTGGTCCCAGCAGAGAGCACAGATCACAGTGAGTACACCAAACACTACACATTTAGCCCCAGATCACCCCCCATCACCCCAATTAACCCCTTGATCACCCCTGTCAATCACTAGTGAAAGGGAAAAAAGTGATCAGTGTAAACTGTCACTTTTTTTTTTCACCAGTATTGACTGTTTAACCAGGGATTAACCGGTTTAGGTTAGTTTAGGCCCCTGGTAGGTAGTTAGCTTCAGTTAGCGCCCAGCCCACCGCACCGCAGTCACTGATTCGCTGATTAGCGTATCGCTAATCAGCATTGGAACTTTATAACCACGTTCACAGTCAGATCTATAATAGTATTAGTGTCACCTTAGCTCGCCCTCCACCCAAAACGCAGTGTTTGCCTGATCAGGCCTGATCGGTCGCCCACACGTGCGTTCATCCACGCCCGCCCCGCCGCAGTGACAAAAATTATTTTTTTTGTTTATCACTGCACAATCACTACACAAGCGCTGCGGCGATAAAAAAAAATCTGTTTTTATATTTTTTATCAATCGCAGCGGCTTCCTGTACTTCGCTAGCCTCCCATTTGTAAGACAGGCTTGCTTTTTTTCTTGAGTAGTCTCAAGGTAAAAAAATCTAATTTCCCGTATGCTCAATATAAGGAGAATAGCAGAAACTCCTAATGCTGGCCATACATGTAATGATTCCGGAGACCCTCAAATGCCAGGGCAGTACAAACACTTCACATGTGACCCAATTTTGGAAAGAAGACACCCCAAGGTATTCGCTGAGGGGCATATTGAGTCCATGAAAGATTAAACTTTTTGTCACAAGTTAGCAGAAAGGGAGACTTTTTGAGAAAAAAAAAAAAAAGTCAATTTCCGCTAACTTGTGCCAAAAAAAAAAATCTTCTATGAACTCGCCATGCCCCTCACGGAATACCTTGGGGTGTCTTCTTTCCAAAATGGGGTCACATGTGGGGTATTTATACTGCCCTGGCATTTTAGGAGCCCTAAAGCGTGAGAAGAAGTCTGGAATCCAAATGCCCTCATAAAAGGTACTCATTGGAATTTGGGCCCCTTTGCGCACTTAGGCTGCAAAAAAGTGTCACACCTGTGATATCGCCGTACTCAGGAGAAGTTGGGCAATGTGTTTTGGGGTGTATTTTTACATATACCCATGCTGGGTGAGAGAAATATCTCTGTAAATTGACACATTTGTATAAAAAAATGGAAAAAGTTGTCATTTACAGAGATATTTTTCACACACAGTATGGGTATATATAAAAATACACCCCAAAACACATTGCCCTACTTCTACTGAGTACGGCCATACCACATAAGTGACACTTTTTTGCAGCCAAGATGGGCAAAGGGGCCCTAATTCCAATGAGTACCTTTAGGATTTCAAAGGGCATTTTTACGCATTTGGATTCCAAACTACTTCTCACGCTTTAGGGACCCCTAAAATGCCAGGGCAGTACAAATACAGCACAAATGACCCCATTTTAGAAAGTAGACACCACAAGGTATTCCGTGAGGGGTATGGTGAGTTCATGTAAAATATAAAAATAAAAACTTCCATGAACTCACTATGCCCATCAGCAAATACCATAGGGTGTCTACTTTCCGAAATAGGGTCATTTGTGGGGTGTTTCTACTGTCTGGGCATTGTAGTACCTCAGGAAACATGACAGGTGCTCAGAAAGTCAAAGTGCGTAAATTAATATTTTTGCACCATAGTTTATAAACGCTATAACTTTTACCCAAACCAATAAATATACACTTATTGCATTTTTTTTTATCAAAGACATGTAGAACAATAAATGTAGAGAAAAATTTAAATAGAAATGTAGTTTTATTTGAAAAATTTTACAACAGAAAGTGATATGGTATAAATAAATTTTACTGGTGGGCTCTAGGCAACCCAGTCTGACACTGGACCTGACAGAACAACAGATGTGTAGGTTGGGGGACACCCGAGAAATAGTGACCATAAAATAATAACCTTCAAACTGTCATTCAAAAGAGTGTTTCTTAAAGGAGGAACAAAAATACCAAACTTCAAATAAGCAAAATTTGGCCAACTAAGAGGGGACATATGCCTAACTAACTGGGACAAAGTCCTCAAAAATTTTAATACAGCCACAAAATGGAATATTTTTAAAAGCATCCTAAAATCTAATTGTAAAAGGTACATACCTTATGGGAATAAAAGGTAAGGGACAAGAAGAAACCAATGTGGATAAATAAAAATGCAAAGAAAGCAATACATGACAAAAAGTAAGCATTTAATTCACTAAAACAGGAGGGTAGCAAGGAAGCATTGAAAAACTTTAAGGAAAAAATATAATATGTAAAAGACAAATAAAAGCAGCCAAACTAGAGACCCCGAAATTAATTGCCAAAGAGAGTAAAACTAACCCTAAAATGTTCTTCAATTACATAAATAGTAAAAAGTATAAATCTGAAGGTGTCGGCCCTTTACAGAGTAATGAGGGGGGAGTTACAGAGAGCGATGAGGAGAAAGCAAAGCTATTAAATATTTTTTTCTTCACTGTATTCACAGAAGAAAATAAACTGTCAGATGAAATGCAGAATGTAAAAGTAAATTCCCCATTAAAAGTGCCCTGTCTCACCGAGGAAGAAGTACAGATTAAAATAGACAAATTGCCGGAACCAGATGGCATACACCCACCGTATCCTATTATAATTAAGTAATGTCATAGCCAGACCCTTATTTCTGATATTTAAGGTCTCTATACTGACAGTGGGTGTTCCACCGGATTGGCACATAGCAAATGTTTTGCCAGTATTCAAAATGGTCCAAACACAGAACCCAGAAACTATAGGCCGGTAAGTTTAACATCTGTTGTGGGTAAACAGTTCGAAAGTTTTCGAAGAGATGCTATCTTGGAGTACCTCAATGAAAATAAGCAAATAACGCCATATCAGCATGGCTTCATGAGGGATCAGTCATGTCAAACTAATTTATTCAGTTTCTATGAGGAGGTAAGTTCTAGATAGACTTGACCACGGCCAATCAATGGATGTCGTATATCTGGACTTCTCCAAAGCACTTGATACTGTACCACATAAAAGGTTAGTACATAAAATGACAATGTCTGTGAAGGTTCTCATTTATCCAGGTCATGGTATATCTGTAAAGAATAAATCAAGGCAACTGGACTTGCTGTAGATTTCTTGAAAACGTTTCACTCGTTTCTTCCAACGAGCTTTCTCAATTCTGAGTGACTTGTACAAGAATTCTCTGGTAATAAATATGTAACTGAATCAACTTCTGGTAATTAGGTCATTATACCCAGCATGGTGTCAAAGGTGTTGATTCCATAGTCCTAATTGGAGTAGGTAGGCGATAATGACCTCTCAGAAAAAGGTGTCAAGACAGCATTGTAAGTGGCAGACAATAGATGTCTAACCCCCCTGCCTCTATTCAAGCTTGGCTTCTCCATTTTTACGTAGATAGCCTCCTTCACACCTCGTTTGCACCAATCGGCCTCCTTATCCAAAACTACTAGTACTTGACTGTCTTCAAAAGGTGCGACCTGTTTCTTTTAGATGTAAGTACACGGCTGTAACCTTGACCAGAGGTTTTGGCTCTTCTATGCTGTGCCATACGCGTATGGCTGTTTTGCGAAACAAAACAACAACTACATCACGGTATGGCACAGGATAGAAGAGCCAAAACCTCTGTTCAAGATTCAGCGTGTACTTACATCTAAAAGAAACAGGTCACACCTTTGAAGACAGTCAAGTACGTGTTTTCGATAAGGAGGCCGATTGGTACAAACAAGGTGTGAAGGAGGCCATCTATGTAAAAATGGAGAAGTCAAGCTTGAATAGAGGCAAAGGGGTTAGACGTCTATTGTCTGCCACTTACAATGTTGTCTTGACACCTTTTTCTGGGAGGTCATTAACACCTACTGCAGGGGTGGCCAACCTGTGGCTCTTGAGCCACATGTGGCTCTTTACTTCTTCAAGTGCGGCTCTTACTGTAGAGCTGGGAGGCTGGCTCACTCTCCACCCCATGCTCAGATATTTTTTCCTGATCGGGCACCGTTGCTACTTTGCAGCTCTAGCTCACTCTCCACTACGTCCTGATGCACACAGTGTGAGAACGTAGTACATGAAGACATGCACTATGACCTGATGCTGTGCTTATCAGGTTATAGTGGAGAGTGTGTCAGACCTGCAAAGTAGTAGCTGCCCGAACAGGAGCCTGATCAGGAGAGGGAAGAGATTTTTTTAAAATTATAGAACTGAGCATGGGGGTCTGATCTAAGCACGGGAGGTTCTGATCTGAGCATGGGAGAGGGGTCCTGATCTAGGCAATGGAGGTCTGATCTGAGCATGGGAGGGGTCCTGATCTGAGCAATGGGGGTCTGATCTGAGCATGGGGGTCACATTTGAGCATGGGGGAGTCTTGTGTGAGCATGGGTTGGTCAGGTCTGAGCATGGGGAGGCAGATCTGAGAATGGGGGGATCTGAGCACTGAGAATCTGACACTGGGAGTCTGATTTGTGTTGTCTAATATGAGCATTGGAGGTCTGATTTGGAGGTCTGATGAGGTTTGGGGATATTATTTTAGGTCAGATGAGAATTGGTGATCTGATTTAGGAGTCTGATCTGAGGTCTGTGAAAAATATATGTTTTCTTTTTTTTTCTCTGCTAATGAAAAATAAGATTTTTTTTTATCAGACCTCAAATCAGATGAAAAATCTTTTTTTTTCTCTTATTTTTCTTTTTTACAACCTAGGTGCATCTTGTAGGGCGAAAAATACGGTGACTGTGTAAATGTATAGCTTGTGGCTCCTGGTAATCACCCTTTTTTTTTTTTTTTGGGCTCACTGTGTCTGTAAGGTTGGCCACCCCTGACCTACTGACTCCAATTAGGACTATGGAATCAACACCTTTGACCCCATGATGGGTATAATGACCTAATTACCAGATGTTGATTCAGTTACATATTTATTCCCAGAGAATTCTTGTACAAGTCACTCAGAATTGAGAAAGCTCATTGGAAGAACGAGTGAAACGTTTTCAAGAAATCTACAGCAAGTCCAGTTGCCTTGATTTATTCTTTACAGATATAAAATGACAATGCTTGGACTGGGGGAAAATTTCTGTATGTGGGTAAGTAACTGGCTCAGTAATAGAAAACAGAGGATGGTTATTAATGTATACGCAGTGTACTATATAACCCTATATGTTACACACTGTACTATATATCCCTATATGTTACACAATGTACTATATATATGTACTGTATAGCTCTATATGTTACACAGTGTCCAGGGTTTGAGAGTATTAATGGTTACACAAAAACTTCTCTGCAGGATCACTTGTGCCATAGGTTGGCACCTTTTTCTAGTTTTTTAATGGCACTCATGTCACTAATATGACTTGCCTGATTTAAAAGCAAAATTGTCATCAGTTCATTACAAATAAAAATAAATGAACCAACTGAACAGAGCATAAAACTATGCGTGAAACTTGGCGCACATATTTTCTGCCACTCTTTCACAATCTGGAGTGTCATGCACAGCTACAGATAATCATCAGCTCTTTGCAATCTATATTTAGAGCTCAATATTTTCATAATATCCTAATTATTATATTATTGCCAGATTTTATTAGCGTGAAAATGATTGCATTGCATTCTCTGGGCAGGGGATAAGTGGTTGTAATGGGACAGCCCCTTTAATAATTGAACCCAACAGTTTTGTAGACAATGGAAAAACAAAAAAAAAGAAAGAAAAAAATAGGCATAAATATTACAGTATAGATGTAAGACACAGTTGGTAGGTTCCAAAATACAATTTACATAAGCTACCATAAATTCCACAATGGTCATCCAACAATGTAAAATCCATAAATGATGACAATTAACTTGTGATTTTTTGTTTGTACTGGTATGTGTATATACACATAAAGTAGCTCTCAATGAGTACTGCTTCTTCTTGTGGAGGCCACCAGGGGCTGTAGGGAGCTGGGAAGTAGCTCTCAATGAGTACTGCCACCCCTTATGTAGACCACCAGGTGCTATCGGGAGCTGAGACATAGCTCTCAATTAGTACTGCCTCTCCTTGTGGAGGCCACCAGGTGCTGTAGGGAGCTGAGAAGTAGCTCTCAAAAAAGTACTGCCTCTCCTTGTGGAGTCCACCTGGTGCTGTAGGGAGCTGAGACATAGCTCTCAATGAGTACTGCCTCTCTATGTGGAGGCCACCAGGTGCTGTAAGGAGCTGAGACATAGCACACATCTCTACACAGGGTTCTTGCACCATTACATAAAAATATAACAACTTTGAAGTGTACAACTTTGAAGTTTGTCTAGACTGTAGTGCCTGCAGACCCTTCATAAATCTGGAATAAGTTTATCCACAGGTTGACGGGTGAATTGTATACTGAAACAGATTCTTCAGCAGAAATCGACATGAATAAATAAAGTGAAATATTGAAGACATTTTTTATTTTTTTCATATTGACTCTAATCATGTAAAATGTGACTAATCATGTAAATGTGGTTCACTTGCTATGGTACGTGATTCTTTCGAGCATTTCTTTCCTCTTTTTAATCCAGGTTTTAGACCACCTTGTGGGAATCTTGAGCAGGGTTGTTAGAACGTCTGCCACTTTTGCCATCTTGGAAAATCATGCAACAGAGTTTTCATTTGGACAGCCACTGCATCTCCAAAATAAACAGCGCCAGAATCTGCTGAATATGCGTCTTCAGAAAGGAACTTCTGGGAGCCAAAAAACACAACACTTTTCTGAGGACACAGACTGCCTTCTTATTACTTACACTGGTGTAACCTGGTGCCAGGATTATAACACAAACTATCCGTGTAAGTCAGAAAGTGCTCCTGTCAGGCAGGAGATTAGTTGCTTGCCTGGTATAGTCTTCCACTTTTGAGCTGATATAATTAATAGTCTTTGGATACCTTGCTTGTTATGTTTGATTCTTTTGACGCTTTCCTACAATAACAAATCATGTCTTCAAATACAAGGATAGGCTGGGAGATGAAAAACAGCTTCTGTTGTCCATTTATAATAAGGAAAGTAGAGATGTTAACTATTTCGAGGATATGTAAATCAGTCTGGGCTCAGAATTTTTTTGCTAAATCCTACTATTTGCCAAGATCAAAAGCACAGCTAAATTGCCAGGTGAATTGAGAGGAAAAATCTCTGGACTCCGTTCTTCAGCCGAGATATGATGCCTAAGCAGATACTAAAGAATGCAGTTTTTAATATGTAGTAATTATAGCATCCACAAACCTTACTGTTCCCCAATTTGGCTTATTATTAGATTACAAACATAAAACCATACAACTTCACTATCATGACACCTTGCAGATAAGACTAGTATTGATACAGAAGATATAATCAGCATCAATGGATTGTTTCATGGCCTGGGACTATACTTTGGCAAAGGACTGAATTTAAACAGTTGCTATCATAGGTGGGTCCCACATGTCTACATACATGTCTATGTAGGGGGAGCAGACACCTTCTTTCATTGACCAATCATCTCTATTGGATATTTTAATAAACCATAATTTCTGGATCCCAGTAATTCAATATAAACAGGAGTCTTTTTCATGTATTTTTCATGTATTTTGTACCTACAATGAACAACATTCTGAAAATCTATAATTCTACTAAATCCAAGACCCCAATAAAAACAATTGGGGTCATTTATCAAACTGGTGTAAAGTGGAACTGGCTTAGTTGCCCATAGATTCCACTTTTCATTTTCCAAAAGAGCTGTCCAAAATGAAAAGGAATCTAATTGTTTGCTGTGGGCAACCAAGACAGTTTGACATACCCCAAAAAGGTATGTATATATATATGTATATACACACACACACACACACACACACACACACACACACACACACACCAAAAACACTCCTTGCCTCCACTAGTTCAGAGAATGTGTCAAGCAGACTAAGGCTAGTTTCACACTTTTCGATCCGGCAGACTGCTTCTGCAGGAAATAGCCTGCAGGATGTCTCTGCATGCTGGCATTGCGTTGCCGTCTGGCCCCATTAACGGTAATGGGGAGCGGCGGAGATTCAGCCACAATCCGGCAAATATGCTGAGAATTGGCCGGACTAAAAACGTTGAGCGCAGTGCTTTTAGTCCGGCTGCTCCTCTGCATATTTGTGGGGTTGCGGCTGAAGCTCCGCTGGTCTCCTGTCGGAACGGCCTGCCAGAGATGTCTAACGCCAGTGTGAGACTAGTGTAAGTATTTTGCAGATCAGCAAGTCCTGCCCTTTGTTAGAAATGCCACAAGAATAAGATATGTTCTATCATTATTGTGGGGTCGCGGAATGGATATACGGACATTAAAATTAATGGTAGTAGTATTAAAAGGATCGGCACTCAAAGCGATAATTCTTCAAGATTCTCTTTTATTCGCCATGAAATGAGGTAGAATAAAAGAGAATCTTGAAAAATTATCGCTTTGAGTGCCGATCCTTTTAATACTACTACCTGTGAGTACACCGACTCGGGATACGGGCACCGCTCCATAGCGGAGTAGTGTGGAGTGCCGCTTGCTCTTTCTTTCATTAAAATTAATGGTTCCGATCCGATCCGCAAAAAATGCAGAACGAATGTGATTGCATCTGCGCAGACAAAACTGAAACACTGAATGAAATTGCAGACAAAACTGATTAAACTTGTGTGCAAAACCATCAGATTTTTCCTGAACAGTTAGCCTTAAAAATTAGCCTCAAAGGTTTTATCCGTAATTATCTAAAACATTTTAATGTTATTAAGCACTTAACAGTGTAATATAAAAAATATTCCTGCCAGGACAGTGCTGCGTTCCCTGTGCAATTTGGCTGTGGGCACTTCCTGGATCATGTGCCGTACATTCAGCCCGTGATCCTAGCCTGATTACAACTCGCAATGTACGTGGGTTGTGCCTGAACAGTCAGGCAGCCTCAGGCGCTGTGAGCAGTAGTCTATCGCAGGTTGTAACCGGGCTAGGATCACATACCGAATGTACAGAATGAGATCCAGGAAGTACCTGCCACCTAATTACAGGGAATCTGTCACCAGCGACCTCCCTATCCTTATGCTTGCATGTTACCCTTGCTAGTTTGTCGTTGCTTGGCAATATGAGAGTACCAAGGGAGGCGCTGACCACAGAAAGGAGTGGAGCTTGGGAGCAATAAGAACAATGGTGACGCCCTCATTGCACCAAGGACCTAATCTGCATATTAAGAAAAAGTATCATAACTATGGAAAGGAGATCAACAAAAGAAAAACTGCATTTTAATCAGGTGAACCATGGCTATGTGTCTATGGAAACAGCTCTATAGGCGGTCACTGGTGGCAGATTCCCTTTAAGATGCTGAATCCACTGAATTTTCTAATGACAGATGCAAGTTTTCTTTCACAGATCAATTCTACGCTCTATGACCGATTTCAGTTTGGACACCCATGACTATGGAAAGCTTTGTCCCATATGCCTCCATCAGCCCCCATATGCCTCTCATCAGCCCCCAGTGCCTCCATCAGCCCCCATCAACCCCATATGCCTCCATCAACCCCATATGCCTCTCTTCAGCCCCCATATGCCTCTCTTCAGCCCCCAGTGCCTCCATCAGCCCCCATATGCCTCCATCAGCCCCCATATGCCTCTCTTCAGCCCCCAGTGCCTCCATCAGCTCCCATATACCTCCATCAGCCCCCAGTGCCTCTCTTCGGCCCCATATGCCTCTCTTCAGCCCCATATGCCTTTCTTCAGCCCCATATGCCTCCATTAGCCTCGTAAGTAAAATAAAAAGAAACACTTACCTTTTCTCCTTTCCTACCTTTCACAGAGCGACTTCACATGTGCGCAGCCTTCACAGCGGAGACCCGAGGACCAGGAAGCAGTGATTATAGAGCTTTCACCGCTTCCCAGTCCTCATTGAATTTGTGGTTAGTGGCCAGTAGGGCTCAAGAGGCAGCTGCCTTGGGCCCCCAGGAGCAACTGGGCCTGGGGCAGCTGCCCCTTTTGGCCCATGTTTAAGACGGCCCTGGCGAGGTTCGGGGCAGTGGTAGTTTGATTCGGAGCCCTGGCCCAAGGTAAAAAGCCCTAGCGATGCTCCTGATATGAGGGATTGTTTTTTGCAGTACAAATTGTACTTTCTAATGCCACCATTTATGGTTGCGTACAATGTAGTGGAAAGCAGAAAGAAAATTCCAAACGGGGTGGAATTATAAAAAAACACAATTCTGCCACAGTTTTATGGGTTATGTTTGTATAGCATTTCCTCTGTGGTAAAACTGAATTATTACTTTTATTCTCTGGGTTAGTACAATTACAGTGATAGCACATATGTATAGTTTTCTTTTGCGTTTTAATACAAAAAAAAAAAATATCATTTAGAATAAAACATTTTTTTTTTTGCATTACAATATTCTGCCCTCCAAAACCTTTTTTATTTTATGTGTACAGAGCAATTTGAAAGTTAATGTGGCAGCTGGTGGTGGCCACCACAGAGGGACCTTAGCCCCTGAACGTGACAAAAACATGACTGTTTAATCAAGTTTTTAAAGTTATGAACAAATGAGAAACTCCAGTTTTCTTGCGGCGTCAAAAACTTCATTTTTTATTTTTGGAATTGCGGCAAAATCACACATTTGTAGTGATGTTTCGGCCTTTTAACTGGCCTTTATCAGACTGGGGCCGCTTGTCCGGGGAATTTGAGAGGGATGGCTGCTTCAGATAATCGCAGGACTGTGCCTGCTAGTAGGTGCGTTAAACATTAAACATATTTTTATCCCCTTCCAGACACATCCATTTTTCACTTTCATTTTGCAAATTTGACATGCGTCACTTTTTAAGGTAACAGATTTGGAATGTTTTTACTTGTGCAAGCTATTCTGAGATTTTTTTGTGTGTGTGTGTGACACATTGTACATTTGGGTTGATATGTATTACCTTTATTTATGAAAAAAAAAATTACTCAAAATTTGGAAACATTAGCAATTTTCTAAATTTGAATTTCCCTGCTTTAAAACAGATAATGGTACCTCAGAAAAAAGTTATTAATCCTTTCATGACCAAGGGTCATCGATACCCCCGTGACCATGCCTAATTTTGCAAATCTGACATGTGTCACTTTATGTGGTAATAATTTTGGAACGCTTTTACTTATCCAAAACATTCTGAGACTGTTTTCTAGTGACACATTGTACTTCATGATAGTCAGTATATTTCACCTTTATTTATGAAAAATTCTAAATTTACCAAAAATTTCCAAATATTCGCAATTTTTAAAATTTCAGTTTCTCTGCTTTTAAAATAGAAATTGATACCTCATAAAATTTTTATTACTTAACATTCCCCATATGTCTTTATGTTGGCATCATTGTAATGTTGGCATCATTTTGTTAATGTCATTTTATTTTTTTAGGACGTTAGAAGGCTTAGAAGTTTTGAAGCAATTCTTAAAATTTTTAAGAACATTTACAAAACCCACTTTTTAAGGACTAGTTCAGGTCTGAAGGCTTACATAGTGGAAACCCCCCATAAATAACCCCATTTCAGAAACTATACCCCTCAAGTTACTCAAAACTGATTTTACAAAATTTGAACCCATTAGGTGTTCCACAAGAATTAAAGGAAAATGGAGATGAAATTTCAAAATTTCACATTTTTGGCACATTTTCCATTTTAATCCTTTTTTTTTCTGTAACAAATCGAGGGTTAACAGCCAAACAAAACTTAATATTTATTACTTTGATTCTGCAGTTTACAAAAATACCCCACATGTGGTCATAAACTGATGTAAGGGCACACGGCAGGGCACAGAAGAAAAGGAGTGCCATATGGTTTTTGGAAGGCAGATTTTACTGGACTGGTTTTTAGATGCCATGTCCCAATTGAAGCCCCCCTAATGCACCCTTGCAGTAGGAACTCCCAAAAAGTGACCCCATTTTGGAAACTAGGGGATAAAGTGCCAGTTTTATTGGTACCATTTTGGGGTACATATGATTTTTATTTGCTCTATATTAAGTTTTTTTGTGAGACGAGGTAACCAAAAAATGGCTGTTTTGGCACCATTTTTATGTTTTATTTATTTTATTATTTATTTCAAGATTCCACTGACAGGGTTGATCTTGTGCTATTTTTTATAGAGCAGGTTGTTACGGATGCGATGATATCAAATATGTCTACTTTTTTTGTTTGTTTGTTTCAGTTTTACTGATTGTTTTTGTGTCTACATTTTTTGAACACCTTATTTTTTTATTTTTCTGCCAATCGTCTTGTGCAGGGACTCGCTTTTTGCACAAAGAGTTGATGTTTCTATTGGTACCATTTTTGGGCACATATGATATTTTGATCATTCATTATTACACTTTATGGGGCAAGGTGACCAATAAATTGCATGTTTTGGAACCTGAGGGGTTAGGTCATGTGACATTTTTATAGAGCAGATCGTTACAGACGTGGCAATACCTAATATGTATACTTTTTCTTATTTATTTAAGTTTTACACAATATAGCATTTTTGAAACAAAAAAATAATGTTTTATTGTCTCCATAGTCTGAGAGAAATAGCTTTTTTATTTTTTGACTAATTGTCTTAGGTAGGGTCTCATTTTTTGCGGGATGAGGTAACATTTAGATTGCTACTATTTTGGGGGGCATACAACTTTTTAATCGCCTGGTATTGCTACTTTTGTGAAGTAAAGTGAAAAAAAAAGGCTTTTTGGCACTGTTTTTATTTTTATTTTTACGGTGTTCAGCTGAGGGGTTAGGTCATGTGATATTTTTATAGAGCTGGTTGTTACCTAATATGTATACTTTTTTAAATTTATTATACTTTAACACAATAATAACATATTTGAAACAAAAAAAAAATTATGTTTTAGTGTCTCCACGTTCTAAGAGCAATTGTTTTTTTTTTATTTTTTTAAGCGATTTTCTTATGTAGGGACTCATATTTTGTGGGATGAGGTGACAGTTTTATTGGTACCATTTTGTGGTACATACGCCTTTTTGATCGCTTGGTGTTGCACTTTTTGTGATATAAGGTGACACAGTTTTAGTTTTTTTGTTTATGGTGTTTATCGGACAGGGTGGATCATGTGATATATTTAGAGAACCAGTCGTTACGGACGCGGTGATACCTAATATGTGTCATTTATTTTTTTTCCCATTTTTTAATCTCTTATAAATGAGTGGATATAGGAAAAATTTATTTTATTTTTAATTTACATTTTAATTTATTTATTTTCTAACTTTTTTATTTTCACACTTTTTTTTGGATTTTGAAGATCCAGTGGGGCTGATGGCTGTACTATACTTTGCAATGCTCTTGCATTGCAAAGTATAAGACTATCAGTTTTACACTGATAGATGGCAACAATGGTTAAGAGAGGGAGCCCCCTCCCTCTGTTAACCCCTTGGATGCCGCTGACAGCGGAATCTAAGGGGTAACAGCAGAGTGTCAGCATACATCTGAAACTCGCTGCTGATGTCGGCGGCTCAAGAACAGAGCCACCGCCATCACAAATAGCAGGGGGACAGAGCAGGGGGACCCACCAGGGGCAGGGGTGTCGAAATGGGGGCAGGGCCGGCACAGATGGGGGCAGGGCTGGCATGGAGGAAAAACAGCCCACAGCCACAACGTATGGAGTATGGCCGGCACCCAGACACCAGGGAAGACATCAAGGGGCAGACAGGCCACATCAGGGGGCAGAAAGCGGGGCATGGAGCAGCAAATGCCTGATTTCAGGCTCCGATCTGCAGATCAGAGCCTGAAACCAGCATTTTTACACTTCTGTGATCCGATTGGTTAGTCTGCAGAAACTAACCAATCAGAGCGATCGCTGGCAAGGGACCACTCTGATTGGTCCCTTGCCGGCATTACTGGACTGCACACTGCCCCTGACAGCGGCAGTCCAGGGGCAGAGCTTTTTACCCAAGCGTTTTGCAGTGCTTGGATTAAAGAGCTGCCAGAACGTTTATATACTTGCTAGCTGCACGTATAGGTACCCCGGGGTACCCCTATAGTAGAAACCTCCAAAAAAGTGACACAATTTGTGAAACAACACCCCTTATTTAATTATAGAGGGATGTAGTTAGTGCTTTAACTCCATAGATCTTTCATAACATTTTGAAACACTTGGCTGGGTACATAAAAAATGGCATCTTTTGCAATAAAATGTTGCTTTTCATTTTCACAAGAAGTAACAGGAGAAACACTCCACAATTTGTTATGCATTCTTTTTCCTGATTGAGCACTGCTGTATGAGCACATGGCATGACTTAGAAGGGAAGAAGTGCCATTTGCCTTTTGGGGGGGCAGATTTTACTTTAATGGTGTTTGGCATTTGAAGAGACACTGAGATACCAGTAAAGGGGAAACCCCCTATACGTAATCGCATTTTTGAAACTACACCCCTCAAAGAATTTATCAAGGGTGTAGTAAGTGCTTTGATTCCACAGGCGATCCATTTTGCAGACCTGTGAATGGACCCTAAATGTAGAAGTAAACTGCTGTATAGGTATATGTCAAGGATCAGGAGGGAAGGAGCCCCACTTGCTTTTGGATTTTGCTGGAATGGTTTGCTGGTGATCCTGAGGTGCCCATACAGGTACCCGTACAGCACTGACTGCTGCATCTGAGGAGTTAAACAGCTGGCAGTGGAGTGATGAGTTATATGTGATGGTGGTAATTACAGCAGGGGCTTGGCTGTAACAAAAAAATAAGATAATACAGAACCATATAATTTACAACAGGTAATGACCATAGCTCACTTCTTCCCCTGCACAATTATCTCTAAACTGATAAAAGAGCATGCTTGGAAACCCCTACCTATAGCAGTTAATGAACATATCCAGTCTATAGATTTATATGTCCATGTGACAGCTGTTGGCTGTTATGCGTTTAAATAGAATAAAAATATTAAAACATATTATAAAGAAATATTAATCAGTATTTATTTTTAATTAGTAAAAAAGTGAGATATTCCCTTTAAATTGTAATGTAAACATTATTCAGTGTAGAAAATCATAAATTGACACTAGCACAACATCACTGTTTATGGCTCTGAGCTAATGTATGTGTGAAAAAGTATAGAAAAGTAAAGTTTCCTCTTTATTTTCTCAGCTACAGAGACAGGGAGGATGTCAGTCCTACCTCTGATCCTTTGTCAACTGAACAAGAAACGTCTGTTTCCTAACAACATTATTGTGTACAAGTCAATTATCCTCTTCATCATCAACACTATTGTCTTTCTCCTGGTTGTTTTGTCTGTTTTTATTCCCTGCAAATGTGACTGCAGTGGTTATCACATTCATGTTCCTTCCATTATGTCAGGGCAATTGATACCGGAATGTTTTTCAATATATCCTTTACTTTTAATGAACTTGTATGAAAGGAAGGTTCCTACTACTGACCTTTATTAATTTTTGCTACTGATTAGCTTATATAGTGTACAATATATTACACAGCGCGTCAAAGAGATTGTCACCATTCACATGTGCCCAGTTGGGCTCGCAACCTCATTTTCCTCTCAGACACACACCCACATTAGAAGTTATAGCAAACCAATTCACTTATCAGTATGTTTTGGATTATGGGAGGAATTCCAAACATTGGAGGAACATAAGAAACTCTGTGCTATGTACATTTTGCTCTAGGTCTGATTCAAACCTGGTCCCTAGTGCTGCAACAATACTAAGCACTGAGCTGTCTAACTTAAGAAAATATTAACTGAAGTCTGATCAGTGAAGTCTTAGTCCTTGCAAGGAACCCCTTTTAATATCCATTTATTTTTGGGAAACTTGAGATCATGCTGTTATCACCAAAATTGCTATGCAAAAAATGTTCTCACTCGAATGCAGTTTATTGGCAGCCTCAGCCAAACAGAGAGGGGCTCCTGGACTATCCCCCAACTTTCCAAACCAGAAGGCCCTGTAAGTGTCATAAACCATAGCCCTCTCTTTACCAAAGCTTTGTAAGAACCATCCTGGCATTTGCATAGGCTGCTGTCCAGAGATCCACGTCTACCTCCTCCAGGAGGGGAAGTTGGTATGCTAAGATTAGTGAGGAATCTGATAGGCACATAATCCGCTACACCTCCAGTAGGAATACCCATAAAGACACCATACCCGAAGAAATCCAGTGACAACCCCTTTAAAGGGATTGTCCACCTTGGAGACCCTTTCTCACCCTCCCCACCAGACCTATGGAAGGAATCTTACTTACCTGTTATCCTCCGCTCTAATCCAACTCCTTCGGTCTGTGGCGCTCCAGTTCCCTGCTTCTTGATTTCCTGAGTTGACAGGGTTAAAATGTGCCACTGCAGCCAATGATGGCCGCAGAGGTGACATGTCCCCCAAGTGGCACATTACTTGGTCACTAGGTTATTGAACAATTGCTGCATTTTCAACTTTTTAATACTGTATTTAAGACTTTTTGAACACAGCTAATTTTTGTCCATTTCGCTTATCACTGAGACTTTTTAAAAAAGTTATAAAAAAAATCTGAATCTCACTCCAGTAGGTGGATGAAGTAGGAAAACTGGAGTAGCTTTTCTAGACAAAAGTTTTAAGTATAAGGATAAGACAAATTCAAGTAATATGAGACATTTGATGTCATTTGATGACATAAAGTACACCAACACAGACTTAAGCAAAACTATTACCCTCATGATAAATTCCCCCCATGGACCCTCTGTTATCTACAAATCAGAAGTTTGGACGCACCTTACTAAAAGTTTGTTTTTCATTATCTAAACAACATTTTGATGTAATGATTTATGCTTATATTTGTAAATTAGTTCCTAATGGTTCTTTCACACACGCAGATTCTCTGTGAACAAGCGCCAAATGACGATACAGCCTGTTGATTGGTGTTAGTTAAGTACCACTTATACACTTATCAATTTTCATTAGTATGGGGACAAACAATACTTAAAATGATTGTTTGTTCCTCATAATGATTTCAGTTCATCCCCTGTTTACAGTTCATTCAGGAAGCCTTCAGACCCTTTCACTTTTTTTTTTTTTTAAATTTTTATTATGTTGCGACCTTGTGCTTAACTTTAAAAAAAAAAAATCAGTTTTCCCCCATCAATCTGCACTCAATAGCCCATAATGAGAAAGTAAAAAGAGAATTTTAGGAATTTTTCCTAATTTATTCCAAACCTATCAACATTATTACACTGACTCCACCAAACCATATAGGATAATATAGCATTTTTTCCCCCAACAAACAAGATTAAAAACATTCATAGATAATAGACAGACATGGCTACCTCTACCTACTGCATAAATAACAATCAGAATCACGCAAGTGAGAAATCATTTCATACTAAAGTGCATAAATGACTTAGGATACATTCACATCTGTGTTTTTGCTGGATCCATCATGGATCGGCAAAAACGCTTCCGTCATGATAGTACAACCGGCTGCATCCGTTATGAACGGATCCAGTTGTATTAGCCATCATGGATCCGCAACTAAAACAATTGTAAGTCAATGGGCCCTAGATCAGTTTTCTTTTGTGTCCGAGAAAACGGATTCGGCATCATTGACTTACATTGTGTTTTATGCCGTTTCCTTCTTCCTCTACATCGCATGCAATGTGCAAGCAACCAAATGGAACGGAAAGCATTCTGGTGAATTCCGTATTATTCAGTTTTGCCCCCATTGACCATAAATGGGGACAAACCTGAAGCGTTTTCCTCCGGTATTGAGATACGGGAAATGAAAACAATAATGTGAAAGTATTCTAATACAAACCTGTTTTGAAAACTGGAAACTCAGCCAATTGCACCCACAGAAAATAAAAAAATTCATAGAGTACACAAGTCAAAAGGCACCACAGCACCTCGACGTACCATTCACTTTCTTAAGGGGCATCAGCCTCATGGGGCACTAGAAGGCGAACTGTTCTATCTTTAAGGGGATGGGCTATAGTATAGTCAAATTACATGATGCACATACAGAGCATTATGTCTCATCATTAATTTTTCCTCAATATACTGTCACGTGACCACAGACCGGAAGGGGCAGATGGAGGCCAAACTGAAAACAAGTTATCATTAGTAAGTAACTTGTTTTATGCAGTGATATTCATGGCTATGTATTTTATATGACTGCACAATCCCTTCAATAATTATATTTGTTTTAGGAAAACAAATGAGCAAAATACTTGGATCTGTTATGCGGCAAAAATCATTGTTTTTCTGCAGCACATTTCCCCATGTTCAGAAAGTCTTCAGACTCTTCCACTTTTTTCATATTTTTTTTTTACTGTATGTTGCGGCTTTGTGCTAAAATAAAAAAAATCTAGTTCTTCCCCATCAATCTGCACTCAACATCCAACAATGAGAAAATAAAAACGGAATTTTAGACATTTTTGCATTCTTTATTTAAAAAAAACCTTCACATGAACATAAGTATTCAGTCCCTTGTTATGACACCTGAAATTTAGCTCCTATTTTTCTTGATCATCTTTGAGATGTTTCTACACCTTGATTAGAGTCCATCTGTGGTAAAATCAGTTGATTGGACATGATTTGGAAAGACACTTTCCTGCCTACATAAGGTCTCACAGCTGACAATGCATATCAGAGCAAAAACCAAGGCATGAGATGGAAAGAACTGCCTGTAGAGTTCAGATACAGGATTGTGTGGAGGCAGAGATATGGAGAAGGGTGCAAAAAAGTTCTGCTGCACTGAAAATTGCCATGAGTACAGTGGCCTCCATAATTCTTAAATGGAAGATGTTTGGAACAACCAGGACTCTTCTTATTGCTGACTGCCCTACAAAACTAAGTAATCAGGGAAGAAAGGCCTTGGTTAGAGAGGTGACCAAAAACCCAATGGTCACTCTGGCTGAGCTCTAAAGATCCTGTGTGCAGATGGGAGAAACTTCCTGAAGGTCATCTATCATTGCAACATTCCACCAATTTGGGTTTTATGGCAGACTGGCCAGAAAGAAGCCTCTTCTCAATAAAAGGAAACATGAAAGCCCTCCTGGAGTTTGCAAACAAGTACCTAAAGGATTCTCAGACTACAAAAAACAAAATTATCTAGTCTGATGAACCCGAGATTCAACTTTTTGGTCTCAATCATAAGTGTCATGTCTGGATGAAACCAGGCACTGTTCATAACCTGCCTAATACTATTCCTACAGTGAAGCATAGTGCTATAGAGGTGTTTTTCAGCGGCTGGGACAGAGGAGACTGGTCAGGGTTGAGGGAAAACTGAATGAAACAAAGTACAGAGATATTCCTAATAAAAACCTGATCTAGAGTGACGTGGACTTCAGACTGGGTCAAAGGTTTTCCTTCCAAGACAATAAGGCTAAGCACATAACCAAGGTAACACATAGGTCCAGCCATTTTACAGCAAACATTACATTATTATATGTTATTAAATGCTTTTCAGCATCAGACTATGTAGATCAAAGACATTTCACCACAAAAATTGCACTGTCATGAAATTGAAGATATAGTTCAAAGACATTTTACCACAAAAATTGCATTATTACTAAAGTAAATTGTCAATATCAGTGTGCAGTGTTTTTGTGGAAGGGTAGAGACATTTAATTGTGGCTCTGTCTTTAAATTACCGAAAAAACACTTGCAATTTTTATAGTAGCATTTAATAATCTGTGTACAAAACCTGTGACTTTTCATGTATAGGCTTCATAATAAAACATCTGGACTGGATGGCTCACTCCTACTTTCAGTCACAGCAAGATAATGTATATGTTACCTCTGAGTCTGACACCGTTCCTTGGAGCCAGTTATCACAGCATTCCTCCTGCCCCTACTCCTTGTAACCCCAGAGAATCCTTTCAGTTTCATTGTCTCTGTCTTCACTGTGCCCTCACAGTGGGCTTCCTTCCCTTTTTCTAAGAAGAGGCAACAAAACCCCATGTGCTATGGAAGATACTCAAGATAGTCTCCCGGTTGATGACTTGTGTGAGAAAAATCAGCGTTTGTACTGTCATGAGGCAGAGTTTCAGGTAGAGGCAGAAAACCCCATTAAAAGCTGTGTTTATGGTGGTAGGAGTGGCACCTGTAGCCAGGATGGTGATGGTAGGGGCACTAGTAGTGACAATGGCACTCGGGGCAAATACAAAGCAAGAAACTGGAAGGGGGACCAAGGGGCCCACAATGACATAATGCACTCTGATAAAATTGGCGTGGATAGTGAGGATGACGATGATGAAGATTGTGTGTTGGAAGGGACCTGAGATAAGAGTGCTGAGGAGGAAGTAACATCAGAAAAGGAGGGTGGTGGCCACTGAAGTGGCAATAAGGAGTAGATGTAATGTAAAATGAGAACTGGTGATGCCAATGATACTGTGGGTGCAGGCTCAAATCGTGTCAGACCTATGCCGCTACCTCTGTGTAGCGGGTGCGAGTATCTTCTGTCTAAATGTTTTTCTCCACAGTGATGGAAGACAAAAGCATTTCCATTTGCAATATTTGCAGGATCAAAATAAGTCGTGGACTTTCAAGCATAAACATACGCACCACGGCTCTATTGAATCACATGAAGCAGCATCACCTGATCCAGTGGGAAAATAGAAATGGATGGCATCTAGTGCAACAATAGTGTCCTCCTTCTTCGTGTCTCCTTTGCAGCAGCCAGGATACATCCATGTGCAGTAGAGTGTCTTTGTCATCGTCATCATCACTTATTGCTTCTCTTGCTCAGACTACTCCTCCTCTGCTCCATTGTCACCCATCAATAATGGAATGTTTCGCCAAGAAACAACTCTACAGGCCCAGAAAGCTTATGGCATGTGTTCAGCCTCGCTGAAAGATACCGAGCAAGCAAATGTGGGCTGCTCCTTGCAATTCTCGCTCTGCAGAAAGGTGTATGTGGCCATGGACACCTGGAGCAGCTATTACAGGCAAGGACAGTACATGTCTTTCATGGCTCACAGGCAGTACTGCAGCAACAAGGTCAGGTCCAATTAACACCTTGATGTTTGTGCTGGTGGGGTTCCCACACATCACTTCCTCTCCTATTCCCTCCTATCATATGTATAAAATTAAGCTTTGCCATGCTGTGTTCGAGCTGATTCACCGGGGTGAGAGTAGGTGAGCAGTTCCTACAGTAAATCAAGCAGAAAACATCCTACTGGCTGTCTCCCCATGAACTCCAACTGAGCAGGCTGGTCAGAACCAATGTCAGGAACGTCATGGCCATGCTGCATTTCGGGGGAAATAACACATGCTCCCTGCATGGCGCACGTGATAAATATAATTATGCAGTTCTTTTTGAAAAATTACAGTGGCTTGCAGAGGGCGATGACAGTGTTTAGGAGACGGTCCTCACATTTCAACCATTCTTACATGTTGAGGAACACCCTCCTGGATTTTCAGAACAAATAGCTGTAATTTCACCATGCACAAGCTACAGCATCTGTACAAGCAGCATAAAGCTGTGAATGATTTTGTCATGCACCAGACCACCTTAGCAGGGAGCAAGTGTTTCGAGGTCAGGCAGTAGAAGCTCTTCAGAGGTGCCTGTCGCGTACTCAGGCCCTTTGATGAAGCCACCAAATTTGTCATTAGTGACAAATATAGCGTCAATTATATCATCCCACTGATATATATCTTAGAGCAGATGTTCATGTCGATACAATAGACGGCAGTAGAACAGCTTACACATCTTGCAGGCTGCCCTGCAACTGTTGGGGACCCACACAGAAAAAGTGCCATGGAGGAGGACATGTAGGGTGCAGAGCTGTCACTGGAGGAGAAGAAAGAGTCACTTGTGCAGGAGGATGAGGCTGATAATGATGACGATGACACTGGCCACAATAACCAATCATCTCAATAGGGGGTGGAGCTGGAAAGAACTGGGTCCTCAGGCACGCTGGAAGAATGGCAAGCTGTATGCTTGTTTATATAATGACAGGTGTATACTTACCAAGCATTGTGATGATTACTGGATAGCCATGCTTTTAGGCTCTCGCTAAGAAAATGAAATGGGGGTATGTTTTCCTGTTGCCAAAATGGAGGTTAGATTGCTTTATTATCAGGTTTACACTGTGTATGCAGCTTTCTGAAGCTTTCAGTAAGCAGATGCCTGCCGCGCCCAGTTGAGGCTTCTTTTTGCCCCCCACAAAGTCACCCACCTCCCGCTGTCTCCCCTACCAAAAACAGCGAAAGCAGCAGCAGCAGAAGCTGCAGCCAGTTTAGTTTCTTGGATATGATAGAGCAGTTTTTTCTATGAGCCACGCCAGGCTGATGCAAATCAGCAAACAGAAAGGTACAGCCACAACACCCAAACTCAATCCTACCTGAACTCTGGCCTTCCCCTGGTGCATACTATGTTCCCTGACCCCATAGACTTCTGGGCAGCTCATTTGGAACACTTGCCTAAATAGGCCCAGTATGCTCTCTCTGTTTTGTCTTGCCTAACTTCAAGTGTCATCTCAGAGAGAGTTTTCAGAGCGGCAGGGAACATAGTAATAGCCATATGGAGAAAGTTGTCCTCCGTTAATGTTCAAAACATCACTTTTGTCAAAATGAATGAGGCATGGATCTATGAGGATTTTCACACTTCATTGAATGAGGCCAATGGATAGATCTGCCATTGCTCATGGTGCCCCATGCCACTGCCACCTACCTATCATTATATTCTGTACTCTATGATTGCTGCTCTCACCGCTGCTGTCATCATGTCACTGCCGCTGTCTGCCTGACTACCATCATGCTCCATACCGTATGGCTGCTGCAGCTATCATGCCACTGCCGCTGTCGACCTGTCTATCATCATGTTCCATAAAATATGACCACTGATGCAGCCATCATGCCACTGCTGCTGTCTGCCTATCATCTTGCTTTGTTCTGTATGGCTGCTGCTGCAGTGATCATGCCACTGCCACTGTCGGCCTGCCTACCATCATGTTCCAATACTGTATGGCTGCTGCCTCCACAGCTGTTATTTCCTGCTGCTAATCCTCCTACTGCCGCTTCCATTACCCTTACTACCACTACCATTACTAGTACATAGCCGCACACATATCTGCTTCCTGGTCTACCCATAACATAAACCACATAAACCATAAACACCATGTGTTCCTCATAATGGACACTTTTTGTAAGCTTCCAAATATGAAAAGCATAGTACATGCGAAGGCAAGGTGTGTTTTACATTTTTATTTGCTATTGCAGTCATTGCGTTCAAGAGCCTATAAGAGGGGAGAGAATAATTTTTTTTTAAATAAATTAAAATAAATAGGATAATGGAAAGAGATAATGGAAAGATATAAAAAAATAAGAGTCCTAGGAGACCTCAGAGTATTATATACCAATTTTCAGGCTAATTGGAGCAACTTTGATTCATGTGGAATTAATCAATTCAGACACAAATCAAGTTTAAAAAAATAAATAAAAAATGACGAATCTGACACTAAGCAGATTTCAAGAAGTTTGCTAATCTCTAGTATGCATACCCCTAAGAGGACCAAAACAGCTGATCGGTGGGGCTGTCAGGTGTTGGACCCCACCGATCTGACATTGGTGTCCTATCCTGACGATAGGCCATCAGTATCTAAGTACCAGAAAACCCCTTTAAAGTAAAGCTCATGTGCAGTAAAATTGAGCTACTAGGGTCCTGCAATGTACCAAGGCTGCTATTTCTTTCACGCTGGTTCCCTAACCTCTTAACAGTTTTGCTCGAGCTCTGCTTGGGCTATGAGGAAAGGCAGTCCCATATCTCTAACTGTTACCAAACCTGAGATATGAAAAGAAATGGGGGAGCTGACAGGACGCAGGGAGGAGAAAAAAAATAAAGTACATATGCATATGCAGTATATATATATATATATATATATATATATTTGGCAACATCAAAATCGTACTGAATAAAGTTATCATATTACACCACACATTGAACACAGCAAAAAAAAAAAAATAATTATGTTCTTCCTAAAAACAAAATAATAAAAGTTATTTAATACTAAAAAACCACAAATGGTTCCTTTAAAGATTAAATTCATCCTGCAAAATTTAGGGTCTTACCCAGCTAAATTGAAGAAAAAATAAAGTTATGACCGCTGAAACACAAAGAGGAAAAAATTATACTGGTCATTAGAGGGCATCTGTCAGCAGATTTGTGTCTCTGAAACTGGCGGACTTGTATGAGCGCTTGGCAGCTGAAAGCATCTGTCATGTGCCTGAAGTCTGATGAAGTCTTAATATATGCAAATGAGCCTGTAGGAGCAATACTGTTGCTGTTACTCTTAGAGGCTCTGCTCTCTCTGCAACTAATGTGCCCTCTCCACTTTGTAAAAAAAGCTAAAGTATCTCTAGCTCAAAACATCTCTTCCAATAATAACACAGAGGTCTCGGGGACTCACCAACACCACCTCAGAAGAGATCGAGGGTAAGAAGGCCGCCTATTCAGTCCTGTATCTCCTTCCACTAACTCCACATACACGCTCGACACAGATATCTTGCAATCACTGCTTGCCACACCAGCGGTAGGAAGTTACTCCCAGCTGAGCTCAGAATAGATGTTCACTTGTTGATACCTATTTACACCATGCAGTGTTAGATTTTATCCAGCAGGGCAGTCATAAGGCCGATGTGGGGGCAGTTTGTCTGCATTTCTTTTGTCACAGACATCCTGGAACTCCCGATATTGAGGGGGTAAAAGTTCCTTGGTGGATAGTCCAAATATGGTAGGTTCTTTGGGCGGAGGAGGAACGGATCCACATAAACAGTTCCGAGAACAAAAGTCCGAGCGGAAACGTATGCAGCGGGCGTCCCAGTCCACCGAGGGGTTGTGGGTGGCCAACAAAAGGATGCCTAGGATCACCGGAAACTTAGGGGAGTCGATCAGGGAGAAGTGCATGGTCTCCTGATGATCGGGTTTGATAAGGAGTTGAAGGTCAACGGTCTGGTGCGTAACTGGCCCAGAAGAGAGCGGGGTCCGATCGACCGTTTCCAGATCGATGGGGGCTGCCCTGGTTACCAGTGGTATGTTGTTCTCATGGGCGAAGGTCAAGTCCATGAAATTTCCGCCAGCCCCCGAGTCAAGCATTGCAGAGCAGGGAAGCTGTCGTTCCCCAATGGTGATAAGGATGGATACAATGAAGTGGGACCCGGTACCTGTAGTGTCCATGGTTTCAGAGGCCAAGGGTGAGATTGTGGCCGGTTGTAATTCCCATAATTCTGTGACAGCGATGGTTCGGCGAGCCTTATTGGGGCACCTAATAGCAAAGTGCCCTGGCACGCCACAGTAAAGACAAAGGCCTGCGGCCAGTCGTCTCTCCTTTTCAGCAGCCGATAGAGTCTTGCGCAGTGCGTCGACCTGCAACGGCTCGGTGGAGGGTTGGTGAGCCAGCTGAGTCATTGGAGTGAAAGGGTACACAGGCCTCTTATCTAGGGACCAGATTCTTTCTCTCCTTCTTTCCGCGAGTCTCCGGTCAATCCGGATGCACAGTTGGACGAAATCATCCAGATCGTCTGGAGTGTTTACCCTGGCGAGCTCATCCTTTATAGGTTCGGAGAGTCCGCAGCGAAATTGACTTTTCTGAGCAGCTGGGTTCCAGGTGGTGTCCGTGACCCAGCGGTGGAACTCTGAGGTATACTCGGCTACAGAGAGTCTTCCCTGTCGTAGACTGTGCAGCCTAGCCTCGGCAGTGAAGTTGTCTAGGTTATTCAATAAGGGACTGTGGGATTCCACATATGGGGATGCCCATGCCAGGACCTCGTCAGTTAGAAGGTTGATGATGAACAGGATCTTCTTTCTGTCCGAGGTAAAGGAGCCCGGCTGCATCTGAAAGTAAATATGGCACTGGTTGAGGGACCCCCAAAATTGGCGCCGATCGCCGTTCAACCTTGACAGGAGAGGCATGCGGGTGTCTGTGACCGCGCCGCATACGTCCAGTAGTTGACGCTGCGAGTCGATAATTTCCCTCTGTTGGCTCTGGATTGCCCCTTGAAGTTGAGCAATTTCCTTTTGGGCAGTGGTGCCAAACTCCTGAAGTTCGGAGACTTGATTGCGCAGGGTGGCTATAGCGGACTCCATTTTAGGGCTGGTTATTCTGTTAGGGGTGCTAGCTCACCTGCGTTGGAGGGCACCGGGCAGTGTACCGGGTGGAGTCCAGTAGTGGGAGACCGCAAGGAGAAGAGGCGGGGTGGAGGCGTCCGGGTCGGCAATAGAGAGGTAGACGGTAGTAGAGGATCAAGCAAGAGAGTAGTCAGGGACAATTCTGAGGTTGGCAGCAGTCGAGTTGGTTAGTAGTAGCAACAGAGGAACAGCGGTAGATACAGCAGGATCAAGTTCAAAAGAACAATAACCAGCGGGGGTCAGGTGCAAGAGGCTGGGCTTATAAAGAGGAAGTAGCAGGGGCAAGGAATCACAGAGATTAACAAGGCAAGGCCGGAACAAGGTAGATCAAAGAGTTCAGTAGAAGGAAAAGTCCAGAAGGTCTGGTAGTCTAGTGGCTAGAGCTACTGCCTAGGACATGGCCGGTCACGGGTTCGAATCCTGACAATAGCACAGACTGAGCATGTAAAAAACACTGTTAAAAAACACTGTTAAAACCTCTAACCCAGGGTTTCGCCCACTGCAAATTTTCAGGGTGCATTGTACACTATAGATTCTTAAAATGTCAGGTAATAACACAATGTTCCCTGTTACCTGACGCTATAGGAGAAGAAACATAAAGAGTGATCCACAGTGCTAATTATAATTCATCTTTATTGAGGCATTTCTAGGCAATCGACCAATGTGACTGTGCCCCGCACCTTGCATTATTGGATTGGATTATAACTTTTAATGGTGAATGTTGTGGATCACTGTCTGTTTTTAGTTTATCTGAAAGGTAAAGCTTTAGCTAGTAGTTACAGAGCACTAAATAATGTCAGAGAAGGGGCATCATTTTGGCAACTTCTGTACAGTCCAGTTAAAAAAACAGCCATTTTATTATCTCCTGTAGTGTCAAAGGGTTTTGCAGCGCAAAAATATTGATGACCTATCTTCAGGATAGGTCATCAATAGAGATGAGCGAATCGAATCCCACGATCCCGGCCCAAAGCCGGCCCGTCGTGAGCAAATGGAGGCGGTAAGTTTGATTTAATTTTTTTTTATTGTTAATTATACACTTAGATGCCGCGATCATGTATGAACGTGGCATCTGAGGGGTACAATGACGCAGCTCCCTGTCATTGCAGCCGCTACTTATAAAAAATGCGCTTCGTGACAAAGTAATTCGTCATGAAGCAAATTTTTGGGGTGAAATTCGGCGAATTAAACTTTTAAGAAATTTGCTTATCTCTACTCATCAATATAAGATCTGGGGGTTTTGGATCTGACTCTCTGCAGCCCTGCCAAACAGCTGAAGAGGTAGCAGAGCTTGTGTAAGTACTTATTCTGCTTCAAAATTACCTGTGTGCCCTCTCATTGCAGTGGTGGAACAGTGTAATTACAACTGCTCTTCCCATTCTCTTGAATGGGACCAGCAGTTGAAATTACACAGTGTCTCCTCTACAAGCGAGACAACACACAGGTAATTTTGAAGCAGAAGCAATGCTCACATGAGCGTCCCTACTTCTCCAAACAGCTGTTTGCCAGGGGGGCTAGAGGTTCAACCCTAGCAATCTGATATTTATGAGCTAGGACATATATTATATGCAGTATAACAGTATATACAGTGACACTCCTCCAAAAGACCACCCCTTTGAGAAGACCACTCCTTATCCAGATCTAATTTCCTGCAACAGATTTTCAGATTCATCATATATTATGCATACTGGCAGGGGCGGACTGGGAACTTAAAGTGGCCCTGGAAAAAAAAACCAACTAAAATTAGCCCTAAAAGTTGTAGACAAGTCCAAATTGACAGAAGGCAGCGCAAAACAAGTAGGTGGGGCCAACACAAATCACAAGTAGGCAGGACAACAGACGTAGGTGGGGGCAGCAATACTATAGTGCAGCACAAAATACAGTCCCAACAAAAACAAATACCCCAGTGCAGCATAAAGTACTGGTCTATCACCATACTAAGGATGGTGATACAGTTAAATTCAGGAGGGCACCTGGCTGCTGGCCAGGTGAATAAATACTTGATGCTCCTAGCATTAATTAATTTTGAGAGCAGTGGCATACATAGAGAAGTAAGGGCCCCATAGCAAGGATTAAACCGGGCCCCCCACACAGGACACAAGCGTTTCCGCCTAAACCCCCTTCAATGACCCTTGGGCCATTTTTTCCACTGCCTCTTATGCTAAAAGTTGTTTCTTTAAAGGGTAGAGTCCTGATCAAGTTTTCACCCCCCAGTAGAGGAGGAGAGGATCCCAACTGGGCCCCCTCTTGCCCATGGCTCCATAGTAGTTGCATGGTCTGCCGTTATTGTAGTTGCGCCCCTGGCTGAGAGCATCAGATCGTTATATACCTGGCTAGTGGCTGTGAGGAGGGCTTGTGGGGCCCCCTGGGCATCGGCCCACTGGGAGAATTACCGATAGGGTATTTGGACATTCCCCCTTGCATACTTGTTAACTTTTTTGAGAGGACAATAGGGCTATCCCCTCCTCTAGGTGCTCTTCTAATCTGAAAGGGGTTTCACTGAAAGAAAAAACTCTCTCTTTCTCTCTCTCTCTCTATATATATATATATACACATACTGTATATAATACATGCACAGTGATAAAACAGAGAACCATACAGAATGTATACACCAAAAAATCTATACATTCACCAGTGCTGTAGTTCTCCTCTACCTTTTCTTCCAGAACTGACCAGGGTGCTGTTTTGTGAAGTGTGATTATTAACAATGAGGAAGAAGTACAAAGAAAGAAGGGCTTCTTTGTTTTAATGGTCTCGATAATTTTAAGCTGTGTCCTCCCTTGTACAATAAGATCTATCATCTTTTCTGGAGGAGACGGAGTTTACAAAGTTGTGAAGTACTTCAGCCTGTTTTAAACTTGCACACCAAGCTGTGAGTTGAGTTTCTTTGTTCTGCTGGGAAGAGCACAAGAGAAAGGGAGGGAAAGGACATCAAGTAACAATGAACTCCTTCTGCGTTGGGGGGGGGGGGGGGTTCCAGTCCCATCTATTTCTCATACCTGCTGTACTACACAGTGATAATGTTGCAGCCCAAGAAGCGGCGGAAAGTAATTCTGGAACATATTTGCCTGGACTTAAAAGTAACAACTACGTAGCTTACTAAATCATCCTGAAGACGTGTGTATCAAGCACACAGAGAAGATCTGGGACCTTTAATTGCAGGTAAGTGCCACGCCTATTCTTTCTCTGCATTATTCATGCCCATACCCATATAGAAATGACCTATTCTCTCTCTCTCTATATATATATATATATTATATATGTGGAGGGTTAAGTTTGAAACTTGGCTAAACTTATGGTTATATAACAATTTTTTGGTCTGTGGCTTTACATAAAATTCCAGTCAACCTACTCATTTATCTTTAAAATTCAGGGTTAGTTAAAGTTAACAATACACTATACACAGCTCCTAAGAGTTAAATGTCCCATTCAGCTCTGCTGCATCTCTATACTATCTGTATATATTCAGCCATGTCCTTTAGGAAAACCAGTTAAATCTTTATAAATTGATTGTTTTTTTCACAGGTTCGTCTTTTCTTTGATATTTTTATTGCTTTTTCAATGTTATTGTTTTGTATAAAAAATAAATATTTTGATGATGATATAGAAACAAATAGTACATATTTTGATGCTATATAAATAAATAGTTAATATGTTGATGCTGTAGAAGCAAATATTATTTTAAAACAATACACAAACATAATCCTGACTGAAAGATGAACTATTATAAACTACACAGAAAAGTTGGTGAAAACTTTTGATGTGTACTTTTCCTGCTTGTAGTTTAGCCTGAGAGACTTATAAAAAAGACCTAGTACAGATTGGCACAAACAATGACCACTACATAGGTTTTTGGATGAAACAAAGCCAAAAGAGGACCAGACAGCTGTAGTTTTAGAGCTGTGCCTTTAAAGGCTGTGTGTTTATTTTCCTCCCTCCTCCTCCCTCTCTGCTGCTGGAACGTGCAGTTAGTATGCAGTAAAGGGATGAGGAGCTGAGTGACTACCAACTAGTGAATACTCTGGGAAAACAACTTTAGAATAAGTGCTTAGAAGGTGGGTTAAGATTAAGAATACCTCACTGAAATGATGCAGAAGATGCCAGATCCAGAAACGAGCCCTGCAAACAACTCTCAGTTGCTGTGGATACCCATCCTCTCCCTGCACTTTTTTTTTGTTTAGGGGGAGGTGCCACCAAACTCATTCTGGTCCCAAATTGTTTTGTGAAACAAGTGAAACTTCTAGAGGATTGAAGGAGACCTGGTTTCCAGTGGGTGCTCTCCTCACTGCTGCTGCAGTCTATGCAACAGGTAGGTTGGTGTGACGCCTAGCTCATCTCTTTGTTGTTGAACCTAAGTCCAAGGACAATGAGATGTGGGAGGGGAGTGTCCTGGACGGGACAGGACAGTGGAGACACACTGCCTGGTTCACACCTAATATCTTCATCAGCATCAACAGCTTCTTCACCCTTTCTCCAGCCTTCACTAAAAGCACATGGCTTTACAGGATTATCTTGAAGTTGAGGGCTTTGACCCATCAGGACAGCAACCCAAACAAAGAGGAACATCTTTGGACACTCAACTAGTCAAGCTCCTGTTCACCCACTTGCTGGGCTTCATGAATCTACTATGATACTATGAAGTTTACCTAAGTCCTGGTGGTTGAAGGTGAAGCTAATTCAGGACAAAAGTTTACTGACTAAGAGAAATTGCAGTGGATCTTGTAGTGTGCTCCTGACTAGACAAGGGAGGAGGGCGAGGGTGGGAGCGACAAACCTGCTGCAGAGCTCCAGTTCTTTGTTTGCTCCGAGAACTTGAACAAAAGGAAAAGTCTGAAGAACTCTTTATCTGCATCTCTATCTCGCATCAGTCCTTTTCCTCCAAGCCCTTCTGTGGTTGTTTTCTTCAGAAACTTCTCTAGCATGAGGGACCTCAATATCATTGTTACCTGCAAGTCACAAAGGGGCTTGAGAAGTTTCTTGAATGAGAGGTGAGTTGCTTTAAGTGAGATGTGGGTGGGCAGGGATCAGGTGTACTGCAAGTTTACTCACTCTCTAGCAGTTTATATTACATTACCCAGGAATATTGTATGGATTTGCATGACATTGAACTTCTACTACTACTTTACTATGTTTGGAGTTGTATTTCAGTAAATGTTGGAAATACTTTGCTAATTACTTTCCTTTATGACAACCTTGTCATAAACAACCTTGTAATGAATGGTATCTGGAGAACAAAGTCTTGACAAAGGCTCCTCATTCTTCTTTTCTTTCTTTCTGTTTTTCATTCCAACTATTACATTGATTTATTGCATTATTATCCATATAGCAGCAGTACAGATACAGTGGTTTAGTGGAAAGCCTTCTAAAATAATTAGGTTTATAATTTGCTTTTAAAAATGACAGCTTTTACAATATTTTTTAACCAGCGACGAAAAATGCGACAGTGGCAAAAAGTTTCTAAACTTTGGCTAAAGTTTACTCATGGTGATAAGTTGTGACGCAGCGCTGAAAACTCATGAGAGTGTTTTATAATTTGTTACTGAGTTATTGTCTCATTCATTTAAGTGGTTTATTTTTATTGTTTGAGTTTTCGTCTATTACGAATATTTGCCTAAGATTTCAACTTAGTGAGCCAGAGAAAGATCTCGTCCTTGGCATTTGTGACACGTCGTACTAACAATGTGTCGCACCAGTTTTAATCTTTCTTTTCGTCTCAATCGCCTGGATAGGGCGTTCTTTATATAAATCCAATATTTGAAGCGTTTTCCTATCAACAGATACTTTACTAATTACAATAATAACTAAACTTAACTGTAGAAGGACCATAAATTATCATGATCTTCCCATTGTTCAAGAGTAAGTAAGGAAAATGGTTAAATGGTGATAGTAGGTTGTATATACAGTAATTTAATGTGTCTGAATATTCCTGTAACCACATGAAAGCAATTCTTGCTGATGTTAGACAAGAAAATGGTTTGCATTCACAAAGCCATATGTAGCCATACCCGCATGTTTACCCAATATGGTGGCCTGTTATAAAAATGCACATTCCCTATAATACGTATAGTATACTGTGATTATTGTACGTGTGGATTTTTAAGTTACGCATTTTCATTTGCTTCCTCTATTGGTGTTCATTAAGACCCCAAGATGTATGCAAAAATGTTGAATATTGTTCTATTTATATACAGTAGAAAAGTGTACTATCAGACTTTTTTTTTTTTAAAGTGTCAGAACACGAGTGCCTGTTCATATTTTTATTCTCTCATTCAGTTCTTGAGGCCATCCATTGGTATAGTATAGTCATACTGGTGAAAAGCCTTGCTAGTTCTTTTATATCAATGAGCCATTGTCTTATTCCAACAGCGCTCTCTACAGCTACAGTGCCGTGTCATATTGTATTGTACCACTTCCCATCACAAAAGTATTAATTTTTCTTTTAATAAAGTCATAATGAAGTGTGTGAATTGTGACTTTCACATTTAGATTATTTAATGTTTTATGACTATCTTTATTTAAAAAAAAACTTTGACCAATTTAATGAAATGACAAAGTTATGTATAGCCTGGCGAATATAGATGTGGGTTTATGCATACGTTGAGCATGCATGTGATTGTGGAAAATAGAACCTCACTTACCATCTAGACTCCGTATTTCAACAATTATTCTAACAATGTATCCCAAAAAAATTCAAAAATACTGCACAAAAATATTAAACTTTATGTTTTTCCTCATATAGAGCTTCTCATGGATCTGTTAAAGATGCAAGAGACAAATGGTGAATTTGGTTTCCAAGTACGTTACCTTTAAGCGCTCATTATAAAATATGAAGATCTGGGTTCTGAGCCCAGGATTTTTAAAATCGTGCTTGGATTGAACTGGTTCTGCACAGTTGGATTATACAGCGTTTTGGCTTTCGGATCTGCCGAACACTTCCACTTGGATTAAAGAATAAGCTTCATCCTAGTGACAATGTGACATTACTAAGGTATATTTTAGTGTTTCCTTTAGGTATTATAAAGCTTTTTATTGTTTCTATGCAGTTATTTTCAATCCAGCCCATTGCTCGTCTGAGTTGTAGATTTTAGTTTATTGTGCGTATTTGCCTTAGCTTTATTTGGACATGGTTTTTATGGGCGCTCGACTGTTGCACATTCTGATCTGTATAAAGAATGCATTCTTTTGGTGCAAAATCTGTGTAATTTTGTTAAGATCGGTCTTTGCAGTCCATGCTTATCATGCACTAAATTAGCAGACACGTGATTCTGTTAGATTTAGGCGGGAAGCAATTAAAGTAATGTACACTGACTAAGATATCCCTTTCATGGTTGCCTATAATATTGCATGTTTCATGAAAGAGAATGGATGGAGAGGCACGTGCCAGTGGTTACACAGTTAAGCATGACCCAGCCAAATGATTACATTGAATGGTATTGTAGTGAATAATGCCACTAAATATTGTGTGCAGATGAGTCTTACATAGACTATAAAGCGACCATTGTAGTATGTGATGTGGACTCCTTTGTTATGTTTTTGGTTGATATTCCTGGGTTTTGTGCATTCTAACCGGATTGTGCATTCTAAGATGGCTTCCTACAGGGCTGTATGCTTACTCATTCCAAGTTGACAGGGCTTTGTTTTCTGGCTCTGTGCTCGACAGTCTAATGAATTTTCCATGAGTAAAAAATGTCCAAATGGGTTTTGTTACAATCTACAACCTTTTCATCAAGTGCCTATCGGAGTCTAACTGTGTGCTTCCACTGAATATATTTCTAGACTTGCATGTGCATTGCACCCCATTTGTACTTTTTTATGGTATATACATAAAATTGGTGAATATCTTTCTTCTATTGTCTCCATTGATCATAAATGGCATTAGAGTTATACTATGGCTGCTATGCCATTGTACGTTTAAGTAATATATGATTAAATATATAATTGTTCTAAATTTTTTCTATATTATACTATATACCGTGTAAATGGAACAGATATACATGCACAGAAACAAAAAGATCATTGAAACATGTGGCCTAACAACCCGGGTGGTTAGGATCACTGTTGGTGCACCTCTGTATTATAAAATGTTGCGTTTAAGTGACGTTTTGATACAAATTTTTATTGGATGTAATGGTTGCTAATGTTGACATACACCCCATACTTCCACTTTGTTCTCATATCATGTCTCTCTATATTTGGTGCCTTAATTTTATCGTGGAATTTAATAAACTCTTGTACTGTATGGGCGCGGTTTTACAGATGTTGGTTGGCATCTAATTTTGTACAGCTACATATTGTTCATTGTCATTGGCTTTTAATGGTTTTGTGTTGTGTAGATGATCATAGATCAGAACAACACTTTGACATCAATAGCTTATATCATCCTTAGTAAACTATGGTGAAGAAAATCTGCCAGAAAAACTGTTGGTCCTTGTGGACTGAGTATATATTGCTTTCTTGATGATGCATTTGGTTTGAATTGTTACAGTATATACAGTGAGCATAAACATGTCTAAACCTGGCCTTAAAAGTTACAATATGTAAGGTGGAATATCCTGACAATCACAATTCTTGTATGGTAATGGTGTGTTATGTGTGTGGTAAAGAATGTATCTGGACCAAAGTAGTGGAGAATTTGTCATAGATAAGTAAATCTGAGCATGTATAAGGTGCTGGTAATAACACCATCAAATGATAAAACATACACAAAAGCAATTATACAGTTGGTTAGATACAGATACTGCAACATCATAGAATAAGCAGAGGCATCCAATGTTTTACACTTGGTAAAAGAAAATGAGACGAATAGCCAAAATGACTGCGTGTTTGCCTATTCAGGAGCGGCCATGATAGATTCTGAGAGACCTTACTGAACGATGCTTAATAAATGCTGAGTAACTGGAAAACCTCATGACCACATAATAGCTGGCAGACTTTACAATGAAGATTATGTAATGTTGCTTAACTACGCATATTTTATACCGAAAGAACTGAACAGAGAAGAAAGTGAGGAGACGTTCTTTTCACAAAACTTTCTAACTGAGCAGTGCATATTTTTCTGATGTCTCCATATGAAGGTTTATAGAGAAGATCCTTATTAAAATGACTAGGCTGCACTGAGAGTAAAGAAAGACTTTAGGATTTTATAGACTTTGCATAACATTAAATAATATGTAAAGTGTTTTTTTTTTCCAATGTCCTAATGTTCCTATCTAGAGCAGCCAGTGCTACTCATTAGAGAAATAACCATAAAGCTCAGCTCTATAAAGGCCTTGTTGGCTGTGACAAAAGTACTTTGCTCAGTGTGAATGTTGATAGACACACCCAGAGCAGTTCTATTCAGCTGCATATTTCTATACTTTATACTGGTTACTTCGAGCATGATATATTCCACACCTTCTGCCTAAATTCCTTCCAGGAATGCTCAAAAATAAATGGCAGTCAGAGACATCTCTGCTTCAAGAACACGGCCTGAAGATTGGACAGCAGTTTTCAAACTCTGAATACTTCATAGCTTTTGTGTTCCTACCGTTATGTAAAATGCAACCCGCTTTTGTACTGTATCTGAATAGCTGGCACAGTATTTTCCATTCAGCCTCCCTGCTTCCAACTCACTCGAACTAATGAAAGAAATACCCCAGAATTCTATCCAAGTTCTTAAGAAACAAGTTGGAGTGATAAGAAAAATAGGGCTTTAGTAAGCTTGCCTGGTTAAAGTTTTCCATTTATATTGTAAGATCCCACAAGGAGGAATCTGAAGTTCTTTTGTGGCAGTGTGTACATATTTATGCTGTGTCACGTCTCATGGGTTCTTTGTTACCCACTGTACAATGCTGTAGAGAGCACTGGTGCCTTGGCTTTTCTTCCATCTAGGCTTGCTTGCTGGACGGTTATGTAACCCAAGACAACAATTTATAGATTCTACGCTTTTGTTTTATGTCTCTTACGCTCATTGGGAATTGTTTTTTAGACTCTTTCAAAAAGTATTTAGAAAGACCAAGACATGGTAAAGGAAGGCATACTAGAGGTGGTTCCCCCGTGATTTCTTTGTTGTATCACCTAAGCAATAAAATAATAAAAAAGCTACATTATGTTTTAATGATTGCATAAAACAGTACTGTGTGCTTGGGTAATTGGAGCTCATAATAGTGATTTGCTTTATGGCAGTTTTATAATGATCAAAATATTCACAGGTACAGGGAGTATTGTGAGAGATTATCTAGCTGTAAGCCCAGTGGGGCAGTAGGTTCTATCGAAAACCATTATTCTAGGGTGAAGGTGTATTCCAGTTATTACCAAATCAGCGTAAAATTGCTTATATAAACTTATATGTTCTACTTGTATAACAATGATACATTCTACGACTGGCAAATTAAAGATGAGGGTCTTTAGTTGTGTGTGTATATATATATATATATATATAATATATTACTGTTGACAACTATCTTCCATCATTAACCTTAAAATAAAAAATTGGACCCCAGGACCCTAAAGCACAGCATCGGCATGCAACTGAATTATGGCAAAAATGCAGTTTAGCATCATTTTGTGTTCCTTAGAAGTACAGTAAATCTTTTTATGTATTTCTTTCTTTAAGTTTCTTTAGCCATATATATTCTCTTTTAAAAACATGTTGTAAACTAAAACATATACCTTGGGCATGATATATATATATATATATATATATATATATATGTATATTCACCTTACCAATGTTCACCTTACTATCATTTAAAGATGTAGCTAAGTTATATCTGCGCCATTGTTCATTTATCACGTTACTTGGTACAGAAGAGGGGAAACTACAGTAAGGGCTCAGTGAACAAATTTTGACCTATTAACATTTTAAGAATATACTACCTCATGGTTTATATGTGTGCATTTAAGTTAAGTATTTACAATGCATTTGGATTTTTTTTACAGTTTTTGTCCTAATTTTTTAAGAGTTTAGGGTCTCTTTTACCTCTGTGAATTTTTATACAAAATCCTACAAATATTACGTGCCATATGCCAAAATGTGGCTATCTGACTTTAGTTGGATTACCTAGCTGGTTCTCAGGATTTCTATTATATACATATACAGTGTATATATATATATATATATATATATATATATATACATATATATATACATATACAGTATATATATATATATATATATATATATAAATATATATACAGTATTATTTAGTATCTATTTGTGCGTGTTGATTCACAGATATGACATACTGCATAATCTTATGCAAAGAAAAATTCTTTGGCTATATGGGACTGGTAAACATGGTTGAATAGCATTGGTCACATGCTTATAGACATTGGCACGCTACATGCATTACTACACCAAGGAGTACAAATACTGTCAGATTGTATCATAACATAGCTGCCAACTGTTACTAAATTCAAGGGCAATGTAGTGTATGAAGATATGTCCCTACAGTTTGTCCCTGACGCTTCCATATTTTTCAATATTATTCAATATGATTTCTGTATGTGATGCATTTAACGTTTTCTGCATAGTCTTAATGTATACTTTCCATATATATGATGTGAGGGTACATGATGAGGGCAGTAGCACTTCAAGATCTAACCGTCCTTCCTGGGAACTGTCTAAGGGCAGAGGATCAGTAGTAAAATGCTCCACAATTTGTTCATAAATGCTGACAACTATCTGCAATGTCCAGTTGGGCAATGATCTCATTCTTTAGAATTTCAGAAACCTTAGGAATGAAGAGGGCTTTGGATTTTATAACCTGCAAAAGAACGTGGAACAAAATGGACATCTACAGTAAAGAGAATGCTTACATTTACAGTCATGGGCCACTTTGGCGCACTTATAGACAACAATAGAATGGTATACTATTAAGATTAGAATAATTTTTCTCTGTCACTTGGTCCGCAGTAAGAGACTAGATGCATATTTTTCTCCTATTGATAGGGCATTGTTCAGCCATCTTGAAACACTTAGAAAGCTGCTCACGTACATTTTGTGTTCTTGACAGAGATGAGAAATGACCAGTAAATCTCAGGAGCCCGTGATCTCGGCAAGCTTGTCCACACCCACCATTTTATGTCTGAAATACCTCAAGAACACTTCAATAAACAGACCTAAGAAATATAACTATACAAGTTTGATTAGCAACTGTTACTCTTAATCCAAAAAATATAGGCTTCTTGATTATTCTTTTGTACGGTAAAATGTCCACTACCCTTTCTTGGAAGTCGCTGTCTTTTGTTGTCTTTCTGACACCCTTTTGAGCCTCGGTGCATTAATATGAGTAGAAGAGATGTCAATGGACTTCTTGGCAATAGCAAAGGATTTCAGGGGTATTGTATAACATACAAGGCCTGAATCACTGTGTGGCGAATCTGTATGCAAGACCAGGCGTATTTTCCTAATGTATTCTGCTGGTGTATTTCTATACTTTGTGAGCATTCATTAGTCCAAGCGCAATGCAACTTACAATAGAAGTCATACTAAAAGGAACTGTTTATCTGTGGGCGAAGAAATATAATCAAGGACGTCTTACACATCTCCCAACATTTTTATGACACCACTGATTCATAAATGTTCCAGCTCTTCATGCCCTTCATGAGCTGTGTCATATTTCTTTCTTTTCAACTACCCCGCTGTCATTGAATACAGGGCATCATGCTATTATTTGTAGGTAGCAAGCACATAAAAGGTCCACTCACCCATATTTGCAGTGTTATTAGTTTAAAAACTTACAAAAGTGACAGATATAGTCCATGTTACACGAAAGGTGTCTTCAAGGATGCCTTCAAGACAGCAGACAACGTGATATATTAAACTTTGGCATTAAACTACGTAGGTATTACTAGTATTTATGTCATGTTTTCTATTCAATAACCCCCCCCCCCCAAGCATTCATTCATACGCATTGTGGTGCTGCCAGTGAAATATATATTTAATGTAAGCACATAATGACTAGAAATGGCAGTAGGCTTCTCAGATAGTATGGTGACAGTGATGCCTTCAGAAAGCTTCAGAAGGTGTACAGTCTTCTGTCCATTGACATCTGACAAGGTCCATCATATGCAGCAGATTTGAGTAGCGTGTCATAACTGTAAGAAATCTACTAGTTCCAAAGACATAAATTACTTATTTAGCTGCATGTATGGATAGAGATTGCTTCCAGTAGACGAGGAGTGATGGAAGTAACAGAGGATATTTTATATAGACATTTACTATTTCTTATTATATGCTAATCTGTGTCTAGGGTATCAACCAGTAGAGTAAATTTGTTGTGTTTTAGCTACAGGTTTATGCATGGATGACAATTGCCGTATAGTTCATTTTCAAAGCCTACATCTTACCACCAATTTCCAGAAATGCTGTTTTCTCGTTACAGCTTAAACATTGTGACATCTAAATTAGAAATTTTCACAAACCAAATAACACCCATGATCCAACCAAATACCGTTCTGTCCCTGGATGTAACATCAGACTACATTTCCTAGTGAAAGTTCTGAAATATTGAGATGTCATGAATTTATCCCAGCCACACCCTCAAAAATCAGAAGCTTTGTCCTTATAGAACCTCAGGTTTTAGTTCGAGGTATAAGGTCCTTTATTCAGAGTACTATTAGAATACGGTTACACATGGCGTAAATGCTGCCGATTTTTCACATTGTAACTGCATGCAGAAAATCCACAGAATTTACAGTGGCAGCAGTGTGAACGAGACTTTATAAAAGTTCATCCACACGCTGTGGAGAGGGTTAATTCAGCGGCAAATCTGTAGTATTTCCACACACAAATCTGAACAATTTGGTGGGCCTGCTGGTGCTGTGGATTTTGGGCATACCCCAAGAGTATGTATGCACTTGGCAGATCTGTGTAAAAAATGTTTTTGACTTTTTCGACTGTATGGATTTTATAACCTCTTTTCGGATAACTTAAACAGATGCATACATTTCTGTTACATATCTGTGCGTGTGAACATACCCTAGTAAACCAAACTGTTCATCCTTTGACATGGAAGTCTTGACTGGAGAATGTACAGTAGGTGTCCTGATGGCTTCTTCCTGATGTATGGTACATTGAAACTATATACAGGATGAATATATGTATGGCCATTCCAGGCAACAAGTTCAATTTTTTGGTTTCTGTCAAGAAGTGCTTAACTAAAAGAAAATGACTTATCTTTGTTGTAGGTGATGGCTTGTGCAGTGGCTAAATAACATTGAAATGTCTAGCTCACAAAGGGGAAATGTGGTATAAAATATGCATATAGTATAGTATAGTAGAGTATATGTATAGTGAAGAATATGTATGTCTATTAGTTGCTTATTCTGACCTGTGCTAACTTCTCAAACTACATATAAAACATTCCTGGTGAATATTAGGTAGGAAAAAACTGTGTATTAATTGATGTCACTCTTGCCAAATTGTATTGGTATCATGCAACTGAAACAAAAGCTGACCTTCTATATGGCCTGTCAATCATCCTTCTGCTTCATTAAGTCATCCAATCATATAAGAGTCTGACTGATGATTGACAGCACTACTTCCCAAGGGGCTGTGTATTGTCTGCGGTATTTTAGTTCTATATGATTTACTGACAAGTGGATTGGTGAATTTTAAGGACACGACTCGAAATGCAGTGGTGCAGTTGTCTCCTCGGTATATTAGACTATTTGCTTTTCTTTTTTTGTTAACTGGACTTAGGATTTTGTTGTATGTGTTTACTATGCTAGTAGCAGGCATCGTGATACTAGTATTATTATTATTCAGAAGTACATGGCTTAGTGATAACCTGGAGGATACTAAGATGACTATATGTGGTGAACCGAAACCACAAAAAAATGCGATTATACTGTAATGACTGATAAATTGCTTGTTAATTTAGTTTTTCAGCATAATATAGAGAACTCAAATGAGGCAAGCATACAATGAGAGTAACCATTCATTTTGATATTCTTATTATATGAATGATTGCTTATTAGAAATTTCCCATTCAGCCGAACTCTTTAATATTTGCTGATTTTGTCTCAAAGGTAATCATGACCAAGCATTTTGTATGTTTATCAAGAGTAGAAATAAGCGAAGTGATTCTAAATGTATGAAATTCATCTTGAATTTTAAAAAAATTCAGACACTAGACAAATATTTAGCAGTTTGATTCAGAAGAATCTCTCAAAATCATGACGACCATTTGACAGATCAGAAGACAGACAAAAAGACATCTGCCAACTAGGGATAATTTGTGAACCATGTTGTGCTGTATGCTTTTAAACAGTCTATTTGTTAGGCTACATCCACACCTGAGTTACAGTATTCCAGTAGTCTGTTCTGGCAGAGGAGCATACTACCAGATTTACCATATCTGGCATAGCCGGTCACTTCCGTTGCCTGCCAGATCCTCATTAATAATGCTGCCTTGATGCTAAAGAGCTTCAAAGAGGTTTGATACAGTCCTATGAGACATGAGAGTGTCATGCACGACTTTTGAGGGCAATCTAAGCACTTTCGATTTGGGTTGAATTTATTCGTACTCAAATCCAATCTGCCAACTGATTTCTTAGAATTGGACCCAAAATGAATTTCAAGAAATTTGCTCATCTCTAATCAAGACTGGAGTAATGTTTTTTCAAATCATTATTTCAAGTTTGTGGTAGAAACTTTAGAAAAGTTAATGGGAAGATTTAAGAAAACTGTGAGAAACTATCATAGCAACCGATCACAGAGCAATTTTCATTTCTTAGAGTCCTCTTAAAAAACTTCGCTGTTATTTGTTGCTGTGGGCAGCAAAAACAGTTTATCCCCATAGAAGGCACAGTTCATCCCCATAGAAGTGCATGGGGCTGAGCACGATACCAAGCACAGCCGCTGTACAATGTACGGCACTGTGCTTGGTAAGCTGCCAGAAGGCCGCTGTGCTCACCGGAGTGCTGGTGACTTCTTAAACAGCTGAACGGTGGAGGTCCAGAGGATAGGTCACCAGTATTAAAATCTCGAAAAACTTTAATTGCTGAAACAGCAGAAAAAGTAGCAATAATAAGAGCTTTGTGGTTAGGGTCACTTATGTGAATTCTCAAAGTATATTCTCTAGGTCGGCTATGACCTAGCACCCTCTATCAGAGAACCTTTATATCAGTGCCAGATAACGCAAAGCCACCAAATTGCTCCCCACTAAAAGATAGCATTTTCTTGCGCTTGAGTGGGCCCCTTTAACTTTTGGGCCCCATAGCAGATTCAAAGGCTGCTATGGCTGTGGATAGGGCCATGGTAAGTACATGGTTAACATCAATACTTAAATAATCTACAGCATACTAATAAAAGTATTGACCCATTCTCAATTTCTTCTATTTTTACATATTTGTTAGACTTGAATGTTTCAGATTATCAAGTTGATTTTACTATTAGACAAAGATCACTCAAGTAAGCACGAAATGCTGTTCTTAAACGCTGATTTCATTTATAGAGGAAAAAATACTGTTCAACCCTACCTGTTCCTGTGTGAAAAAGTAATTGTCCCCTTAGGTACTAAATCAACCAGTTAGGCTACATGCACATGACTACACTGATACACTGTTAGTTTTTCATGGCCATTTAGCATCCATTGTCTGGCCGCCTATCCATTTTTAATGGCTGTTTTGCATCAGTTTTTAACAACCATTTAACGGACATAGTTAACAGTATATATGATGGCTCCCACATAGTACCCCAGTTCATATAATGCATCCTCCCCTCAGGTAGTGCTGACAGATCCTTAAAAAAACAGCAACTCACCTCTCCACAGGCTGTCCCAAGAAGATTCGCTCCGTGCTGGAGACAGCAGGACCTGATGTGATGTCACAATTCTGAGGGCGTCATGTCCTGCTGCCTGCAGTGCGGAGCTAGTGTTCCCTTACATGCAAGTGGTGAGCTGAGTATTTTTCTTAACCCTTGAAAGGCCCCCTTTTTTTACATAGTGTACTCATTTTTGAGACAGGTGCACTCCTGTCTATAAGTCTATTAAAATCGGGCCCATTATGTCTTTTGGGCAGTAAAAATTGGATGTCCTATATTTTGATGGCCATCATTTACTGGCCATTAAAAAAAACATGTTAATAGACCCATAGACTTTGATTGGTTCGGAAAATGGCCAAGTGATGGTCGTAGGAATATACCCTTAACCAAATTCAGTTGACAATTGGGTTTAGTTTCAATACCCGCACCCGTGAATGATTACTGTCAGACCTGATGAATAATAGAATCTGTTTGGCAATGTGACCCAGGTTAGAACAGGGGTCAGCAACCTCCGGCACTCCAGCTGTGGTGAAACTGCAACTCCCAGCATGCTCCTTTCACTTCTATGGGAGTTCTTAGAAGAGAAGAACAAGTGTGCATACTGGGAGTTGTAGTTTCACCACAGCTGGAATCCCGGAGGTTGCTGATCCCTGGGCTAGAAGGTCCTAAAAAGTAGCACATAATGCTATGTTCCAAAGAGAAGCAAACACAGATGTGACAGTCTTTGAAATCTACCAGTTTGGAAACGGTTGCAAAGCCATTTCTAAGGCTCTGGGAATCCAGTGATCCACAGTGAGAGCTATTATACTCAAATGGAGAAAACACGGTAAACCTTTCCAGGAGGGGCTGGCCTACAAAAATTTTACCCACAGTGCATCAAGGACTCATCCAGGATTTCACAAAAGAACCCAGACAAACATCTAAAGAACTGCAGACCTAACTCAGCTCAGTTAACCCCTTCCCTATATGCACTGTTCATACACAGCGCTGCAGGAAGTGAGCTCCCAACATGCACACTGCATGAACTTCGACCTGGCCAGCTCAGGAGCTGTGTTTGCCTGATCAGCGGCAGGCATCCGGCTGTTACTCACAGTCAGGCCCCTGCTTTAAACATTGGCAACAGTGAAAACTTGATGTACTTAAGAAGTTTACAGAGGGCAGGAGTTCCCTTCCTCGATCCCCGGGCTGGGTCTCATAGGCAACTATCAGTGTAATACTGTCACAATGCATTACAATAAACTATGTGGATCATTTATTATAATGTAGTATGCCTATGCATAGTAGTATGCCCATATTTCATGCGCAGATTGCAGAACAACGTTTCGTTGCGCCACAATATGCGACATTTCCCTACTCACGCCAGGTCTACAAAAGTGGCCGTGGTGTGGTCGGGGAAGGGCACTGGCCATAAGGCCTGTCTCATTCATCATTTTCTATGCCTGTTTTAGGCATAGAAAATGGTCTAAATATAAACCAGCTTGGAAGCTGTCTTACATTTAGACTGACGCTAAATCTTCGTAACTTCGGCAGATCCACCACCAGATATAGGGGTTATTAAAATCGGCGTCTAAAAACCCGTTCTTAATAAATAACCCCCTATGTACTGTAATGAATTGTAGAAGGGATCAGACTCTCGAAAGCTGAAGTCCCCTAGTGAGACAATATCAAAAAGTTAAAAAAAAATAAAAAAAAGTTTTATAAAAATAATAAATATACTAAGTAGAGATGAGCAAATCGAATCCCAGTCAGTTGAATTCGATCCGAGTTTCAGGATAAATTCGATTTACCTAGAAGCCGAATTTCCTCTTGCTTTGTGTCAGTGAATCGATTTTACCTGAAATAGTATAAAAAACAAAAAATAAATCTAACTTACCTCCTCCATTTGCTCACGATAGGCCGCCAGCCTACATCTTGCTTGAAGATCTCGGCCGAAATCCCGTGCGGCCAGTCGGCGTGATGACGTAATCTTGCGCCGCACAGGATTTCGGCCGAGATCTTCAAGCAAGATGGTGGCAGCCAGTGATAATTTTGCACTCAGATGCCGTGATCATGTATGAATGCAGCATTTGAGGGGTACAATGAAGGGGGCAGCGCTATCGCAGCTCCCTGTCATTGCACCCGCTACTTACAAAAAAAGTAATTTGTCACAAAGCAATTTTTTTTGTTAAATTCGGCGAATCAGCCGAATCGAACTTTTAAGAAATTCGCTCATCTCTATTACTAAGTTTCAAGTAAAAAAAAAAAAAGTGCCCCTGAGCTTGGAAAAAATGGGGGAAAAAAGTATTACATTTTGCCGGGGGACTACATTTTATTGAGGGATCAAAAAGTACTGCTAACCCCAAAATGGAATAAATGAAAACATCACTCCATCCCAGAAAAAATGAGCCCTCATAGAAGACCATGGCAAGAAAAATGAAAAAAAGATGGTTCTCACAAAATGGTGACACAAAAACATGATTTGTTTCCCCAAAAATGCTTTTATTGTGTAAAACTGAATAGACATATTAGGTAATGTTGCTTCTGTAGTTACCGGCTCTATAAAAAACACACATGATCTATGCCAGAAAAACTATTTTGTGGTCACCTTACTTCTCAAAAATAATATCAAGTGATCAAAAAGTCATATGTACCCCAAAATGATACTAATCAAAATGTTACATTATCCCACAAAACATGAGACCTCACACAAGACCATCACTAGAAAAATAAAATAAATATGGCGTTCAGAAATTATGATACAAACATTTTTTCCCCCTAATATGCTTTGTGTAAAAGTATGAGAGGATGCTGAGAAGTTCCTGGCTTTGCCCCTTCCAGTTGGAATTAAAAAATTAATTTGCCATATGAAAGCTTGCTATCTTGTTATTTAACTGTGCAAATATCAGATGTTTACGATTGTTATAACTATTTTTAATTTCGGGTAGAACCCGAGAGGGCAGAGGGACAAGGAAGTTTCATGTCTGTGGAGTTACGGGCCGTCATTAAGTTTTTGTTTCTCCAGGGAAAGTCTGCAAAGGACATTCACACTGAGATGTCACAAACACTATGGGCCAGATTTATCATTACACTTACATCTTACTCCACCTTTACATATGCCCAAAGTCACTTTAGGATAGTCAGATGTATTAATGGTCCTTTAATACAGTGATAAATGTGGTTTGACGGTAGCAGTTTATCCTTCAGTAAGCGGCTTTACAAAAGTTAAAAAAGTTGCATGTACTATTAAAAAGTCGCATAAGATAAGCATAGTCCTCCCTGGAGTGAAATTGCGCATTTTTTGCAAATTTTTAAATGGTCGCAATAGTAAATCTGTCTAGAGATTCGTTTACATAAGAAAACACGCCCACTTTCACAAAACCGGAGAGCTTAGTGCTGAGCTTGAAAAAGTCTCAAAAAAATGTGCAATTCACAATTCACTCCATTAAAGTCACTTTAGCTAATGATAAATCTGGCCCTATTTTCTTTTTCCTGGAGAAACAAAAACTTCATGACGGCCTGTAACTCCACAGACGTGAAACTTTCTTGTGCCTCTGTCATCTCAGGTTCTACCTGAAATTAAAAATAATTATATCAATCGCAAACATCTAATATTTGCACAGTTACATAACAAGATATCAAACTTTCATATGATGCCGAATTCATTATTTCATTTTTCAATTCCTACTGGAAGGTTGCAAAGCCAGGAACTTCTCAGAATCCCCTCGTAAAATGTGAAAAAACTATATAACATTGTTATCTCTGTAATTGTACAAATTAGCAGAATAACTTTCCCGCATGTACGCCACAAACCAAAACCCAAAAAGCAATGGCAGAGGAGTGTGGTTTCAAAAATGGGGTCACTTCTTGGGGTTTCTTTTGTATTTAACCTCAGAGCCTCTGCAGTTTAATGCCAGTTCTGTATTAATCACCAAACTATGCCTCAAATGCACATGGTGCTGTGTAGAGGAGAAAATGAGTATCAAATTGTGGGGTCCTTTTTCTTTTGTTAACCTTCATGAAAATAAAAAATCTTTTCCCAGCCAAGTGTTTCTAACTTCTATGAAACACCTGTTGGGTCAAAGTACTCACTACACCTCTCAATAAATTCCTTGAGGGGTTTAGTTTCCAAAATTGTGTTACTTTTTTGATTTTCCATTGTAGGGGTACCTCAAGGTCTTTTCAAATTTGACATAGCACCTAAAAATTCCAGCGAAATGTCATACAAAATCCATATGGTGCTCCTTCCCTTATGAGCCCTGCGGTGTGCCCATAAAGCAGATTACAACCACATATGGGGTGTTTCTGTTAACTGCAGAATCACCATAATAACCCTTGCTGTGTTATAGAATTTTTTTTTTATAGAGAATCTCTAAACAAATGGAGATTTTGAAACTTCACCCCCATTTTACCTTAATTCTTGTGGAACACCTAACATAGTTTGTAAAATCAGTTTTGAATAATTTGAGGGCTGTTGGGGTTGTTTATGAGTGGTTTCTGTTTTGTAAGCCCCTCAAAAGGACTTCAGAACTTAAAGAGGACCTGTCACCTCTCCTGTCATTTCTAGTTTAATAGCTTCTTGCATCCACCGTGTAATAACAATTCTGGAGCATCTATTCTTATGTTCTGTGTTGTGCCGTTCCTTTATTAATTTTACTAGAAGTTATGAATGAATTGCTAGCAGTCTGAAGTAAGGTTATAGAGGGGTGTTAACCAGTTGGGGGGGCGGTCCCTGTACAGTCTGACACTATCCAATCAGTGCTGCCATTGCCAGACTGTGCAATGACATACCCCCAACTGGCAACACCCCTCTGTACCCTTACTGAAGACTGCTAGCAATTCATTCATAGCTTCTAGAACAAATAATAAATTAATAGCAGAATGTAGAATCAAAAGAAATAATTCTTCAGAATTGTTATTACATAGGGAATGCAAGAAGCTATTAAAAAGGCATGTCAGGAGTGGTGACAGGTTCTCTTTAATTGGTTCTTAAAAAGCCAGTTTTGGAAATTGTCTTGAAAATTTGAAAAATTGCTTCTAAAACTCTAACGTCCTAATGATGCCAACATAGACATGGTGAATGTTAATAACTATTTTATGATTTATCTGTCTCAACAGCAGAGAAAATCAAAATAGCAATTTTTTCTAAATTTTCTGTAAAACTTTGGATTTTTAAATAAGTAAAGATAAAACACATTAACTCAAATTTACCACTTACATAAAGTACGATATGTCATGAGAAAACATTCTCAGAATGGCTTGGATAAGCAAAAGCATTCCAACGTTATTACCACATAAAGTGACAAGTCAGTTTTGCAAAAATAGTCTGGAAGGTCAAAAATGTTTGTGTCAGGAATGGGTTAAAGAATATCTGTCATCAAATACTGCATTGCAGTCTACAAGCAGCATGGTAAACAGCAGGAGGAGCTGAGCAGATTGTTGTATAGTTTTCTGGGAAGAGATTCAGTAATTTATACAATTATATTTCTGCCTTTTCTGAACTTTTTACATAACTTTGCATAAATCAATAGTACTGTTTACCAGCCCCCTTCCCCCCTTTCCATCCAGGACATATCACCTTTATAAGAGGTTGGTATTACATGTCAATGCAAATCTATGGAAAGTAGAAGGGGGAGGAGTGAACAGGAGCTGAGGAGACAGGCTCTGACAAAGAGAGACTTTGAGATACATAGGAAGGTTGTATGTTAGCACATGCTTCATTCACAAAAATACAAGTCAGTACTTTGTAATTCAGCACTTTGTAACTTCATTATCCTGGGATTGCTTTCAAGTGACTGTGAGACAGTTAGGAAGATGATTCTCCTCTACTTTCCGTGTATGCAGTGGATGGCAGCTAGTGTCCATGTAACTGCAAATCAGATATTTAGCAAGGACAGAGGAAAACTGTTACAAAATACCAGATACAAGTGATATAACGTGCATTCCTCTTGAGCACACACTGTACTATATATTAATATATATTAATGAAACATTTTTAGAAAGCTCAGAGATGCTTTAAGTCTACAAGTCTACAAGGAGCCCAGAGGGTTTTTTTTCTTTCCCAAGGTGCCCAGGAACGCCCCCTTGATGTGCCCAGCCTGCCTAAATTTGAATAAGAAGAATGCCTCCAGCATCTCAAATCGCCTCCCAGAGGCGAGGCTAACGGCTCCGCCCCCCCCCCCCCGGCTACCTCCGCTGTCTGCCCTGAAACATCCCCGATCTTCCTCTCGCGGCAGCCTGAGATCTTGCGCAAGCACAGTGCCGGCGATTGCCTGCGCCTGTTCGATTGTACGGCAACTGAGGGCAACAGCCTCAACAGTGTCACTGGGCTCGGCGCATGCCTAGTGACACTGTTGAGGCTGTTGCCCTCAGTTGCTGTACCATCGTGCAGGCGCAGGCAATCGCCGGCACTGCTCCTGCGCGAGATTTCGGGCTGCCGGCGAAAGGAAGATCGTGGACGTTTCCGGGCAGAGAGCCGAGGTAGCCGGTGTGTGGGGGGAGCGGGCAGAGCCATTAGCCTCGCCTCCGGGAGGCGATTAGAGATGCTGGAGGCGTTCTTCTGATTCAAATTCAGGCGGCTGGACACATCAGTTGTACCTTGTGATTAAAGGGAATCTGTCATCTGCATATCATCAATTTTTTTTTCCCTTTGTCCAAGTGTAATAAAGTACCTTATATCCATATGTGTTCTTCTTTTAGTTGTGTCTCTTATCTTTTCTGTAAAAAAAACGGTTTATCCATTATGCAAATTAGGCTCCAAGGAGGCCAGAGGGGCGTTTTTTCTCTCCCAAGGTGCCCAGGAACGCCCCTCTTGGCTCCTTGGAGCCTAATTTGCATAATGGATAAACCGTTTTTTTTACAGAAAAGACAAGAGACACAAATAAAAGAAGAACACATATGGATATAATGTACTTTATTACACTTGGATAAAGGGGGAAAAAAATTGATGATATGCAGATGACAGATTCCCTTTAAACACAATGTACAACTGAATTCAGAAAAAAAAATGATTTAAATGTATAAATTGCAATCTTTACTGAAACCCACAAATATATATATATATATATATATATATATACACTCCTGCTCTATAATATTCTGCCTACAGATTGCACTTTATTTTGGGGTAACAGGTCCTCTTTAAAGGGGTTGTGCAGTGCAAGTATATTGATGACCTATCTGTAGCATAGGTCATCAGTGTCAGATTGGCAAGGGTTCGACAGGTCGGCCAGTTTCATACATACAAATGTGCTGACATATGCCCTTTAAAATTACATATTTGCCGCCTCATTTGCAGTGGCGGCACAGTGTAATTGCAACTTATTGTCCCATTCATATGACTGGGACAAGCAGTCGTATTTACATTGTTCCACCTCTTCAAGCTAAATGTTTTGCAAAATATTTTGGTGTGCCATAGATTCTTATAGATATAGACTGACCACGGTCCTCTATGATCACCCATCCTAAAGCGGGTGTGCAGATCTCTTCTCCTCCAAACCTCTACAAGCCAGACGGCACACAGGGAATTGTGAATCAAAAGCAGTTCTCGCATGAGTGCTACTCATTCAAACAGATGATCAGTGGTGGGGCAGAAAGTCTGACCCCACTGATCTTATGGCCTATGCTGAGGGTCTTTATCTTTTTACTCCACAACCACTTTACAGTCAATGTACATAATTTAACAATAAGAAAGACACTGGGAAAAATGGCATCGATAGCAGAGTTGCAAGGTGCTATTGCTGACCAAAAACAACAACAAAGGCTCATTTCACATTTTTCAAAAATCTGTAGGAGCAGTGCTGCAGTAATCAGCTTTGTCACTGCACAATGGATGGAGGTGTGTAGTTCGGGTACCAGAGCAACACTGAAACAGTTGATAGGCGAGGATTCAGAGTGTCAGATCCCTGCCGATCAGATATTAATGAGCTCTCCTGAGGATAGGCTATCAATAAAATAATTTAGAAACACCCTTTTAAATGGGTAACTCATTCTCAAAAACCCTCTAATGTAGCCAAATTAAAACAGTTCTGCAAAGAAATATGGACCAAAATTCCTCCACAGCTATCTAAAAGAATCATCGCAACTTAAGTTATCAAAAATGTTTGATTGTAGTTGTTACTTCCAAAGATGATACAACCAATTATTAGGTTTAGAGGAAAATTTACTTTTTCACATGGATGATATACATTTTAGTTATTTATCTTTGATAAATAGAAATATAATTTAAAAGCTGCATTTTGTGCTTTATCTTCCATTAAAATTAGTTATATGATCAGAAACATTTAAATATGACAAAAAATAGAAGAAAATGGGATGAGGGATAGATACATTTTTACAGAGTTGTACATGTTCCTCCACAGATCTGGCACTTACTAAATGTGTGTAGTTGAACGCAGTAGATAACCTTTAAAGCATATGTTCTCGAAAAAGTTTGCATAATGGTTGTGCTTCTTTGTACAATCATAACTGGGAAGGAATAGGTCTTTTTTGGCCTTCCCTAAAGTCTTTTTCAGCGTAAGGCCAGTTTCCCATTTCCATGTATAGCTCTGGCAGGCTGTTCCAGCAGAGAACAGCCTGCCGGAGCTCTCTGCATGCAGCAGTTTTTGTCCAGCCAAATCTTGGCATATTTGCTGTATAGCGGGCAGTTTACTTCTGAATCTAATTATAGTCAATGGGGCTGACTGGCATTATAGTAACATCCGGAATGCCCGATCTAGCAGCAGGCTGTTCTCTGCTGGAACAGCCTACTGGAACTAAAAACGAAAGTGTGAAAAAGCCTAATTATTCTCCTCTTCAGCTACACAGCTAGATACATTTCTCTCATAAGCAGGGACATCTCCCTTCTGTAGAATGTTCCAGTACTGTACTGCTGTGACATCCTTTCCCTTACTTCCCAGTATGTTTTTTCTCACCCCCAGAGCTCACAAGAAACATAAGGAGGTGGAAATTATACTTAAAGAAAGGCAGAAGGCTCCTGTGAATTCAGAAGCATTGTAGAAGTCTCAATCTCAGATAGCTGTGACACGCTTGTATTTACTGTGAGCCATCTTTTGTGTTTATGTTACTAGGGACGGATCTTGCCTGACAACAGGCAATGGGCTGCAAATTAGATGAAAGTGAGACCCCTAGTGGCTATGACTTTACAGCTTTTTTCATGTTCTCTTTTAAATGAAATGAAATGAAATTGTGTAAAAGTATAGTGACTCTTAAAGGGCCCATTCACATGGAATTCTACCCCAAAAACCTTTTGATCAGCTGCTTGGTACCCGCCTCCCATTGTTTTTAATGGAGGAAGCAGTTTATGGCCTTGACTGCTCTAATTAAGGACATGTCCTTTCATGGCATGGTCACGCGGAATCCACACCAAACTTAACCTGCAAACAATGCTGTGTGAACAGCCTCTAAGTATTAATTTCTGTGGTACGTGTAGAAATCTTTACTAAATATGTCTATACATTTTCCTGCTTATACCTAAAATTTTAGGCTATGTTCTATTCACTGCCTAGTCTGTGGTTATTTGTGTATATATAAACTCCCTGCAAGGACGTAAGTAGCCCAGCAAATTAAGCGAGCCTTATGCCTGCACACCACCTCCTTTACGGGCACAGCACCTCAGCAAAAGAAGGCAGACTGCTGAATAGTTTTGTAAGTATGACAATAGATCAAAAAGCTCCAAAGCTGTCCATGTGTCCTCAGTCTATGGACAGAGAGCAGTTTTAGTAAAAGCCCTCATTCTACACTCTTTGTCTATCTTATACTAAGTGTCTATGAACTCACTAATGTGTGAAGGTACCTTATCTGAATCTTTTAGGATGCACTTCATCCCCATTTTTGAAGATTACAAGCTCACTAGACAGACTTAACACCCACACCCTGCCGTCTCATATACGCTATCATATTTTTCAGTTTAACATAGGTAACGTAAGAACTGAGTAACATCAGTCTGTGTTATATAACCTCTTCACTTCCAACAGATGGCAACATGTTGTGTAAGGCAATTTTTTCAAGTATCTATTTTCACGTGGCTCCTGTAGTTTGATCTTTGTGATTCTATGATAGTAATATAGAAATGGGTTCAGTGAATACTTAGAATACTGGCTTTGGTGGAACAGAAATTGTTCTGGCAGCAGTTATCTAATATAGCAGGATAGTTTTATGGTTATATATGGTTATATTTTATTTTGATTGATATAGTCTGATTGATAAATATGTTAAACTACATCTTCAGCAAAACATAGGAAATATTGAATGTATCTGAAATGAAATATGTATACAGCTTCAGAACAGTTTTAACAGTTTACTTTCTGGTTGTCCGATATCTGGAAAAAAAAATTTGAGTGCCAGCAAACTGCATAAGGGTATGTTCACATGGTGTCTTGTGCCATTGACATTTGATGTGGACACCCTGAAATTTCACGGATGGCAGCATGGTTTCTGCCTCCCATTCATAACAATGCGAGGCAACGCCAAGGATCTTGGTGCATCCATGCCTTTAAGCCGCCACCCGGTGATCTTCTGCACTGCATCGAGAAGGGACATGTCCGTTCTTGGCATGGGCATGGCTTTAGGCTGCCGTTCCACAATTATCAGTGCAGCCTCCCATTGAAATGAATGGGAGACAGAAGCTAAGCAGTTGCCTATGGGATTTTGGCGCGTCTGTCGAAGCCAAAATTCTGCTCTGAAACCTTTCATGTGAACGGCCTTAAACATTCACATTTTGAAAACCCTTCCATGCCAGTGCCAAGGCTTCTGTGCCCGATCCTCGATGGACAGGAAGTGATGATGCCCTGTTCATGATCATGTGAATGAGCAAGACGTCAATGGGGCGGATCCGTTTTCTCTGACACAATCTAACACAATAGAAACCGGATCCGTCCCCCATTGACTTTCAGTGGAATTCATGACGGATTCGTCTTGGCTATGTTAAAGATAATACAACGGGATCCGTTCATAACGGATGCAGACGGTTGTATTATCAGTAACTGAAGCGTTTTTGCTAAACCCTGACGGATCCAGCAAAAATGCTAGTGTGAAAGTAGCCTTAAATATATAATATATATGTGTATATATAATTCCTCCTTGTAATGGAGAATTCCACCCCGATTCTAAGATCTCCTTTTCTTTTGGATGCCACTTCCTGTTGTTCTGGTGGCTGGTGTTAACTAGTGTTAAGCAAATCAATATGAATTTCAGGTAAAATTTGATTCGCAGCAAAGTTGAATTTCCTACTGCTTTGTAAAAACGAATCGATTTTCCCTGAATGACGGTAAAATTTAAAAAAAAATCATACTTACATTATCCATTTAAGCATGAAGAGCAGGCCGCCATCTTGATTGAAGATCCCGTGCAAAATCCAGTGTGCGTTGATGTATGACATCACCACTTCGTCTGATGTGATGAAGTCATCAGGGGCCGCACGAGATTTCGCACTGGATCTTCAATAAAGATGATGGCGGCCAGTTCTTTGGGATCAAATGGATGAGGTAAGTATGATTTCATGTATTTATTTTTCATTTTACATGTTAACCCCTTAGTGACCAGCCTGTTTTGGGCCTTACTGACCAAGCGTTTTTCTTCCTTTTTTCATCGTCGCATTCCAAGAGTTATAACTTTTTTATTTTTCCGTCTATATAGCTTTATAAAGGCTTGTTTTTTGCGGGACAAGTTGTAGTTTTTAATGGCGCCATTTTGGGGTACACAATTCTGATTAACTTTTATTAACTCTTTCTGGGAGGGCGATGGGAAAAACAGCAACACTGCCACTGAGTTTTTACGTTATAAATTTTACGGCGTTCAGTTTTTGGTATAAATAAAATAATGTCTTTATTCTCTGGTTCAGTATAATTATATTGATACAAAATACATATAGTTTTTTTTTACATTTTACTACTTTTTTGCAATAAACCCCTTTTTTTAAAAAAGAAAAAAATGTTTTTGCATTGCCGCTTCCCAAGACCCATAACTTTCTTATTTTTATTTCTATGAAGTTGTGTGAGGGCTTGATTTTTGCAGGACGACTTGTATTTTTCATTGGTATAATGTTGGAGTAAATGGTACTTTTTGATTGCCTGTTATTACGTTTTGTAGGTGGCAACTAAGACTAAATTAGCAATTCTGTCTTTTACATGATATTTATGTAGTCCGGTTTGTTACAGACACGGCAATACCAAACATATGGGGAAATATTTTTTATGGCAAATTTTATCATTGAAAAGCACATTTTCAATGGAAACAAAAGCTTAATTTTTTGGGGGGGGATTTTTTTATTGAATATATGTGTTTTGCTATGACTTTCCTATTGGTTGTTGACTTGCTAGAATTAACGAAGGGGACTATAACAGTTAGCTTTTTGATTGCTTTTAAAATGCAATGCACTATCCCTATAGTGCATTGCATTTTAATGGCAATGCTATTCTAACATTGACCAGCAGGCTGCACCAGAGAGGCGCAGTCTGCATGTAAATTACTGAAGGCTGGTCTGGGGCCTACATCAGACCCCAGGCAGCCTTCACACACATCATCACCCCTTGATTGCATATGCGGGGTGCAGATGGGAGACAGAAGGAAGTCTGCTCCCTCTGTCAGCACTTTACATGCAGCGGACGCCATTGCCGGCGGCATGTAAAGTGTTAAACAGCCCGGATCGGCACTCCTGCCAGTCTGGGCTGTGAGAGCAGGGCCCTAGCTCTCATGTGGGAACCCGTGCAGCGCTTAGACTGGGCTGCCGTAAAAAAGCGGCGGCCCAGCCTAAGGCCCCTTAGTGACCGCTGTAAACAAAAAGAAGGGTGGTCGCTAAGGGGTTAATATTAATATCAGCTATGAACGCCGCATCTGTGGGCTACAATGACAGGGTGCGGCGCAATGGCTGTTCCCTGGTATTGCACCCTGAAATTCGTCACAAAGTTAACTTTATTGTAAAGTTCTGCGAAGCAGCCAAATTGAATTTTCAAATACTTCATTCATCTCTAGTGTTAACATATAGCAACCTGCTAATAACTGCCAACCTCTGGCAACCTCTGGAGCAGGACGTTCTTGGACACTGTTTTATTCAGTAGTTATGGGTTATTCCCATTTTCTACAGAATTTTGCTGATTTTCTTAGATTATTTCAGTTTTTCCTAGATCCCAAAATATGTGGGCTTTAAAGGGATTTATTTTCTGGAATCGGGATATGGATGGCTTATCCTGAGAATAGGCTATCAATATCAAATCTTTAGGGGTGTTGCTCTTGGCTTCACCACCGATCAGCTGTTTAAGGGTTTACGGTGCTCGTGGAAGTACTGGGGCCTCCTTATTTTTCACATTCGTCTGTCTACCTCCATGGCGTTTAATAAGCAATGGCAGTGCAGGACATTGAAGTTTTGTCCCATTCACTTGAATAGATGAAGCTGCAGTACCCTGCACCATTGCTAGTTAGTAAATGATATGCTTTTAGACAGCCTGGTATACCCAATGAAGAAGCCCCAGCACGTACACAAGCACAGCTGATAGCTGTGTACCCCTATCGACCTGATATTCAGCATAGGCCATCAATATTCTGTAAACCATCTGTACATCTTATATAAATGGACATTTTGTGAGCACGTGTGTGTGTTCACTAGTGTTGCGTTAAAAAGTTGCCTGCACTGATGACTGTTTGCCTTTATGGTTTGCCATGGCCGTCAAACAGTTAAATAAATGACTGAATAATGTCCAAGGGCCTAAGAGAAAATCTAATTAACTTTTCAACCCCGAAGAATTAATTTCTTATAATGAGCCTTATGTCTAACCCTGCTAGGGTAAAAATGCAAGTCATATAGAGAGCACTCCATGAAGTCCAGAATGAAGTGCCAAGAATTAATAGGAATGTATGTAAAACAAAGCAACTTAGTATCGGAGAATACATAGGAGCTCATTGTTAGAAGCCCACCAGTACGAGCAGTGTGCTGGGCCGTGCGCCCCCTAGTGTTCAGTCATCAATGCCAAGTCTATCCTATATAATGTGGGATCCATGCCGAAAAATAGATTTTCTTTTAGTCAACATTAAATACCTTACTGTCTTTTAATTTCTATTTAGCTATATAGCCAGAGCTGCTATTCTTCTGTTTAATTGGTTACTTTCCGTACCCACGTTTAATTTGAAGATGAATGTTAACAAAATTGCTTAAAATGATGTCTAATTCTCTTTTAATTTCATAACTATACACTATTAGAAAATTGTTTCATAAAATGACCAGTTCTCCAAGTTCTTATAGATTGTAGATTAGGCATGCAATGCTAAAACAGACTAATACCTTAAATTAGTTAATTGACTTCATCTACTCTTCAATTTGAAAATACGGATCAAATATAGATGCAGAATATGACGCGTTTTTTTTCTTCTTAATAATTTGTTCTTTTTTGGTTTCTATGTTGTATCCATTTTGTTCTGTACTTTGCTATGTGTCCATTTTTATCCTTATTCGTTCAGTTTTTCTGATTTAATTTTATTTAGCATTTTTTTTTAATGAAGAAAAAAAAAGGAATACGTGAATGAGAAAAGAACCAATACAGATCTAGTGGAACATGCCTCACTGATTGGAAGTTGGAAACCTTTGGAACATGATGTGTTTGGATAAAAAATAAAACCTGCATAAAAAAGTGAACGTGAAACCCATTTGTATGTACTGGCGCAATTTTTCAATGAAATAAACATAATATTGATTCGTAATGCGCCAATGGGGAAATTACATTGTGAGCCCGACTGGGTACAGGGACTGATGTAAGTGATGGCGAACTCTGTACGAAGCTGAAGAATATATTAAATTTATATAGTCAACAGGAAATAAATCAACAATGGGGCGTGCGTTGTTTTATATATCTATATCTAGCTATCTATATACACCTATATATATATATATATATATATATAAAACCTATATGTATATGTATATATATATATATATATATATATATATATATATACACATACATATATAATATATATACATCTATGTGTACATACATATATAATACATACATATATAATATATATATATATATATATATATATATATATATATATATTTCTGCTTATGTTCTGTTTTTGGAAAAACCTCATACTATTTCAGTATCTTTTGGTTTATTTTAATAGAGCTGTTTTTATTGGTGTCTGCACTGAGGATACTTTACTGTTGTCACACAGTTCTGGTTACTTAGCTTTCCCCATATGTTTCACTATATTGTTCCCTGGAGCAGAGTGACACTTCAAGGCTTCTTTATAACAATTAATAGAACACACTTTTGTCTACTTCAGATGATGACTTTGCTGTGCAGTGGACTATTTCTGCTGCCTGTTCGTCTGTGCCAATGGCCGGAGGCTAGGAGGATGTCTTTTCAAATTCAGGCAGCAAGGGGCTTCAGTTAAGCTCCTCTGCCTCCATTATAATGAAATGCTGTACAGTTGAGACCTTAGGGGTCATGTATGAAAAGTGCACAAAGGGGTCATCGAATGAGTATACAAAAAAGACATGACATGGTACATATTTGTGAAAATGACGGTTTTATGAGGAATATGTCACAAATATGATATCCGATGAGAGACCTATGGTTGGTGTTGGTGCCTCAATGTATTTTCACAATCTTGCAGAATTTCTTCTTTTTTTTAGACAGTTTATGCTGGATGTCTGCCCAAAATCTATGTAAAAAAGCATAAAGTGGCAAATTAAGTGTGTTTTTATTATCTCAAAGGTTTAAATAGCTGATGCTTTTCTGGCACTACGCACAGGAGCCCCCATGCTTGTTAGGACATACTCTTCCACTTCTTGTATCAGACGATAATGGTGTAATGTGCGGCCCGGCTCCATTTCTTGCTTAACTTTGTTCTCTTCAGGCCCCCTAACATCTGCTTTGGTTGTCTCTGTGCTCTGTATATTCGGGTTAATTGGCTAAAAAAATATACCTTCAGTTTGACACGCCACACCTACAACAATATACGGATGGTATTAAGTTATAGCACATTCTTAAAGAGGATTTTATAATGGTCTCTTTTCGCAAGTGAAACTAATAATCTCCTGGTGAGAATAACTAGTTCATATGGGGATAGGCAAGAGAAGCTTTGTGAAAGGAATGTAGCAGATGTGATACCAGACAGAATGAGAAGCATGTGAAGAAGCTTCTCAGCTACACGCTCCCTGGTGGCACACATGGCATTTTGTAGAGAAGTTCTAACACTACCAATTACATGAAATTTACAGAGTTTTTCCATTTTTCCATGAATAGGTCCTCAGTAATTTTTGAAAGTACATGTCGGTATTGAAAATTCCCACTTCTTGTCAACTCATTGACCTTTTTGTAACCAGTGCTCACTGTTGAATGGAACTTTGGTGGTTCATAAAGCTTGTAGGATGTACATGATGATGTGCTGTCTGATTAGAAGTGCTGACACCAATTGATATTCCAAGTACCTTCAAACATAACTGTGTTTTCATCTTTAGGAACCTTCTATTAATTTATTCCGGAGCTGATTACCGGCTTAATGATTGATTGTTTGCCTGGATATCTTCTCTTTACATGTTCAATATTTTATCACCATAAAGCTTATAGGTAAATTGGTGGCTCATTAGAAACTCAAGGCACGATTTCGATTGTAATGCATCATTTAGGCCTTACGTCAATGGTTCAGCCTTAAACATTACAACTGACACTGTATGTGTTGAAATTGGCTTTATTAGATTTTAGAAGGCACAAAAAAAAACACAATTTCTTGAAGGTAGGAAAACCCTCTGTTTATGACTTCTAGCTAAAAATCACGCTAAAACTTCAGATTCTCCAGGCTTCGTGCAAATGCCAGACAATGACTGGGAATTCAAGTTCTGCTTACTCTAAGAAGCTCCCTGTAGCTCCTCTGTGCTCAGAAGTGCTGGGAGAAGTGACCCAGGAGCAAGCATGAGTCCTTCTCCACAGCCGTTAGTCAGCATTGGCATACAGAGTAGGGAGATGTTTCCAGCTTTCTCTCAGGCTATAGAAGAACCATAGATTTTATGTATTCAGGTTTTGCACAATGCACAAGGCACTTTGTGAACTTACTTTAACCCCAATATGAATAATCCTCTAACTTTACGCTTCCATTACAAATAGAAAACGAGGTTTATTCCTCTATTAATAGTTTACGTGGCCTTGCTTGCCTAGCAGAACACAGTACATCCCCCAATATAATGTCATTGCCCCTCCAGTTAGAAATCTAACTATAAATGGTGCATGGTTTTATACTTTAACAGTCTAAATTCGGTGGCAGCTATTGCAGTTCTTCCCCTGTGATGTATGTGGAATGGAAAGGATGGTGACAGGGGTCAAATGACTACTCTCATAGGCGTGTGCATGGGGTGTGGCAAGTGTAATGCTACACAATGGGAATGCTGCTGGAAACTAGAGGCAGGCCATTTATAGTTGGGGGAGGGGGTGAATAGGGAGTAGAAGAGCAGACAATTAATAAATTCAATCTTCCTCCTATTGCTTGGGGGCTGTGGTCATCATGTAAGCCCACCTGCTTCCACCAATCAGCTTACCCACCATAAATTACTCCGTACAAAAAAAAAAAAAATGACTGACAATTACCTGCTGTACGTCCCAATTGAATGCACGGCACATAACTCCTCCAGAATTCTGATGACAGCCTGGATTCATATGAAAATGTACCCTAAATAATGTGTGCGTCTATATGATATATACCTTCCAAAATCTTGTATATCCAAGCAGATTTATTTAAATCTAGAAGCCAAACAGACAGTATTGAGAACCATTAAAACATTAGGACAATTTTCTCCTAAGTCATCATTTCAAGGGTGCCGGAGGTTTAAGTCCAAAAGAAAAATCCAGACAAATAAGATATGAGTGGAGAATTGTGTGAGAGAAATGAAATAAGGTGTATTATTTAAGTCTATGTATTCTTTCTGCCTAGAACGATGTATCAGCGTGCCCTTGGGTAATGTGCACAGCGTTAGAATCTTGGCATCTGTGTCAGTGAGGAATTCATATCGTTTTCCTGGAAGACAGCCACATTATTTGCCAATATCCAACAAGTTCCTCGAAAGAGGGAACATGGCAGAGGAATAAAAGGATAAATCCAGATCTGAACTCTCAATATAAACCAGTGTTTATCTACTAGACAATTCAGCAGAGACTTACATTGTATTTCATGGGAAATTTAAGAATAGGTTACATGTGGTAAGGTTAAATATATTTATTATTAGATATTTATACGCATAAGTGGTGGCTAACCAGGGTAACTGCTTACAACCCATACGTCTCTTAAGGTAGTAGTAAAACAAGGCAACTACACATACTGGTGGACAGAAAGGGGTCTAAAAGTTTTTACATTTTTTTTTTTGCTTTTCAAATGAAACATCAGTAAATGTTGCGTTTCAACCTCCATAATACAGGGTGGCCCACAAAAAAAGTAGACCGCCTCCAGTGATAGTATGACAAGATGAACGAGGAAGTGGATTGTTTTTTTTTAATTACTGAAGTGACAAAAGATAGGTTGTTGAGATGAGACAACTCCTTTACCTTTTATTGATTTCATATGGTGATAGGAGAAAATAGCTTTGCACACTATAAATGGACAAACCTTAAAGAGGTTGTCTGAGTTTAAAAACAATCTTATAAAACTGAAATAAATCCCAACTTAAGTCTACTTTTACACTCACGTTTTGGCTTTCCGCTTGTGAGATCCGTTCTGGGCTCTCACAAGTGGTCCAAAACGGATCAGTTTTACCCTAATGCATTCTGAATGGAAAAGGATCCGCTCAGAATGCATCAGTTTGCATCAGTTCAGTCTCCATTCCTCTTTGGAGTAGGACGCCAAAACGCTGCTTGTCCGTCTGATGAAACTGAGCCAAACTGATCCATCCTGGCACACAATGTAAGTCAATGGGGACGGATCCGTTTTCACTGACACAATCTGGCACAATACAAAACGGATCCGTCCTCCATTGACTTTCAGTGGTGTTCAAGACGGCTCCGTCTTGGCTATGTTAAAGATAATACAAATAGATCCATTCTGAATGGATGCGTATCATCTGAACGGATCCATCCACGACGGACCCGCACAAAACGCGAGTGTGAAAGTAGCCTAACTTAAATAAAATCCAGGATACAGCTCTTAAAATGCTCAGTTGGTCCCTCACAATTTGAATATTGCCCCTGCCGCTCATCACTACTACTGAACTATAAGATGCTCCATAAGTAGTCTCTCAACTGCCTCAGTGTTGCGTTTGCTGCATGTCTATTGCTTGACTCTTCTGATATTTGCAGGGATGGTCTTTGAACACATGCAGCATGATGTCGAATCATGGTAGACATGACTAATGGGAGGGTTGTTTAACATACCCAGTACTATGTTCACATTATTCCTCTGTATTTATGTTTTTGGGTGTTGGCTAGATTTTCTGATAGGATTTCTCCTTTTGGAATTCGTAGATTTCAGATAAGTAAAATGTTAAGTCATATCCTACCATCTTTGATTTTGAAATCTTTGATATTATGTTGAACACCACTTATTAACAATTAGGAAATATAAAAAATGGTGATAATACTCTTTTTAGCCCTAAAGGCCAACCCCTTTAAAGTATAACTGTCAATTTTTTTTTTTTTTACTATTGGATTTTGGTGATCAATATTACCTTGTTGGCCCTGTTTTAATTTCTGATTGTTTAATAAATAACCCCTAAAAGCCACCTAAAAGTCCCCAGTATTGGCTATATTTACCTGAGATAAAATCAGGTTGCTATGCTCCTTCCGTCTACCAGATAGAGGACGGAGCACGCTGCGTGCACTGGGAACTGATAGTGAGTCAACATTGTAAGGGAATGTATAAAAAGCCAGGTTCTTCCTGACAGGAGATAACAGTGCTGGGCTGTGTGTGTGAACTTCTCCACATGCCTGTGCTTGGCAGACACTCCCTTAGCAGTTCTGGAGAATGTACATATGCTGGCTGCTCAGTGTATAAATGACAGCCTTATCTGATAAGAGGAGAGCTTGTAGGAGGACTACAGGCTTCAGCCAGACCTGGGAACTTCACTGCAAGACCCCCCTATACAGAGCTGGTCTTCACTAACTTCACTGCAGGCGTCCTATAGATTAGCCTCAGGGCTGAGGGCGGCCATCTTAACAGAATAGTGAAATTGCAGTTTTATGCAGACTGGTTGCTAAGGGCTGAATCTTATTAAATAAGGGGTAAGTAAGTCTAATAGTTATTGATTCAGGTATATTATCATATTAGTAACTACATATATGAAAACTGAAATTTGGGTCTAAATGTGACAGTTATCCTTTAATGCTTTAATGTTGCCCTGTTAGGAAGAAATACACAGAAAACTTAAAATAATAAAAACATTTGCATTGACCACATTTAAAATGGCAGCTTCAAAGAAATATATCAGAAGTTCCATTGTTCTCTATCTGAAAATTTCTAAAGCTAGATATACATCATATTTTGCTTCTACATATATACATCTAGGGGTTCATTATTTAAAACCGGTGTTTTAAACTCTTGCACTGACGGTGGCCTCTACATAACTTCAACACATCCACCGCCAGTCTAATTCTACTCCAACTTCCTTGCTGGTGTAGATTTAGAACATTTTCTATGCCTAAAACAGGTGTAGAAAATGATAAATGAGACGGGCCTGGCGGCGGGGAAAAGTCGCAGATTGCGGCCCAAATAACCTTTGCAAATAACCTTTGCACCACATATCAGTAGAAGAACCTCCTTATTTTCTATAGATGGTCATAGGACATATTTATGCTAAGAGGCTATCCATGATATCCATATATATATGACATATGTTTGGGTTTTATGCTTTAGTATACTGTTAAGGGATTGTTGGAGATATTTTTTTTTATTTCAAAATGGCAGGGAACCTAACATGAATAAAAAATGTTATACTTACCTTTTGAAACCCATTCTTTTCAAGTGCCACTGTTAGCCTTTGTTGTGCTGACTTCAGACCGTACACTGCACGTGACCACTGCAGCCAATCACTGGTTTCAGTGGTCACATACCATTTACCAGTGAAGTCAATTACTGGCTGCAATGGTCACATGTACAATATGTCACATTAGCCAAAAATGACATCATGGCTGCAGCATCAGGGAGGAGTGGCAGCTCTGGAATGGAAGGTCTTTGAGATGGTATTGATTTTTTATTTTTTTGTTGGGATCCCTATAATTGGACAATCCCTTTAACCTTTGGTATACCAGTTAAATAGTCAACTACTTATGTAATTACAACTTTATGAAATGGAACGTATACTGCATGGTAAATCAGTGGCAGATGTGTGCACATAGTTGCATAAGTGCAGGACTGAAATGGTCCAGCATAAATAGAGCTCCTACTGGGTGTGTATCTAAAATATGGTGTACAATACATGCATTTTGAACCAAAAGGAATAATGAGATCATGTACTTAACTTCCATTCACTGAAATGAGAGCAGTACGATTAACAGCTACTACTTACTGTATGGAGCTGTATTGTTCCAGTGCCTGAATGGTGGAATTACCAGGAGTTCGACCAACACCAATTTGATATTGATGACATTTCCTTAGGATAAGTCATAAATATTACAGCCTTGTGAAACTCCTTGAATTTGAATGTTTCTATTCACTGTGTTTGATTATTCTTTCTACAGTGCTTTTGGAAAGTCTTCGAACCCTTTTGCTTTTTTCACATTTTGTTATGCTGCAGCCTTGTGCTAAAAAAAAAAAAAAAAAAAGGGTTTTCCATATAAATCTGCACTTAATACACCATAATGAGAAAGTGACAGAACGTTTGAAATCTTTCCTAAGATTATTGAAAATAAAAAACTACATTTTGGATTTATATAACTATTCAGACCCTTTACTCAGTACTTTGAAGTTGAAGCACCTTTGGCAGCAAATACAGCCTCCAGTCTTCTTGGGCATGATGGCAAAGAGTTTGCACACCTAGATTTGGGGATTTTCTGCCATTCTGCTCTGTAGATCCTCTAAAACTCTGTCAGGTTGTCGGTGTTGTCTTGGCTAAAGAGCAAAAGAGTAACAATGTTATGAACTTTTGACTTTCAGGCTCCATATCTCACCATCCACTACAGCTTTGAACGTGAGACTAAGATGATTATCTATAATATGATGGTAGTCTCCTGTTCGAAGCTGTAGTCGATGGCGAGATATGGAGCCTGAAAGTCAAAAGTTCAAAACATTGTTACCCTTTTGCTCATCAGTGTATATAAACAGGGCTGTGTCTTTCCAAATCATGTCCAATCAACTAAATTTACTGGAGGAGGACTCCACTGAAACTGTAGAAACATCCCAAAGATGATCAAGAGAAAAAGGAGGCCCCAAAATCGAAATTTTAAGTTTCACAGCAAAGGATCTCACTACTTATGTCCTTGGGAAATTTTCCTTTTTTTAAAAAAAATTTGTACAATTCTGTTTTCCCTTTTGTCATTATGTGGTATTGAGTACAGATTTATGGGGATAAACTTCATTTTTATTTTAGCACAAGGCCACAACATAGCAAAATATGAAAGAAGTGGAAGGGTCTGAAGACTTTCCAAATTCACTGTATGTATCTTGTAGTTTAAAGAAATATTCAGCTTCAAACTTAAACAAGAACTATAAGGTAGATTGAATTATAAGTTGTGACCTTATATTTATTACCCAAAAGGTTACAGCATATGGAAAGAATTGTGAAATGGGAACGGCTGTGCACTCTTTGATATACCAGAGATTACCTTTCTAAATGTGTGTTCTCCACCCTTTTATTTCCAGTGAATTATTGCAAAATACATTTTATATTTCATAGCAAAAGTGTATGAACAAGTAGATCCAAAGCACAATGAACAAGTGAGCCTTTGATCTGGCTAAATCATCTTTTGTTGAAACATCTGCACCCTACAATTATTGTCATCGTGGTCTAAAAAATATTGTGCTTTAACAGAAAAGTACATTTTTTGAAGTATGGGTATATCAAGATGTCTAAAAGTAAATCCCTAGACAAAAATTGGAAAGTCGATATCTTAGATTTGGTAGTACTTTGGTCAATACATGAATTTCACAGGGCTATGTACCAGCACTCAGAAAGTCAATGCTGAGAGTGAAGACAGTTGCCTAACCATACCTTCTTTCTCCTCTGCCAATATGTAGCAGAGCGTATTCTCTTGAAGAATAATTATAAAATTCTCTCCCTACTTTCCACCCTCTACTTTCTAATCCATGATGTATGACTGCCCATGGGCTTCAAGTTTGAAATAGCTTTTCAGATTTGGCCTCCAAAGGAATTGAGAAGTATAAAACCATAGTATAACTATACTATCACTTGAAGGGGCTTTGATATCGAGGTTCCAAACAAAATCATCTTCTCTTCCAAAATGAACGTTTATATGCATATATGTGCTTATGCTTATTTAATTTGAGTAATTTTAAGTTATGATGTCACTGTATGAGGATTATATGTGGGCAGTGTTAGCAGTATTATATAGCAGTAATCTGTGTTACTCTCTTTCTTTCTCTGTTTCCCTATTGTGGGGAGTCGCTCTGGTAGACAGCGGTGCGGGTGCAGTTTAGAGGCAAAACCAGGAGTCCAGATTGTGCAACAAACAGTGTTTTATTCACACTTGCACACAAAATGAAAAACAGTCTCTTGGTGACAGTTCACACACAACGGAAATAACGTAGCCAAACAAAAACAGTCCAACACAGGTTCAGTCACCTGGGAGGTGTAGGTGCAGGTTCGCACCACGCTGTCGGCCCAGCCGCAGGAGAATCCAGCTTCAGGTAGCCAGGAATACAACACCTCCTTACTGAGCTCTTCCCTCCAGGACAGAGAACTCCCAGCCCTGTTAGCAGCTCCAGGATAATCACACACACAGCTGGTGGTGCTGGCTGAGTTTATAAACCCAGCCCAAAACTCGGACTGGACCGTGGGGAGCAGCCACCCACCCTACTCTTTAGCTGCTCCCAGTAAGAGCCGGCCCGGATCGGCTTTGCAGCCATGCTATTTAACAAAGTCAAACAGCACTAGCTGCTGCAGACAAAAACCCGGCTCTCACCTCACCGAGGCCAGCAACCTCGGTGACACGTACCTGCCATCTAGGACGGCACCCTGCACCTTACCACATACCCCCCTTTGTTCAACCCTGAGGGGTGGACACAGGACAAACAGTGTACCCGGGAGAGCGCGTCTGCATTTTTTAATAACCGGCCCGCTCTGTGCTCCACCGTGAATTTAAAATTCTGTAGAGACAGAAACCACCTGGTGACCCGGGCATTCCTCTCTTTGGCTTGGGACATCCACTTGAGTGGGGAGTGGTCGGTCACCAGGCGAAAGCTTCTGCCCAACAGGTAATAACGGAGGGCCTCGAGTGCCCACTTGATGGCCAGGCACTCTCTCTCGACTATGCTGTACCTAGTCTCTGCTGGGGTGAGCTTGCGGCTGAGGAAGACAACGGGATGCTCCTCCCCGTTGACTTCCTGCGACAGTACCGCACCAAGGCCAACTTCAGAGGCGTCGGTCTGGACTACGAAATCCTTCCTGAAATCGGGTGTCACCAAAACCGGGGACCCACACAGGGCCGATTTCAAGGCGGAGAAAGCCTTTTCCGCCTGCTCATTCCAGCGGACCATCCCTGTCTTACGCCCCTTTAACAACTCTGTCAATGGCGAAGCAATAGTAGCAAAGTGGGGCACAAACCTCATGTAATACCCCACAATCCCCAGGAACGACTTTACCTGCCTGGTGGTGACCGGTCGGGGCCAACTCCGTATTGCCTCTACCTTATTTACCTGAGGCTTGATGACTCCCGCCCAATTACATATCCCAGATATTTTGTCTCCTCTAACCCTATGGAGCACTTCTTTGGGTTAGCGGTCAGACCGGCTTTCCTCAGGGCATCCACTACCGCCTGCACCTTGGGTAAATGGCTTTCCCAGTCGGTGCTGTGGATGACTACATCATCTAAGTAGGCCGAGGCGTACCGACGATGTGGTCGCAGCACTATGTCCATTAACCTTTGGAAAGTGGCGGGGCGCCATGCAGGCCAAAGGGTAACACCTTGTAGTGATACAGGCCCTGCGGGTAACAAATGCGGTTTTTCCTTAGCCGACTCCGTTAAGGGTACCTGCCAGTACCCTTTAGTGAGGTCCAGCACAGAAAAATAACGGGCTTGTCCTAAACTTTCAACAAGCTCGTCTACTCGGGGCATGGGATACGCATCAAACTTGGACACTTCATTTAACTTGCGAAAGTCGTTGCAGAACCGCAACGTCCCATCCGGCTTGGGTATTAGGACTATGGGACTGGCCCACTCACTTTTCGACTCCTCAATGACATCGAGCTTCAACATTAATTGCACTTCCTCCGCGATGGCCCGTCGCCGAGCCTCGGGTACCCGGTATGGTTTTAACCGGACCTTGGCCTGAGGCTCAGTGGCGATGTCATGTCGGATGAGAGGCGTGCGGCCAGGGAGGTCCGAGAACACATCCGTGTTCCGACTGAGGAACTCCCTGACTTCCTGAACTTGTTTGGAAGATAGGCTGTCTGCAATTTTTACCGTGGTTACGGCTTCACAGGCCTCGAACTGTGGGGCTGGACCCTTTTCACCTAGAAGCCCTGGCCGGGGCTGTGGTCGTCGGCCGTGTCCCTATCTTTCCACGGCTTAAGTAAATTCACGTGGTACACCTGCTCCGGCTTGCGCCGCCTGGCTGGTGTACTTTGTAATTTACTTCCCCTACCTTCTCGATCACCTCATAGGGGCCCTGCCACCTAGCTAGGAATTTGCTGTCAAGGGTGGGTACCAGAACCAAAACCCGATCTCCCGGATTGAAGTCCCGTACTCGAGCCTGACGATTGTACACCCTACTCTGGGCTTGTTGCGCTGCCTCCATATGCTCCCGGACCAAGGGCAACACCCTTTCCATCCGTTCCTGCATCTGGGCGACATACTCAATGACACTTTTGTGGGGGACAGGCTGCTGTTCCCATGCTTCCTTGGCGATATCCAACAGGCCCCGAGGGTGTCTGCCATAAAGCAGTTCGAAGGGCGAGAACCCCGTAGAGGCCTGGGGTACCTCTCGCACTGCGAACATGAGATAGGGCAGAAGCAGATCCCAGTCCTTCCCATCTCTAGACACCACCCTCTTTAACATATTTTTTAGAGTTTGGTTAAACCTCTCCACAAGACCGTCTGTTTGCGGATGGTAAACGGACGTCCGTAACTGCTTTATACGCAACAATTTACACAGTTCCCTCATTACTTTAGACATAAAAGGGTCCCTTGGTCTGTCAGAACCTCTTTTGGCAGGCCCACACGGGAAAACATCTCCATTAACTCTTTGGCAATGAGCTTAGCTGAGGTATGTCGCAGAGGCACCGCCTCCGGATACCGAGTGGCATAGTCGAGAACTACCAGAATGTGTTGGTGGCCCCTGGCAGACTTTGGTACAGGCCCAATTAAATCCATCGCGATTCGCTCAAACGGTACTTCAATAATTGGCAGAGGTACCAGAGGACTACGGAAATGTGGCTGGGGGCTAGTTATCTGACAGGTCGGACAGGACTTACAATAATTCTCTACCTCCTTGAACACACTGGGCCAATAAAATCGCTGCAGTATGCGGTCCTGGGTTTTCTGCCACCCCAGGTGTCCCCCAAGAACATGTTGGTGGGCAAGCTCCATGACAAGCTTGCGATACGCTGTGGGCACCACCAACTGTTCAATAGGTTCGCCTCGGATTTGGTTCACCCGATACAACATATCCTGCAGAACAATAAATCGTGGGAACATTAATTCAGCCCCTGGTTTCTGGGGTTTACCATCAATTTCAGCACATTCTCCCAGGCCCTGGTTAGGGTTTGGTCCTGGTGTTGTGCGGTCCCAAAATTTTCCCCGGAGACATTGAGGTCTGCCAACTCAGGTCCCGGTGGCAAGTCCTCCGTGTCTCCCACCATTACACTCAGTGGGGTTGTCTCCCCCTCTACCGCTGGAGCAGTGGTCACCCCTACCGCTGGCCCGTCAGACTCGGGCTCCCAGGGTTCTGGCCTTCCAGTGGTATCAGGCCACTCCACTAGGGTCACCCCTGTCTCGGGTCCCTCAGATACCTTTATTACCGGCCACAGCGCCGGAAAACCGGGGAAGTCCCTCCCAAGTATCAGTTCGTGTGGGAGTTTAGTAGCGACAGCCACCTCGTGGGTCCACCTACCAGCCGCGGTGGACAAAGTCACTAGTGCAGTGGGGTAGTCTTTCAGGTCTCCGTGGATGCACAGGACCCCGACTTTACGGCCAGTATACTCCGCAGGACGTACAAGTGCAGCCCTTACCAGGGAGACTAAACTCCCGGAGTCCAGCAGAGCCACCGCCAGAGAGTCTCCCACCTCTACCTGACACAGGTGGTTATGGTCCTGCACCTCACGGGTGCCAGTTGCGCACAGCTTCCGTGCATACAGGGAGTGACGACCCCCGTAGTTCACATCCATCGGCTCATCCCGATGCGGACAGTCGGCCCTGATGTGGCCTGGCTCCTGACACCTCCAGCATACCACGGGAGGCGGACTCGCAGGGGTATATTCCGGGCAGGCCGCTCTGTCGCGGACGTCGGAACTGGGCCAGAGGCCTCCGGGGTTTGACTGACCCCTTCCCGCAAGAGTCCCCTGCAGGTTTCTGGTGGCCTCGTAGCGCTCCACCAGGTCGACCATCTCCAGGGCATTGGTGGGCGATACCTGGCCGATCCAGTGCTGGAGGGGATAAGGCAGGGCCCGCCAAAAGATGTCCGCCAACAGTCGATCCAGCATGGCAGTGGGACTTAGTAGGTCGGGCTGCAGCCACTTTTGCAGCCTGTGCAGCAGATCGTAGAACTGCGGCCTAGCGGGTTCAGTCGTTTTAAAGTCCCACTGGTGGACTCTTTGGGCGCGGACCAGCACGTTCACGCCCAGTCTGGCTAGGACCTCTCCTTTCACAGTGTCATAATCTGCCGCTTGGTCGTCCGACAAGTCGAAAAACACCTGCTGGGGTCCGGAAGCCAGGAACGGAGCGACCACCTCAGCCCACTGGTCACGGGGTAACTTTTCCATCACGGCGACCTTCTCAAAAACCGCCAGGTACGTCTCAACGTCGTCTGCGGGGGTCATTTTTGGGATCGCCGCACGGACCGCTTTCCGGGCATCATGGACGTGGTGGGACGCTCCTGCCGCCTGTAACGCCATCACATGTTGTAGCAAGAGTTGGTTGGTCTCCCGCTGCTGCACGTTAGCCTCTATGAGAGCCTTCACAGCAGCCTCCATGTTGTCAGAAACTCCTGCTTGCAGCTTTGCTGGCTTAATATATTCCATACACTTTAGAAAAACAAAACTTCGGCGTTCACGCCAGCCTCACTGCGCATGCCCGCATCCGACACCAAATGTGGGGAGTCGCTCTGGTAGACAGCGGTGCGGGTGCAGTTTAGAGGCAAAACCAGGAGTCCAGATTGTGCAACAAACAGTGTTTTATTCACACTTGCACACAAAATGAAAAACAGTCTCTTGGTGACAGTTCACACACAACGGAAATAACGTAGCCAAACAAAAACAGTCCAACACAGGTTCAGTCACCTGGGAGGTGTAGGTGCAGGTTCGCACCACGCTGTCGGCCCAGCCGCAGGAGAATCCAGCTTCAGGTAGCCAGGAATACAACACCTCCTTACTGAGCTCTTCCCTCCAGGACAGAGAACTCCCAGCCCTGTTAGCAGCTCCAGGATAATCACACACACAGCTGGTGGTGCTGGCTGAGTTTATAAACCCAGCCCAAAACTCGGACTGGACCGTGGGGAGCAGCCACCCACCCTACTCTTTAGCTGCTCCCAGTAAGAGCCGGCCCGGATCGGCTTTGCAGCCATGCTATTTAACAAAGTCAAACAGCACTAGCTGCTGCAGACAAAAACCCGGCTCTCACCTCACCGAGGCCAGCAACCTCGGTGACACGTACCTGCCATCTAGGACGGCACCCTGCACCTTACCACACTATATACAGTATATTAACAACATTTCCAATAAATTTGTCTAAAAAACAACCTCTATCGAGGACTTGTACTTTACAATTCAGACCTAACCAGCCCTGCAGCCCCTCTAATCTTTAGATCAGCTGGCAGGGACGCTGATAAGCTAGATTTAAGGGACTGTGACACTCTGCCATGTTGGCTCAGAAAATATAAAGAGAGATGGGTATCACAGTCTGTGGCCCATCCTCACCTCTCTCGAATGAAACTAGGCCACTGTAAGCTGTAAGCTCAAGGTGCAGCTTTATATCATACATATACTTAGACCTCAGGCACATAACTGTATTTTCCATCCGTGTGCTATCCGTGGATAGCATATGGATTTATTCACTTTTATAGGTCCACAAAAAAAGCCCCGTCAGCACACGGGTTTCATCCATGTTCTGTCCACATCCATATCTTCGTTCCACAAATTATAAAGTAGGTCCTATTACTATTTTTACCAACCTTAAACCTAAAGTAAGAAATCCCCCCCCACCCAAGAGAACAATACTATAGACCTGTTCCTTGGTATTGTCACTAAAGAACTTGAGAAATTAGAGTATAAAATGTGGATCGGGGACCAAACCTTACTAAGTCTGAGATAAGCGCCACGATTGCATTGGAATCAGACAGCAACATCATGATAAAACCATCAGACAAAAAAGGCAATTTGGTGCTCTTAGACCACCCACAATATGTTAAGATTTGTAATTCAATTTTACGTGACAGACATGAGTTGGAAATGATCCATATGGGAGCCTTGGACATCCAGTTGATTTCCAGAGATGAAATAAGGTTTATGCTTAAGGAAAAACTTAGGACACCCACATTCTATTCTATTCGCTACCCAAAATTCATAAAGGTCTTATTTCCTTGAAAGGGCGACCGATAGTAGCTGGGATTGATTCAATTTCACAGAATGTGGGTGTCTATATTGATAAAGTACTGGGACATTTTGTTACTGTCCCCTCCCTCATACATTAGGGACACCACTGACTTGTTGAAGAAACTGGATGGCGTGGTGGTAGAAGATAATATTTTTCAGCCTCCATTGAGGCACGGGGCACCCATTACATTCCACACAATAATTTGATTCTACAACTCCTTGAGTTTGTCCTGAGACATATTTATTTTTTGTTCTTCCACCAGCTCATGGGGAACCGCTATGGGTAGTGCCTGTGTGCCTACCTATGCAAATTTGTTCCTGGGCTGGTGGGAGGACATTATGGTATTCACAAAGAACAGTATGTGGGCGCCATATATTGTGTTCTGGGGCTGCTTCATTGATGATATCTTTATACTTTGGAGCAGCCCCAGGGACAGCTTCTTGGAGTGTATCAAAGCAATTTATGTGAAAGACATCGGGATGCACTTCCCCTTTGAGATAGATGATAGTCATATGGCATTTCTAGACCTTGACATTGCTTTACAGAATGGCACCATACAAACTCAGACTTATAGGAAACCGACGGCTACCAACAGCCTGTTAAGGTGGGAGAGCCATCACCCCCTTAGTCTAAGATGTGGTATACCAAAAGGACAGTATCTGCATATACCCAGAAACTGTTCTAATAAGGAGGACTTCCACCACCAGGCCAGGGATCTACAGGCCAGATTCATCAGATGGGGATATCCACAAAAGGTGTTAAACAGTTAATTTAAATATGCCTCGAATAAGGATAGGACAGAACTGTTGGACCCACAATTAAACATGAACAAGAACACCGTTATAAATAGAAAACATGTCATGTGCATCATAGGGACCTATGATGATCGAAGTAGAAAGGTGCGGAGCATTTTATCTAAATACTGGAATGGACCCAGATATAAAGGATGTAATACCGGATTATCCAGCTATAACCTTTAGAAGAGGAAGATCATTGAGAGATCTGTTTGTGCACAGTCACTACCAGGGCCGGCGTCAGCACAAGGCACACCCGGGCAAATGCCGGGGCCCACTGTGCCCGCTCACTCCTGCAGCTGTGTCCTGGTCTTCATTAAACTGCCTGTTTTGAATTCTAGGGCAGCTTACACCAGCAAGCAGACAATTTTCACCATGTGCACTGCTGGGTTGGGCAGCCACAGGACTCAGAACAGGGTAGATGGAGTTTCCTGATGTAATCCGCCCATGTGACTAGTGGGTGAGGAGCCTAAGGAGCAGAGAGCTGTGTTCCTGTATGGACAGGAGCCTGGCTGGAATGTGGTGAGGCCTAGCTGTGTGTCTATCCCTGTGTGTGTGTGTGTCTGTCTGTCTGTCTGTCCCTGTGTGTGTGTCTGTCTGTCTTTGTGTGTGTGTGCCCCTGTGTGTTTCTAAGGCATTGCTGAGTCTCCATACCACAGTCTAGCCAGTGCCTAATGGGTTACAGTTTAGACTACCTTCTGGTAGATGTTGATAAATCCTTTTTAAACCCCAGTCCATGTCCCCTCAGTACTGGAAATCAGTGGGAGTCATATTATAAGGTAACAAAAGGTTAGAGCATAACTGATGTTGGAATTCCCTTTTAATGTCCCCTAAAGGTGGCCACACATTAGATAGACGTTTGTTGACAACCATCGCACAGGTTTCTGTCCATATGTGTTTGTCCCTGTGTGTGTGTGTGTGTGTCTGTCTCTGTGTGTGTCTGTCCCTGTGTGTGTGTGTGTCCCCCTGTGTATATTTCTGTCCCTGTGTGCATGTGTGTCCCTGTGTGTGTGTCTGTCCCTGTGTGTATGTGTGCCCCTGTGTGTGTATCTGTCCCTGTGTTTGTGTCTGTCCCTGTGTGTATGTGTGTGTCTGTGTGTGTCCCTGTCTGTTTCCTTCCCTGTGTGTGTGTGTCTGTCCCTGTTTTTGTGTCTGTCCCTGTGTTTGTGTCTGTGTGTGTGTGTCTGTCCCTGTGTGTGTATCTATCCCTGTGTGCATTTGACCACGTCTATGTGTGTCTGTCCCTGTGTGTATTTGACCACCCCTGCGTATGTGTGTCTGTCCCTGTGTGTATTTGACCATCCCAGTGTGTATATCCTTATGTGTATGTGTTTGTCCTTGTGTCTGTGTGTCTGTCCCTGTATGTGTGTCTGTCCCTGTGTGTGTGTGTGTGTCCCTGTGTATATTTCTGTCCCTGTGTGCATGTGTGTCCCTGTGTGTGTGTCTGTCCCTGTGTGTATGTGTGCCCCTGTGTGTGTATCTGTCCCTGTGTTTGTGTCTGTCCCTGTGTGTATGTGTGTGTCTGTGTGTGTCCCTGTCTGTTTCCTTCCCTGTGTGTGTGTCTGTCCCTGTGTTTGTGTCTGTCCCTGTGTTTGTGTCTGTGTGTGTGTGTCTGTCCCTGTGTGTGTGTGTCTGTCCCTGTGTGCATTTGACCACCTCTATGTGTGTCTGTCCCTGTGTGTATTTGACCACCCCTGTGTATGTGTGTCTGTCCCTGTGTGTATTTGACCATCCCAGTGTGTATATCCTTATGTGTATGTGTTTGTCCTTGTGTCTGTGTGTCTGTCCCTGTATGTGTGTCTGTCCCTGTGTGTTTGTGTGTCTTTCCCTGTGTGTGTCTCTCCCTGTGTGTCACCATCACCATGCCCACAGTGTTCCTATGCCTTGACACAGCTGCATCAGGATGTTCTGTGCGGGTCAAGAAGATGAAGATGGAAGAGAAGGCAGCGCCGTGGGAAAGACACAGGGAGGCACACTAAGGATGTAGGTAATACTACGACATGATCTACACTAGTGTTATCTGTGGTTTTACATAGGACTGCAGATAAATTTCCTTCTAAGTCTCTTTCCTAAATCTCTTTAACTTCATAACACACTTTTAGTATGTTTCACAAAATAGCCACAAGAGAAAAATAAATATGTTGGCCATTAGAAAGTGGTGTATTTGACCGAGATTGGTCTAACACCTCAATTTTTAAATAATAGAGATGGGGTTTATCTGCTTGGAGACCCCTGATGTTTATAGCAGTGATCTCCCTTATCCCCTCTCTACTAACTGACCCACATCTGAGCCAGTGCTTCTAGCAGGCTAGGTATACGGGTATTATGTATATCATACACTAGGCCCATTTATTTGTATTGAATCCTTCATACCTTCCTTTATGATTGCTATATTCTTCCTCTACTTTTATTAGGCTGTCAAGTGATGAATTATTATTGCATCTATATCATTATATACTATATTTATACAATTGTAGCACCACCTGACTAGCATTTTATTTTATTGTGGTATTGAGGGCAACAGAGTTAACTACAAGAGATAGAACTATTTGAACAATTTTGTTGCCTATCTGACATAAATACTGCACCTCTTTTCTTACCTTTTTTGTTTTAGCCAATGCGTGTGCATTATATATATGTTTGACTAATCATGTGCCCTTACAACTCATGTAGGCGCTTTGCTTGAACGCATTAGACTTTGGCATTGTGGTACTGAACTTAATAGTAGGACTGCCTCCCGGTTAGCACATGCATAGTATTATGATTAGATGCCACTTGCCATGAGTATATATCTTCATCTTTAGCATGGGAGCATGCGCAACAGGTACAGACGCACGCACAGTGTAGGCGCATGTGCAGCTGACATGGACACACGCCGATCTCGGCAATGGGCAGGGAAGGATATTTAAAGCTGCGGTGGATAATCATTCCTCGCTGCCTCCACTGGCTTTTTATCCAGGTGCCATTGTGCAGTCTATAGAGATGGTCCCCTGATGAACCGATTCACTGCATAAAGGGGAGTTGGGACGCATTGCAACCTAGAGACGCCACGATATATGTGGATATTTTACAGGCACTATAATATATGGGATTCCTTCTGGATAGGAAAGGACTCCTAGGAGAGGGAAAGCCACCGACAAGTGGGGCCACCGATAAGTGATGATTACTCAGTTTTTAGGCAGGGACATAATAGAAAAATAGGTAAAGTATCCCACTGCCTACAAGTGGATTTGTATCTTTTCCTCCTGTATGGTACAAGATCTAACAGTGCTGCAGCATCCGCTATCCAACTTCTTCCAAGGAGTGATTTGGTTTATTGAATGCCCGCATATTTAAGGTACAAAGAACTGCGAGTTACCACATTTGTGGCAATATTTACGTACACCTCATCATACCCCTATACTGTGATAATTGTCTCTTTTTGCATTATCTGATATTTGAAATTATATTGTTTTTGTTTTTGTTGTGGGAATATTTTAATTTATATTTATTAAAAGTGAAGTTTTTACTCTATGAAACTCTAGGACCTAAATCTGGCCTGCATTGCAGATGAGAATAACTATTACTATTGATGGGACTGAGAAAAATGCGAAATACACAATGAAGGTATCTGTACTTTGAAGATCCGTGGTTTGCGGACTGATATATGGATATAGTCATGTGCATGAGGCCTAAAACACGTATATTATAAAGAGAGAGCCAATGCAAAGTGGAAATAAGGGGATGAGCAAAAAATGTCCTTCACTGGTGTCACACAAGATCACATTACTTAGCACTTTTTTTGCTGACCGTTTTTGTTCCCCTTTCCAATGGCTTTCATCTTTTAATATAAATATTATGTATGAAATAGAACTGATATGTTTTATAACCTTCTGGTCTAGCACTGTAATTTTTTGTTTGGTGTTTGTGCTATTTTTTATGTTTCTGGCTGATTTAAACTATAAAAAAAAAAAAAAAAAAAAACGTATTCAGGATGCCTCCAGAGAAACATGTGTTTGAAGGCAATAAAACGATAAAAAACATAATTTTTTCATCTGTTTTTGAAAACAAAAACAAACAGAACCTGCGGTTACAATGTCTCATATCATAATAAAATATAAATATTTATCAGTCACTTAGGTTGAATCCTTTTTTGTGTAAGCAATATCTTATCTGCATTTTACTATTTATGCTAATAACAGTTTAGGTGGCTCACCAATGGTCTGCAGTTTAATGCTTAGGTCTGTCCTTGCAACCCACAGACAAAAATCAAAAAAACCAATAGGACAGACTCTCAAACACCGCATAGTAAAGAGTTATTAGTTTTGACAATTAAGATTGTGATTGTAATATTTAGCATATAAATGTTCAAAATTCAGCACAAATATTAAATCAACATAAACCGAATAACAATAACCTAAGATAGCTGCATAGCTATAGGCCAGGATTTAAATGGGTTGTCTGTCCTTGGAGCTGACAACCAGTATGGTCCTAGCCTGTGACCCGTAACAAAAAAAAATGCCATACACCTATCCATGGTCCCGTTGCTGCTCTGTTTTTGGCAGCTTCCATTCCCCGCAGGACCACTATTGCGATCAGTGACAGGTCTCAGTGGTCACTTCAGCCTCAATGGTACATCGCCTGTCCTGGACCAGACAGGTGAATGGTGCTTTATTTTGTTAAAGGCAATGTGTCATCATAAAATTACCTATTGTTTAAGTAATGTATTTATGTTAACCATATTTGAAATATTTTTTGGTTGTTTTTAATTTCCCATGTCAATATCTGTATTTAAACAAAAACTCTAAAATCCTGCAGTTTTCACACCGGACACTAAGCCTAATAATAGGCACCACTTCTTAATCTGTACAGATCACTTTACTGCAGTTATCTACGTATCATTACAAACAGGATCAGAATGACAGATATCACCTCACTCTCTCTCTCTCTGTCTCTCTATCTCTGTATTTAAGGGTCCATTCACACGTCCGCAATTCCATTCCGCATTTTGCGGAACGGAATTGCGGACCCATTAGTTTCAATGGGGACAGACGATGTCCCGGCCGGGTCCGCAATTGCGGATCCGCACTTCCGGGTCCGCAATTGCGTTCCCGAAAAAAATAGAACATGTCCTATTCTTGTCCGCAATTGCGGACAAGAAAAGGAATTTTCTATGAGAGTGCCGGCGATGTGCGGTCCGCAAATTGCGGAACGCACATCGCCGATGTCCGTGTTTTGCGGATCCGCGGATCCGTGGATCCGCAAAACACACACGGACGTGTGAATGGACCCTTAAATACAGGATCCACCATTTACAAAAGGTGATTGTCAAGGTTTATCTGCTCCCTTCTGATCTCTGCACAGGTCACAGAGCAAGCCTATAAAACTCTCCTACTAAAGTAATTGAGGTTCCCTCCTGTTCATTATGTCTATGGCCAGGGCCTGCGTTAGGGGGGGCAAACAGGGCAATTGCGAAAGGGGCCCCATGCTGTTTAAAAGTTAAATGGGCCGATAGTGGGAGTCTTTTTTCCTCCACATGCTCCCTGTGACTGGCACTCTAATATGCTGCAGCAGACCGCTGCTGTCTCCCCGTCTCACCAGACCTCGGTCACTGCACAGCATTAGCATCCTGCTGCCACTCACATCGGATGTTCTGTGTGGGCAGAGCTGACATAGCTCCACCCCCATCCAGTGCCTGCACTTGCTCCAGGCTACAAGGCCCAAACATCAGACTGGGGTGACTGGGCCTTCTGCTGGCTCTGACATCAGCTGCTGGACTGCACGAGATCCAAGGAGACTTTATGAAAGCACCTGGTAAGTCCATCCAAGCATGCAGCAGTGTGGAGGACGGTGCAGGGCTGCAGGTGGTCACTCTCATTGTAATAGCCCTGTGCTGCTCTCAAGTATTGATGGTCACTGATCTGTGAGTTCCCTCTGTGAGCTCCCTCTGCCCCCTGTGTGGGCTCCTTGCGACCCCTGTGTGCATTCCCTGCGCCCCATATGTGCGCTCCGTGCAACCCCTGTGTGCACTCCCTGCGACCCCTGTGTGCGCTTAGTGCGACCCCTGTGTGCGTTCCGTGCGACCCCTGTGTGCACTCCGTGTGCGCGCTCCCTGTGTACGCTCCACAGATCCCCCATAACATTGTGTCATCCTCAGATCCCCCATAACACTGTCATCGACAGATCCCCTGTGGCCTCTGTGCACGCTCACTGTGGCCTCTGTGCACGCTCCCTGTGACCTCTGTGCTCCCGGTGGGAGTTCCCTGTGTGAGTTGTGTGTGCCATCTGTGCCTCCTGTGTCCCTCATGTGTGCTTCCTCTGCCCCCTCTGTGCCGCTGTGTGCCCCCTCTGTGATCTGTGTGTGAGCTCCTTGTGTCCGGTGTGCTCCTGTGACTCCAGTATGAGCTAGGTCTGCAGCACTTTTAGGACACCACCAAACAGCGTGCTTGTTACATGGCTTGTGGTGCTCGTGGAATCTGTAAAGCTATGTCACACATACACAGATCTTCCATAACAGTGTATCATTCACAAATGCCCCATAACAGTGTCATCCACAGATCCCCCATAACAGTGTGTCATCCACAGATTCCCCATAACAGTGTGTCATCCACAGATCCTCCATAACAGTGTGTCATCCACAGATCCCCATAACAGTGTCATCAACAGATCCCTCCATAACACTGTGTCATCCACAGATCTTCCATAACAGTGTCATCCACAGATCCCCATAACAGTGTGTCATCCACAGATCCCCATAACAGTGTCATCCACAGATCCCCCCATAACACGGTGTCATCCACAGATCTCCCATAACAGTGTCATCCACAGATCCCCATAACAGTGTGTCATCCACAGATCCCCATAACAGTGTCATCCACAGATCCCCCCATAACACGGTGTCATCCACAGATCTCCCATAACAGTGTCATCCACAGATCCCCATAACAGTGTCATCCACAGATCCCCATAACAGTGTGTCATCAACAGATTCCCCATAACAGTGTCATCCACAGATCCCCCATGACAGTGTCATCCACAGATCTTCCATAACAGTGTCATCCACAGATCCCCATAACAGTGTAATCCACAGATCCCCCATAACAGTGTGTCATCCACAGATTCCCCATAACAGTGTGTCATCCACAGATCCTCCATAACAGTGTGTCATCCACAGATCCCCATAACAGTGTCATCAACAGATCCCCCCATAACACTGTGTCATCCACAGATCTTCCATAACAGTGTCATCCACAGATCCCCATAACAGTGTGTCATCCACAGATCCCCATAACAGTGTCATCCACAGATCCCCCCATAACACGGTGTCATCCACAGATCTTCCATAACAGAGTCATCCACAGATCCCCATAACAGTGTCATCCACAGATCCCTATAACAGTGTGTCATCCACAGGTCTCCCATAACAGTGTGTCATCCACAGATCCCCCATAACAGTGTTAACCACAGATCTTCCATAACAGTGTAATCCACAGATCGCCATAACAGTGTGTCATCCACAGATTCCCCATAACAGTGTGTCATCCACAGATCCTCCATAACAGTGTGTCATCCACAGATCCCCATAACAGTGTCATCCACAGATCCCTCCATAACACTGTGTCATCCACAGATCTTCCATAACAGGGTCATCCACAGATCCCAATAACAGTGTCATCCACAGATCCCTATAACAGTGTGTCATCCACAGGTCCCCCATAACAGTGTGTCATCCACAGATCCCCCATAACAGTGTGTCAACCACAGATCTTCCATAACAGTGTAATCCACAGATCCCCATAACAGTGTGTCATCCACAGATCCCCATAACAGTGTATAATCCGCAGATCTTCCATAACACTGTGTCATCCACAGATCTTCAATAACAGTGTGTCATCCACAGGTCCCCCATAACAGTGTGTCATCCACAGATCCCTCATACCAGTGTGTCATCCACAGATCACCCATAACAGTGTCACCCACAGATCCCATTACAGTGTGTCCTCCACAGATCTTCCATAACAGTGTGGACACCACCAAACAGCGTGCTTGTTACATGGCTTGTGGTGCTCGTGGAATCTGTAAAGCTATGTCACACATCCACAGATCTTCGATAACAGTGTATCATTCACAGAAACCCCATAACAGTGTCATCCACAGATCCCCATAACAGTGTGTCATCCACAGATTCCCCATAACAGTGTCATCCACAGATCCCCATAACAGTGTCATCCACAGATCCCCCATAACAGTGTCATCCACAGATCTTCCATAACAGTGTCATCCACAGATCCCCATAACAGTGTAATCCACAGATCCCCCATAACAGTGTGTCATCAACAGATTCTCCATAAGAGTGTGTCATCCACAGATCCTCCATAACAGTGTATCATCCACAGATCCCCATAACAGTGTAATCCACAGATGCCCATAACAGTGTGTCATGCACAGATCCCCATAACAGTGTGTAATCCGCAGAGCTTCCATAACAGTGTCGACCACAGATCCCCATAACAGTGTCATCCACAGATCCCTATAACAGTGTGTCATCAACAGATCCCCCATAACAGTGTGTCATCCACGGATCCCTCATACCAGTGTGTCATCCACAGATCACCCATAACAGTGTCATCCACAGATCCCATAACAGTGTGTCCTCCACAGATCTTCCATAACAGTGTGGACACCACCAAACAGCGTGCTTGTTACATGGCTTGTGGTGCTCGTGGAATCTGTAAAGCTATTTCACACATCCACAGATCTTCCATAACAGTGTGTCATTCACAGATACCACATAACAGTGTCATCCACAGATTCCCCATAACAGTGTGTCATCCACAGATCCCCAAAACAGTGTCATCCACAGATCCCCCATAACAGTGTCATCCACAGATCTTCCATAACAGTGTCATCATGTCATCCACAGATCCCCCATAACAGTGTGTCATCCACAGATTCCCCATAACAGTGTGTCATCCACAGATCCTCCATAACAGTGTGTCATCCACAGATCCCCATAACAGTGTCATCCACAGATCCCCCATAACAGTGTGTCAACCACAGATCTTCCATAACAGTGTATTCCACAGATCCCCATAACAGTGTGTCATCCACAGATCCCCATTACAGTGTGTAATCCACAGATCTTCCATAACACTGTGTCATCCACAGATCTTCAATAACAATGTGTCATCCACAGGTCCCCCATAACAGTGTGTCATCCACAGATCCTCCATAACAGTGTGTCATCCACAGATCCCCCATAACAGTGTGTCATCCACAGATCCCCCATAACAGTGTTATCCACAGATACCCCCATAACACTGTGTCATCCACAGATCTTCCATAAATGTGTCATCCACAGATCCCCATAACAGTGTCATCCACAGATTCCTATACCAGTGTGTCATCCACATGTCCGCCATAACAGTGTCATCCACAGATCCCCCATAACAATGTGTCAACCACAGATCTTCCATAACAGTGTAATCCACAGATCCCCATAACAGTGTGTCATCCACAGATCCCCATAACAGTGTGTAATCCGCAGATCTTCCATAACACTGTGTCATCAACAGATCTTCAATAACATTGTGTCATCCACAGGTCCCCCATAACAGTGTGTCATCCACAGATCCCTCATACCACTGTGTCATCCACAGATCACCCATAACAGTGTCATCCACAGATCCCATAGAAGTGTGTCCTACACAGATCTTCCATAACAGTGTGGACACCATCAAACAGATTCCTTGTTACATTGCTTGTGGTGCTCGTGGAATCTGTAAAGCTATGTCACACATCCACAGATCTTCCATAACAGTGTGTCATTCACAGATGCCCCATAACAGTGTCATCCACAGATCCCCCCAACAGTGTGTCATCCACAGATTCCCCATAACAGTGTGTCATCCACAGATCCTCCATAACAGTGTGTCATCCACAGATCCCCCATAACAGTGTCATCCACAGATCTTCCATAACAATGTCATCCACAGATCCCCATAACGGTGCCATCCACAGATTCCAATAACAGTGTGTCATCCACAGGTCCCCCATAACAGTGTGTCATCCACAGATCCCCCATAACGGTGTGTCATCCACAGATCCCCATAAAAGTGTGTAATCCACAGATCTTCCATAACACTGTGTCATCCACAGTTCTTCCATAACAGTGTGTCATCCACAGGCCCCCCATAACACTGTGTTATCCACAGATCCCTCATTCCAGCGGGTCATCCACAGATCACCCATAACAGTGTCATCCACAGATCCCATAACAGTGTGTCCTCCACAGATCTTCCATAACAGAGTGTAAACCACTGATCTTTCATAACCGTGTGTCATCCAGAGATCTTTCATAAGTGTGTCATCCACAGATATTCCATAACAGTGTGTCATCCACAGATCTTCCATAACAGTGTGCCAACAACAGATCCCCCAAAACAGTACATCATCCTCAGATGCACCATAACAGTGTGTCATCCACAGATCTTTCATGACAGTGTGTCATCCACAGATCTTCCATAACAGTGTGTCATCCACAGATTTTCCATAACAGTGTGTCATCCACAAATCCCCCATAACAGTATGTCACTCACAGATCCCCCATAACAGTGTGTGATCCACAGATGCCCCATAACAGTGTGTCATCCACAGATCCCCCATAATGGTGTGTCACCCACAGATCCCCCATAACAGTGTGTCATCCACAGATCACCCATAACAGTATGTCATCCACAGAACCCACATAACGGTGTTACCCACAGATCCCCCAGAACATTGTTTCATCCACAGATCCACATAACAGTGTGTCATACACAGATCCCCCAAAACAGTGTGAAATCCACAGGTCACCCATAACAGTGTGTCCTCCACAGATCCCCCATAACAATGAGTCATCCACAGATCCCGATTAACACTGTCATCCACACATCCCCCATAACAGTGTGTCATCCCCAGATCCCCATAACAGTGTGTCATCCACAGATCCCCCATAACAGTGTGTCATCCACAGATCTCCATAAGAGTGTCATCCACAGATCCCCAATAACATTGTGTCCTCCACAGGTCCCCCATAAGTGTCATCCACAGATCCTCCATAACAGTGTGTCATCCACAGATCCCCCATAACAGTGTGTTATCCACGGATCCCCCATAACAGTGTGAAAACCACTGATCTTCCATAACAGTGTGTCATCCACAGATTATCCATAAGTGTGTCATCCACAGATATTCCATAACAGTGTGTCATCCACAGATCTTCCATAACAGTGTGCCATCCACAGATCTTCCATAACAGTGTGTCATCCACAGATCCCCCACAACAGTGTGTCATCCACAGATTCCCCATAACAGTGTGTCATCCACAGATCCTCCATAACAGTGTGTCATCCACAGATCCCCCATAACAGTGTCATCCACAGATCTTCCATAACAATGTCATCCACAGATGTGTGCCAGTACAAAAAATACCCCTTTATAATCAGTGTCAGCACAAAAAATGCCTCTTTATATGTGCTAGTAAGAAATACGCCCCCCTCTGTGTGCCAGTACAAAAATGCCTTCTTGCAACATGTGCCAGTTCAAAAAATACCCCCTTTTTAGTGCCCCCAGTAGAAGCAATGTCCCCACAGTGCCCCCCTATAATGTCTGCCAGTACAGAAAAATGCCCCTTATTTGTGCCAGCACAAAATGTCCCTTTTTAGTGCTCCCACTAGAGCCAATGTCTCCATAGTGCTCCGCCAAGTTATAATAATGACCCCATAGTGGCCCAACAGCATGCTCCCAAATAAAAATAATAAACTCAAATATTTGCCTCCTTGCAGCTCTCTGGATGCGGTGCTTTTCAGGTCTATCTCCTAAGCTGTATGCTGCCCTGCTCATGTGGCGCGATGATCATGACATCATCACGCTGCCTGCGTCTGCGTGTGATAGGCTTCAGGCACTAGACCTGAAGCCTATCAGAGAGAACGTCTGGGCAGGGACACATCACTCCTGCGCCCCGCCGCAATATTTAACTGTGTCGCCATCTGAGGACTGCAATACAGTTCAATACAGAGTAATGTGTGTTTCCACAATGGAAACGTTCATTATCAAGCTCCCTGCCAGCCTCCCACTTGTCCCTAGGTGGGGCCGTCTGAGTCGCCTCACCTATCTCATTGGCAGTGGGCCCCTGGCTCTACCTGGCTTAACAGTGAATGAAACACAGCCTGTATATTTAGGACATCCTTTATTATATATCCAAACGAGGTCTAAACTATCTATAGGTGTAGGGGGAAACCGGAATAAATCTAAACAAGCATGGGAATCTCCATACAGATGTTGTCCTTGATTTGATCCTAGGACCCCAATTCTGCATACAAAACTACTAACCACTGGGCCATTAATTTATAATACATAAGAGTCATGAGCATGTACATATTAGGAAAAACTTTTAGTTTGAAGAAAATAGATATCAATTTGGGCAATACAATTTTCAAGCCATATTGTTAAGGTATAAGATATCATCTAAGGCCTTGTCTCATGACAGTGCCTAGAACTGAAAAGTACACTACAGAATACACTTGTGTTATTTCACATATGAGTTCCAAGTTCCATCATCCATTACTTAGGTCACACTTAAGCGGTTTGAGTCACAAAACACATCTCTTCTTAATCCTTACAATCTGCTGGTTTATCAGGTCAAAGCTTCTTTCTGCACATGTTTATGGATTATATCCAGATCAGATAATGTGCACGGCTTTATCAGGTGATCTTCTTGGTAGTCATACTAGGAATTACTCTCACCAAAAGTAAGAAGACAAAACAATATGAAGTATTACATAACGTTAATCTTGCTGTTATATAAGGTACATCTTTAACACATTAAGTGTACCTACCAAGGGAAATGAGTGCCAACCTGCAGCTAACCTAGTCATGAGCGTTCACATTATATCAGTCAATGCTAATTGCTGATTGCATTATTATATGTTAGCATTTTGTTATTATACAACAATTAGTGTATAATTAGTAACAAGGATAATAAGCAGAACAGGGGCCATGGGTTTGGCCCTAGTCATGGCACCATCTGCATCGAGGTAGCAAACTTTCCTCATATCTCTGTGCATTTTCTCTGTGTACTGCCTTTTCCTCCTGTAGTTCATAACCATCTTGATAGATCAATTTGCTTTCCATTAAAAAAATATGATCCCCACTGGGGCAGGGATAAAAATGAATTAATCTCTGTTCATTGTACAGTGTGCAAGAATATATCAGTACTAAGCAGGTCAGAAAAAAAAAAATGAGTATAGAGGTGAGTAAATGGTGAACCTGCAGCTAGTATATATTAGGTTACTGCATAAACAGCACTACTGGGAAGCCTTTGGGAAATCAAGGCCAATATAGAAGATTGAAGCAGCATTTATATCATTTATAAATTAGGAGAATGCAAATGTAAATACAGAGTTGTAGTATAAAGCAGTCCAGACCTTAGCAGTAAGGGTGGCCATTCACATTAGGCTTACTAATATGTATGAAATGTTTGGCCAATGTACTTTCAACAAACTTTGCATACGTCAGTAATACAGGTGAATATAAGAAACTGTGTAATGTATATTGTCAGAGAAAAAAACGTTTCTTTCTCTTGCTAACATACTCTGCTAAATCCATCTGTAGACACAAGATGGACTGTCAGCTCACTAAAGGATCAAATTATATGCTACCCATAAAAGTCTTGGAAAGGGAATGGGGAGAGAAGGAAGAGAGAAAGCCCAGAGAGACGCACACATGCTACCCATAGAAGTCTAGGAGGAATGTGGAGAAGTGAACTGCTAGAGGGAGAAAAAGGAATTTTTCATTGATAAAATACATTACAAAGTTTCTTATCAATAAGGACCGGCACTCACTTTCTTGATGATATGAAGAGACGTTTATTCAAGGCATAATAGCATCATCAGTGACTAGTTTCGACTCAAGCCTGAGCCTTTTTCAAACTGCAAGCTTGAGCCGAGACTAGTCACTGATGATACTATTATGCCTTGAATAAATATCTCTTCATATCACATCCTCGGACCCCCACTTAAGCCATATAAAAAACACCCTATGTAGATGATTAAAATCAATACTAAACACTCATAACAATAACACATGGAGATACCCCCCCTTCCCCTACAGAAGCCACCTACACTTCTCACTCATTGGTTCATTCCTAAAGGCCGCTCACTCAAGGTTTACATAACTAACTCATAAATCAAATATTACTATCCCCATTTAATGTTACAGAGTCTGTAATAAAGAATCAGAACTTACTAAGGAAAATGACCAGCTTTTTCCATCCCTATGATTCTCAGTGCAATGTTGTTAATTGTTTAAGTTTTGTACATTTACCAGGCTGTAATACTTCAATAAAAAGAATTGACAAAAAAAAAAAAAACATCTCTTCATATCATCAAGTAAGTGAGTGCCGATCCTTCTTTGCTATATACTAGTGGGACGCGTGCACCATGTGCAAACCACAATGCCGACCCATTTTCTTCAATGCTGTATGGTTTTTGGTGAAGAATCCGCTCTTAATTCTGTGGACAAAATCCACTGAGTGAACATATCGTATCCGTAAAGCCAACAGTTTATAAAAATAAAATTTATATGTATACAAAGAGTGGCTTGTATGGAATATACATCTGTACATAAATGCTTTTCGAAGCCAGTAGAACTGGAGATTTGGGAAGTGAAGTGGTGGTCAAGAGGGCAGATAGTTTTCTAGACTCTGCCCTTTTTTAATCTTCCAGGACCACTGATGTCCAGGATGGCTTCTCTAAGCCACCCTGTAAAAATACCACAACATCATTAATTATCAATTAATGTTTGCAAAGTCTGTATGATATTGGTCTGTTCAATTAAATCAACTTCATCTTTATATTCTGTCTGAATAAAGATCAAGTGTTATTACCAGAATTATGTTTAAATAAAAAAATTCACATGAAGTGTTTTTAATATTTTTTTTTACCTGGCTGCAAATGTAGAGTAGTAAAATCCCCTTGATGGGCTGGATTCTCAAATATTCTGGAGTTGCCTATATTCCCTTAGTGTTCTGGTTCCATTTTTTCAGGTCTGTGTAGGCCTATCAGAATTTCTGAATAATCTGATGTTACATTAACCACTTCAGCCCCCCTAGCTTAAACACCCTTAATGACCAGGCCACTTTTTACAATTCTGCACTACACTACTTTACCCGTTTATTGCTCCGTCATGCAACTTACCACCCAAATGAATTTTACCTCCTTTTCTTCTCACTAATAGAGCTTTCATTTGGTGGTATTTCATTGTTGCTGACGTTTTTACTTTTTTTGCTATTAATCAAAAATTACCGAAATTTTTGCAAAAAAATGACATTTTTCACTTTCTGTTGTAATTTAAAAAAAAAAAAACTACATTTCTATATAAATTTTTCGCAAAATTTATTGTTCTACATGTCTTTGATAAAAAAAAATACAATAAGTGTATATTTATTGGTTTGGGTAAAAGTTATAGCGTTTACAAACTATGGTGCAAAAAAGTGAATTTCTGCATTTTGAAGCAGCTCTGACTTTCTGAGCACCTGTCATGTTTCTTCAGGTGCTAGAATGCCAGGATAGTATAAATACCCCCAAATGACACCATTTTAGAAAGAAGACACCCCAAAGTATTCATGGAGGGGCATGGTGAGTTCATGTATCATTTCATTTTTTTCACAAGTTAGCGGAAAATGACACTTTCTGAGGAAAAAATAAAAATAATAAAGTTTCCATTTCTGCTAACTTCTGGCAAAAAAAAATGAAATCTCCCACGGACTCACTATGCCCCTCAGTGAATACCTTGGGGTGTCTACTTTCCGAAATGGGGTCACTTGTGGGGTGTGTTTACTGTTCTGGCATTTTGGGCAGGGCTAAATTGTGAGCAGCCATGTAAAGCTAAAGGTACTCGTTGGAATTTGGGCCCTTTGCACTCAGGCTGCAAAAGTGACACTCATGTGGTATTGCCGTACTCAGGAGAAGTAGGGCAATGTGTTTTGGGGTGTATTTTTACATATACCCATAGTTAGGTAGAGAAATATCTCTGTAAACTGACAACTTTGTTTAAAAAAATTTAAAAGTTGTCGATTACAGCGATATTTCTCACATAAAGTATGGGTATATATAAAAATACACCCAAAACACATTGCCCTACTTCTCCTGAGTACGGCGATACCACATGAGTGACACTTTTTGCAGCCTGGGTGCAAAGGCCCAAATTCCAATGAGTACCTTTAGGATTTCACAGGGCATTTTTACGCATTTGGATTCCAGACTTCTTCTCACGCTTTAGGGGCCCCTAAAATGCCAGGACAGTATAAATACCCCACATGTGACCCCATTTTAGAAAGAAGACACCCCAAGGTATTCTGTGAGGGGTATGGTGAGTTTATGTAAAATTTTATTTTTGTCACAAGTTAGTGAAATATGAGACTTTGTAAAAAAAAAAAAAAAATAAAAATATCAATTTCCGCTAACTTGTGCCAAAAAATAAATTTCTGTGAACTTGCCATGCCCCTCACAGAATACCTTGGGGTGTCTTCTTTCCAAAATGGGCTCACATATGGGGTATTTATACTGCCCTGGCATTTTAGGGGCCCTAAAGCGTGAGAATCCAAAATGAGTAAAAATGCCCTGTGAAATCCTAAAGGTACTCATTGGAATTTGGGCCCTTTGCGCATCTTGGCTGCAAAAGTGTCACTCATGTGGTATCGCCGTACTCAGGAGAAGTAGGGCAATGTGCTTTGGGGTGTATTTTTACATATACCCATACTGGGTGTGAGAAATATCTCTGTAAATGACAACTTTTTAAAAAATTTATACAAAGTTGTCAATTTACAGAGATATTTCTCTCACCCAGTATGGGTATATGTAAAAATACACCCCAAAACACATTGCCCTACTTCTCCTGAGTACGGCGATACCACATGTGTGCACTTTTTGCAGCCAAGATGTGCAAGGGCCCTAAAACCAATGAGTACCTTTTAGGAGGGCATTTTTATGCATTTTTCTTCTCACGCTTTAGGTCCCCTAAATTGCCAGGGCAGTATAAATACCCCACATGTGACCCCATTTTGGAAAGAAGACACCCCAAGGTATTCCATGAGGGGCATGGCGAGTTCACAGAAGATTTTTTTGGCACAAGTTAGCGGAAATTGATTTTTTATTGTTTTTCTCAAAAGTCTCCCTTTCTGCTAACTTTTGACAAAAGTTAAATTTTCATGGACTCACTATGCCCCTCAGCGAATACCTTGGGGTGTCTTCTTTCCAAAATGGGGTCACATGTGGGGTTTTGTACTGTTCTGGCATTTTGGGCGGGGCTAAATTGTGAGCAGCCATGTAAAGCTAAAGGTACTCGTTGGAATTTGGGCCCCTTTGCGCACTCAGGCTGCAAAAAGTGTCACTCATGTGAGTATCGCCGTACTCAGGAGAAGTAGGGCAATGTGTTTTAGGGTGTATTTTTACATATACCCATACTTTGTGTGAGAAATATCGCTGTAAATTGACAACTTTGTATAAAAAATTTAAAAGTTGTCATTTACAGAGATATTTCTCTCACCCAGCATGGGTATATGTAAAATACACCCCAAAACACATTGCCCTACTTCTCCTGAGTACGGCGATACCACATGTGTGCCACTTTTTGCAGCCAAGATGCAAAGGGGCCCTAAAACCAATGAGTACCTTTAGTATTTCACAGGGCATTTTTACGCATTTGGATTCTCACGCTTTAGGACCCCTAAAATGCCAGGGCAGTATAAATACCCCACAAGTGACCCCATTGTGGAAAGAAGACACCCCAAGGTATTCTGTGAGGGGTATGGCGAGTTCACAGAAAAAAATTTTTGGCACAAGTTAGCGGAAATTGATTTTTTTTTTTTTTTACAAAGTCTCATATTCCACTAACTTGTGACAAAAATAAAATTTTACATGAACTCCCCATACCCCTCACGGAATACCTTGGGGTGTCTTCTTTCCAAAATGGGGTCACATGTGAGGTTTTTGTACTGCCCTGGCATTTGAGGGTCTCCGCAATCATTACACGTATGGCCAGCATTAGGAGTTTCTGCGATTCTCCGTATATTGAGCATACGGGTAATGAGATTTTTTCCGTTCAGCCTCTGGGCTGAAAAAAAAAAAATGAACGGCACAGATTTTTTCATTCGCATCGATCAATGTGGATGAAAAATCTCTGCCAAATCAGTGACTGCGGTGCGGTGGGCTGGGCGCTAGCTACCTAACAAGTAGCTAACTAACTGGCGGTGATAAGGGACCCTTATGCCCCATTCACACGTCCGAAATTCTGTTTGCGGAACGGAATTGCGGACCCATTTATTTCTATGGGGACAGACTTTGTCCCGCTCGGATCCGGAATTGCGGATCCGCACTTACGAGTCTGCATTTCCGTTCCGCAAAAATATAGAACATGCCCTTTTCTTGTCCGCAATTGCGGACAAGAAAAAGCATTTTCTATATAGTTCTGGCAATGTGCGGATCTGCAAAATGCGGAAAGCACATTGACGGTGTCCGTGTTTTGCGGATCCGCGCCGCGGATCCGTGGCACGGATCTGTGGATCCGCGGAACCGCAAAACACATATGGACATGTGAATAGAGCCTTACAGGGGGTGATCAGTGACAGGGGGTGATCAGGGAGTCTATATGGGGTGATCAGGGGTTAACAAGGGGTTAATAGTGGTTATAAAGTGAGGGGGGGTGGGGGTGGGGTTAGTGTAGTGTTTGGTGCAACTTTACATTGTTACCTGGTCCTCTGGTGGTCGATCCCAGTAAATGGGACCACCAGAGGACCAGGTATTAGGTATATCAGACGCTGTTAGCAACACAGCGTCTGATATACCACTTTGATCTCATTTATTTTACATTTACAGCCTGCCAGCGATTGATCATCGCTAGCAGGCTGTAGTACAACTGCAGAGCCGCGCTCTGCTGTGAACGCGCGCGCGTGCGCGCGTTCACAGCAGATCTCGGCTCTCGCGAGATGACGCACGGATGCGTCCAGGAGGAACAAACTTGCCGCCGCCTGGACGCATCCGTGCGTTCGGCGGTCGGCAAGCGGTTAAAGTATTTTTACCCTCTCTATATGTGCTCAAGAAAGGCATTTCAGAGCTACAGTAAAGAAGGTTCAGAGGAGGACAACCAAAGTAATAACTGGGTTGACTGCAGTACCCAAAAAGATTATCAAAATTAGGGTTATTTCGTTTAGAAAAAAGACAACTAAGGGGAAATGTAATAACTATGTTTAATATATATCAAGGGTCAGTACAGAGATCACTCCCATAATCTATCTATCCTCAGGACTGTGACTGTGACGAGGGGACATCCTCTGCGTCTGGAGGAAAGAAGGTTTGTACACAAAATTAGAAGAGGATTCTTTGCAGTAAGATCAGTGAGACTATGGAACTCTCTGCTTTAGAAGGTGGTGATTAGGGATGAGCAAATCAACTTTGGATGCTTCATCCGAAGTCAATTCGCATAAAACTTTGTTTGAATACTGTATAAAGCGAGCGCTCCGTACAGTATTAGAATGTATTGGCTCCGATGAGCCAAAGTTATAACTTCAAGAGGTCTTGCGAGACTTCGGGTACTAATTTCTTAAATTAATTTCTACATCAACACCTGGAATCAAACCCGAGTTCGGTAGCAAGGTTTTTTTACAGTAGAAATGAATCTATTACCCGAAATCTTCGTCTCATCGGAGCCAATACATTCTAATACTGTACTGAGTGCTCAAAGTTTTGTGCAAATTGACTTTGGATGAAGATTCCGAAGTCAATTTGCTCATCTTTAGTGGTGATGGCGAATTCTCTAATAGAGTTCAAGAGGGGCCTCTATGTATTTCTGGAGTGTAATAATATTCCAGGTTATAGTTATTTGATTTCTGGAGAAGGGTCGTTGATCCAGGGAGTCGGGAAGGAATTTTTTCCCCCTTAAAATTAGGAAAATTGGCTTCTACCGCACAGGTTTTTTTTGTTTTCCTCTGGATTAACTTTGCAGGATCAAGGCTGAACTGGATGGACAGATGTCTTTTTTCAGCCTTATTAACTGTATTAAGATATTACTATATTACTATATATATAGCAATCTGTTCTCTTATATCATCATTTCATTTACATTAAATACTTCCTGGAAGTGAACAGACAAAGTCAGAGTGAGATGTAATCCATTCAGCTACAAAACAGCTTACCTTTAAAATTCCGGTTTAAGACCACATTGTTAGCACGTATGACACTTCATCCTATTTGCAATGTTTTACCTCTAGTAGTGGAAGGAAATGTTTCTAAGTTCTTCAGCCTCTATACTTTTAGTTCAATTAAATATTAAGCTTTTGACACCATTATTTGGATTATGTAACCTTGTGTTGGGCCGTATTAGGACACATCCTCATTTCACACCAACCGACCATACTACAATTACCTAGACACAAGATGAAAACCCTTCCTTACCTCTTGTGAACTTACAGAAATATAATATATTATGGGAATCATAACTATTCCCCCTCAACAATGTTCATGTTAGGATGATACATGTAAAGGGATAACATGAATCCTCTGCGACCATTGCTAAATCTATAACAGGGCTCACAAACCATCAAGTGCCATTTGTAGCATTGTTTTTCTCTCATGTGGCTGAAATGCTGTCGGTCCTGCTCCGGTACCATGATATGAGTTTTCCCTGCACCCTCTGTAGTTGTGCCTGCTTATTGTATCACAAAAATTCTCAAGTTGCTACAGATAGTGATGATCAGGGCCGGGCCGACACAGAGGCTGGGGAGGCTCCAGCCTCAGGGGGCTCCAGCGTCAGGGCGCAGGCCAGCTCCCCAGCCTCTGTCGGCAGGCAGGCCACTGACCACGTCTGCAGAGGGACGGCGGCTTCAGTGTTCCCAGCGTAGGCAGAGCGTACAGGACGGGAGCAGGCTGGGAGTGCGGCAGCCGCAGAGTTGACGTCAGCACGTCACACTGTGTGCCTGCCCACGCGAGCGCCTGCTGCTGCTTCTAGTGAGCCTCCGTGCCCAGGCCCCAGCTTCGGAGAAGGACTGAGCCTGCTGCGCCTGCACCACAGCACCAGCCAGAGGCACCCTTAAGAAGTATGCCGGGCCCTGCCCTTGCCCCAGCAAGTATGTACTGTACCCTACCTAGCCTCATGGCCTGCCTGCTACCCCAGCCCCTCCTCAGTTATAACCCTTAATGTACCCTGATACCCCTCAGTTATATAATATAACCGAGGGGTATCATTGTACATTATACAGGGGTAACATAACTGAGGAGGGCTATCAGACATTATACGGGGGTATATAGCTTACATTACCCCTGTATAATGTCCCCTGATACCCCTCAGTTATATTACCCATAATGTCCCCTGATACCCCTCAGTTATATAATATAACTGAGGGGTATCAGGGTACAATATAACTTATATTACCCATGTATAATGACTGATAGGCCTCCTGAGTTATATTATCCCTGTATAATTATGTACCCTGATATCCCTTAGTATAATGTCCCCTGATAGCTGTCCTCCATTATATTACCCCAGTATAATGTCCCCCGATAGCTGTCCTCTATTATATTACCCTTGTATAATAATGTACCCTGATACCCTCAGTTATATTACCCCCTGTATAATGTCCCCTGATAGCCCTCCTCAGTTATATTACCCCTGTATAACTGATACCCTTCAGTTATATAATATAACTGAGGGGTATCTTGGTAAATTATACAGGGCGGGGTAATATAACTATGGGGTATCAGGGTACATTATTATACAGGGGTAATTTAACTGAGAAGGGCTATCAGGGAACATTATACAGGGGTGATATAAGTTATATGACCCCTGTATAATGTCCCCTGATAGCCCTTCTCAGTTATATTACCCCCTGTTACCTCTTGTACAGTGTCCGAAGAGGAAGAACCAAAAAACCATACTGCCCAGGGGACGACATGTTCATAGACCTAGCCCCCCAGCCAAAGTGTTGAAGTGCAAAAAGATTGTGGAGCCCCAGTTATGGGTCTACAACACAGTGAAAGCCAGATATCCCTCAAAGGAAGGAAAAACAAGCAAAGGGGTGTCTCCATTAAAGAGATCACCAAAACCACCATATTAAGTGGCCCCTATGTCAAAATCCCGCTCTTTTACAAGCTTTAAGGATGTGACAGGGAAGACCTAAGCAAGTTATCCATCCACAGACAGCTGTTTCGGGGTGTTGCCCCTCATCAGTGTGGAGTAGGATTCTGGCTAACCGGGAGCGATGCTTTGGTGACTACTCAAACAAAGCAATAGCTGATCTTAGGGAGACCAGCTACAAAAATACCGTGGAGCCTCACTTAAGAGTCTCAAACACAGCAATCCAAAGTGCAAAGCTCCCTGGGAAACATAAAATGCAAAAAGATTGTGGAGCCCCAGTTATGGGTCTACAACACAGTGAAAGCCAGATATCCCTCAAAGGAAGGAAAAACAAGCAAAGGGGTGTCTCCATTACAGAGATCACCAAAACCACCATATTAAGTGGCCCCTATGTCAAAATCCCGCTCTTTTACAAGCTTTAAGGATGTGACGGGGAAGACCTAAGCAAGTTATCCATCCACAGACAGCTGTTTCGGGGTGTTTCCCAGGGAGCTTTGCACTTTGGATTGCTGTGTTTGAGACTCTTAAGTGAGGCTCCACGGTATTTTTGTAGCTGGTCTCCCTAAGATCAGCTATTGCTTTGTTAAAGTGTTGAAGTGTCGTCTGAGATCTCCAAGGTCCAAACCAAGTAATTGTAAGTTTTTATGTGGAGTATGTTTATGGTATACACACATAGCATGCACTATGTCACACAATATACAGTATATCTCTACACTTTGTAGGGGTTATACTGTATATTGTACTGCATGGCGCAGAGGTTATATTGTCCGGCATGGTGTGACCTCTATACATTTAATGTACAGTATACATTATAATCCTTGCACTATGCCGTACAATATACAGTATAATCCATACACCATGCCGTACAATATACAATATAGTTCATACACCATGCTGGACAGCATATATTATAATCCTGTACATCCTGCACATACTGTACAGCATGGTGTATGAATAAAATAAATAAATGAATAAAAAGGTATCTCGGCATACCGCAATACTCTCGTATTTTATCTTATTTATATACACTTTTTTTTTTTTTTTTTAGTAGTATTATTAACTGGTGAAAATTATTAGTGCCCCCAATTTTTGACTGTATCTTCTGTGCCCCCCCTATATATTGATCCTAGAGTCGCCACTGCTGCGCCTGCCAGGCTGCCGGCCGTGCTGGAGGACAGAGGGAGTAGTGAGCACTTGGCACTGACTTACGTGCTCCCTCCCTGCTCCGCCTCCTGGCTCGGCCGCTCCGCTGCTCTGGTCTCAGCTCAGTCGCTTGCCTGACTGGCTGCGTACAGCGCGCACTTTCACCTAACACGCTGTACACAGTCAGGTCACATGTGCGCCCTCTGGAGACCAGGAGCAGCGCGGGCAGCAGCACAGCAGCAGGCAGCAGCACAGCACTGTGTCACGACCCAGCCCAGGCCCCAGCAGGGATAGAGCGTGAGAGTCTGCTCTGAAGTGAAGTAAGATAGTTCTTAAATAAAGAATATTCTTTTCCGTCTGATCTGAGGTCTGATGGGGTTCTGGATAGGGTAAAATTACAAGGAACGCCCGGGGGGGGGGGGGGGGGGTCGCACTTGGGCAGCTCAGCCTCTGTTGGTGGTGGGCCTTGTCCCAGCCCTGGTGATGATAATAATAGCAGAATGTTGGTGAATTTGTATTTAAAGGGGTTTTCAGAGACTTAAATAAATAGCCCAGGCACAGCTTAGCCCCATAGAAGTGAAAGGCACTGAGCTGCAATACCAAGCACAGCTGCTATACAGTGTACGAAGCTGTGCTTGGTGAGCATGAAGAAGGCCGCAGTGTTCACAGGAACAAAGGTGTTTTCTCAAACAGCTGATTGGCGGGGTCCTGGGTTTCAGACCTCCCCCAATCAGATACTGATGACCTACTGTATCTAGAGGATAGCTCAACAGTATTTACATTTCGAAAGACTCTTTTAAAGGGTCACTCGGGGCAAAAACTAAAAATCAATCCTCAATTCTTTGGCCAAAGTCATGGAGCTACATACATGCTCGTAAAGTTTTGTACAACTGAATGATGCCATTGCTGAAATCCCTTGCTGTCCCCTACTAGCTGGAGTACATAGAGTGTATGATATATGCACGCTAGGACACAACCCTGTCAATAAAGGGGAGGGGGGGAGTGTGCAGAGCACAGTGGGTGTTACAAAGCAGTGCTCAAAGGATTCAGCCCCACCTCCTGGTGCTCAAACTTCTAATTTGCATATGAATAAAACACAGATTTGTCTGAAGCTGTTTATCATACAGACAAAAGAAAGATATAGTTTAATCATCATGATGAGCCCTACCAGCGAGTATGTCTGGTTTAATAGGGTTGATCCTGGTGACAGAGCCACGTTAAAGGTTTTACTGTCCTGTTATAAATGGCAACAGTTTGGTTACACCTGGAAGTGTCTAAATACCCATATACCCGTGGCTTACTTTATGCAGAATCTCCAGTCTGGATTGATAGCCGTAAATGGGAATGCACTCTACTAGATCCAGAAATCCAGGGCTTAATATATTTTTGCATTTGATAGTTTTTTTTATAGTTGCAAACTTCAACACTGTGTTCTGCTTATTAAATTACTGTCTCTACGTGATTTATCAGACTGGGCAGCAGAGGACTGAAATTCATGAATTGAGCTTAAGTATCTTCAGGGCATTTGTTTGCAGTAGATAATGTGTGCCTAACTCACGATAATGGTAACCGTACTTGCATTTACAGCCCTGCAACGTACAAGTACTGTTTCTAATGTAACCAGATGGAGACTGTTTTATTATGGAAAAGTTCAGAGAATGACTTGCTATATTGAAATGACTGAGCATACCGTTGCAAGTTTACATTCCTTAGTTACTGTCTCCTAGTTATTCTTGTATGCCGTTACCCGATCCTTTCAGGTCATGAGTACTCCTCTTGTACAAGGTATTGATTTAGGCATTTCTGAGAACTGCATGAACAGCAGTAAGGTGAAGCTGTTTTCTTATTTTTTTCCTTTTTAAAGTACTCTTCCAAGAAGACTGAACTCTGTTGGTTTACACTTAAAGTAAAAAAAAACAACTAATTATGGTCATTATGTTTATTATGATTTAAAGAGCATGTACTTTTTTTTTAAGCAAACATGACCTCGACTATAGGTCCGACTATAGATCTTTTTCTTTGATATGACCCTGACTATGACCCCTTTTTTTTTGACCTATAAAAACTATCTGCGAGTTCGGCGAACCTAAGAGGAAGGAGTGGAGGGTGAGAGTGAAAGTAGCTCTGGCAACAATAATTGAACACATGGCTCACAGTGGCAATCCTCACGCCAATATTCCCTAGGGCCATGCAGTGGTAGTGGGATGCATCCTTTTTTTTATTCTCAGGGCCCACCCTGATGTTGGTGATCCTGTCTGGTGCAAGCTGGGGTACTTTGGTATTAAGTGTTGGTTGGGTGCAAGGCAGGGGGTATAGGTGCTGTGCCCGGCATAGGGTGGAGTCAGTAACCATCCCAGTTGTAGTAAATAAATGAGTTTCTCTTTACTGAAGTGCAGAATAGAAGTACTAGTACATCAAACAGTGATAAGGCACAGTTCATAAAGTAGTTCACAGAGCAATTCCTCCCAATAGTCATCCATGGCTAGCAACAATGATGGAGGCAGTAGTACTTGTTCTCTCTGTCTCACTGTAAAGTCTCTCTCAGACATACCATTCAGGTTCTTGTAAAGGTTTCTGTGTGTCCTCTGCAATGTATGCGTGCCTTGAAGAGCCATTTGAGGGTGAATACATTTGCACTAGATGCAATCATGTTGCATATTTAGAAGCCCAGATCTTGGATCTAAATAAGCAGCTTGAAATACGTAGGGGCATTGCAAAACTGGAGAGAGGCTTAAACCTCACTGTGCAGGCACTGACTGGGGTCAGTGGAATGGAGGTGGGAGGAGGAGGGCATGATAAGGACTATCAGGTCAGCAGTTGGGTTAATGTAGGAAGAAAGGGTAGAGGGAAAAGTGCCAGGGAGGCTAGTAGCTGGAACACCTTAGTAAATTATGCCTGTTTGGCTGATATTAGGGATGAAAGCCCAGGGCCAGCAACAGTGCAGCAGGGTGTTTCTCCTAGCAACCAGGAGGATGATCGCTGCAGGAAGGATGGGAAACGGAGTGCAGCAAAGGTCAGACAGATGTTGGCGGTGGGGGACTCTATTATTAGGAGGACAGACAGGGTGAATGCTAAACAGTGTGTTGTCTTCTGGGTGCTCGGGTTCGGCAGATTGCGGATCGGATTGACAGATTGACAGATTGCTGGGTGGGGCTGGGGATGACCTGGCGGTACTCATTGGCACTAATGACAAAGTCAGGGGGAGATGGAAGGCCCTTAAAAATGATTTTAGGGAACAAGTCCAGGACCTCCAAGGTAGTGTTTTCAGAAATAGTACCAGTGCCACGAGCGTCACCAGAGAGACAACGGGAGCTTAGGGAGTTAAATAAGTGGCTCAGAAGCTGGTGCAGGAAGGAAGGGTTTGGGTTCATGGAGAACTGGGCTGACTTCTCGGTTGGTTACAGGCTCTACAGTAGGGACAGGCTGCACCTTAATGGGTAGAGCGCAACTGCCCTTGGGGAAAAAAAGGTTAGACGGCTGGAGAAGCTTTTAAACTAGGATCTGGGGGGAGAGTGGTGGGTGGATGAAAAATAGAACTGCTGGTAACAAGAACCTGTTACATACAAACATCAACCATGGTAACCAAAATATCCTGGATATTCACTTTACAGGAAATAGTAATTTAAAAAGGATTTTCACAAATGCCATAAGTCTAGCTAGCAAAATGCGGAGCTGGAGGCTATGGTACTCGAAGAACACATAGATGTAGTTGGTGTGGCTGAGACATGGTTGGACTCTTCACATGACTGGGCTGTTAATATTGAGGGTTTTACACTATATAGGAAAGAAAGGTTCAATAGAAAAGGCGGTGGCCTGTGCCTGTATGTGAGGAGTGATCTGAAGACAAGTGTAAAAGAGGCAATTGTGGGTGCAGATGCAGAGGGTGTGGAAACCATATAGGTGGAATTTCAAAGGGATATAAACACTGAAAAAAATAATACTTGGTGTAGTCTATATACCGCAAACATCACAGAGGAGATAGAAACGCAACTGTATAACCAAATAGAGCGGCCTGCACAAGTTGGTACAGTTGTCATAATGGGAGAATTTAACTTCCCAGACATTGACTGGGTTCATGGTTCTGCCTCAACTGCAAAGGGGAGAAGATTCCTCAACTTGCTGCAGGACAACTTTATGGGCCAGTTTGTAGAAGCTCCCACTAGGGGCAATGCTCTGTTGAATCTGGTAATTTCTAATGATGCAGAGCTTGTTATATAATATAATATAATTATATTCCTCCTAAACTATAAGAAGCAAACTCTGTTAGGCAGAGCAAAGACACTGAATTTTAAAAAGGCTAATTTCCCTGGGTTGAGGGCAGCATTTCAGGGCATAGACTGGGAGCAGCTACTGTCGCATAATAATACTGAGGATAAATGGGAGAGCTTTAAATCCACAGTAATTGCACTAAAAAATGTATTCCTTTAGGTAACAAGTATAAACGGCTAGAATTAGACCCCCCATGGCTTACAGGTACTGTAAAAAGGAAAATAAAACACAAAAAAGGGCATTTAAAAAATATAAATCTGAGGGGTCAGCTGTAGCGTTTGAAGTTTACAAAGGGCTTAATAAAATCTGTAAAAAGGAGATAAAATACAAAACGAACACCAGGTGGTAAAAGATAGCAAAACAAATCCTAAAAAATTCTTTAAATATATAAATGCTAAAAAACCAAGGTCAGAGCAAGTAGGTTCCCTAAATAATGGTAAAGGGGGGTTAGTCACTGAAGATAAGGAAAAGGCAGAGTTACTAAGGCTACTTTAACACTCGCGTTTTGTGCGGATCCGTCACGGACGGATCCGTTCAGATAATACAACCATCTGCATCTGTTCAGAACGTATCCGTTTGTATTATCTTTAACATAGCCAAGACGGATCCGTCTTAAACATTATTGAAAGTCAATGGAGGACGGATCCATTTTCTTTTGTGCCAGATTGAGTCAGTGAAAATGGATCTGTCCCCATTGACTTACATTGTGTGCCAGGACGGATCCGTTTGGCTCAGTTTCATCAGGCGAAATTGGGACTCAACTGATGCAAACTGATGCATTCTGAGCGGATCCTTTTCCATTCAGAATGCATTAGAATGCAAACTGATCCATTTTGGACCGCTTGTGAGAGCCTGAATGGATCTCACAAACGGAAAGCCATAACGCGAGTGTGAAAGTAGACTAAATGGGTTTGCAAGTTCTGTTTCCCAAAGAAGGGAAAGGAGCTGATATCTGTGATGCTAGAGCTGTTAGTACATCCAGTAATATACTCAATTGGCTAACTGTAGATATGGTCCAAGATAAGTTAAATAAGGTAAATGTGAACAAGGCTCCGGGTCCAGATGGATTACACCCAAGAGTGCTTAAAGAGCTCAGTTTAGTCATTGCTGTGCCACCATTTATAATTTTTAAAGATTCTCTAGGTACTGGTACAGTGCCAAGTAATTGGCACAAGGCAAATGTGGTGCCCATATTTAAAAAAGGATTTAGGTCCTCCACAGGTAATTATAGACAAGTTAGTTTAACTTTTACTTCTGTTGTGGGAAAAATGTTTGAAGGACGCTTAAGGGACTATATACAGGAGTATGTGACTGTAAATAATATTATGAGTGATAACTAGAGATGAGCGAACACCTGGATGTTCGGGTTCGAGAGGTTCGGCCGAACTTCCGGAAAATGTCCGGGTTCGTGATCCGAACTCAACCTGAACTTCATTCCGAACCCGAACCCCATAGAAGTCAATGGGGACCCGAACTTTTGGGCACTAAAAAGGCTGTAAAAGACACCCAGAGGGATAATATACCGCAATAAACGCATTGCGATTACACCTTTGAGCTAACGATCACCATGGGAACGCCTCCTCCAGTAGAATGTACTGTCGGATCTGAGAATTAAGTTGAAATCGCAATGCGATTCCTATATATTTGCTTAATCGCATTGCAATTTCAACTTAGCATTGCTAAATAATTCCATCCATATCGTTAACTTACTGAGTCAGTAAGTTAACCAATATGGATGGAATTATTTAGCAATGCTAAGTTGAAACGGCAATGCGATTAAGCAGATATATAATAATCGCATTGCGATTTCAACTTAATTCTTAGATCCGACAGTACATTCTACTGGAGGAGGCGTTCCCATGGTGATCGGTAGCTCAAAGTTGTAATCGCAATGCGATTGCTAAATACATAAGAATCGCATTGCGATTCAAACTTTTAGTACTCAACTTTTAAAATCGTACACCACTTTAAGTTCCAAAGTTGCAATCGCGTTCGAATAGAACTTAAAGCTGTCTCTTAGTCAGTTTTAGTATTGGTGTGCTGTAATAGAAGTTACATTCGTATGCTGAATATAACTTAGAGCAATACAGTCAACTTTACACTGTTAGTTTTATTATCGCGATAATACAACTATTCAAGAATCGTGTACGTGCGTCTGTACGTGTGTGCGTTACCTCGGACACTATTCTATTTTGCCAGCCACAGCTGAAACCACTGATTTATGGTATTGCTATTTTGGCAATTGAATTTAACCCCAGAAAATAATCTATCCTTTGCCAGACAGCAGACAGTATTATACTTGTCTAGCCAAAGCTGGAACACCAGATTTAGGGGATTGGTATTTGGGCAATTGTATTTAACCCCTTAATAAAATATAGAAATTTCTTTCCTGAGTTTCTAGGGGTGACAATTAGCACAGCCAAGCCCCTGATGTAGGATATAGCAAAAAAAAAAAAACTAGTATTGATGGATTGATGGACTTGGTGGCAGCTTCTTCTGGCGCACCACTAGTCACAAAATGGCCGCCGATCAACCCAGAAAATAAGTGACAGAAAAACGCTCTGTGCAGCCTAAAAACCAGCGAGCAAGTAACTAGCAGAAGTTCAATGATTCTCAGCTGTAAATTGATCCGTTCATTAGGTGCTGTTGCTGACTTTAACCTGCCTAATCTCGCCCTGACAGAAGCTGCGTCCTCTCCCTACACTAATCAGAGCAGTGTGACGTTCGGCGCTACGTGACTCCAGCTTAAATAGAGGCTGGGTCACATGCTGCACTTGGCCAATCACAGCCATGCCATTAGTAGGCATGGCTGTGATGGGCTCTTAGGGCAAGAAGTAAAACGCTAGCTGATTGGCTGCTGTGCAGCCCTTCAGAAAGCGGGAAGTAATCGACGAACACCGAACCTGAACCCAAACTTTTTTGAAAATGTCCGGGTTCGGGTCCGGGTCCCGGACACCCCAAAATTCGGTACGAACCCGAACGATGCTCGAACCATTCGCTCAACACTAGTGATAACCAACATGGGTTTACCAAGGACAGAAATTGTCAGACTAACCTAATTTGTTTTTATGAGCAGGTAAGTAGTAGCCTGGACAGAGGGACGGCTGTGGATGTAGTGTTTCTGGATTTTGCAAAGGCTTTTGATACTGTCCCTCATAGACGTTTAATAGGTAAAGTAAGGTCTGTAGGTTTGGAAAGTATAGTCTGTAATTGGATTGAAAACTGGTTGAAGGACCGTGTCCAGAGAGTTGTGATCAATGATTCCTATTCAGAATGATTCGGGGTTATAAGTGGTGTACCCAAAGGTTCAGTTCTGGGTCCTCTATTATTTAATTTATTTATTAATGATATCGAGGACAGGAATAATAGCACCATTTCTACTTTTGCAGATGACACTAAGCTATGTAGTACTGTGCAGTCTATGGAAGATGTCCATAAACTACAAGCTGACTTGAACACTCTGAGTGATTGGGCATCAACTTGGCAAATAAGGTTCAATGTGGATAAATGTAAAGTTATGCATCTTGGTAGTAATAATCTCTGTGCTTAATATGTCCTAGGGCATGTAACGTTGTGGGAGTCACTTGTAGAAAAGAATTTGGGTGTCCTTGTAGATCATAGATTGATTAACAGCATACAATGTCAATCAGCTGCTTCTTAGGCCACCAGGATATTGTCATGCATTAAACAGGGCAGGAATGTACTACTGCCACTTTACAAAGCGTTGTTGCGGCCTCATCTGGAATTTGCAGTTCAGTTCTGGGCACCATTCCATATAAAGGACGCACTGCAGCTAGAAAAAGTATAGAGGAGAGAGACTAAACTGATAAGGGGCATGGAGGGTCTTAGTTATGAAGAAAGATTAAAATAATTGAATTTATTTAATCTTGAGAGGAGACCTCTAAGAGAAGACATGATTAACCTATACAAATATATAAATGGGCCATACAAAAAACAAATGAGAAAAACTGTTCCATGTAAAATGCCCTCAAAAGACAAGGGGGCACTGCCTCCGACTGGAGAAGAAAAAGTTCAGTCTCTAGAAGCGTCAAAACTTCTTTGCTGTAAGAACTGTGAATCTGTGGAATAGACTTCCTCAGGACGTGGTCACAGAAGGAACAGTGGACAGTTTTAAAAAGGGTTTAGATGAATTCTTAAAGTAAATGACATTAATTCTTATGAAAAAGTGTAGAAATCTGAGTCTCATTTCCTTCTGGGATTCGCGTCCCCACCTATCCCTTGGTTGAACCTGATGGACATGTCTTTTTTCAACCATATTAACTTTGTAACTATGTAATTCCCGGACTGAGGGGTACAGAATAAAGATACAGGTAACCAAACTGTCTCAAAGCGTGGAACGGTGTTAGGAACGTTCTTTCTCTTGGTAGCGAGGTCTCTCTCTGCCATAAATTTGCAGAATACACTGCAGATATTCACTTCGACAGATGTTCGGGGAGAGTCGGGAGTGCCATACACAGAGTAGATTGTTGGCTGGAATCCCCCTTTCTCTGTATGTTGGCAGACAGTTCACTATTGTGTATGGAGGCCTTTAGTTTCCAAGCCTAGATTCCTCTTCTGTCCAAGCTTTGTCTAGGCCTAGAGCACTGAGGTCCCATATTATGGTTGTGTAGTTAATAGAAAATGGTAAATTTTTCTGGACCGAAGAGGATGAGGATAGTCAACCACCAATTCTGTTTTAACTTTCTCATTATGGGTATTGAGTGCAGATTGATGGGGAAAATATGATTTTTTTTTATTTTTGCACTCGACCGCAACATCACAAAATGTGAAAAAAGTGAAAGAACCTAAAGACTTCCCGAATGCACTGCATATTGCATAGCACGGTACACAGAATGCATTTATTCACATAAGTCATCTCAATGCTTCTCAGGGTGTCACGCTTTGTGTAGGAGGAAAACACCACACCGAGCATAGGAGGGAAGGAGAAACAGGGAATGAGGCCCGAGAACTAGGGAAGGCAGATGGACACCTCCTAGTGAAAACCCTAACCAAAATCCTGACTGACTACCAGTATGAACAAACCCCAAAGGTAAGTGAGTTCATATGCAGGACTATCTAGAGTCCTATCTAGCCCTATAGGACCCTGGTACTAATTGCAGGAGCGAGACTACCTGTTCCTCCAAAAGGAAGGACGAACAGGAGTCTCCTACAGGCCTAATACAAACAATAGGAAAATGCAACACACAGAACCCAAACAAAATAAAAGAAGGGAAAGGAAAGACTTAACTTCAAAGGGGCTATGGAAGCACCAGGAACTTTGCCGAGATCCTTACACCAGCAATTCACAACTGAAACTGAAGCTATAAACCGCACAGCATTGTAGGAGAAGCAACAATAAATAAGGAAGGTTAAATGACCACATTAGAAACACCTGAGGCAAGGGGTGTTTGCATTACCAGAATCAACACAGACGCCTAATGATCAACCAGGAAAACCTGTTAGATCAAACCACGTGTTGCCGGTCTCACCGATCTCCTGCTACCTGTCATGGAAACGTCCGTGACACAGGGCTGTTGATCAGATTTCCATATCAAACACTTATCGCAGTTTACTCACCAGACAGATTGATGTTGTATGATTAGAATATGGCATGAATATCTGATTACTGGGTGGTCTGACCTATGGCACTTCCATGATTGCTGATTTGCAGATTTTTTTCTCTTACCCAGCCCTACCCCTGACCCATCTATGTGTACCATGTAGGAACGCTGTCTGGTCCTGTCAGAGAAAGCTGAAGGCACTGTGGCAACATTGTTCTAGGAATCAGAACCCAGAAAACTTCCAATCAGGCAGTGATGGTAATTAATGTTGCACACGAATATTCGAATTGCGAATTTTAATCGCGAATATCGACACTTCGAGAATTCGTGAAGATTTAGAATATAGTGCTATACATTTGTATTCGTGAATATTCTCGATTTTTTTCTATCTGAACCCATAATCCCTCCCTGCTTCTTGCTTGTGACAAATACCTGGGCAAATGAGAAGGCTGCAATCTCTTTGTCTGAGCTTTGCAACATCCCTAGCAACCAATAGAAAAGTTGCCTACCCCTTACTATATAAGAATCTCCCCAGCAGCTATTTTCTGCAGTTTTTTGCAGTTCTAAAAAAGGCAGCAGTTTTATTGTTGTGCTCTGTGCTTTCCTGTGTCCCATTACATTAGATAATTGGTTCGTTAGTTAGTTAGCTTATATATATAATACAGATAGTTGGTGGGTGATAGTCGGTGTAGGTTAGATCGTGAGGTAGTGTAGCTGATAGGTTCCAGTGCAGGGTGTTAGGTAGTGTGACAGGTTCTGCTGTCCATACATACATGCCACAGACATAGTGCTGTGATGTCACAAGTTCACAACAATACTTAGTGCACCGATCAGTAATATGTAGTCAGACCTGCTAAATTAAAAATTGATTGATTTGCGCAATTGTGAATATATTGGAGCACTCTATCTGCATTTAAAGCTATTGTAATGTAATGCCGTGCCAACCATTTTCTTCAGTCTCAGGAAACTTCTAGCAGCTTGAAAAATGTAGCAAAAGTGACCCACACCTGTATTACGCGTGCAATACGAACATATTACATATCGGATTTTCGCAATCAAGAAAATAATGGCGAATTCTCGAATTTGCAAGTTTATTACGAATATTCGCCCAAATATTTGAGAAATATTGCGAATTTGAAATTTGCCCCTGCCACTCATCACTAATGGTAATCACTGATTTCCCTAATGGGAAAACTGCTTCAATGGAGTTTGTTTTGTACAGCACCTTTAAGAAAGAAAACCTTCACAATAAAGCATGCCATGATCTTCTTCTGCTGTATTCAAATAAAATCTGAAAAAACAAACAAAAAAAAACGAATGCATATGAGGTTACAATAAGGGCCTGTGAATCCATAAAAGAGCAATGATACAGCCATATACCTGAGGATTAAAGGGAGTTCCAAAAAAGCTCCAAGTCGCTTTGGATTAGTCTCTTTTAGCTTGCCACATTTTACCACTGGGATTTTTGCTCATGTGTAGGAGACATGTGCATTATTTTGAATTGTATAGATCTTTTAATAGACTTCTACGTCACTCTGTCACTGTATATAGTTACATACATGTTTGGGGCTACAAACTGCCATATTAGATAAATGTCACATTAGATGGAGTGCCTTGTGTGACATCAAATGCTTTTGCAACAGGATACTTTGCATGAGTGATACCTTCCCCCATTATAAGTAATCTATAGGATACTGGCAGACCAGTCTGCTATAAGGTGGCTCATGTTAAAAGGAGCAGAACATTAGAACACAATAGACCTCTGAATGTACTCTGAAGTTACAGACATGTTCAACACCGAACACAACTGCTTTGTATGTTGCTCATTTTCAGGGTTCCCAGCAAGAAATCTAATAGTTATCCCCCATTTTGTAAATTGTGGAAAGCTGGAAATTACTGAAATACTCCTTTAAGATGCAACATTGTGAACCAAAAAAATGAAATTTGGGCACAAAATAGGACAACTAATAAGTGGTGTAAAGTTAGGCAAAAAGTATACACTGTCTAAATGTTAGTCAGGATAATGCTTTATGGTATTGTATGACTCAATTCTTCTGCATAACTTACAGGTGAAAAAAAAAGAAAATTGCTGACTATAGAATTCCAAGAAGAAGAGGATTACTAGGGGTTGTTTGGGGTCCTACCACTCGCAACCCACTAATCAAGAGTTTGGGGGTTCTATACCCCGCAGGGCCCCTAAAATGAATGGAGCGGCAGGTTGAACATGCACATTGTAGCTCCATTAAACTCTTTGGTACAGTGCTTGAATAATTGGAAAAGACCAAAATATCCCTTTGTGGGTACATTCACATGACAGTGGAAAAACGTTTGTTAAAAATGGATAGAATTCAGTTTTTCATGGTCATTTTGCATCAGTGTGTGCATCCATTTTCTGTCTGTCTTTCAGATTTTAACGTCCATTTTGTATAGCTTTTTGACATCTGTTAAAAACAGATGTTAAAAACAAACACTGTAGTGCCCTTGGTATATATTATGCTCCCCTCAGTATATATAATGCCCTACATAGCGTCCCCAGGGCATATAGTGGCCTCCATAGTGCCTAAAGTATAGATAATGCCCCTCACTAGTGCCCCTAGGATAAATAATGCTGTTCATTAGTGCCCTCAAGATTAATCACTCACCTCATTAGAGCCCCCAGGATTTATCATGCCCCTCATTAGTGCCCAGAGTATAATTTATGCCCCTCATAAGTGCCCACAATATTAATAATGCCCTTCATTAGTGTGTCCAGTTCAGATAAATAAAAAAATAAATACCATACCCAAGGCATGCCAGAAACACTTTCTTTGTACTGGACGCAGCAGGACCTGAAACTTTCAGCATCGTGACATCACTTAAAATGTAACTGTCATTGGGGCAGTGATACAGACCATTTTTGTAATATACTTGAATTACTTAAATCATACATTTCTATTGGAAAAATAGCTCTAAAGTGGCCCATTTCGAGCCTTAGCAACGCTCCTCTGTCTTCTGTTTACATAACACAGTCAGTGTTGAGCAAGTCTCCACAGTTATGTAAACAGAAGACAGAGGAGCGTTTCTAAGGCTCAAAATGGGCCATTTTAGGGCTATTTTTCTAATAAAATTTGGACTTCCTCCAATTTGGGTTTAAATCAGGTGCAAGAACATCTTACCTTTTTGTGGTGATTTGTGGTGGCTTTTTGCTATAGCATGGGCTTTCTGAGATATGGTACAATTTATACATACCTTTAATTATTGCTACTTAGGCTGCTGTTTTAATTTTTTTACATTAGATAGTAGCGGTGGTGGGGCATCTCATTTTGCTGTGAGGCCCTATGAATTATAGTTACGCCCCTGCACGTACGGTTAATAATCTGACACTCTTAGTTTACGGACATGATACGCTGTGGAAATATGCCTGTAATACGCTGTTGTGAAATTGGCCTTTAATGTAATCAGCATAATTCTGGTAAGAGTTGCTGTAAATCCCGGGCCAAGTTTATAAATTATATTGGTAGAATATTATTTTTCAGCTGCCCTGTTGATACTTTGTTAAAAAAAAAAAAAACATCTTTACTGGGCTGATCTGTTGAGTTGAAAGATCTGTGGATTTAATCAGTCTTAAAAGGACGACCCATTAACATTCTTCACGTGTGCTCATTTCATCACCCATATTTAAAGACAGTCTCTGTGCCTTGTTCCCCAGGGGCTACACTTAAGGTAGACTGCTTGTCTTTGATGTTTGATTTTGAACTGGGCCAGTAATGTTTTGCTAGTAACTAAATATTCATTTCTGTTTGCTCAGTAAATCATGGTCATTATACAGCCTGTGATGAGACTGCCTTAGTGTTTTCCCTGGTGCACTCCATATCATTCCTTTCTGCTGCCTGGTATTAGCGACTTCATAGGTGTAGTTTTCTTTGAATCTCATTGCCAGCTTGTTCTCTATTTGTATGATTTAGTATGTATGACATAATGTTTACGCTATAGAAAATAACCACCACTACAATGGGATTGAGCTTGGTTGTATGACTTTGTTTAATATGCATGTCCTTCATTCTAGGAACTGTGCATTATCACCTCCTGCACTTTTCTGGGTTTTTAATATTGATGACCTATCCTATAGATAAGTCATCCATATCTTACCAAGCACAGCACCATTTCAATTTTCACCACAGGCAGCACGGAGGCTATGTGCTTCACTGCCAATGGCCATAAAGCACTGAGGGAAGGGGGGCCCAAGCTGAACTCTTGGACCAGAGCCCACAAGCCTTTAGTTACGTCCCTGCCCATCGATTAGTTATTGGTGACCTATCTTGAGGATAGGCCATTAACATTAAACATGTGGAAACCCCTTGAAGGAGTTGTCTGGTTTAAAAAAAACATTTTCTTATATCCTTTTAGAAAATTCTGGGTTAGTGAAGGAAGGTCCTCTGCTTAGGATCCTCATCTATTGTCCAGTGAAAATCAGCTACCATGACCACTTCATACTCTAGAGGACCTATCCAACGGACTTGAATGGTTGTCTGAAACAACATTTACATAAACAAGAATAACTGATATGTTACAAAGATATCTGAGGTTAAAGGAACACTTCTGTCCGAAAGGTATAGTTTTTTTAAACACTTTTAAAGATTTTTTTGCTGTTTTTATTTTTCATTTTGGCAGTATTATGCCTTTGGAAATTAAATGCAAAATATTTTCCTTCTCTAACAGTCGATAAAGATGTAAAACTCCTAAATAGATAGGCATCCCATTGTTTACTGATGTTGTGAGGAAAATATGTTAGGCTAGTTTCACACTAGCGGCACGGAACTCCGGCAGGCTGTTCCAGCGGGTGAACAGCCTGTCGAATCCGTGCTGCTGCTAGCGCATGGGTGCCCCCGGACTACCAGCCCCATTAAGTATAATGGGGGTGGGCCGGAGTTTTGGCGGCAGCACAGCAAACATGCCGAGAGGCCGCTGTAATAAAACTATGACATGTCGCATTTTTTTTCCGGCGGCCTCTCGGCATGTTTGCAGTGCTGCCGCCGGCCCGCCCCCATTATAGTCAATGGGGCCGGAGTGGTAGTCCAGGGGCACTCGTGCACTAGCGGCAGCACGGATCTTACAGGCTGTTCACCTGCTGGAACAGCCTGCCGGAATTTCTTGCTGCTAGTGTGAAAGTACCTTTATCTGTTTGTATATTGGGAGATGTATAATTTAGGGCTGTATCACACAGGCAGATTGTTTGCCACATGATTGCTAACGAGCGTTTGTAGGAACGATAGTTATTGATGATCTGTCAGTCTAATGCTGCCGCCGATTACCCAATGAACAAGCTCGAAGTCACGAAGCGCAATTGGTTTAATATAGCACTTCACATATGAGAACATATTTAAAAATAAAAATTCTCATTATTAAGGCTAGTCTTACAATAGCGTTACAGATATCCGGCAGGCTGTTCTGGCAAGGACCAGGCTGCCAGAGGTCTCTGGATCTGGCATTCTGGACGCTACCTGAATGCCTGCCGGCCCTATTAACTATAATGAGGACTGGTGGAGATCCAGCTACAACCCAGCAAATATGCAGAGAATTGTCCGGACTAAAACCCTGTAACTGCCACTTCTAACAGAACATATGGCTGGTGGCAGTTAAAGATATAAACAGAGCATGTTCGCCCAGCTCAGTGAGACGGACAAAAAAATAAGGAAAAGAACAAACAGCAGGGGTGCTATGCAAATACATTTTATTGAATAGCTCACTGGCTATTCAAAATGTTTATTTACATGCATTTCATTAATTACATAAGTATTCAGATCCAGGTGTTGGTTTGAAAAATGTGGAATATGCTTTGTGAAACAACTCCTTTTAAGGCGTCGTTCTGGATCTTTATATTTATCGCCCAGCCATCCTCAGTATCGGCAATGATCAGATCTGATCAGTGGCTGACTGACCCCCTCAGCTGTTCCTAAGTATCTCCGGTTCAAGCAGTAGGCATGTGAACTACACAGCTCCATCCATTGGTAAGTGGACTGAGGTGGTTACTGCAGCTTTGTTCCCATTGAAGTGAAAGGGTGCAGTGCTGCAGTAACAAACTCAGTCCACTATATAATGGGTAAAGTTATATAGTTTCGGTGTCACAGGTACTTTTGAACTGCTGGCTGAGAGGGTAGGAGATGTTGGATCCCTGCCTATCAGATATTAATGAGAACAGGACATCAATATAAAATTCTTGGACAACCCTTTTAGTTATTGTACAGTGAAAAATAATTTTGCTTTGCAAATACTTATTTTTTTGCAAGATGTCTTCAGGTTTGTTAAAGTGTATCAGTCTATCTGAAAGTACAGGTAGCAGCAGTGCCAGTTATAGTACTTTCCTGTTCATACCTAGGATTGATAGATGTAAGCTACACAGTTGCATGTTGCTGGTTAACACCAAGTTGGGTGCTACAACTATTTCTCAGAGCAGAGAGGACGGGTTATGAAGCAGCACCTTACAGTGGATCACTGCTTTCGGGGCACTTGTTGGAGCAGTGTCCGGGGGAAGAAAAAGGATTATTTCACACTGCTGCTGATGATAAATGAATCTATGAAGGTATGTTTGTATAGCTTCCCCTGGCCCCTAAATAGTGCTGTCAGCAGTTTTGAATGGCCTTTTGAAGTGCATGCATTGATTGGAGCTCTGGTAGCACCTCTCTGCAATGCTACATGTACTGCATCGCAGTCTACCTGTGCAAGGATTAGCTGCTCTTTTGCATACTAAGTGAAAGTGGCTCCATTTTGTAATAATCTACATTGAATGCATCATAGATAGTCCTGAAAAGGGCCCTGTGCTCTACTAAGAAAGTGATTTACAGCTTCTAATGGCTGTTTCTGACATTTATGTTTAAAAACCGCCATGCATTCCATGTGTTTTTAATGACAATTTTTCTTTACAAGCATTCTTAATTACTTTTTTGATTACATTTTTCCTGGCGTCTATTAAATCCTGCAGAAAAACCTATGGAGTAAATGCCTGGAAAAAATGCCATGCTGCATTTTGAAAAAGTGCACAAAAGTGCTACAAAAACTAAAACACTGTATATACAGTACAAACTTTATAATATTTCACCATACTTTTTAAAAAATTTAAAATATCCAACATAAAAATCGTGAAACCGGCATTAATATCTGTAGTTTTTTTTTAAGTAGTACAAGCAAAATGATAGTATGCCCAGTGTGGGACTAAAGTCAATTAGGCTCACCAGAGGAAATGATTAGGAGGGCGCACCCTCTGTGTATATAGGATTTTAAGGACCCTGTTTTATTGGGAGTATATTAATGTCAAAGCTTGGGCCTACCGGAGGATCCTTTGGTACTCTGGTGGGCCAGTCTGACTCTGAGTATGCCTGTGAAAGAAGAGAATGACGCTCCATGTAGTCAGTGTTAAGGTCCTCTACTGCAGCACACCTTTGACAGCTGTTGTGTCTGCTCTCTATAAGTTCTCCAAGGTTGTCAGTAAGAAATAATGTGGGACAGACACAATGGAAGAGATGCACAAAATGTAGTATGGCATGTCAGCCATTTTTATAAATGCATTACAGTAGTGATACATTTGACCCGGTGTCTGTTTACTTGATGCACCTTACTTGATATTACATTCTTGTATAATACTGTACAGTTTTTGATCATTTCATTTTCAAGACTGAATAGTAAAATTGGAGTGTTGGCGTATAAAGCCTTGCATGCGAAAAGCCTGACTGGTCCATACTTAATGAGCTCACGGTGTATACTAGCACAATGTTGGGTAAAACAACTGTGTAAAAAACAGACTGCTGACAACAAAGTACATGCACTTAAATGCAATTCAGTAGTCTTTCGTTCTTCAGATCAGAAGACAAGGAACAATTATGTGGAGAAGTAATTAATTATCATTACTGTGACATCAACCCTTTTTAATGACATTTTTGTAATTTGGTTGAAGCAAATTGCACCACTCCCTACCTACAAGTGCTCAGGTAGAAATGAGAGATGCTGTATGAACAAGCAGCGAATTAGTCTTTACGATAAAGCAGTCCAAAAAAGAGGGGAGGCTGAGAAGTTTCTGGCTTTGCCCCCTTCCAGTTGGAATTGAAAAATGAATGTGGTACTATATGAAAGCTTGATATCTTGATTTGTAACTGTGCAAATAGCAGATGTTTACAATTGTTATAACAATTTTTAATTTTAGGTAGAACCTGAGAGGGCAGAGGCACAAGGAAGTTTAACGTCTGTGGAGTTATGGGCCATCATGAACTTTTTGTTTCTCCAGGGAAAGTCTGCAAAGAAGAATGTCCTTTCCCTTGAAAAATAAAAACTTCATGATGGTCCATAACTCCACAGACGTGAAACTTCCTTGTGCCTCTGCCCTCTCAGGTTCTACCTTCCTATTCAGTCTTGAAAATTCATTTTTCAATTCCAACTGGAAGGGGGCAAAGCCAGGAACCATTAAACGGGTTTACTGACAATACTGTAATTATGGTTTAAACTGCTGTAGGTTCCGTTCAAACATTACAAAGCAATACTCACCTGATGGATCTCCAACCTCTTCCATACGGATGCTGTCTGATCCCCGCCATTCTCTGTTTCCTGGTCCAGTGATGGTGTTGCAACATAGAAGCGTGTGACCACGCTAATCACTGACTGCAGCGGTCACAAGCAGAGATCTCTGCATGTCATTGCAGGACTAGGAGGAAGAGAGTAGTGGGGGATCTGTGATGTAAGTATCCTTTTTGTATGTTTGAACAGCACCCTCTGCAGTCCAGACCATAGTTTTCTGCTGGAATACCAACTTTTCCAAAATGATCATTAGGTTAGGACTCATTTTAATGAAACTGTAGAGGCTTACACGGCTTACTCACCTTATCCATTTACTCACGTAGAGGCCGTCGCGGCCATCTTGATTGAAGACACCGCACAAAATCTTGCGCGGTGACGTGATGTCATCGCACCGGCTGGGTGTGATAGTGTCATCACTGATGATGTAATCACGCCTGTCTATTGTGCAGCAGTTTCTGCAATTAAGATGCCCACAACTGCCTCTTGGCATGCAAATGGATGAGGAAAGTATGTATTTTTTTTA